>OY987265.1:40744839-41465981 GCA_963920665.1 Straminergon stramineum
TGACGCCTGCTACAGATTCCAGTGTCCCTTGCGAGGATTTTGGTAGCGTTGGATTGAACTTGCAAGTTTGTGCTTCCATAGGTAGGCTTCCATTATCTATTTGCAGGAAAAGTGCTGAAGGCCGAGGGATGCAAGCTTCAGCGTCACAATGTTGTAAAAGAGTATAAGATTTGGTTTAGAATTTGGTTTGAGTTATCAATTGTATGAGTTAAGAAGTTTGATGATAATGTTGACAAGTGTTCCATATACATTTGGTTCTTCGTGAAACTCTCGCTCGTCGATTCCTTCACGTACTCCCCTCCTACATAGAAAAAGTCTCCGTACGCCGGGTGTTCGTCATTGCCATGCTGTGCAGCAACATGACCAGGAACTAGAAGTTGAAATTCTGAAGCAAGTAATTCGAACCAAGCGATGAGAAATTTCACACCGAATGTTCGACTCCAAACTTTGCAATAATTTCGAAAATCTATTCTTGCGGTTGATGCTGCAGGTGTTGCAGTTTAAGCTACTTTTCTACTTCGCGATGATGCAGTTGATTTTTGCAGTCAGGTGGCCATTTCAGCGGAAACCACTCGTCGAACTAAGCTTATGCTCAGGTTCCTCCAGTCCTCTTTGACTGAAGATGGTCAATGCTGTGACTGGCGAATTGAACTCTAATAGGTCGATTCCTTCTATCCGCACATGAATTGCATGACGCCTCAGCCTAAAATTATCTGCAGTGATCCCTACATCCGTGAAATGACAAGCTAGCTTGTTTGTCGGGATAACTACTGTAGATTACATGATGTCGGTTTTTCCCAACTGGAACGTGGAAAATTTCTCCTAAAATCTAGCAAAATATCCTGATGGAGGTCCATTATCAATTCATTCAATTCTTCAGATCTTGATGAGAACTAATTTGATAGACCAGTCCCTGACCTCACAAAATTGTGTGAATTCTGGAAATGTTGTGAGAAGAGGTTTAAACAAAAAGAATACTAAATGTTCAATATGATGGCAATGCAACAGTGCTAGAACTGGCAAAATCTTTTGCAAGTAATCCTATTTTTGCATGGCACCCTCATTTTCAAAGATGCACTCTGTAAAATATTTAATTAATGTGGACATTAATATCCACGGTGTTGTGCTACTTTCCAAAATATGAAATTAGTGCCTGACAATCTGTAATCAAAAAGTGAAATTCGTTGCTTGATAAGTCTGTATTAGTGTGCTTGACACATTCATTAGTTTTTCAGTGATGAAAATAGTACACACTAACTAATAGTGTAGTGGCAGGCCGAGTGACCAATGCTGGATTTGATGTGACTATCGAATCTTTATGACATTCGTCGTCGGTCATTGAAGAATTCGTCCTAAAGTACACCACGTTGCGTTCCAGGAAACTAACAATCCACGATTACGACTTCCAATATCCTTTGGCCTTCAGCACTTTTCCTGCAAATAGATAATGGAAGCCTACCTATGGAAGCACAAACTTGCAAGTTCAATCCAACGCTACCAAAATCCTCGCAAGGGACACTGGAATCTGTAGCAGGCGTCATACATTCACAGTACGAGACAAGTTTACAATGACAGTGCACAAGTGGGTTTATGTGTACCAGCACTGTCTTTTGAATGCACAAATGACTACATAATTACTCAATCCAGATGTTCAAAAACTGAAACATTTTGGACATGTGAAATCTCTCAAAAGGACTTAGAATTGTCCGTGAACATCACATTTTCAATTGATGTGGGCGTAATGAGATTACAACAATCTTGATCCTTCCACACTCGATCAACTCGAGTGGAAAGCACACACCAAAAAGGACATTCTCTAAAAAGTTGCACAGTGACGTGCAACACACAGAAGACGATCATCTTCAAAGTAAAGAGCCCTCTCCGAAGGCCCTCCGGCCGCCATCATTGAGGCACGTCCTCGGTCAATTCTTGAGCTCCAACTCGTGATTACATATCTACACTCGGGCTCTTGACCTCCAAGGTATGGACAAAAATAGTGACACACTCAAATGGCCCACTGCGAGCACACTTCGCCGCCATTGGGCTGCTGCAAAATTAAATTGCCTTGGAATGAAGCATCGTCCAGATAAAGCCTCTACTCCCACATCAGCTGCTATGCCACGAAAACGACGACGACGACCGACGTGACAAAACCGAGCCCGCCACCGAGCGTGTTCTGTGGACGACGGAGCTGATGGAGTGCAACACGGAGCGAGCAATGGCGGCCTTCACTTGGCCTCGCCTGGGTGCGGCCCTGTGCGTCCCGCCCATCCCCCTCCCGGCGACGCTGCCTTGATGTCCTGCTGCCATTGCACTGACAAGTCGCTCCTCCACACCGTACCTGCAAGCTGCAATCACTCCCCACACGAAGCCAGGGAGCTCGATCGCTGGCTGAGAGAATGATGAAGCCAAAGTTCAAGTAGAGCAGAGAAGGAGATTGAAGTGGTGTGGTGAAATCTGCAGCGAATGTCGCCGCCAGGGGTTTCTTATGGAGGAGGGGGGCAGAGAGTGTGCCGTGACATTCGTGTGGGTCAAGGCAGTTGCATGACTAGGAATCTAGGATGGCTTGGAGTTCAAGCACCTTCAAGCATCTTCAGGCATCATTCTGCTTTGCGCATTGGAAGTGGTGCCCTGATTGCCGTGACTGCCGCGCAGGTGGGGGCGAAGGGGGCAGGGAACATGGGCCGGGGGGTGGCGTTGTCGTACCTCACGAGGTTATTAAGTTGATAAAGCCCGAGTCATGAGTGCGTCTTTTTTGACAGTCCGTGACTCCGTGACGGACCCGCCTGCCTCGACTCATCAGTCCAATACTCCAATCAGAAGGAAAGAGCGGTATTGGTTACATGCAAAACAGTCTATATTCGTTGCCAACTCAGTCTTACACTCGAAGTACGAAATTACTGTTTTACATTCGACGTTCAGTTGCATTGCTTGAGAATAGGATTTGTGTAGACTGTAGGTGAACATCACATTTGTTTAGGGCTTGTCTACAAATTTTGTAATATTGCTAGAATGGGGATCAATGATATTCTTCTGTCGTTGAAACTAAATGAAAGGTGGTGAAATGCCCAACTCAGGCTTTTTTTGAGCTTCTTGGAATTTGCTCTAAATTGAACCAAAAAAAAAAAACATTTTGATAAGTTACATCAATTTGGGGAGAAGTGTACATGTAAGAATTGAAATTTTCTTACATGTTAGAGATCACATGGGAAAAGAATACACAATAGTATCACTTATAGATTGAAAGATTATAAGGTTTGATCATGAGGGTGTTAAAATTGTGAAAGTGATTTGAAGTCTAGTAACCCTAAAGTTCCTTGACTATGTCATCACCAAAAACTCTCAAAAACTCCCCAAAATTGCCACAGTGCCATATCTAATACAAATACCAAATTTTTGAAAAATATTATTTTTGGACAAATGTAACCATAGAATCTTGTATTACACCAAATTGAGAAGATGTGGAAAAAATTTCAGAAATTTCCACCATGTAGATTGCAAGTTACTAGCATTTGAAGTGACAAAAATCCTTTTTTTGACCTTACAAAAACCCGTGCAACTTCACTTCACAAGCTCAAATTTGTATGAAGAAATGTCCAATGTGGTGGTGCTTCTTTAGATTCATTCTTCATGGCAAGTTGGCTATATGCTTGATAATTTTCAAATCATTTGGAATTGTGCAACATATAGGAAAAAAATAGTAAATAGAAAGATGTAGAGAATGATTCAAAATACTAAATTGTTAACAATTTATTTATGGAATTAAAAAATGCCAATCCCAATGGTCAAAATGTTGTAATAAATAATCAACACCTAATGTTTTTATTTTTTCCAAAAATATTGAAAATTGAGTTAAAAAAGACTTCAAATTTTATTTTAGAGTAGAGAATCCATACTTGCCCGTGAACTAAAACATCTCATGACTTTTGACTAATTGATCAAAATGGAATGATTCAAAGATTTCTATGTATATATAAATCTATAAAACCAATTTCAAATTTTTATTTTTGAAAAAAGTGATTTTTTCAAATCTACTTGATCCACCCAAGTTAATAAACAAACTACATATTAGGCCATAACTTTTGACTCATATTTCCAAATGTCATGAAATCTAGTGCATATGATAGATATTCCTCATCTACACCTTCTATTAAAGTTTGGGCCAAAAGCATAGAAATCTCTAGTCAATGTACTTGCCCAAAATTTCTATGTTGTTGAAAAACATATCTTGGTCCTTTAGGGGTAAGTTAATCCTCTATTTATATGTCAAATCTAAATTGAAGTCACCGAAAAGATATGAGGTGAAAGGACATTATTTGTATACCAATAATCCATTTATGGCTCCTCAAAATCTACTCTACAATATTTTTTAAATAAATTTTTAATGTAATTTTTTCTCCAAGATCCAATGTATTTGAGGCTCATTTTCAAAAGCCCTCAACACTATGTAATCAAGATTTGCAATGGACAACCTTGCATAAAATCTTCAATAGAAAAATGATAAACCTTCATTTTTCAAAATTGGATTTTTGATGCTAAAACTAGATTTCAAAGAGAATTTATCTAAAATAAAAACTACCAAAAATAATAACTTGATTAAAGGTTTATTCAACTTTAAAGTTTTTTCAAACTTAAATATGGTGCTTTGGGCATGTACGAGTTTAGGCAGTTACTCCTAATGGTGCCCAACTTAGCATTTGTGCTTGAATTCCAATATTAAATTGTTCTAGGATTTTGCTGAATCTTGTTGGGAATCAAAAGGAGACTCTAGATTCTTTTTGCATCTAGTTTTGGGCAATGCATGAATAATGTACTGAAAATAGGAATATTGAGAATTGACCCTAGGTTTTCATGATGAAAGACTTACATCTTAAGCAAAAATCTGTATGGGACACTTTTGCAAATGTAGTCACAACAATTAGGTGTAGTTCTCTTAGCATAATTATAGAGAATTTTTGTTCAAGATGTGTTAAGAATTTACAGCTACCTTATTGCAGCTACCAAAATAACAATAAAATTATGCAAACCTTGCCATAATTGGCAATCAAATTCTCCTAGCCACCCCAGCAAAAACGAAAAATGAACAAGAATGACTAATTTATGTCTCTTTTGACTGTTTGAGTGGCATGTATCCTTTGAATCAGCAGCAGGCTTGCCCCTATTCTGTCAGAAATTGCCTCCATAAAAATGGGAATTGGGAAAGTCAGAGGCTTCACTCTCAAGACCCCCGAATTCTTCTGCTGGGCAGATATTGAGGTGAAATTGCTTCGGAAGTTGCAGTGAATATCAGCCAGCGCCAGCACAGATAAGGTTAACTTAACGGAAAGAATAAATATTCAGAATTTCAGATGGTCAGAAGGAAGCTCTCGGCGGTAAAAAACTAAGATTCTAAAATCTGACGGAAGCAGGCATCACAGACAGATGCCGCCGCTAGATGCTCTCCTCACCAATCAGAGCAACACCCAAAATACCGCCACCCATTCCCGTGGCCCCAGATGCCAGGGAAACGGAGTCCAACGGGGTGGCAGAATGGCAGGTGGGCCAGCTGATGACAGACCGAAGGCGTCAACGAAGGAGCCCCTCGCATCAAATATACGAAGCTTGCAGCTCAAGTACAGACGACTGATGAAGACCAAGATCACTCTTGGAGAAAACGTCTCGTGAGCTCCACCAGTATAAAGCTCATGCTGGCGGTACCCAGTTTTAATCGCAGCAATTCCGCATTCCTGCTCTGAGTTGGCTTTGAGTTTTCTCTGAGTTTTCTGGCCTCTGAGTGACACTGTTGTGGCATTATTCTCTCTCAGTCCATCCTCCTCGCTTCATTTGTTGCAGCCTGTAGAGATTGTTGTTCGAGATGGCAGGTCACCACGCAGTATGCAGGAACGCCATGGCCAGGCCGCGGAGGGCCGCGCCCAGGCGAGGCCAAGTGAAGGCCGCCATCGCTCGCAGCTTGCTGCACTCGCTCAGCTCTGTGGTGCTCGGCGCCCGTTCCGCCGTGTCTGTCCGGTCGCTTCGGCGCTCGTTCTCGTGGAGCAGCAACAATTGAGCGACGACGTGCTTCTCTGCAAGCTAATCACTGCCCAATGACAATGATGCCGCTGCAGCTGGTGTCGAGTACTCACAATTGTAAATATCGCGACTCTGCTTCTTCAATGGCCTCTCGATTTGCAGAGCGCTCGGCTATGGCCGAATGTGCAGCTCGAAGACCTTGGAAGCTTGCTTTCGCCGGGTAAGGGACACATCGGCAAGGGATCGTCGAAATGGCAGGAGTGCCTATTTGGAGCCACGACTCGACTGCGTGAACGCAGCCCTGGTGTCTGGGTTTTCGGATGAGCTGCGCGGATGTTAATGTTACTTGCACGCCATGGCTGCATTGCTGCCGTAGAGTTTGAAGGAAACCAATTTCGAGATACTTCACTTAGAAGCCGAGAGACCTGAGGAAGGATTAGTTTGCACAGTAGAAAGACAGCAATCCAATGATAGAGCCTGGAGGCATCTGGAGGAGGCCTCTGGATGCGCAAATGTTCCCGATCTGCACTGTGTGCGGTCCAAGTTTTTGCCACCTTGCAACAGTGATTGAATGAGAATTTGATTTCTCTCTTGACTACATTTTCCTCTTGTCTACCCTGAATTTCTTGCATTCGCAGTGGAATCCTGACAGTGAATGGGTGTGCTTGCATCAATTTGATTGCTTGCCACTCAATGTTAAGCTGGAAGTGTCATTTTCCATTGCTTGGTGCGTTCTGTTTCTGGCGTGTTGGGGCTCGAATATGAATTGTGCTTTCACGAATTATCAACAGCTTTTGTAAAATCGCCTCTGTATTGCCGTCTGACATTTTGTCCCTTCAGAATGTCAAAACCCAAGTAGATAGGACGGTTTTGTACCCATTGCTACACTACTTGAATGAGAGTCCCGTTTTACACCAGTACTTATGAGACTTTGCTTCCCGAATTCAGGGGCATTCATAGATCGTTGGGGATGAATCCTGACTGATAAGCATTGTGCTATGTCTCGATCTACTTGCTGACAGTCTCTGTTTGAAGTGCTGTTTCCTTCGCTTCCCACTGTTCTGTAGGGACGAAATGGCGGTGATTAGGCCCAGGAATACAGTTTTTTCACTCACGAATATGTTCGAATGTGTGAATCTACCCCTCATCACAGGTGATGCGCACACCATTGCACAACATCAAGAGCATATTTTGATTTGTTTTGTTTTGTGAAGGTAGACATTGTAGATTACAAGGCATTCTTTGTCGTTCTGCTATACAGATGAGATGATATGGTCAATCGCAGCAGTTGCACAGCTTTCTGTCCGAGGAAGAACTGGTGAATTGAGAGCAGGTCTTTGTTCGGGCTTGTCACTTCCTGAACAGTAAGTGTCCTGAACCGTGAGTGCAGGATGTTTCTGCTCTTTGTTAGGGTTACAGATTTACCCAAACTGGATCACATTTGGCATTCTACCCTCTCTCTCAAAGAAGAGATAAAACGTTCAAAATGGCCAGATTTTCTCTGCCAGTTCACATTCGACAGTTTGATCATTGAAGCTTAATAGTACAGAAACATTCTTAGTTTTGAAGTCCGGCTTCTTTTCAAACATTAAGGTAGAAGCACCATAACCTGCCACTTTCACTGTCCCTTCTACACTGAATAGGGGTATTAAGGGGACCAAAAAATTAAAGGGATTGATTGTGGAAAATTATAGATGTTTGAAACAGGATGTACATCTACCAAACACTTCAATGACTACTCATGTTCAATGAAGGTAGATATTTATATAGTGTGAAATGCCAATTAATTAGTATGGGTCCCCTTAATCCCCCTATTCACTGTACACTGAATAGGGGTATTAAAGGGACCCATACTAATTAATCGACATTGCACATTATATAAATATCTACCTTCATTGAACATGAGTAGTCATTGAAGTGTTTGGTAGATGTACATCCTGTTTCAAACATCTATAATTTTCCACAATCAATCCCTTTAATTTTTTGGTCCCCTTAAACCCCTATTCAATGTAGTTGTGTGGTCCAAGTGATGAATTTTGTTTTTGCTAAGAATGTTAGCCTACTCAAAGTGAAAACCAACATAAATTGCTTTTGTAACTTTTCAATACTCCCACAACATTTGATGAATTTTCAAAGTTTGAAAGCATAGGGGCCCTATTTATGCTTCCTAAGCTCCCTTGAGACCAACACCTTTGAAGCACAAAATGCTCAATTCCCATTGGTTGCTCTAGAATCCACCTTGTGTTGTTTATGGTGAAGATAGGTGGCCATTCAAGGCCATAATCTAGATGGTAGAATTAGAAAGGTGGTATTGTTTTGAGCTTCTACCTTGTCCTCGAAAAGATGGATTTGACTCCACTGAAGGATGTGTCAAGATTACTAGGATTAGAGATGGTGTTTTTGATGAAGACAATGACCCTTCATTAATATTAATACCATTTTTATATAAATCACAAATACAAAATTATAAGGATGAACAATTGCACTTTTGTCCTACATATGAAGACTCTTTGTCATCCGTCAGTCAGAAAACGTTTGAGGCATTGTTTATGGATTAATATTAATACCATTTCGAGAGAAATCACAAACATATAAAAACATCATGACAACTACATAAATTTCATTCTTCAAGTGGTTAGGAATGGCCATATGATCCACCATGCATGCAAAGTTACATTTATTGGTCTTCTCAATCTTCAAAGCTCTCATGGACTCAAAAATTTGCTCTCATAGACTCATGAATCTTAGGACGTTACAACACCTCACAAATTTGGATAATTCTCCAAATAGTGCGAGTTAGTATTACAATGCAAAGCAACCTAATTGAACACAACCCTATACAAACTTATTCTATCCTACACTTGGGGTCAAGATAATGAGTAGAGCAAAAATTACTCTACTAATGAAATGTACTGGAACCCCACTAATTGATTTGGAAATGCTGTAAATTTCATTTTCAATGAAGATTTTTACAAAGAGCACAAATATCTACTGTACACTATTCAAGGAAGGGACCCTTATAAACATATAAACATAGGTGGCAGAAACTATTCATTATTACATTGTTTCATTATTATTGAAGTGCTGAGAACAGTGCCAGCGAAGTTAGGATATTTGAATTCTGGCACATGATGCATCTGAGGTTGGAAAAGTATACCGCCAACTGATTCTAACTGTACGGGAGGTGACAGAAAAAACAAACGTGGCTGACGCGCCCCTCCTGCCCCCTTCGCCCCCACCTTCGCATCGCCCCTCCCAGTGATGGACCACCTTGAACTCCAAGCCATTTGGAGTTCTGGAAGCCCTTCCAGTCAAGCAACTGCCTTGACCAACACCAACCCCCCCACCCACATTCACTGCCCCTCATCTCTATAAGAATGAACAACCCAGCTCACGGGAATCGCAATTGTGTCATTCTCCAACCAATTCTTTACTTCACCACATCTCCTCTCTCGCAGTTCAAGCGATCTTCTCTCCTTTGAGTTGTTTTGAGATCTTCATTTCGCTCAACCAGCCAGTGTTGCTTGATCATTCTATCTCCGACCAGCGAGCCCTCTCTTTTTTTGCGGAGTACGTGATTGCAGCTAGCTTGCAGGTGTTGAGGAGAGGCATTGCAATGGCAGCAGGACATCAAGGCAGTGTTGCTGGGAGGGGGATGGGCCGTGCGCGGAGGGCCGCACCCAGGCGAGGCCAAGTGAAGGCCGCCATCGCTCGCAGCTTGCTGCACTCGCTTTCCTCTGTGGTGCTCGGCGCCCGTTCCGCCGTGTCTGTCCGGTCGCTTCGGCGCTCGTTTTCGTGGAGCAGCAACAATTGAGTGACGACGTGCTTCTCTGAATTTTCGTCGCTGCCGAATGACAATGATGCCGCTGTGAGTACTCGCAATTGTAAATTTCGCGACTCTGCTTCTTCAATGGCCTCCCGATTTGCAGAGTGCTCGGCTATGGCCGAATGTGCAGCTCGAAGACCTTGGAAGCTGCTTTCGCCGAGCCGGGAAAGCACTGCTTCGGCAGGGGACCGTCGAGATGTGCAAAAGTTCCTGTTTGGAGTCTCCACTCGACTGCGTGAACGCAGCCCTGGTGTCTGGGTTCTCGGATGAGCTGCGCGAATGTCAATGTTACTTGCACGCCATGGCTGCATTGCTGGTATACAGTAAAGGAATCCCATTTCGGGACACTTCTCTAAGAAGCAGAGACCTGAGGAAGAATTAGTTTGCGTAGTAGAAAGACAGCAATCCAATGATAGAGCCTGGAGGCATCTGGAGGAGGCCTCTGGATGCGCAAATGTTCCCGATCTGCACTGGGTGCGGTCAAAGATTTTGCCACCTTGCAACAGTGATTGAATGAGAATTTGATTTCTCTCTTGACTACATTTTCCTCTTGTCTACCCTGAATTTCTTGCATTCGCAGTGGAATCCTGACAGTGAATGGGTGTGCTTGCGTCAATTTGCTTGCTTGCCACTCAATGTTAAGCTGGAAGTGTCATTTTCCATTGCTTGGTGCATTATGTTTCGGTGTGTTTGGGCTCGAATGTGTATGGTATATGCACCAATTATCAACAGAGTTTGTACTACGGTCAATATCTACTACGTTGTTTGAGATATTGGCCCCTCGTACTGTGAACCACCAGTAGACAGGACAGTTTTGCAAACAGTATCGATAATGGATCATGCTCATACCTTAGCAGTTTCTAAATTGCTCTCATTGTATCACCACTTGAATTTTACGCTATGTTATCTTGTACGACATTTCTACCCTAGTTCAGGAGCATTCTTAGATCCTTAGGGCTGAATCTTGATTGATAAGCATCTCGATCTGCTTGCTGACAATTCTTGCTGAAAACGCTGGTTCCTTTTGTTGCCGAATGTTCTATTACGAAAAAAAATCGGGATCGGGAGTGATTGGAGGCACACGACATTTTCCACTGCATGTGTTCGATTTTGTCAAACCACCATTTATCACAGGTGATGAGCGCACCACTGCACAACATTAATGATGTTTTTTCTTTTTCTTTTATTGTGGAGACGATGTAGATTTTCAATTTTTACAGAGCATTCTTTGTCACAGCTATGCAGATGGGATGATTTGATCAACTGCTGGTGTTGCACTGCTGTCTCTGAGAGTAGGTCGCTTGTCAATTCCTGGTGCGTTTCCTGAAACTTGAGTCAGGGATGCCACTGCTCTTTCTCATGGATACAAATTCACTTCAACTGGATCACATTTGGCATTGTACCTTCTGAAGGAGTGGATAAAGTGTTTAATACTGCTACATCTTCTCTACTGGTTCATGTTCGGCAGTCTGAATCTTTTTGCAAAATCTGGCTTTTGAAGGCTGGCTTCATTCCAAATAATATCCTCGTAAAGGTAGACCTGACTGCACAGAAGGATGTGTGATGAGAATGATCATGATTATAATGTAGAGACGGTGATTTTTGGCGAGGGCGGTGACCTTCATGTACCCCCACATGCGTTCCTACAAGGATTTCACAATCCTTCTGTAAAAATGCTCACTTCATCTTCCAGTATTGTCAGGCAGCCGGGTGCTCAGCACAGAGCGATCTTTACTTTCGTCTTTTACTAAAGCACGCCGTGAGTTGGGTAATCACTGGTATACCCGATTTTTGGATCGCCCTCTCGGGGCCTAAGGTGGACCTGCCCAATTCAGTCTGCATCCTAATTCCATCACTCTATAATTGGCCCCAATTCCGTCCGTTTAAGCATCTAAATCTGTCCAGAAATTAGTCAAATCTACTCCAGATTCTGACAAAATCAGAGAATTAATGTCATTTACGGTATCGTGTCACTCCTTTATTGGTCAGTTTCCAAATGCTAATAGATACATGAAATGGCGGTTTTAAGTTGTTTCTAGGACATTTATGACTCTAGTCTACAGACGGTTTTGTCATTTCAGGGCAGACCACTTCAGAAATTCATAGAAATTACAATTTTGATCAGAAAATTATAATTCCACTTGGGTTCGACTCATGAAACAAGCACACATCTATGAAAAATATTTGACCTTCTTGGAAATGGCCCCAACATAATCAGATTGCAAATCAGGGTGGTAATAGGCCTGTCTACCTTATCAGTTAATTACCCAAGCAGACCTCTAGCCATCTCGGTTTGAGAACAGAAAGCATGTAGACCTATGTATAATAATGCATTCAAGTATTCAATTAACTAATGCCACTAGACTGACTCAACTATTGTTAGTTCTAATAAGAGAATGCCACTGCAAGTTAGTGTCTGTTTTGAACTCCATCCGAATAAATTAAGAATTTTCAATGTGCTGAAGGTACGCCTATCCGAAATTAGCTTTATACGCCCAAATTGTGTAAATATGAGGCAAGAAACTAAAATGGTCAATTCGAGATATGGGCCACAATTAGGTGAATTTACCTCACAAACTTGAGGAGCATCATTTTGTATCTTGATCAAGCAGAGCACTCAAAAACTATATATGCATCAAAAAGCACCCTCCAACCTATATCTACATCAAAAATAAAATATAAAAACCAATGAAATTAATTCATTTGCATGGGAAAAAGAAAAAGAAAACAAGCTCTGTTCCCGCAGCACTGGTCCTACTCACTCTTCTTTATTACGGAGTAGTTGAGTACCTGACACCATATTGCCCACCAGTGTGCTTGCTCGGTGAAACATAATTCTTCTTACAATCGCCGTCTTAATACAGAAGTCACGACTTCTGTTGGAGGAAGCAGTCGTGAACTCTTGCATGCTCACGCTTGGAGAGACGATCGGAATCTGCTGCACTTGTCATATGAAGCAATGCCCATGGCCCGGTTATACCACTAAGCGCCAATTTCCATTGCAACTGGTCTGAAGGGTCCAATAGCTGATGTCCAGCATCCAGCATGCATGGTAGATTTTGGACATCACATGCTCAACCCTCTAGTCCAGGTCTAATGGAATCAAGCTCTAACAGCGGACGCTGACGAGACCCCGATAGGGATGTTAAAGCCGGCCTAAAAACTAAGGCAATTCCACGACCGCATTCCCAAACTCTAGGAAAAGGCTACTTTAGCACTTTGAGAAAAGAAGAAGAATCACACTGTAGCCGAATTTGTCACAAACCTACAAATTGTAGACCAGGATTCACTCGATATGTTGCCCCTACACTCGCCCCTCTCAAATCTGACCCTCCGTAAAATTAATGAATGGGACAAACACTACCATTGACTTGTCACACAGTCAAACTATAAATCACTGTCCATATGACTGCCAGACAAGCAGTCCGATAAAAGAGGTTAGAATGTAATCCAAACTTTACTTAATAATAAACCTACAATCGTTTGGCATACTCTACGGACATTTTGGTTACAAAATAAATTGAGGCACATTCCACTAACCCAACGGTGTTGCAGTGAAATTGAAAGCTGTCAACGGCTAATCATAGGAAAAGTTAGCTATCTGTCTCGTGCATATGCAAACCAACTCAAAAGCTATCTGCACAGTGCACCGGTACCGGTAATCAAAACTAGTACTCATCGAGAATGTATCCACATCGTATCTACACACCAAGCCATAGCAGAAACACGGGATCGACACTGTAAACACTGGGCTTCACGGAATCAGATTGTTAGCCTTCATCTTGTCCAGAACCTCCGTGAAGCACTGCTCCGTGTTGCGCCAGCCCATAAACCCAAGCGCCTTGCTCTTGTTCATACTGGCCACGTTCTCCGCTTCCTGGCGCAGAATCAAATCCGCAAACCACCAGTGGCCAATCTCGGCCAGCTTCACGGGCTCCAGCTTGTACTCCTTCACCACCTGATCCCACACATCTTCCTTCCCTTTCATCACCTCCACCAATGGCGCTCCAAGATCACGATACTCCGGCACCTCTATGCCAAATCTGTCCGCCACGAGGGTGTCGTCAGGGTAGTTTCTTATCGTTTCCGGTTAGTGTGTGCCAAGGAAAACCAAAACGAAAAACGAAAGAAGAAAGTAGAATCAAACCTTTCTCCCAAGAGCTTCCAAAGCGTCCTCCACTTGAACACATCCCCGTTGTTGCTGTTCAGCGCTTGGTTCTTGGCCGCCGGATCCACGCACGCCCAAATCTCTTGCTCGGCGATGAGCTCCGCGTCGGACGCGTCGAACAAACGTTCGTATGTGAATTCGTTACCGGGAAACATGAACGGCTTCCCCTCCTGTCGACAAAGGAGCGCATACACCGCCACCGTCCCGACGATGTTCATCAAATTACCGGCCGCGAATCCGAAGATGATCGTGGGCCGGTGAATGGAATACGTCAATCGCCCATTCGATTTCTTAGCCGCTTCGAACACTATGTCCTCTTGGTGGTAGTAGAATTGATCGTAAGGAAGCCGCGGCACGTCTTCCTCAAACGGCGCCTCGTAGGGCTTGATCTTCCCCGCGAGCTCGAACGGGCCCGTGTACTGCTTCCCGCCCGTCTGCAGCACAATGTGCTGAAAATTCTCGTTCGGCAGCAGCGCATCGACGGGGTTTTGCAGCAGTCGGGAGTTCAATTCGATGTTCTCCTTCTCCGTTTTCCCTTGCACCCACGTCGTAAAGAACACGTGGGTCACGTCCTTCAAGGCGCCGAGCTTGGCTAAAGTGACCTCCCTGTCGAGGAGATCCACTTGCAAATACTCCACCGAGGAAGGGAGCCAAGTCGGTCGGGGACGACGCCCCACGCCGTACACTTTCCAAGGACCGCCGGGCGCCGAAGGCTTGGACAGAAGCTCCGCGAGGTAGTTGCCCACGATGCCCGTCACGCCGAGAATGAGCGCAACCTTATTCACCGTCGAGTAGCCATGCGGTTCCCCGTGATGAGCACCATGATAAGCTTTACCCTGCGATCAAATTCTCCACAAGAATCAATAAAACCAACCAATCTTTACCATAGTCGCTGCGAAGTGATCCCTGAAAGAGAATCCGGATGCACTCTTGAGCACCCAAGCACCAATAGAGAATCTCCGGAAATTCCGTGCATCCCACATCCCACATATTCCAGGCCAGTGTGGAATCCATGCATCTCATTCCACGAACTCCGAAACCCTACTAATGTAGAGCAAATTTCCAACAGTCAAAACGGGATACATTGAAGAGATGACGGAACCAACTGAGAACGAGCGAGCTTACCCATGAGCGAGGATCCAATCGCCCAGTCATCCACGGATAGGGACCCATCGTCTTCACTCAGGCAACACTCGCAACCACCCCGTACTCACAATCTAAAATCACCCCTCCCTCGCAATCCAATACTCTCTCTGAATCCTCACTACGGTTTTGGGCTGGAAACCTGGAATTGATGGCACAATCTGTTCGAAATTTATCACATAACCAGAGCTTGCCTGCGCGTACTGTTTCTACTCCGAACTTGAGCGAAGAAGAGCTGGAACTCGCGACTGTTCTGACACTCCCGGGCCCCAAACCAGTAAACATTCCAACAGAAAATGCGGCATGGCTGCTCAAAGATATCACCCGGCATGTCCAGACGAGTGACGCAACGTCCCCAAGTAGGGCTTGCCAAGTTAGTCACAAGTGTACCGTACTAAAGATACTCCGTGCAAGCCTTGTGGTTGATAGGCCCAGACTTAACGTAGTTACGCTGTGAGCCTGCGACGTGGAGGTCTTCATGTGAGTCCTGGTATCCGCATGCCGACGTGGAATTGAAAGTACTGTAGTTGTGTTGAAAAAGGCCTTTACACCTAAGATAAGGTGGAAGCACCCAAAACCGTCAATATAAGCAATTCAGCATAGGAGGACACTAAATCCTGCAAACGAAGGGGGTCCGTAGGGGACAGATTTACCATGGGGAAAACGCAGGAATTTTTTATTTTTTGCACATTATTTTTTTCGCAAATTCCGAATTCATATTTGCAATTAGAGACCCCAAATTAGCTTTTAATGGTCTAGAACATACCCTAGGCACGGCTCCAAATAGGGGGCAGGTTTTACTTTTACCCCTGAATAAAACACAAAATGCCCCAGCAGGGCCCACTTTATTTGCAAGATTTAGTGTCCTGCTTCAACATAAGGTAGGAGGTCCATAAAGCGCCCATCAAAGAGCTGAAACTGAATTTTGGGGAGGTTAAATTGATTGAAATATTTTTCATTAAATTTTCCTTGAAAGACAAGTGGAATTGCATGTAACCCAAGTCGTTTCATAATTTTTGGAGCTTTGTAGAATTAGTTATGAAATTTTGAAGTTGAAATGGCATAGGGCTCTAAAATCACCCACCTCCTCAAATGTACACTGTTGGTACATCCCTATAAAGATGAAAAAAATCCATTTACAAACTATGTACATTTGAGGAGGTGGGCAATTTTAGAGCCTATGCGGATTTCAAGCCTCCTACCTTAAAGTAAACCAACCCATGACAAGTAGAATGGTTGGTTCGCTATGTTCACATTTTTGAAAAAAATTTAAAAAAAATTCCATATAAAGATAAACATGAGAAATGCAAAGAGCAATTGAAATATTATTTTTTTTGACAAATTATCAATTTGTTTATTATTTGAAGTGTGCTACCCAATTGGCCCAAAACAGTCTATAGATTACCCCTAAATCACTATTGAGTGTACCCATAATGGTCATCTAATTACTTAAAACAATCTCAAAATTTTCTAACATAATCACAAGATTTTTTAGCATGGCCATGACATAAGAGAATAAAGAAGTTAGCACTTGAAATGCATTTACATTAGAAAGGTAGAAGGTCCTAAAGCAATCACTAATAACTCCATCAACATCACCTAAAACACTAATTTTGGCCACTAACAAACCTAATGAAGTCTTAATCTCATTTATTAGCAAAAATCTACCATGGACTGATGTAAGATTAAAATGTGTGTTTTTCTAGGTGTTTGCATTGGGCAGTTTGCATGTCATGGGTTGGTTTACCTAAGTTGGAGGCACCTTTCGCTAAAAAAAATATTTAAATGGTATTAGCAATTGAAAATCATGAATTCCCCCCCCCCCCAAAAAAAAAATTAGAATTTTTGTATATGGCATGTATTTTCTATCAATTTTCAAAGTGGCAACTCCCTAGACCATTGAATGTGTCACACATGTAGACTTGAAATTGAAACTTGACAATTTTAGCAGTCAACAATTTCTAAGGAGACAATTTAATGACATGTTACAAGGACACTTCAATGAAAACCTAGAGACATTTCTAGAGAATTCTTTTATATATTAACAAGAATAGGGATGCTTTGGGGTGTTTCTACTTTGAGTACACACAAAACTAACAAATTAGGAAAATTAACTCTATGTACCTAAATCCTACATTTGGGTACAAAATGTTTTAATTTACAAAATCCAAATCATTACTAACATCCCCAATACTATTGAATTAGTTACACCCTTTCATTTTCATAGCTATTTGTTTATAGAAGATTGTACATGATTTGATAAACCAAGTGTAGAAATTTGATAGAATTATTTAGTACAATTGGGGCTAGATTTTACAATGTGAAATTAATTCACTGCCCTTAGAAGTTGTTGTAATGAAATTAGTCAACCAAAAAAAATATTTTAGGCATTTGACTAAAGTTTATGCAAAAAAAGTTCATTGCTATCCAATTGAGTCATGATATACTTAGCTTCTTCATTTTAGAACAACCTTGATTGAAATTTTTAAATGGAAATATTGGTCTCTTCGGTTTTCTTGATTCCAATGCAAATTTCAAAGTTGAACAAAGTTACAATTAATGTCCAACTTCCATGCCGCTTACTCTATACTGCCTATTCTTGATTTATTTTTTAAAATGAATCGACAATAGTTCAAATAGTCTAGAATGGTGAGACAAAATTTATTGATTATTAATTATATTTCTTTTTAGTAGATAAACAAAAATTTGAAAACTAGAATTGGATCTTAACCCCTAAGCACTCCAACGTCCATTTTCTGGGTGATGAACAGATTGAAACTCGAGTTTCATCCTCCTAATTGCTTGGATGAAAGTTGTTCTATTTTGTAGAGATACTTCATCAAGTTGTTATCCTATGTAAGGTTTGGATTTGGTGTTACTAGAATATATATTTTTCTGGAATTACGAATGTGCAAGGATGTCAAGTGGTCAAAGTGCATTGACTTTAGTTCAAAACTAGATTTGCCAAAATGAGGTCATAGATTTTAAAAACACAAAATTTTTTAAAAATCACCATGTAAAGATAACATCATTTCGAATCCATTCCAAAAAATTCTACTCAAAAAATGATAATATTTTACTTGTAATTGAATTTATAAGAAATTTTGAAATTTCTCTTTCAAAATTAAAAAAAAATATTGGTGATAGAATTGATGAATCTAACTATATAGATGAAATCTGCAAATCAAAATCTACAACTTTTATTTGTAAGTCAATTCCAAAATATGCTTCCAAATTGAACTTTAAAATCATTTTTCTCATATTGTCAATTCCAAAGATGATTTTGGACATTTAAGGGTTATGGTATCTTTATTGAATATATGGTAATATTATTCCATATTGATTTTCCATTATATGAAAGAGCTATTCCTTTTATAGGATATTTTTGAAAAAATTTATCACTTTTCTTTTCTATTCTAGCTAGAACCTTGTGATGGAAGATTAATAAATCTTTCGTAAGGAAAATAGCTAATCTCACCTCTTTAGTGGAGTAAGATAGCCATTTGGGGAAGAATGTAGAATTATATTTGGAGGATTTTACATGATTTTAGATGAACAATGAACTATGCTACAAGAGTCTATTTCCCTACAGTACTAAAAACATGGAACAAGGAAACCAGAACTCTAATGAAGGAATAGTGTATCTGTTTTTATTTCTTTAGTCATTAAAATTGTTCAATATTTTAGTAAGGTAGCTACTCAAATTTCCTTACTCCTCCTTTGGAATCTTCAGATAATAAATGACATGCCATCCACATTATACATATTCCATATATATATTTATAAAAACTTCACTACTCTATGATCATAACTACAATAGTTTCCATTGTAGAAATGGAGAAAGAAATCACTACTCTTCACTTAGCAAAATTCAAAGGGAAACTAAGGTTAATGCAATTAGCTTCATATATTGAATAAGTTCAAGGAGAAAAATCCAACATTGCTTTGAATAATACTGCTCTATGCAAGCAACCTTGTAGTGGATAAACCAATCTCATCACTTTTGAGAATGGAGACAATCCATATTATACCATTACACCAAACTCAATATAATTGAATCCTTGAAGGATGTAAGCCTATCACCATTCACCAAGATAGTTAGCCAAAAATAATCAAATCTTTGGATGAATAGATACATTTTTCATTTCTATAATTCCCTTTAGAGTTATTCATTGGCCATTTTTAGTCCTCGACATTCTTATTAGAAGGCCATATTTGTTATATTGAGACTTTTTGTAGTCTCATTCATATCCTCGACTCAAAGATAAACCGCTTTATCTCTTTATTCAAATTTTTTTATAAATAGGTAACAACACCAAATTTTAAAATTTCATTATAGGATCACTATTTGAGCATTATTTATTTTTGATTTCAATTACTATTTTTTTAAATGAATAATCCAATTACTAACATTCTATCTCCAAATCTGCAAAAAGTCTCAATGTAACAAATATGCCCCTAAAGGTGAACCTTTTAGAGGAACAAAATTTCTTTACTAAAATTAAGGGCTCAAAATAACCCCATCACTCTCCAATTTAAGAGGCTATTCACATGTAGGACCAGACCAGAGGTGGAGCTCCAAGGGCCAGTTCATGAAGATCGGGTCTATGCCACATCAAGCTTCCGCATGTGAACCAGTTCTCCAAATAAAACATTTCCAAATTTTTAGGATTGATTGGCATGTGGCAATGATACTTCTATAAAAAAATACTTGTAGAGAGAACTTGAGAACTCCCTGTATATTTAAAAGGGAGTTTGACTAATGACGTGAGACAAGGAGACATGTGGAGGATAATCTTAGTTTATTTTAGTAAGTTGGGTTGATGGGAAGGAGAGCGGGTTTGAAAATCCTAAATTCAAGGATGGAAGAGCCAGGGAGGGACCGGAGCTCCGTATCAGAAATCAAGTTCACAATTTCATCATGCGAACCCCCCTGGGCCCGGTTGGAGGTCCGGTCTGGTCCTTCATGCGAACAAGCCCTAAATCCTCCATCCTAGTGGGGTTATTTTATCCTCTTCGGGTCAACATATCCCACCTTGATATGAAAGTTTCCTTAAGTAAAATATTATTGTTTCAAGTAAAATAGTATTGTTTTGCATTGTCTGACTTTTTGAGTAACTAAGGGTCTTGCTCCAACTTCCTCACATGTAAAGTTAATTTAGCTTCTGTTGATGCAAAGCCTCCTCCCATTCACTTCAAAGCCACAGATCATGCACAGATACTTGTTTGAATGCTTTCAAGTGTGGTAAATTGTAGCATAAGCTATTCCATTGAGTGGAATCGCCAGTGTAAAACAACCAAAGTGCAGTGTAACTCCAAGTCTCCGGTAAAGATGAGATGGAAAAGACGAGTTGTCATATGTGCCTGATAGGTTTTTTGGACGAGCACTGTCACATAACGCCCTCATGCAAAACCAAAGTTCTCGAGGGGAACTAAGAGGTCACCAGATTACGCTATAATCCAGTCACGAAACAAAGAGTCTTACGAGCCAAAGGACTTTGGGAATTCCTCGAATTGAATACTTAAAAGTTCGACCAATGGTAACCGTACACAGAATGCTAAAGGAAACCGTGAACCTACGCTCTCCTATAATTGACCTCCGTCAGACTCCAAGTTGAGAACTATTAAAGATGTAGAATACAGATTTTACTCACCCAAATCAGGTGATAGTCCTGTTGTACAGTTTAAAATGAAGCATGATGTCCATAGTGATGGCCACATCTTCACTACAAATCTAGAGCGAGTGGTTGTTTCTTAACGCAACGTTCCTTACAGAAACAAGATTACAAGTAATCTCATGACCTAAAACACCTTCAATCAAAGCCACAGGCATCCACATCTTGGGCTGCACCTCCAGGATGTAAGACAAGCTCGTCTCCATTTTATCCTTGATTTCCGAGCTTGCGCTTCCAGATGTCTGTACGCAAGAACAATCAACTTCAGATGCTTTGCATACATCATAGAAACTACCTCCAGATCATAAGATAATGAACCAAGAAGGCGCAGCGTGACTTGTAACAAGCCCCTTGTGTTGAAAATCTCCATCTGACCAGGCAGAATTTGAGGCTAATAGGAGAAAAACGTACCCTGCAAAAAGACCAGGTATGAGAGAAGGAAGTCGAAAATCCAAGTAGGACAGACCTGATGCATGCGCCATGTGCCTTTGAAAACCTGGAAATCGCCTTCGACAGTATCAAAATGCAAGTCCCGTAATATACCATCATGTAGGATTTGTGGAGCCTCCTCAGTGACTTCCACGACAGCTTTGGCTTTGAATTTCAATCCTAGAGCCAATTTTTTCTGCCCAATCTGTCTCCCAAGTATACACAGACTCAATCATAGTAGGTTGAATCTACTACTCCAATATGAATTTTTTTATAGAAACGTGAGACACGAATATCATATGGAAATCAATATGGACACGAACACACAGCTTGTTTGAGCGCCGTGGTTACATGGTTCTCTCTACACCGTGTGCAGTCGCTCGTCTACAAAGGACATGTGTATGCTCGATGCAATACGGCCCCCTACATGTCCGAGAAATAGACCTAAATGAGACAGCCTGTAATCTTGAACGATGAGTTCATATTGATTTTGAGACAACATACCACCTTATAATCAGAACTCGTGGCAATTTTAGGTCATCTATCAATAAACCTTTGAACCCTTAATAAGTTTTACATACATTATCCAAATAAGGCATACTTTGGTGCATTGGAATCCCCTTGCAATCGCTAACAAAAATCAATAAAAATTCGACTATTATATTTTTATCGTCCATTATGATAATAGGAACAATAAACGACGCTTAAATTGTCGCTTTTAGGTGTGGTGACCTAGTTTGGAACAGAGTACAGCAGTATCACAGCAAAAAAATGATTCTTCCAATCGAACCTCCTCGTCCTTCGAAGTGCAGTTCAAAGAGATTACTTTAGGGGTAGTATTGTCAATTCCATGACAGTGACGAAATGGAATTACACTAGTGCCGCAGGACATTGAAACCCTCAGCATTAAACATTACAGCAATCTTCAAGAACTGTGTTTCAACAGCACGAAGAGCCTGCAAGGGATTGAACAGATTGAGAAAAAAATAAAGGGAGGAATCATGAAAACCTAAAAATGCCTCAAGCAAGTGATGTGCCATTGAAATCCAGGCGTTGCGTACGACACCTGTAAAAGCCGAGCTCCATGAGGCCTGAGCTCCAGCACACGACTCTCAGCCAACCCCGGAATATGGTCAGCCAGGCGGTTATAATCGGTCAACACTCCCCACACGGCTTCCAAAGGAGCTTGAATTACAATTTTGGCCACCACTCTTCGAGTATTATTACCTAAATTCGTCACATTCAAATCAACTTTCACCTCCGACTCCACCTCCTCCGAAAGACCCTTTTCAATTTCCTTTTCAGTTCCCTCTATCAGCCCCGCCATCGCCATCACCTCCACTCGCTCTTGATATTGCAAACTCCTCTGACGCGAACGCAGGCTAGGCCTGACCTCACATACCGCTAGAAAACTTGATCTCAACCTACTCGGGCAAACATTCCGTGTGCATCCCCTGAAATTCTCATACGCACACCTGTCAACCCTCGAAAACCCACAAGAGGAAGTCCATGGAGAAGATGCCAACCGCGCCATCGACGGAACACTATATTAAAATGGCTGAGCAATTTTCCCCTGTCGCAAGAAAGACTTGGAGTCGAGAATTTGAACACTTTACACACGCAAGCAGGAGGTAGAATGAAGCTCAACTTTCGAAACGAGAGACGAGATTGTGACACTGGTTGATTGCTAACACGCGACAACGAGGTTCAGGGACGCAAGAGCGAGGGGCCAGGCAGAAAGGAAAACGCAAGCGGCCCTGAGAAGGACAATCTCGACGACAAGTGCCGCGCTTAGGGCTCCCCAATCCAAATGGACAACAACAGTGATTTTCTTAAAGCGGAATTGGGCACACTGATTGGTCCTCACAGTGAGTGTGACACTAATTACCAAAATCATACTATTTAGAATGAAATTAATGCAGGTTGGAATAATATTTTATTGCACCAAGTTTCACACAACAGTAACCCTTGAGCGTCAGAGCGGATGTTTTTTGGATGTTGATAAAATAGGAATTGTGGAATACCAAGTTCATCAAATATTATATTTTTGAAATCTGCACGGTGGATTCTCTTAACCTTTGAACGATGCAGCGGACGATTATTGTCAGATGAATGACAAGGAATTCTCCTATGTAGGACAGAATTGCAACTATTCATCCTCGGTATTAAGGGTGGAAAGGGAATATCTTCTACAGTAGTTTGACGCCCAATGAGTATTTCTGGTTTTTCTAAAGTGGATGATGTCACACGGTTTCAAAATGACTGATTTCCATGGTCACCAGCCCGGCGTTCAAGGGTTAAAAAATTGTAGATCTGTATTTGTGAGTAAGTTGGCTTCAAATTTCAACTATGAAAACTTTAGTAATCTAGTATTTCTCAAATTATTATAGATTTTCTAAATCCAACAGAAAAAAACTCTTCACTTGTGTTGTTCTCTCTATAACACTCAGGGGTTAACCTTTAAGAGACGGACTAGTTATTGTGGAAATAATCCCTTTTGAAACTATGTGACATCATCTACTTAAGAAAAATAAATTGTTGGAGATCAAATTATTATGCAAGATCTCTCCTTTTTGCACAAAATTTTGAAGATGAACAATTACATTTATGTCCTACATAAGAAGACTCTTTGTCATCCATTGGACCAAAAACATCCTCAATGTTGTTTAAGGGTTAAATTTTGAGGCAATATTGATTTCTTAGATGTAGGAATAGAGGAAGGGCATTCCTCTGTAGAAACAATTGTTGGAAAATTAGATCAATATTCTTAGATTTAGGTGGATAGTCTTAGAAACCCTATACAAATGCAACATGTAAACTGCAATGATCTTGCTACTAAATGATACGTACAAGTATACTTGAAAAATTTCAACATACTTATATAGAAGTACATATTATAGCAATTAATGTATTTACAATGTACATTTTAGGATAGAGGGTGGTTTTGGAACATTTTTCTATTTCAAATTTAAAAATTCATTGTTAATTCAATAAGAGTGAAAAGAATAAGAGTTTAAGTAGTTTGGATGCTAATTCTTCTTGTCTATCACTGAAAATTGATTGAAAAAAATACTTGAAAATACTAAAATCATTTTAAAATTCTGAATCATTATTGCTTAGAGGGATTAGACCCACGTACATGAGGCTAATGGGGGTTTGAACGTCTAGTATGAGCCTCAAAAGCTGTGGGTTGGGTTTTGCTTGACATTACGGGTTAGACCTCATGAATTGTGAGACTTGAGCCCTTACGACGTGTTTATTGTAGTTTCACATGTAAGTAAAGTGAAAAGTAGAACATAGAGGGGTCATCTCTCTTTGGGGCTTTTTCCTTCTAAACCCAAGAGAGCCTATTCAAGCTCTTGTGTCCAAGAAGCCCTTGTTTCTTGGTGGGGTGTCTATTGAGTTGCAATTTTTTTTTGGGGGGTGAGCCCTCAAGTTGACATTTGGAATTCAGGGTTTTCTTTTTTTTCTTTCTATTAGGTTTTTAGCGTGTTTATATGTAAAAAGAAATAAAAAAGTGTTTGAGTGGTATTTAGAAGAAGTCCCTACCAATATAGTGAAGAATCATCCTAGATGTACGAAGTATCTAAAATACTCGAATTTCCTACTTCTAATGTCTAGTTGAGGGTTCTAGAGAATTCTTCCATTAAACAAAGATTATTTAAGAAATACGTTAGGGTAGTTTAGAAAATATCTAAAGGTCGAAAATAAATGTTTTTCACTAACAACTTATTGGGGAGGGGCTTAAAACACGTATAAAAGGCCCCCCTTGAGGTTGTTGGTACCCTCATTTTCATAACTAAACTTTGTTTTCATTTTTCTCGTGCTACTGGCGTGGTTAGAGCACTGATTCAAGTCGAGATCTAACTTGATTTTCATTTTATCTTTAATTTGCACATTTTGAAGGACAAGAGGGTCCCTTCAAAGCAATGTCTATTAATTTTTTTTAAGTCTTAGAGGCTAAGCCTCCATTTCCTTTGCTTTATGAGAGTTTTGGAAGGGATAGATTTTCAAACTCTAATTTGCTTTAAAATTTTTAAGAAACTAACATTGTAGTATTCAAACAATATTTAGTACTAATATGCATGAGGCAGCAAAGCTTGACTTTGTCAAAAGTGTGTTAGACTAATTCTAGCCTAAAATTCATTGTATAAGGAAAATTTGGTTTTAATTGTTAAAGCTCGGTTTAAACACTATTATGTGTACCTCCTTTAGTAGTTAATTCGTTATCATTATTGAAATTTTGAAGAATTAGTCTTTAATGTTTGGTTAAACATTGTCATGTGTACCTCCTTTAAAGATTAAAACTTTCAAAATATTATTATTTATCTATTAACATCGTGTATACCTGGGGTTGCCTCAACACGACGGAGCTTTGACCTTGGAATCTTCAAAATTGATACTTGTCCAAAGTAGTATTTAAGTACTGGAAACCATTAGAAAAAAAAATTCTTTTGTAGGCTTGACAAATGCCTTTGCATGTGGTAGTGGTTTGAGTCATATGATTTTATGAGAGAATTAGCCAAAATTCTTTAGTTTGAGCTCTTGAGAAAATTCCTAGTAGTAGTTAGAGAAAACCCAAAATTTAGATTAGTTTTTTCCTTAGTTAAAGTTATTAAAATTATCCCAAAAAGAGATTTCTAATTAGATTAGAATACTTTAGTTTGCTTAGTTTAAACTTATTCCAAAAATCCCCCAAAATTAGATTGTTAGTTTAAAATTTAAGAAGTTGAAAAATTTCCCTCAAAACCCAAAAACAATCCCATTTGAATGTTATAGTTATAGTTAGTGAAAGTTTGCTTAAAAATTCCCCAAAATTCCCCCCAAATTGATGAGTTTTAATCTTTAAGCTTAAGAATTAGTTTTATTAGTATTAGATTAGTTAAAAATCAATGTAGTTTCAAAAAATCAGTGATTAAGAGCAAGGGGCCGTAATTCAACATGAAGGTTGTAGGGTGAGGTGCTAATTGGGATGCCAACCAAGGTACTAATTGGGGTGTCAATTGGGGTGTTGATCACAAGGCCAATCATGCCTCGACACATGGTGGTGTGGAGAGTGTTTAGTGAGCAATTGGGAAACAATCAAAGACCCTTGCCACTTACTAGGAACAACTGGATGATCCAGATGTCTAAACAGCAAGTGTCTAAGGAGAGTGTGGAAGCCAGACAACGAAGTGTGAGAGCATCTCCACTCTTGCCCTGGAAAGGGGCCTGACACGGGCTACATTCGGCCCGGGCAGCTTTTGCTCCCCTACCGCGCCCGCTAATTTGGCCCTGGCACTATGGCTACGGAAAAAAAATGACTTTGGCTGCCATCCTCTAGAGCCCGCTCACTTCTCACGCTACATGATTGTTGTTAGAGAATTCTTGTCGTGATCTATTTTCCATCTTTAATTTGGTTTAAGAAGTCCATTAGGAATAATGGTTGGGTGTGGTCGTGGTTTGGGGAGTAGTGGGCATCGTGTGAGAGCTCACACTGAGGATGATTTTAGGGTTTAAGAAGGTGATGGAGAGTGGAGGGAGAGAGAGGAGAGGAGCAATGTTATTGAAGACAATCAAGATTTCCAACCTGTAGAGCTTGGAAGCGCAGTGGAGTATGGTGGAGCACAGTGGAGTATGGTGGAGTACAGTGGAGTACGGTGGAGAATGGTGGAGCAGGAAGGTTTCCAACTCAGAGGAGTGCGGTGGACCTTGGCAGTGGGGAGGAACTAGGGTTTAGAGCTCCGAATTCTACTAGAGGCTCGCAGGTGAGGAGTGTATGGGGTCGAGGGCATGGCATCCTTAACCAACACCAAGGAGGAGCTTCTCAATCTTAGGCACAACCATAGAGTGCAACATGTCCATTTATAAAAGGCAAGAATTTCTACATTGATGAAGAGAGACAATTGACACGAAGTGTTCTTGCAATTTTACAAGATCCAATTACCGGTAACCAACAAAAGCACAATACATTTTGGGAAAGGATTTTTGAGCATTACAAAAAACAAACCCCTGGGGGCAATGGGACAATGAGATTTATTGAGAGTAAATGGAGCCAAATAAAACATGACGTTGGAAAATTTGTAGGTTATTACAACCAAATTAAAAGGTTGAACAAAACTGGGACAACAACCACTGATATTATTTGCATGGCTAAGGCGTTGTACAAGACAAAGAATGCAAAAAAATTCGCTTTTACTTTTGAACATTGTTGGGTTCTTGTGAAGGATTTTCCATGGTGGGTTGATGGGTGGGAAAAAATGAAGCAAACAACTCCTTCTAAGAGGAAGGATGCTTCACATAATCATGATTCCCATGAGGTAGCTCTAGAGTCAAGTTGTGCGGTGGGAGGGAATGTTGAAGTCGATGGAAATAAGGTTCTCAAGGAGCGGCCATTAGGGACAAAAGCTGCAAAAGAAGTTCATAGGGTTGAGAAAGTTTGGGAAGGGGCCATATATGCACAAGCGGAGGCCACAACAGTTTTGGCCAAGGCAACACTACACAAAAATAATTTGCTAGAAGAGTAGAACCTGCTCATCTTGATGATGACACCAGATTTACAAGCTTTGGCTCCTGCAGCCCAACACTTTATTAAACTTAGGCAAGAAGAAGAGCTTGAGAAGCTTGAAAAGCGTATGGCTGATGACCAAGCTAGGAAGGAGAAACTAGAAGAAGCTAGAGTTGAAGCCATTAGAGTTCAGGAAGCACAACAATTGAGAGAAGAGGTTTAGTTAGTAGAAACTAAAAGACAAATGCAAGAATATGGGAGAGCATATATGGAAGAGTATGATGGGGTTGAATATGGAGATCAAGACTTTAAGCATGATACACAAGAAGAATTTGGACAAGGAGGCGATGCAGCTACAAATTGGGAGTCGGGAGGACTTGAAGGGGCTACTAATGCAGATATCATTTCTGAAATTGAGGAAGAAGATTTGGTCAATGAACAATACTTGACAAGGGAGTTCACAATTCGAATTCCACAAGGGGATACTATTGAAAGACAATAGGGCAAGAGAGTTGATCAGAGGACTTATATGGAAAGGTTGCAGCCATAGGGAAGTGCAATGCCTACAAGGGACTTTGTTGTGGACAGGAGTAGCAGGGGATCATTTAACACACATGTAGTGTGGGAATTGTATGCAGAGGAATCTGCTAGTGAGTGGGATAATATATCCTGTGTAGATCCTGGAATGCCTACTTTAGGACGTTGCTAGTATGTGAGCGGGGAGCAGGGAGCGACGAGCGGGGAGCATGGAATGGGGAGCGGTGAGCATAGATCTTGGACAAGAAAGGGAAGGATGTGAAATTCTTTTTGGATGAAAGTCAATGAAAATTTAATGAAAGTGAAGGAATTTTTGGTAGTTAGCAAAGAATTGGATGAAAGTTAAAAAAAATTGGGTTTAGGGTAGATAAAAAAGTGGATGGAAGTAGTTCAAAAAAATGGATGAAAGTACATTAAAAAGTGGATGAAAGTAGATGAAAAAGTGGATGACAATAGATGAAACAGTAGAAGGAAATAGATGGAAACAGTGGATGAAAAGTAGGTGCACTAAGAAAATCATAAGGAAGAAAATGTGAAACCTAGTATAAAATTCTGTTGTGCATAAACTAAAACTTCTTCGATGCTTGACCTATGACCATGGAAGTAGGGTGACCTAAGACCGTGGAGTATGAAAGGGTGGGATAGAACAACCATAATATAGTAGAATGCAATTAAACCTATTATGTAAATATTTTAAGGGTTTCTAGGACATTGGGACGAGGCCATCTTGCTTATATAAGGAATTTGAGAACCCCAGTTCATGACCAAAATATTATGATTTTACATATAGGTCGCATGCTAGGAATCAGTGGAGGCACAATAGTAAGGAACATAAGGTACATTAAGCTGATGTGAGAGACAAAATACAATGAAACATAATGCGAAGTACTAGTAGATTGGAGATCAGTTTAGGGTGCAAATTCACATGTATAATTGAAGCGCATGTAGTGGCCCTTGTAGTCTCACTACATCTTCAATGATGAGTACAACGAACACACATAGTGTTCATTCTTTGTAGAAATATAATCCTAATTTGATCCCAAATGATTTAGTATCCCACTAAGAAGGACTTCCTTGACTTCCTTGAAACTGAAACTCGTAGCATGAATGAAGCCATTTGATGTAGACTAGAGGTTGCAAATGATAGTGAAGACAAAGTAAAGATGCTTACAATTTGTCCAAGTTCCACGCTTTCCAAGGCACTTTAGCTTCATCTCCTTGAAATACGGGCAGGTACAATCTGGGAATGATGAGATTGTAAGCATGTACTTTTCAGTTCGAGGCTCTACACCAGAAATGAGGGAGACTATGCAACCAAATCCAGGATGAGGAACCATGGTTACCCTTTGAATGTGTGCATTTAGAGTCAAGGCCGAAGCACAATTGTTCTGGTGCTTAGTTGTTTGGGCCTTCGGGTTGCGACGAATGACTTTCCCCGCTCGAATGTTGGGATGCGCATCAGGTAGAGATGGAACAGGGTAGCCACACACCAAATCGATGCCTGCTTCTCCACCAAACAGTCTTCGGGGTGAAATGAGTTGACACTGCGGAAGTTGGAAACCGGCCGCTTCGAAGGCTAGAATCTCGGCCTTCGAGAGTTTGATGCCCATTTGAACAGGCCATATGACTAGAACAGAAGGTCTTGATACCACCCATTTTCTACGTGTTCCCTTCACACAGCGTTCAATGTCGTCGTTGCAGAAGAAAAATTGCATACGTTCATTACAATTCCTTCTATAATTCACCATCATACCTGTGTAAGTGGGCGCTGCTGTTGCCATGTTGTTGTGGACTATTTTGGCTATACACTTCTTTCTAGTAATTGCTTGAAGTGCGAAGCAGGCCTTCGCTGATGTCTTTGGTAATCGAGCAATGTGCCATTGCATCTCATTACAGACACTCTCTTGAATTGCTGACACATGAGTTGAGGTTTGAGCAATATTCTGGCTTGAGTTTTCCTCGTTGAACATCACGTCGCCAATGTACACATTTGTTGTTGGAGCAACGTCTTCAAGAATTGAATTCAAATCTTCTACGCTTGGTGTGCCTCTCCATGATCTTGTGTGAATGCGAGGATGAGAGAAATTTACCTTGTCTGGTCTGTGAGAATCGTATTCGTAACCAAGTGGCATGTCTGCCTTTCTTTTCTGTGACCCAAAAACCTCTTCACCTTCTAAATGGATCTCTCTATTCAGAAATTCTGCCACTCCAGAAATGTTTGAAATAGCATCCGTTAGAGCCTTGGGATTTCCAGTTCGCTCAGCCGATCGTTGGGCAACACGTAATAGTAATTCTTCCTTCCCTGGTCCTGTCCCGGCTTGGTTCCCCTTGAGGTACTGATAATATCGAACCATTTGCATGAAAGCTCTAACAAAATCGTCAACTGTGGCAATGTATAAATCGTTTCCACGATTTCCAGATTGCTGTAGCCACTTGTTATGGACAATCTCGGCTAAGTTGCAAGATGGCATTTCTGCAAGCTCCAATTCAGTAAGATCCTGGAAAATGTAGAATTGAAATACCATAATCAGATCTCTGTACACTTCAATGTAATCAATATTCAAGACAGAAGAAGGTAGGCTACCAACTAAGCTCATCGACGGTCCAACCGCCTTGCAATGCTTTCTTAGAACTGCTCCATTGGAGCACATTGTCTAATCAGAAGAGCTTGTACAATTTGCATGAGGGTACCCTCTGAATGGCCCCACTCAACACGACCGAGACAGCCGTGCGGTGTAGTCGAGCCATGCACCACCTATTCGTCAGTGGTTCAAGGAATTCAATAGCGAATCCATAAATAAACGATGAATCCATGATGGTAGGGATTCAAGTAACCCCACTTGGCCCTGACAGGCTCTTTGGGATATAATTCTCATGCATGACTGGCTTCAACAATGACGACATCATATGAATGGTGTTCAAACTATGGTAAAGCCATTCCCCCATTTCAAGAGACAAAACAATAGCGGGGCCTATAAGAAGACCAGAAGAACTCATGATAGATATAACAATATCAAAATGATTAGGAAGTAAAAGTCATGTAGTTCAAAGACTTACTAGTTGCATGAAACCACCCCATTGGCGATAACGGAAATGCCAAAATGAAAGCCATAGCTCCAGTCGATGGAGTCCTTCTTTGGTAGTAGCACCTCATGACAACCACCATGCCCTAATAGCAAGGTAACGCATTTCCGACTCTTCAGGAGAAGTAGCATTCTTGTACTGTTTGCATAGCATACGATGTTGATCTTGCATGTCCCCACGAATTTCAGCCTTTGTATGCTTTTCCATGGACTGAGACCAATGGAAGAGGCAAGTTCTTTCTCGATTTTCCATTGGCTCGGCAATGTCACCAGAACCGTAGACCATCCTTACAGCATTCCAATTCGCTTGAGCACTGTCCGCCATGAATCCTTTGAACTGAGTCATTGGTACACCATTTCTTTCAAGTATAGAATTCAAGTTCTTCCAGAACAAAATTTGTGCAGCGCAATCTTCAGATTGCATGTCGCAACATGCAATGGTCATCACACGACAATACGAAGAGTCATAAACATGACATGCCATAGTTGTCCATCCTCTAACACGCTTGACGTGATCAAACATGATCCAAGAATCTTGAAGGTCCCCTCCAATTTGCATGCGCTTCACGAGGTCGACTCCGCTACCTGGCCCTACTTCGGACATTTTGAAGACGAATACTTTATCAACATCTGTTCCCTGACCTGGAAATTTACTTTCTTGAACGAAGGCCCAGGCACTCGATCCCCTCAACTTCGTAATGCTATCTATCACTCCAAATCTTCTCAAATACTTAAAGGAAGTTACCTCGTTCCGTATACTTGGAGAGTTGAAATATTTGCATTTGTCCAATATAGGAACAAGGGCAGCAAAGTCCAAGGTCTGCGGCAGCTCCCCATCCAGACGTAAAAGTAGTTCACCAAGTAGTTCCTTAGTAGCCTCCATGACAATAGCGGAATTGGTCGTTGACGGTGTTTTCTCCAACTACTCACCAATGAGAGTTCGCGTTTTCTCCTGCATGTCTCTAAGTTCACCATCTTTAACTGGATGATCATGAATACCAAGATGGACAAACGCCCTAGTGAATTTTGGATTTCCACCAACATAATAAACCCGCGCATTACACCGCGCAATACACGATGGTGCCTGTTTGCAGATTTTACATACAAGTGTGGAACCTACGGGATGCGTACGTCCAACCTCAAGTGGAGTGGGTGACAAACCTTCCCATTCCAATTCATTGACCTCCTTCACTCGGTGAACACGACTAAGGAACGAACACTCAGTGTTCATACACCGAAGATGGCCTAAGCAAACTGACGTGCGGAATGACAAGCCTTGACGGTTGATTATGTTTGTCGTGACAGTCTTGGACCAAACATGTCCATCATATCGCTTATCCATTCCAACCATTTGCTTGGCTTGAGATAGAGCCCCAAGACTGTCAGTTGCTAGCAACTCAAAAACTACATTGCCATTAAAAGTGGGTGGCAACACCGTCACTCTATGAATGTCAATAGTGTCGTAATCAATTTTGGACAAAGCATTCCTACAACCTTTTAAGTTACGAAGGCCTCTCAAACAGTCAAGGATAGATGCTCCAGATATATTCCGGACATCTAGGTCTTCCATCGCATTCTCTTTTAAGGCACCTAAGTTATGCAAAGTCGGCACCATAGGAAGAGTCTCAAAGTCAGATGGTGGTTCAGGGGAATTGACATCTGAATCAGAACTCAAGCAGGTGACTTTCTCAGAATGACCTTCAACCTTAACATGAATCAAGGGAGGAGTTTTATAAGACGAAGTAGAGGACCGGTTGAATGTCACTCCGTCATTGGAGTTTGAACCATGAAAATTATGGATGCCGTAGGCCCTGTACCTTCCGGATTTCAATTTCCAGAAAGTATTCTCCCCACTGAATGTAGGTAGCTGACGGACAGTGTGAGTAAGAACACCTGACTCACTTTCATAAATTTCCTCATCGACATGGATCGAATCCAATCTCAACTGGAACCTAAGACTTAATCTAATCGCCGACACTTCGGCAAATCCACCTTGTCCCACCGGGAAAATGATTGGTATCCCTTCACCATTTGCAGTGACAACAACCATATCCAAGAAGTCCTCCATCGAATTAAAGCCCAATCTCTCAGCCCTCTCTATTTAACCCAATACAATGTAAGTTGTTCTAGGAATCACTCCCTACGTGAACATCAGAACAAGACATACTAAGTATAAGTTATGGAACGTGAAGAAACAACACAAAGTTCATAAGTGAGCACATCTGTAAAGTGCTTCTTCAGAAATCATTCAGAATGGTTACAGCTACAATCTCCTGAAACGAAAGGGAAGTGTGACATCTTCTAGAATGAACGAAGAAGATGATAAGACACCTCTAAGAACACTGAAATACAAAGTGCTGATAAAAGCAGAGGTCATCATTAACCATTTACTAATTAATGCATGCAGTCACTGAACCTAGGAACATGCTGACGGCTTCATATTTAATCGAAAGTGACGGTTCATTGATTACGTGTGACAAAGAATATCCTTGGTGCCTGTTTATTAGTAGACGTCAAAAAGAACAGTCAGTAAAAATATATACTAGTACTTATCAAATATGGAATTATATGTATATCATTGTATTAGTTGTGTCATTTATATTAAAATGACTAATTTCATTCCATGCATCCAATATGTTCAAAATTCCTCGGTAGACTATCACTCAGAAGGGCCACCATGTCTCATCCTAAATAAGGATGATTTACCTACAACGTAACTATGATCAAAAGCCACGAATCAACAGCACATGGCTATAACCAAAAACATCACATTCGTAAAATATTAAAATAAATATAGAGATGCAGAAGTTTATTATAACAAGCATGGAATAAACGTTTCCGATATAAAGTATCATTTGTAATAAACCCTTCATGAAAATTTGGATAGAATATAAAGTGGAAGCAAGTATTGGAATTGAACAATACAAAATTGCAGAGGGTTTAAAAACATAGACTCTTTCCATATTGTAGCCACATCTAAGAAAATATAAATACTCTCATCAGTAGTAGTCAAAGGAAAAGAATGAATATTCTTTACTAATTCTGGAAGAAAGAAAATATAATTTTACATTAGAATTGTAACGTAACAAAAGTACTCCAATTCAAATAGTCCAAATGATAATTTCAGCGTGTATCCCATTGTAATCATTACACAATATAATTGGATATAAGTAAAAATAAAATAAAAATTCTAGACTCGTACAATCATGAAATAGAGGAGGATGTCTGAGTTGAATGAAAATTACATAAATCTTTAAAGAAAGTTCTCTACGACCCCCAAAAGAAATTGTCAAGTACACAAAGTACTATTCTGGAACGCTCACAAATCAGTCAGTTTATGAGGCAGGCAGTATACAATGTGTATCCCATACGTATTTGATTACATGCAACTTGCATTCAAAAAATGAATCACTCACATCAGCTCAACGAGATCCTGGAACCCATTCGACCTTCGGTCAAAACTTCAGGTGACCCTCCATTGTTCACATATCCGGAATTGATGACCCGGGCAAGCACTTGGTCCGGATCTACCAGACCTAGAGCCCCGTAGGTTCGGCCGGGATTCATTCCACGAAGACGCCAACGCCAACGCCGAAGGAAGTACATACAGACAGGGTCCCCTTTCTTCGGAGAAGAGACAACGCTAACACTCTCTCTTGATAATCAATCCCTGCTCACATATTTGCAAGGGAGCATTGTATGATCGACTCTTGGATTCAGAAGATTATCCACTTCAGATTCTTCATTACAATAACCATGGTGATGGAGCGTAACTTGAGATCAAGATGCAACCAAGCTGGAGAAGTCCCTGGCGCAGTCGTGGCACTACCGACTTCAAGTCCAGAAGTAAGTCTCAGACCTCAAGAATCAAAACATTTCCGAAACCCTCACTTTGGTAGTACTTGGCGTGAACTCCATAGGTTTTCAGAGAACCCGGAGTCCTTTCGGGACAATCGCGCCACCCAAAGTGGGGTCGCAGTGCGAGGTTGATCTAGTTTCATCTCAGTGATTGTTTTTTCTCCTGATTTGGATTGCTGTTGGGGAGGACTTCTGGTTCACGTATGCATAGAGAGGCCCCCCTCTGAACCCCTCTCGGGCCCGAGAGGTCTCTGGCTCACTAGGGCCCCATACATAACCTGGTGAGTTGGGAAGCCGCATTCCTATTTGATTTTATTTTTGGTATTTTTGAGACTGGTATTTCTTCAGCTCATTTCGGTGAGCAGGGTCTCCGTTCGGGACAGTCAGGCCACCGTGAGTGAGGTCCCAGAACGATGGTGATCTAGTTTCATCTTTTAGTTTGTTTTTTCTCCCGATTGGGATTGCTGTTGGGGAGGACTTCTGGTTCACGTATGCATAGAGAGGCCCCACTCTGATCCCCTCTCGGGCCCGAGAGGTCTCTGGCTCACTCAGGCCCCATGCATAACTAGGTGAGCTGGACAGCCGCATTCCTATTTGACTTTATTTTTGGTATTTTTGAGACTGGTTTTTCTTCAGCTCATTTCGGTGATCCTGGTCTCCGTTCGGGACAGTCAGGCCACCGTGAGTGAGGTCCCAAAACGATGGTGATCTAATTTCATCTTATAGTTTGTTTTTTCTCCCGATTTGGATTGCTGTGGGGGAGGACTGCTGGTTCACGTATGCATAGAGAGACCCCGCTCTGAACCCCTCTCGGGCCCGAGAGGTCTCTGGCTCACTCGGGCCCCATGCAAAACTAGGTGAGCTAGGAAGCCGCATTCCTATTTGACTTTATTTTTGGTATTTTTGAGACTGGTATTTCTTCAGCTCATTTCGGTGAGCAGGGTCTCCATTCGGGACAGGGAGGCCCCCCCAAGTGAGGTCCCAGAACGACGGTGATCTAGTTTCATCTGATAGTTTGTTTTTTCTCCCGATTTGGACTGTTGTGGGGGGGGTCTCCTGGTTCAGGTATGCATAGAGAGACCCCGCTCTGAACCCCTCTCGGGCCCGAGAGGTCTCTGGCTCACTCAGGCCCCATGCATAACTAGGTGAGCTAGGAAGCCGCATTCCTATTTGACTTTATTTTTGGTATTTTTGAGACTGGTATTTCTTCAGCTCATTTCGGTGAGCAGGGTCTCCATTCGGGACAGGGAGGCCACCCCAAGTGAGGTCCCAGAACGACGGTGATCTAGTTTCATCTGATAGTTTGTTTTTTCTCCCGATTTGGATTGGTGTGGGGGGGGTCTCCTGGTTCAGGTATGCATAGAGAGACCCCGCTCTGAACCCCTCTCGGGCCCGAGAGGTCTCTGGCTCACTGGGGCCCCATGCATAACCCGGTAAGCTGGACAGCCGCATTCCTATTTGACTTTATTTTTGGTATTTTTGAGACTGGTTTTTCTTCAACTCATTTCGGTGATCCTGGTCTCCGTTCGGGACAGTTAGGCCACAGTGAGTGAGGTCCCAAAACGACGGTGATCTAATTTCATCTTATAGTTTGTTTTTTCTCCCGATTTGGATTGCTGTTGGGGAGGACTTCTGGTTCACGTATGCATAGAGAGGCCCCACTCTGAACCCCTCTCGGGCCCGAGAGGTCTCTGGCTCACCGGGGCCCCATGCATAACTTGGTGAGCTGGACAGCCGCATTCCTATTTGACTTTATTTTTGGTATTTTTGAGACTGGTATTTCTTCAGCTCATTTCGGTGAGTAGGGTCTCCATTCAGGACAGGGAGGCCACCCCGAGTGAGGTCCCAGAACGACGGTGATCTAGTTTCATCTTATAGTTTGTTTTTTCTCCCGATTTGGATTGCTGTTGGGGAGGACTTCTGGTTCACGTATGCATAGAGAGGCCCCACTCTGATCCCCTCTCGGGCCCGAGAGGTCTCTGGCTCACCGGGGCCCCATGCATAACTAGGTGAGCTGGACAGCCGCATTCCTATTTGACTTTATTTTTGGTATTTTTGAGACTGGTTTTTCTTCAACTCATTTCGGTGATCCTGGTCTCCGTTCGGGACAGTCAGGCCACTGTGAGTGAGGTCCTAGAATGACGGTGATCTAATTTCATCTTATAGTTTGTTTTTTCTCCCGATTTGGATTGCTGTTGGGGAGGACTTCTGGTTCACGTATGCATAGAGAGGCCCCACTCTGAACCCCTCTTGGGCCCGAGAGGTCTCTGGCTCACCGGGGCCCCATGCATAACCTGGTAAGCTGGACAGCCGCATTCCTATTTGACTTTATTTTTGGTATTTTTGAGACTGGTATTTCTTCAACTCATTTCGGTGAGCAGGGTCTCCATTCGGGACAGGGAGGCCACCCCAAGTGAGGTCCCAGAACGACGGTGATCTAGTTTCATCTGATAGTTTGTTTTTTCTCCCGATTTGGACTGTTGTGGGGGGGGTCTTCTGGTTCAGGTATGCATAGAGTGGCCCCCCTCTGAACCCCTCTCGGGCCCGAGAGGTCTCTGGCTCACTCGGGCCTCATGCATAACTAGGTGAGCTGGACAGCTGCATTCTTATTTGACTTTATTTTTGGTACTTTTGAGACTGGTATTTCTTCAGCTCATTTCGGTGATCCCGGTCTCCATTCGGGACAGTCAGGCCACCGTGAGTGAGGTCCCAAAACAACGGTGATCTAATTTCATCTTATAGTTTGTTTTTTCTCCCGATTTGGATTGTTGGTTCACATATGCATAGAGAGGCCCCACTCTGAACCCCTCTCGGGCCCGAGAGGTCTCTGGCTCACCGGGGCCCCATGCATAACTTGGTAAGTTGGACAACCGCATTCCTATTTGACTTTATTTTTGGTATTTTTGAGACTGGTATTTCTTCAGCTCATTTCGGTGAGCAGGGTCTCCGTTCAAGACAGGGAGGCCACCCCGAGTGAGGTCCCAGAACGACGGTGATCTAGTTTCATCTGATAGTTTGTTTTTTCTCCCGATTTGGATTGGTGTGGGGGGGGACTCCTGGTTCAGGTATGCATAGAGAGGCCCCACTCTGGACCCCTCTCGGGCCCGAGAGCTCTCTTGGCCAGGGTGGCCTCATGCATACCCTGATAGGCTCCGCAGCCCCATTCTTATTTGACCTTAGTTTCTGTATTTTCCGGACTGTTTTTTCTTTATCTCTTCTCGGTGAATCCTGATCCGCTCAGGTTAGAGGGGCCTCCCGGCGTGGGGTGTTATACAGTCTTCTTTTTTGATTTCTTCGTAGTTGGTATTTCTAATCGAGTTGCTCTTTGCAAGTGGAGGTCCCGGTGCTCCTATGCATACCGATGGAACCCCTAGGACTTCTCTCGGGACCGAAATCGATTCCAGCCTTGGGCCCTGTATGCGTACTATTGTATAATATTTGATGTGCATGCATTCCATATTCGAGTATGTGCTCGGTGGGGTGGCCTAATCCTGCGATGTTTCGCATCGAGGGGGACACTACTTAAGTGTTTTGGACACCGAGGTTTTCCAAATATTGGCCTTACATTTTGTTCCTTGTCATTTTTCTTGATTTTGTCATAATCTGAATTGTTTTCATTCAGGACGACCCAGTTGCTCTGGCCAATGTTATCATCAATGCCACTGAAGGAAGTCGTGACATAGAAGCATTGGAAGATGTACCTTTTGAGGTCTCCGTGGAGATGGAGGTGGACGAGTTACCTCCTCCTCGTATTCTAGAAAACCCATTGCCAAGACCTAGGGTAAGCTTGGACGCGTTAATTCGAGACATGGATACAGACAATGATGACATGTCCAGTCAAGGAGATACATCTCCTCTTCATTCCTCTTGTACCACCGTAGGAGATGACCAGGATATGGTGGTTGATTACGATACTGAGGACATGATAGAGTATTGCACTTGCAACCATGTAGATGTAGAGGTCACATCCGATATAGTGTCTGATGCTGATATTCTTATATTTTGCTGTGGATAGTATAGGTCTGTCACTGAGGCTTGTGTTTGCGCTGTTTGAGTCAAATTGAGTACTTTCGTAGGGGTTACTATGAGATACCACGAATGAGTACTTCAGCAATTGTTTCTTCTATTATTATTATTATTATTATGAGACTCCCATGTTCGTGTGCTTATTTCATTTCCTCGTGAGCAAATGAAGTGGATTTGTCATTTGAATTATAATTTTATTATGCTTCTCTGCTCAATACAGAACATTACTTCATCAGGGCCTCTTCACTCTTCGACGAGGTCGACTGGGTCAACGATGGTGGATGTGGGTTCACAGCCAGGCATTGGCTCGGACGTGGAAATGGATGACGGTGTGGAGGACCATCTTCCTGGAGGTCAGCTTCACTTCATGGAGGATGACATCAGGAGATCCCAAACAATGGACACAGTGTCTATCATTTCCAGTTTGCGATTGACAACCTCTGATCTCTCCCGCATGCGGATTCCTCTTTGTCGACTGGTGCCGATGCCTATGGTCCGACCGACACTCTTTTGCGATCTTACGTTGCTTGAGAATCAGTTTAGCCATGGATATGAAGAAGGCGCAAGGGTTTTTTATGTCTCCATTTCGGATGAAGATGGTTAGATAGCAGTTTTCTCCAACAGAGAGAAAGATGAGTGGGGGCCCATATGGAATTTCGTCAATGATCAGTTCAATCTTTCTTTGATGTCCAAAGCAGCTCTGAAGCACTTGGTGGACTATAAGTTCTTTATCTGTGATGGAAATCACAGACGTATTGCTTGGATGAACCATATCAACCGACTTCATCGCACAGAGAGAGATTGGCATATTTCCGTGGACTCCTGTCACGACCCTCATCACAAGGCGTGCCCGTGCCACCTTGGTGAGCAAGGGGGACATTGGGGGTGACTCCCCAAGCCTTGCAAGAGATGAGGTGAGGGGGACTAGGAGTCCCGAGCGATCAGAGCGAGGTAGCGCTCTGATCCGGACAAATTTGGGGGCGTGTGATACATGCTTGGAAAGGTCTTGAGAAGACGCTTCCAGCCGTCCAAAGAACGCGTGATTTGGACTTGCGAGTCAAAAGTTATGGGCGTTCAAAGTTGGGGGTGTCCCGGTCGCGCCGGGAGCGCCCTGGTCGCGCCGGGAGTGCCCTGGCCGCGCCGGGAGTGCCCTGGCCGCGCCGGGAGTGTCCCGAATCTTTGGAGGGCGATATCTTTGCGAGTACTTATCCGAATGGAGCAAGTGAGTAGTCCATCGGCATCTACGCGTCGCGTAGATGTCGAAAATGGGGTCGCATGTGCGATTTGGATCTCGGACCGCAAAGTTATGCCGGGTGGAAGTTCGGGAGTCCCAAAGTAGTGCGAATCGGGAGAAATGGGTGGTCTTCCAAAATGGGGTGCATCTTGGGGGTTCCCGGTGACCTCTAGTATGGGGGGGGGTGCCGAATCCCGCAGAGAGTACTATGAGGAGGGGTGGTCTCCCTCCTCACTCCCGGATGGTGCCATGGTGAGCCTAAGTGGCCCCGGGTGGTGAGGCTAGTGTTGGAGCCTCACCACCACTTGTGTGTTACCATGAAGTGCTTGTGCACTCCTTGATACCGGTTGGGTGGTGTCCCACTTCACACTAGGCCATGGTGTGAGTCCCGTTTGGTGAGTCCCGATTAGTGAGTCCCGATTAGTGAGTCCCGAAATGAGTTGGGTTGGGCCTAGTGGGGAGTTGGGTCCCATTCAAGGGCGGTTAGCACCGGTGGGAGTAGTGCCTCACCGAGTGCCTGGACATCAATGGAAGTTCCACCCCATGTCATCAAATGACATGCCCGGTGTCTTGTGGGAGTTAAGTATTGGAAGGAAAGGATTGGGAATCACGGAGGAATGGGGAACCCCGTGACTTAGGTTGGAACCTAACATTGTGGGTGTGTGGCATGTGCAGTGTTAGGAAAGCATGAACCTTAGTGGCACTAAGGTGCTAAGTGCTTGGAAAATGAGCTTAAGGTGGTAAGTGTCACTAAGGGGCGTGACACCTCCATTGTACTTGATACACGGAATCGTATCGGGGTGGCAATGCAAGCAATGTACGACATCAACAAGTATGACCTACCTACTTTCATTTCAGCAACTGAACTTATTACACATCTTCATGTCGATTCATAAGCTTGGTTTTATTTTTTGCATTGGAAACTCATCTGCTTGTGTTGTATGGTCTGATAGGCATACTGAAAACTCTCATGTCAAGACGAACCTCGTACACACCTTGTATCGAGTGCAAAAATACGGAGTTATGGATCTTGAGAAGTTCAACGAGCTTCTCAGTCAGGATGACATTAAAACCTGCCAACAGACTACACGGAGGACATGGTATTCCATGCCCTTAGAGGTCTTCACTTCCTTCATCTTTAAGGTAAAATATGATTCACTTCTTAGTTGGTCATCATTCCAGTGCAACTCAATATCTCATTGTTTTTTACTTTACTTTTCTGTCCGAGCACACCTTGTTCTCATGTGCTACACTTGCTATTTCAGCAAGAAATTGCAACAGTTGTTGATGTTGCAGTTCGAAAATACAATGAGGAGACCGTGGACGATGAGATGTCGAAGGAGGGAGTTGCAACAGCAATGCGGTGTGCAATTAAGGAAACCACGGAGAAGCTGTACAAGAAATTATCGAAGATTGTAGCGGTGGCCAATCCTACACTTGGGCAAGATTGGTTGGAAGAGGTACAATCCACTTATCGTTGAAATCAAAATATTGAAGCTCATCTCTAGTCTTCTTTTTCTAAATAGGTGTTCTTTACTTGGACATAGATTGAACGGCACTGGAGCCTCTACTCTGTCCCCGAGTTGACTTTAGAGAAGTTGCAAATGATTGCAACAGCCAACGTCAATGCGATGTTCAAGATTAGGTGGTTGAAATGGATCAATGCCTCGGCTCCCACTCGAGAGGCACGCCGCTTCCCACCGCGTCCTGTGAATGAGGAAAAATTATAGGTTTTCCTTAGTAAGGCATGCTGGTATGCAGGGGTAATATTTTTTTCTATGCATTCCTATCTCTCTTCATAGTACCGTAAGAAATTTCAGTTGCTATTTTCGCACTCCTTTAATCTAATATAAAAAAAAATTAGAGTTTTCATTGACTTTACCAAGGATGATGATCCCCATGTACGAGCAGATTGAGGAGACAGCCACTGAGATGTTCGACTCCATCATCCAAGCGGATAATATTTCTGTGGACTTCTCCGTCGCTACCGAGCCGCAAACACTCTCCGAGTATTTGGAGGGGTGGAGAATGAAGCTTTGGGATCATGCTTATACAGGTACATTCAAGGGTGCTGACGCCTTCAAAAAGTCAGACTCTTTCAAGGACTGCAGGGGATCCGTGTTGGCAGTTATACGCGTGATATATAGGTACATGTCTCTCTGAATAACTATTTTGTTATCTTCTTCTAATATTGAATGTGCCTTCATAGTCGACAAAGAACTACGTATGTAGATGTGTCCAGTTTAATTGAGTTGTCTAGGATCTTTTCTAATGGAGCTGGTTCTATTTCTCTTAAACTTTTTTGTGATGTACACTGAGACATGCGGTTGCTTCCATATATTCTAAACTTGTATTTCATTTTGGTCTTACACACACCTTACTACCCCTCCATGAAGTGAGATAGACTAACTTGCAAAATGCATTTGTAGGTACTTCAAGTTCGAGTTATATGGAAAGAAAGCCCTTGCAAAGGCTGATTTGCCCCCATTTCTCACCACATGGCTGGATCGATCCTCCGCAGACTGTATGTTTTCGCCCACACAGTTGAAAAACTGGACGAGCTCTCATTTGCAGGCTTGTCCTTGGTACCTGGAGTGCAACTTCGGGATCACTCCACCGGAAGAGGAGAGTCTTTTTCAGACGCTCAAGGATACCGCAGTTGTTGAGTCTGAGTTCGATGAATTCGCCGGATTAGACTCGGAGGCACGAGATAGAGCCATTAAGAGGCGTGAAGCCTCAGACAAGAGGAAATTGGAGAGACTGGAGGATGCCAAGAAGAAGACCGAGGAAAACAAGAGGAAGAGACTTGCTGCCCAGGCTGAGAAGGATCAAGAGAAGGCTAAGAAGAAGGGAAAGAAGAGGAAGGCTGAGACACCATTGCAAGAACCAGCTACTAGTGCAGCTGACATGAGAGAAGGGTCATCCGGTTTTTCCCTAACTCAAGAGCGTTTGGTGCATGGATTGACGCCAACAACTCATAATCTAGACCCTATTCCAGATATTGATGAGTGCATCTTGAACTTGGCTCTGGGTAATCTTGAAGGCACGAAAAAAGCCTATGACGACGTCCTATCCTTCTTGGCCATGGTAAGCCCTTCATCTCTTCTTGGGTCACTGTGCCTCTATAATTTCCAACACCCTAAACCACCATTGAATCATACATCTCTTCTTTCGTTGGCCCTAAACCGCGGCTTTGTTTACTATACTGACGTTTGTATTTCAATATACATTTTTTAATATCATAACCTTCTTCGTTTTTTGTCACTAACACTTTTCCGTGCAGCATTCCAGTGACAAAGATCGCTACTTCAACGGGGTCCTCGATTCCCAATCAGCTGTGGACTTAATCATCGTGGATGTTCCCGAAGGTCTCCATGTGCCCACCATATCAGTTCCACCTGGCCCCATTCCTAAGTGAAATGAGTTCACATCTCAATGGTTAGTTCCAGTTTTTGACTTTGCTCAAGAATTTTTGCACGACAGCGGTGGTATGTTGGTGATGTACCCAACCCCCTCTGTTCCCCACAGAAGCCACATCCTCGGATGTTGCAAGGAGTACAACTTCAGGATACTCATCACTTGGTTTGGCATGAATCATCTTCACTTGACCTCGCCTGTTGATCCCACTAAGACAGTAAGAGACCTTTTAGACTCCTCAATACTTCTCTTGCATTTCCTCATCCATTGTACTGGGTTTCTTACTTCGTCTGCCTGCAGACAATGAGGTTTGCCATCTCCCTGGTGGTCAAGGAATGTGGACCAAAGACACAGGAGGAATTTCCATTCCAGTTCGTCCCATCCCACGATGCGGTGGGTGTCAATGTAGGACGGGACAACATCCTCCAGAATTTCTGTAACAAGGAGGACGTCACCATGAATGGCAACAAACCGTGGCGGGGTCCTCGGGAAAAGGCTCGGCAGTTCATGCAAATGCTTATAGAAGCATGCTCTGAACCTGGGGACGTCGTCGTCGACTGCACTACGTCTACAAGTACTTGTTGTTTTCTTTGTTCAACTAATTTCTGTCGAATTGTTGGATAATATAGCTATTTCGATTTCTTGGACTTTAACTTTTCTTGGATGCTAGCAGGGGCTAGCATTCAAGCTTGTCGTGCCACACGTTGGCACATTCTGGCATTTGAGGAGGACAAGGCTATCTTTGATGCCCTCATTGCTCCAGTCATGCGCACAGTTGCAAAACCGCCATCCCCACGCCCTCCTATAGCCGCTCTAGATCTTGACGACATGGATGTACCGGTCCAAGCTATTGTCAAGACATCACGATTCAGTAAGTAAGTTTTCCTCTGAGTTCTATGGTTTAAATTTACTGTTTTCTTCATGGGTTCATTTGATCTAATACTTTATTCACTTGTTTTTATAGGCAAGACCTGACAGTGAAGAACTCTAAAAAGGTTCCATTTTTTTCCAACCCTGGATTTTTCCCAAGCCATTTCAACTCCCCGTGTATGCTGAGGCGGTTTCCAAGGATTTCATTGCCCTAAATCCGAGGCCAACTTCTAGGGCCCATTTGATAGATCCTCATGTATTGGAGTTCGTAGATGATTGTGCTGCAGAATCAGATTCACAAACATCAGATAGTGAGGGTAGTTCGACGTCAGCCCACTTCGGCTGAAATATTGTTGTGCACCACTATGGTATTTTCAGTGCATGTTGTTGATTGACAATTTCTGAATTTCTCCTTTCTTTCCTATTTGAGGTCTACTTATATCATTTGAATGTTCGTGGCTCTAAATTGGATGATGTTATTCATAGTGATTTGAGGTTGCACTACCAAAATTGATTTAAAATCCTAAAACCCTAAACCTCTCACGTGACCTAAACCCACGGTTGTAGGTAGACTACACCTGCACGGTCATAGGACAATTGTTTCTACAGAAAATGGGACCCTAAATCCTAACCACTTTTCAATTAAGTGGAAACCTAAAACGTAATCTTAGCCTTTTTCCAATGTCTTTTCCAACATGGCATCTATTCATAGGAAGTTCTCACCCATTTTCATCTTGTTTTGTCATCTATTTTCATCTATTTCTTGACACCCTAAACCCTAAACCCTAAAATTCGTTCATCCACTTTTCAATGAAATTCATCCATTATCCTAAACCACCTTCATCCATTTCATCCAACTGCTTTCATCGACTTTTTACAACCACTTTCATCCATTTTCCATCGACATTCATCAACTTCTTCTTCAACTTCAATCCAATTTCCCAAATAATTCTAGCAAAATTTTAATCCATTTATTCTTATTAATATTTTTAAACCAATAAAAATATTTACCCCACTCACCAATCCCCACTTCTTGCTCACCGCTCACCACTCCATGCTCACGTACCAGCATTCCCCGCCTACTTCATGGCAAGTGTTGGGACAAGAGAGTGACATTGGATGTAGGGAGGATGTTATGGATAGGGTGGAGAGGGTGGAAGAAGTGAATATAAGCTTGGCGTTGAATGGAAGAAGCATGTACTAGTGACATTGAAATGGTCACACCCTTTTTATTTCTTCAATGTTGGATTGTTTTAGATTCCAGATTTTGAATTGGGGTTGCATTCTGTATAAATTGGTTTGGGGGATTTGGGTTGGAATTCTGGAGTTGGTTTCAATGTTTTGTATTCCTTAGGTTTTATCTCTAAAAAATGATGGAAAGTAGGTGAAATTGAGGTTGTGTTATCAAGTGGAATTTGCATGCTTGTGTTCGAATGGAGAAATGTTTATGTTTGCATCTGATTTGTAACTTGGTGGTAAAGCTTGGATATGCAAATGGGGTATCGACACATTGATGCAGAGAGTGGGTACCATAATGATTTGCTGGTGGAAGAAGCCTTCTACCTAAAGCTAGTGAATTAATGAGGCCTAATTGTTTAAATTGCCAATATGTTTCTTTTTATGTATAGTAGGTATGCGCAAATTCTTTGTGGATGTAAAGTTTTGTGGTGTTCTAGAAAGTTAGCTTCAAGATGCTTGTTGTGGTCTACAAGTTGCTGGCCAAAGCTCAAGTGAATTTGGTTGCTTCTAAGAGTGGGAGTCCTAATTGTTAATGCCATGGCATCAAGATTTTGACTGCATACAAGAAGTCCTATACTCTCTATGGCCTTTAGTCATTTGCTACAAGCCTTATTCCAATTGAGGTTCATTGCAATTTTCCTTGTTTCTATCCTCTCTAATAAACTTTTATTGATATGGTATACTGTGATTATTGTGAGGATGGTAAGTACATGGAGCTTAATCCATCTACAATTAAGTCAGTGTAGATGGATTATATATGTAGAATACCACAATCAAAGTAAAAGTAACTAGTCTATTTCCACTAGGCCCCTTATAAATGGTTGGTTTGTACTTGTACTCTTACAATGAAATCCCATTTCATTTGTGTCAAAAAGTAAAAGTAAAGGTAACTACTATGCCTTGTACCATGTTGCTATAGCTAAAACAAAAGTAAAAGTAATTTTCTAATTTTCTAATTCATACAAACTTTGAAAATCTGTAACTCATATTGTATGTTTAAGGCCTTGAAACAAAGTTAACCCTTGAAGGTTCAAGCATCCCAAAACTAAATGCACCTTGATCAACCTTAATTGGAACTTTCAAAATAACAAGTTGCAGAATTTGATTTGGACTAATGAAACAAAGCTTGATAAGTTTTGTTTCTATTACATTTTAAAAATTAGATAAATGTCAAAAATTGAAAGAGTTTTTGCAATTCAAAGTTCCATGTATTAGAATCCAAATAACACAATATGGTGTGTTTTTCATTCATATTTTCTTTACTTAAAATGGTTTTTTAATTTCAATTGTAAAATTATGTTTCTTAGTCTACCTTTCATTCATGGTAAATATTATAGATTATTCTAATACATATTATAATTGATAGAATTTATTTCCACCTTCAGCTTTAAAAAATCACAATAATTTGATTTTTCCATCAAAATGAATGAAAAAACACAACACAAATAGAAAGTGCATTTTTCTCCTAGAAAAATATATTTCAGTTTTATCCATCAATTAAATAAAGAATAAATTTGGTTTCATTGTCTAATTTAACTTTTAAATCTTTGTTCTAGCTATTTTGGAGGTAAAATATAAAATAACCAATGGAAAATTCTTCACACTAATTCCCATTGGTATTTATACTTCACAAGAAAATTTCTAATGATTTGGATTGTTTTTTCTATTTTCACTCATTTAATTTCAATTTTGCAAAAACAATGATAACAATTATAAATTTTCACAAAACAAATTGAAATTTCTCAAAGTGCTATAGAATTCAGATTTTTAAGTAATAAAAATGTATGATTGTTGTTTGAACACATTTTAAAAGACTAATTTTAGTTCAAACATGAAGTTTGACCATTTCATAGGAAGTCAAGTCTTTTAGGGGTTAATACTTCCCTATTTGCAATGAGCTTTCTAATTGTGTACAAAACACAATTGTGGGATGCATGGTTATGAATATCTCACATCAACAAACAAACTAACAAAAAAATAGCCTCATTTTTAGGCATGGATTTCAAATTTTCAATAATTTATTGATAAAATTTGTTAAATTCATTGGTGGATGAAGGATATTTACATTGTATAAATCAAACAGGTCTTTAGAATGGATGAAAGTAATCATATATTATTCAAATTTTTGGCAAAAGATGAGTAAACCATTACACATTCAAAGTAAACAACTCCCTAGTAAATTTTATTAGAATCTGTCACATTTTATCTATTTAGTTTACACTTCTTTTCGAGCACAATGTCCTTTACTCCATGTATCTTTGAATTCACATCTTTTCCATCTCTTTGACTTCGCATTAATAATTGTACTCTATCTACTAAACTTTGAGCTATTTTGGTAGATGTTCCAATACAAGTAAATCCTTCTGCTATACTTGATCGTGATGTAGCATGGAAGTCAGTCTTTACCCGCCAAATAATTTCAGCAATTCCATCACATTTTCCAAAGTCTGCATAGAGTTTGTAACTTGGAACAATAAAATGCCCTCCATTACAAAAGAAACAATCTATCACTTTCGCTAATTTTCCATTCAACTTGAAAGTTGGTGCCCAAATTCCATATGTATAGGAACTATGATCCCCATCCCAATGGAAGCTGTTGGAAAAATCATCAATTGTATATGTAAGATTACTTGAAAATCCAATAGAGTTTTGTTGTAAATTTGTAAACTCAGTTTGGCCAAGTAATGGAACTCCCAATTGTAATGCTTCGTCAACTATTTTCATGTAAAGACAGGGTGCTAGTTTTATAAATCTTGATTCATAGAAATTAGCAATCCATTTTACTAATTGCACTTGGTCTTCCTCCCATTCATTTATAGATCTTTCAAAACTTTGGATACTCTGTCCCATGACATAGTGACCTATGGTGTACCCATTATCCATGCCACCTCTCCATTCCAATGCAAACATCTTACCACTAACTTGTGCTTTATTGTTTTTAATAAAGCTAGACCCTCCCTTTCTCAATTTTGCTAGTGACATTGTTAGCTTCTCCAAGTCTTTGTATTCTTGAGAAGATTCAATGTCTTCGAATTTTATAAATGAGAGTACTAGCACTATTTCTTTTGTGCTTCTATCTTGGATGGCTATTTTATTTTTATGTAGTACTAAATAGTCTTGTGGAATCTCATCCATCATTGTTCCATCTAATGTAATATCTTCCACATTATGAGTTCTTGAAATCACAAAGAATTCATTTTCCATATATGGACCTATTTTCTCTTTTGTTTTTTTCAAAGTTCTCTCATATCTTGCTTTAGAATGAGCTTTGTTCTTCATGCTTACATTACCTTTCCCTCTTGTTTTCGCCATTATGGATTTTGAATAATTTTTAAAAATTAATGAGAGAAATTCAAAACATAGAATTGTAAACAAATTCAATGTGGTGAAGGCAAATAATATTTTCAATAGTTCTTTCTATTCTATTTATACACTTCTTTCTAAAAGTAAACAACCTTTTACAATATAATTCTTTTCCTTTTTTGAAAAGTAAAAGAGAAATTCATTGTAGTTCTTTTTATTCTATGAAAAATAAAATGAACCATTATTATAGATCTTTCACTTTATTAAAGTTGAAGGTATAATTTTAGGTTGATTTTTTACAAGTCTATTTTGGAATAGCTTATTTTTCAAATGAAACAATTTTTTACATGAAACTTATAGAATATAAAAGTTGTTTTGATTAAATCCTCAAGTCTCTAGATCCCTTTCACATTAAAAAATGCTTGAAATTACCATTTCATATATATGTAAAGATCCAAAAAATTTAAGAACTTGTTTGGTGGGATTTCAAATCATAGGACCTTATACTAGACTAGTATGAGAAAAGTTGGAAATAAAGACAACAACTTCATTGTTTTTAGAACAAATATAACTACATTCTATATATTTAAATTCCAAAAAATTGAAATTCAAGTGTAGTACAAATGTTGAAATTAAATCAATTTACGCTAAAGCATAAAGTTGAGAATGTGGAAAAAATCATCATAATGAAACAATAACATTTTTGATTCTATAAAAAATGTTGAGTTTTACAATGTACAATATAGAAGGAAAATTTAAATTGATAATGGTTCTAACATATAATTGCTTAAACCTCATTGAACAAAGACATTGTTCTAAAAATCAAACTTAACCATGTGGAACCATGGTTGTTCGGCCGAACAACTCGACAACACGATGAACACGACGTCCAACACGTCTAGTAGACCCCCTTGTCCGTCTAATAAAGTCAACTTTAAGGTTGACTTTCAAATAAAACACTTTTTATTTTCAATCTTGACATATTTGAGTTTCATTTTATTGAAGTGTCTCAATTTAATAATCACTTATTCCATTCTTAATTATGGATCATAAATAAAATGAGATTTCAAATTATCTCTGCTGTTAGGATAAGGCTTTATTCGTCAAAATTGTCATGTATACACAACACTCGTCTTGTATGACACCCGACATCAGACAAACAACTCGACACCCAACCCCAAAATGTGTTCGATAGAACAACTATGTGTGGAACTATCTATCTTTTCTTGTTTAGAAAAATGAATTCATAAATGGATCCAATACTATCATTTGTGTAAAAATTTGCTAAAATTGCTTACACTAAATAAAAATGTGAACAATATAACAGAAATTCATAAACCTAATTCCAAAAGCTTTTTCTAAATGATATTGCAATCAGTGGAAATTAGGATCTTCAATTTCCTATGTGTTATGGATCCTTGCAGCGATCGCGATCCTGTCAACGCCTTGTTCGGAACAAACGACCCACAGTTCAGGTACAGGCTCACAGGGGGTCTGGAGGGTGAGGATTACCCTTCCGAACTCACTCCAGATCTTCTTTCCTAATCAACAATCAGATGATGCGAGTATTACCAAGAATTCGACAGTAATTCAATCGGTCTATATTATCATTCAGGAAGTTTACAGAAGGTTTGCGTGAAGACTGAGCTTCTCCATTTGCTACTTAAAGCCACTGAAAACTCTAACAGATAACTGCCCTTAGCCTAGAACTGCTCAAGCCATGTAACCGCCGTATATACGTCCCGCTGTTACGATGTAATCATAACATCACCCCCCTCTTGGTCCTGGTGCAGCGGGATGCAGTCTATGAAATTCTGCTAGTCTTTGAGGTGCATTTTTCATATGTGAAACAGGCTCCCAAGAATTTTCTTCAAGACCGTAGCCAGTCCAGGAAACGAGATATTGCAACTTTTTCCAGCGGCCAACAAGTCGGGAGTCAATGACTTTTTCCACCTCCCATTCAATTTGACCTTCTGGTGTAACCACGGGAGGAGAGGGCAGTTGTCTTCGTCCAGGTATTGTGTCCTTATTATATTTTTCCAATGCTGAGATATGGAAAACATTATGAATGCGTAAAGTCTTAGGTAGCTTAAGCTTGTAGACCACGTCAGAATATTTTTCTGTAATTAAATAAGGGCCAAGATATTTTGGGGACAGTTTGTGTGACGAAGATGTCATTGTAATGTTCTGGTGTCGAAGAAGGACGTGGTCACCGACTTGGAAAACGTGATGCAAGTGGCCAGCCCTGTCATATTTAGCTTTTGCCTGATCACCGGCAATTTTTATCATTGTTATAATATCTTGATGAATTTGTTGTAATTGTTGAATTCGGGTTTCTGCGGCAGGTACCGTCGAAGTAGGAGGAATCGTAAAAGAAAGTGATGGGTGATAACCGTAAGTTGCGTAAAACGGTGACAAGCCAGTTGTGGAATGAATATTATTATTATAAGAGAACTCAGCAATGGGTAGCAAATCAGCCCAGTCATCTTGTTGGCTTGTAGTGAACATTTTGAGGAACTGTTCTAGAACTTGGTTAACACGTTCTGTTTGGCCGTCCGATTGAGGATGGAATGCCGTAGTTGGAGAGGGACGAATTCTTAAGAGCTCATATAATCTTCTCATGAATTTAGATACAAAAACAGGTCCTCTATCTGAAATAATTTCATTAGGAATGCCGTGATATCGCCATACATAATTAAGGTACAAGGTTGCCAAGCCGTTGGAATCAATTGCTTCATTCGTGGGAATGAAGTGCGCAAGTTTAGTGTTTTTATCAACAACTACGAGTATCGCGTCATAGCCGCTGCTTATTGGCAATTTTACGATGAAGTCGGCTGATATGCGTTTCCAAGGAGCCTCCACAGCAGGAATTGGTTGTAACAATCCGTAAGGTGCATGACGGGATGGTTTGGACCGTTGACAGGTGTCGCACCCATCCACGTAGCGATGCACATAACGTCGGAGCGTGGTCCAGTAGAAAGTTCTCATTACCAAGTCAAATGTTTTTGCCCGGCCTTGATGTCCCGCACTTGGGGCGTCGTGTCGAGATCGAAGTATTTGACGCCTCAATTCCTCATCGTCAGGGACGAAAATTTTATCTTGAAACCATAAAATACCATCTTGAAATTTATAAGCCTGAAATTGGTGGTGTACCGCAGAAGAGGCGTGTTCCCCTTTCCCTCTGAGAAACGATACTATTGGCTTTAACGTCGGGTCTTGAGCTGTGGATTTCTTAATTCGGTTTGTAATTTGTTGATCCGTCCAAACTGGTTCACATAATTCAAGCGCGGCCAATTTCAACAGTGGTCGGGGCTTTGATCCTTGTAGATCAATGACGTCTGGTCTTCTGGATAATGCATCAGCTCTCCCATTCAATATTCCCGGCCTATGTGTAATTACGAAATGAAATGATGACAGAATTTCTGACCATCTTGCTTGTCTTCTGTTGAATTGCTTGGTAGTTAAAAAATATTCTAGATTTTTATGGTCTGAGATTACCGTGACTTCATGTGGGGAGCCCTCCAAATAGACTCTCCAATCTTGGAATGCAAGAACAATGCTTAATAGTTCTTTGTCATAAATGTCATAATTTTGTTCAATGGGGGACATTTTCGAGCTACGGTATGCACAAGGGTGAAGATGCCCGTCGTCACCCTGTTGGGATAGAATGCCCCCTGTAGCTGTATCAGATGCATCAGTTTCAATTGTAAAAGGTCGTTGGAAGTCAGGGTGTAGTAATACCGGAGTTTGAGAAAATTGAAGTCGAATTTGTTTAAATGCATTATCAGCTTCCGGACTCTATATGAATAATTGATCTTTCCGGGTTAATGTAGTCAAAGGAATCGCCATTTGTGAATAACCATGGATAAATCTTCTGTAAAAATTTGCAAAACCGAGAAATGCTTGAACTTCTTTTACATTTTTCGGTACCGGCCAATCTTCAATAGCTTTAACTTTATCTTTACACATTTCCAAACCTTGAGAGGAAATTATCATCCCTAGGAATTCCACGGATTTGCAATGAAAGTGGCATTTAGATGCTTTCACATAAAGTCCATGCTTATATAGTCTTTGAAGTACATCTCGAACCACTTGTCTGTGCTCATTCAAATCTTTAGAAAATATTAATATATCATCTAAATAAATTACTACCGAAATATCTAAGAGGTCAGTGAAGATATATTGTATGTGAGCTTGAAACTGAGCGGGTGCGTTCATTAGGCCAAAAGGCATCACTAAATACTCAAATAATCCATAACGTGTTTTAAAGGCTGTCTTAAACTCATGGCCCACGGCCATTCGAATGCGATGATACGCCTGTCTCACATCAAGCTTTGTAAAGATACGAGCCCCCACTAACCGATCTGTAAGCTCAGGGATAAGTGGTAATGGGTAGCGATTTCGTATGGTAACTCTATTTAAATTCCTGTAGTCAATACAAACTCAGATGGAGCCGTCTTTTTTCCGTGCAAAGACTATTGGAGCCGAAACTGGAGACTTGGAACAGCGAATCCAACCCTTGCCTAAATTCTCTTCCAAATACGCTCGGAGTTCTTCTAATTCAGCCGGGGACATGGGTCGTAAACCTGTGTTTTTCGGCTCTTGTCCTTCTTTAAACTCGATTTTCATGTCTGAAATTCCATGATCCGGCAATTCATTCGAGAATTTTTCACTAAAAACTCCATGTAAATCTTAATATTCATCTGGGACTTGGCTTAATTCATTTTTAAAGTCCACTTCATTCATTTCAGATATCACCAATGAATATATCTCAGCTCCTTTCATTGACAATCTGAAAGCATTTGCAGACACTATGGAATGCTTTGGTGCTTTTAACTTACTTGAAGGCTGTCGGGGTTTCGTGGTTCCTGCGTCTGACAGCTTCAGCGCTTCCAACTCTGACTGAGTGGGTCGAGGTTTCGGGATTATGTCCTTGATTCCTGTGTTTGAGTCTTTCGAGGCTCTTGATTTCAATTCAGCAAGTCGGGATTTCTGGGTTTCCATTCCTGGGTTTTGAAAGTGCGGCTTCATCATGGCCAGTGTCTTACACCCTTGTACTTGGGGTTTTCCGATTTTCAAGCAATTTTCGCAACAATGAACTGAGTCGAAGATCACTGCCTTTTCCGCCCATCGGATTGTGGGGTCGTGCTTCACCAGCCATGGGGTTCCGAGAATGCAGGGATATTTTCCTGTATTGGTCAAATCCGCAACTAGGATCTCTTGGTGTCCCAATATATTTAGATGTACTATGGCTTCATGAGTAATCAAGCCAGAACTAATTTCTCTTCCATCAATGACGTGTACTTCGCGAGGTACCCGCTTTGGTGTAATCGCAGCTTGACATTTTTCGGCAAAATCGGGGTGCATGAAAATGCCGGTAGCCCCAGAATCCACCAACGGCTCCGCAGCTGTTGAGTTAATGAACCCGGCTACCGTTAGGTGAGCCCCTGGATCCAGGGTGGCTCGTAATGAAATCGGAACGGAATCCGAATCTCCTTTGCAGAGTTCGACAACTGGTTCTCCAGATGCCTTCGACGAAAACTCGGTTGACTTCTGCAACATGCCCGGGTACCAAGGATTGGACTCAATCCTCAGTCCCGGGCAGGTCCTTTTCCCGATTCTTCCTTGATCGCGTTGGTTGCTTCAGATGCCGCCAATACTAACGGAGTAGAAGGGTTCGACGGGCATTTTGAACGAAGGTGACCCACCTGGCCACAACCCCAACACTTGCCCTGGCGTTGAAACTCCAGCCTCTCGGCCGCAGTTTTGGCCAAAGCCGTGGTGACACGAGCTGCGCCCAGCTCCATCGGTACAGGACCTGATGCTTCCTTGACACCTGAAACTCGTCCACCTGACTCTCCTACGCCAAACGTTGGTGTTTTAGAACTAGCGTACGAAACTTGAGGCCTACGCACTTGCCGCCTTTCCCACAGTCGTTCATCAATTCTTGAAGCCATCGCCATCCAATCATTGAGTCCTCGAGGTTGAGTTTCAGCGGTTGCCACAGAATCAAGAATTTCATCTTTCAAACCTCCCCGGAATCGCGCCACTAAACTCGACTCATTCCAGTCGACCTGGGCAGCGTGCTCATTGAAATTCGAGATGTAGCTGGCCACTGAACCAGTCTGTCGGAGTGTGGAAAGACGATCCTCCGCATTTCCCCGTCGATCAATGTCACCATATACCGAGATCATAGCTTCTCGGAATGCATCGTAATTTAACAGTAATTCATGTTCGCGACCTTCATCTAACGCTTGCAGCAATGGCATAGCCCAACTTTGGGCAGCTCCACTCAAGTAAGACAATGCGTACGCTACTTTGTCTTCATCTTATCTGTACGTATGTGGATTGGCTCTAAAAACCAAGCGAATTTGAGCAAACCAGCGGTATATTTCTCCACCTCTTTTTCCCGTGAATTTTTCGGGTTTAGCAACTCTTGATTCTCTTTCCCCAGTCCCCCCTTCTGCACGGTTATTCCCCCTGCGCTGTTCTTGATCGACCGGTGGATAATTCATCGACGGTGAAATCAACGGAGGCGCCGAAACTATCCTCTCCGAGAGTTGCTGAATCAGGTGCGGCAATGCAGCTTGAAACGCAACTTGCACCTGTTGTTGTATAAACTCCCCCAATCCCGATCCAATCTCCTCCGGCAGCTGCGGTTCACGTCCGCTCTCAAGCTGTTCTTCCTCTATGAAAACGGTTATCACAATTTCTCAAGAATGCTGATACTTAACTAACTCTGTTAACACTTTCACCCTATTTACTGATATCGTTTCTCAAAGGCGTGGACAATTTGAGTGACGCAAACCTAATGTTACGGATCCTTGCAGCGATCGCGATCCTGTCGACGCCCTGTTCGGAACAAACGACCCACAGTTCAGGCACAAGCTCACAGGGGGTCTGGAGGGTGAGGATTACCCTTCCGAACTCACTCCAGATCTTCTTTCCTAATCAACAATCAGATGATGCGAGTATTACCAAGAATTCGACAGTAATTCAATCGGTCTATATTATCATTCAGGAAGTTTACAGAAGGTTTGCGTGAAGACTGAGCTTCTCCGTTTGCTACTTAAAGCCACTGAAAACTCTAACAGATAACTGCCCTTAGCCTAGAACTGCTCAAGCCATGTAACCGCCGTATATACGTCCCGCTGTTACGATGTAATCGTAACACTATGCTTTGATAGTAAGTGCTTAGAAATACTTTTGGGTCCTACATCCACATGTGGTTGCTAGGATTAAAATAAAAGCTTTCCCTTTTACATTGCATCTATATTTGATCTTACTTCATATATATATATATATATTTATTTTTTAAAAATATATATTATTATTCTTTTCCACTTTCAATTTAAAAATATTGATTCAATTTTTGTATCTTTTGTGTTGTTGAATTTTTGGTTTGGGGTTTTATCCATCTGTTGAGAGTATATGTATAAGGTGTGTGCATTGTGAAGAGTTGCATCCAAAGCATCCCCTTATACTCAAAGGTTATAAATTGGAGGGAGAACCATGACTTGTTTATTTATTTTGTGTTGTTATATTTTATTTTTATCCATGTTTTTCTATATATTAGTGACATTGAAATAAGTCATGCTCTTTTTATTTATACAATATAGGTATCTTTGATTAGCTAAAAATTTTCAATGAAGCTCTCTTCAAATTTATAGTACATTTTTTTCTTTTCCACTTTCATAGGATTGAGGGTGAATTCATGAAATAAATTGTAGGTCTCTTTCAAAATAGAAGTCATTGTCTTGTAACTATGTGAATATATCTACTAAGAAACATATACAAATAACATTGAAATAGTCAATTTTATTATTTATACAATATAGGTACCCTTTAGAGTCCACAAGTGTTCAATCAATTCTCCTCTAAGTCCATGATGTGTATCTTCATTCTACACTTCTCTAGTATTAGGGAGCAACTCATCAAATGATAAGCCTCTTTGAAACAATAAGTCATCATTTTGCAACTCTGTGATGATGTTTTCTAGCTCTAGAACATCTTGTTCATCTTCCACAATTATATTGTGGAGGATGCAACAAGTGACTATAATATCATTGATCATCTCCATGTTCCAATGCCGACAGGGGTTATGGATGATGGCAAAGAGAGCTTGCAAAACACCAGAGCAACGCTCCACTTCCTTTCGGACAGCCTCTTGGCGCATTGCAAAATAGGCTTTCTTCTCATCAGTTGCCATATGAATACTCTGCACGAAGATAGACCATCTAGGATATATTCCATCTATCAATAAATAGTAACGATCATAGTCACATTCATTGACGGTAAAATGCATATCTGATGTTGTAGATGTCAATAGATTGTGAACAAGAGGAGAACGTTGCAAAACATTTAGGTCATTATTTGACCCTAGCAAACCAAAGAAGGCATGCCAAATATGCAAGTCCTCACTAGCTACTGCCTCAAGAATAATGGATTTCTTGCCAGCTCTATCTCCAAAGTCCTTCTGCCAAGCTACGGGACAATTTTTCCATTCATAGTGCATATAATCTAAGGATGTAAACATCCCTCAAAATCCACATGCTTTATTGATAGCTAGTTGCTTCTCAAAGTCTATACGTGTTGGTTGATGCAAATGGTACTCTTCAAACTCCGCTCGAATTGCAAGACAAAAACGCTTCAATGACTCCATAGCAGTGCTCTCACTAGTTCTACAATACTCATTTGTGGCATTGACACATAAACTATAACAAAGCATTCTCAAAGCAGAAGTGATTTTTTGGTGTAGAGACAAACCTTGAACACTACATGCATCCATTTTTTGCACAAAATAGTTGTCTTGACTATAAACCCTATCCATGATTGTTAGAAATAATGATCGCCGCATACAGAAGCGGCGACGGAATAGACTTGGGCCATAGAGAGGAATATCAGAGAAATAATCTTTGATCATCCTCTTGTGCATCTCATGTCTATCTCTCTCAATATTTGCCGCTCTTCCTAGTTGGGAGCCATCCACAACGCTAAGTCTCTCCAAAACACCCATATTCCCCACTTCCAATCCTAGAACCCATCTCAAAGCGAAGTCATCTTCTTCATCATCTTCAAGTAAACATTGTCTTGTTGCTATAAGACGTGCCCTCTATGGAAGCATTATATATCAACTGTAAACAACAAGAGAGTACATACAAGCACCCTAAACTCATCCTAAACTCAAACCAGAACTTGCAAAAGAACTGTCAACCACAACCAAGGTTCAACAGTACACCACAGGGCCAACCTTGCAAGACAATGAACAATACTACAGACGGTGGCAACAATGCAAGATAGTGAACAGTACCATACAATGCCAACAGTGCAAGATAGTAAGAATGCATTGATTGAACGACCTAGAGATCGAGGACAATTGTAGATATTGGCCGTTTCTGTGGGGCTGAAGGGTGGGTATGGTTGGGGGAGTACTCGACCAAAGGCCCCTTTTTCATTCAGGGCCCTAGCCATAGGGAGTTCCCCATGCCAATCTGGGCGAGCAAGAGTGGAGATGCTCTGAGCCAAACAGTGAGCTTAGAACTCAAAAGCTAACTCATGAAAGCTAGACAGTGAGTTTCTTTTTAAAAAAACAAACAAACAAACTAGATAGTGAACTTTGAAGTTCAAATTGTGAATTTCTTTAAAGAGCTTACATTGATTGATTTTGGAATTTCAAAGGGTGATTGTGTTTGTGGAAAAAATCAAATACAAAACTATAAACTAGATTCTGCACTTCCACAAAACCTAGGAAACAATAGTATAGGGGTTCTTCTTTTTAGGAAAAGGTTAAATCAGTCTAACGCTTTATGATTAAAGTCACTTACAAATAGATTTATGTTTACAAGTTTAGTAGAATATTATATCACTCTTATTCCTGTGTATAAAATTTGTTGGCCAGTCCGTTACCACTATATGTGTAAAGTCCCAGTCCTATATAGTGTTCTAAGGGAGGTCAAATCATTCTTTGTCAAATAAATCAGGTTTTGTCAAATGAATCTTATATGATGCATGCTTTAGGATTTAATCATAACAAGATAATACTTATAAAATAGTACACATAATTTATTAATTATCCCTTTTTATGTTTAGGTCAAATTGTCCAGTCAATCTACAGCTATCTTGTTCATGCAAGAATGTCTAGCATTTCTTAATAATTCTTAATTCTTTTGCTTTTGCCAAATTATGTCAAATGAATCCAAACCAACAAGGGTTAACATACAAACATAACATTGGAACAATTTATATTTGGGCCATACCTATAGAACCCATGACCAACGCTTTAAAACAAATCACAATTTATTCTATTACACAAACCCTAAGACCAAATATTTAAATACAACAAAACATAAGTATATATTACAAAGAACCACCCATAGACCTAAGAGCATAAGATCCAACTTCAGCAATAAGCATATAAAATAATATTTAAAAATTAACTCTATATATGTATATATTATAATAGCCCTATAGATGCACTTAAGACCCAAAGGCGTGCCCCGAAGCCCAAACCGGTGGAAAATTGTAAAAAAATGAGACGGGACCTATTCCCATGGGTAGCAGACCCTATGACCGTGCAACCAGCCCTATGGCCGTGTGCACATCCAATTGCGTCCGCGCACCTATCTGCACGCCGAACCTGGGTTTGCTTCGGCCTTCGTTGCAATTCAAATTTGTGTTCGTTTTAATCGAATTTTTGTGAATTCCGTCCTGATTCTTACTCATCATTATCTTCTTGATCTATACGACCTTCTTTAACACCGAATTGATATATAATTTTCTAAATTTCTACATTTGAGGAAGAGGCCAGGTTGATGCCAATTTCAGAATTTGTATCAATTTGTTTGCAATTTCTCTCCGGTGATTGCAATTTCACGAATTTCGCATTCAAAACACACAAGGCACAAGCAATCCGCCCTTCAGATTTCACAATCTTTTAAATTTCATAATTTTCCTCACCCCAGGCTTTCTATCAATGTTGAAATTTAATTCGAAAATCCAAGAAGTCAATCTGAAATTGGAGGATTATGCTTACAGAGAAAATTGAATCGTCTGCACTCAATCCATCGATTGGTAACCAGGGTTTGGCGAGTTCTTTGGTTTTCTCTTCGAAATTGTTAGGATAGTATGTACAATGTAGTATGTACACACAATTAGTATAGGTTACATAGTCTTAAGGATACACCTTTTACTAAGAATTACACCTTTTGGGTTCATGAACAATTACATATAGATATTAGGTGAATACAATGTATAATCATTATGATATAATATATAAATAAATTCTTCTTCACAGTCTACAAGAATGTAGCCATGTAGATTATATTATGGTATCAGAGCGGGAAAATGTGTTTTCCTAAGAGACCTAATGATGCTAATAATTCAAGTGAAGATGTCTTTAATTTACTAATTGAAGACGATGTACAAGAAGAAGTTGAAATTCAACTTCGACATACAAATACATTGTTTAATGAATTTTTTCAAATCCCACTCGATGAAGTTTCACTTCCTCTTATTGATGAAGTTGACGAATCTTTACTTTTAGTACAACAAAATTATGAATTTGTAAATGCTCGTGCAACATATCTTAATGAATTAATTCATGTTAATGAAGTCAATCCTAATTTAGAAATTAGTAATGGAATAAGAGAGAATATTACTCACTTTCAAAATTTGAATCTTGAATTTGAAATTCAAGCTATTTTGAGACAAGATAATTAAAATTAATTAATTCATAACAATCAATGATGGAACACATTCATAAACCACAAATACTCATCATGAATACTTTCTTTATTTTATAAATTTACTATTTAAAATTCAAATAAATAAATTATGGATTTTAATAAAACAAATAACCTTGGAAAATTATCTTTTGATAATTATACCACTTGGCGAATTCGCATCACTCATTTATTAAAGAAAGAAAAATTATGGCGAGTTGTCAAAGGAGAAGAAATCAAGCCACAATCCTCCACTTCTTCAAGAGGTAATGAGACACATCCTCCAGCTACTGGTGCTGGATGAGTCAAGGAATGGGAAGAAAAGGACGAATTTGCTCAATCACTCTTAATTAAGAATGTCAAAAATATATGTCTTGGTCATTTAACCTTTGACACTGCTCACTTAAATTGGCAACAATTGGAGAAAATATTCCAAAATAAAGATGTATTGAATCATTGTTTTCTACATCGAAAATATGTCAATTTTCGAATGACCAATGCCGAAAATGTAACCAATCATATTCATGAATTTAAATTGTTGCTAGAAGAATTAGCCACAGTTGGATTGGTATATACTGAAGAAGATCAAGTAGAAACTTTATTGGCAAGTTTGCCAGAATCGTATGAATCAATTATACAGGCATTGAATAATACACCAATAATAGTACAAGATGTTATCTCCAAGATCCTGCATGAGGATCTTCGGCGAAAGAAAAGTGGTGTTTCCACTAGTCATAGCGAAGTGCCCAAAGCCTTGTGGACAGGAGTAAAATCTTCTCCTACTAGATTTTCTCATTCCAATTCACAGGGTGGCTATTCCCGACATCAAGGCAATACTGGTCAAGGTAGTTTTTATCAAAATAGGCCTAGTTCCAATGGAAGTAACAATGTCAATAAATTCCAAATGGATCAACGGCCCAGATACAACAATCAACGCACTACTTCACAATTAATCCACTCTAATTATCAATCCTCTTACAAAAAAAAGGCATTTGTAATTATTGCAAAATACCATGTCATTATAAAAAGGATTGTAGAAAATATCATACTGATTTACAAGCAGGTAAAGTTATTCTTGGTCACCTACCCAATATGAATAAACCATCAACATTTGTTGGTGTTATTCGTACTACCGTCACTAATTCAACAACTCTTGTTCTTACAAATGAATGGTACCTTGACTCAGGGGCTATTCACCATCTCACCTACCATGGCGAATGGTTTCTTACTTATTCTCAATTACATCCCTATGAGTTAGTTTACCTTGGGGACAATACTATTCAGGAAATATTTGGCTATGGTTCCATACAAATCACCCTTGTTAATCGAGATGATAGATTACTTGATCATATCTATCATGTTCCTGGTTTAACTCAAAATCTTATCTATGTTCGTCAAATGACAAAATTTGGTTCCAAAGTGACCTTCTCAGAAAGAGATGTAGTTTAACATGGTTTCAATGGCTCAATTACTACTTTGATTCAACCTCATATAGAGGGCCTTTACTTATTGGGAAAAACACATCTCCTCCTTATCTCATCCAGTTTTTGTAAGATGACATGTGCCACTCATATAGACACATCCTTGAATCTTAATATTCCTTCTCACTTATGGCATTACGACTTGGGTCATGCCCATTTACAAAAGATATCTCTCATGCAACAATTTGCTATAGTACATGGATTTCCACAAAAAGCTCTTCCACCTTTAAATTTTTGTGAAAGTCGCATGTATGGTAAGCAATCACGTCCACGATTCCCTAAACTTACTCTCCAAGCACTCCAATTACTTGAATTGATACATTCTGATCTTTGTGGCCCTATGCTTGGATATTCATTAGGCAGTGCTCTTTATTTTGTCACTTTTATCGATGATTATAGTAGATATTCTACCATATATTTATTAAAAAGAAAATCCTCTATGATTACTTGTTTTCAAGCATATAAAGTTTTGGTTGAAAACCAAACCTCTCATAAGCTTCAAATTATCCGCACAAACAATGGTACCGAATATACATCCCATGCTTTTACAAAGATTTGTATGGATAGTGGCATACTACATCAGCTTACAGCTACATATACACCGCAACAAAATGGTGTTGCTAAACACAAAAATCGGACCCTTATTGAATCCGCCCAATGCATGCTTCAAGCGGTTGCCCTCCCCTCTTTTTTTTGAGGTGAAGCCATTAAGACAACAAATTACATACAAAATTGCTTAACCACTAAAGCCTTAAAGAATCAAACTCCTCTTCAAATATGGATCAGTTGTTGCCCCTCTATTTATCATTTCTGCATTTTTGGTTGTGATGCCTATGTTCACAATCCTAAAGCCAAGCGCAAGAAATTTGACTCTAAAAGTCAAAAATGTATTTTCTTGGGTTATAGCCAACAAGTGAAGGGATATCGCTTATATAATCCTTCTACAAAGGAAATTATCATAAGTCACTATGTCATTTTCAACGAACAACTTCCTAATTTATTTTCTACACTCTCAACTCATAATCTTTTGCCTCCATTAGATTTTGATGTTGTACATTTCACACGTTTAACCCATCCAATTTATTAACCTATCATCACTCCTCTACCTTTAGTAAATCCTCTAGTCACTCATATTGAACACTCTGTTGTCCAAAGCTTCCAATCTCCAGTAAATCCATTATTTTCTTCTGCTTCTGGTGAGCCTTCATCACCTCGTTCCATTCATTCTCAAAACTGTTCTGTTGATCAAAATATCCAACATACTCTTTCAACCTCTCATACAACACCTCCTCCTAGGCTGTCTCCTCCTCAACCCCCCAACAAAACCACCCCTCACACACCTAGATCACCCTTTAAGCTAACCTCCAGCTTTGGCAGAACTTACAAGCCTAATTCTAGATATGCAAATATTCATACCATTCTTGCCTCAAGCCACTCCTCTATTATTGGACCTTTAACTTATCATGAAGCCCTTTATAGTCTTGAATGCAAATAGTAGCAAGCTGCTATGGACAATGAATATTTTTCCTTAATCAAAAATCATACATGGGACCTAGTTGACCTTCCTTTTACACAACAACCTATTAACAACAAGTGAATTTTTACTATCAAATATAAATCCAATAGTTCAGTCGAGCGTTTCAAAGCCCACCTTGTTGCTGAAAGATATTTCCAAATCCATGGAGTTGACTACACTAACACTTTTTCTCCTATTGTCAAAATTACCTCTATTCACGTTTTACTCGCCCTCTGTGCTCTTCATGATTGGGAAATTCACCAATTAGATGTCAAGATTGCTTTTTTATATGGTGATTTAAATGAACTCATTTTTATGCGACAACCGGAAGGCTATGTCCAACCAGGTTCTCCACATAAGGTTTGTCGACTAAATTACAGTCTCTATGGATTAAAGCAAGCTGCTTGTGTGTGGTACTTTAAATTTCAAACCTATCTATTCTCCCTTGGTTTTTCTCCTATTAAAGCTGATTCCAATGTATATATTCAAGTTTTTACTAAGGATTTTATACTCCTTGCCCTCTATGTTGATGATGCCATTTTAGTTTCCAATAACTTATCCCTTATTACAAAGATCAAAATGCAATTGTTCGAAGCCTTTGAAATGACAAACCATGGTTCTATTCATTATCTCTTGGGCATTCCTAATGACCATAATCAACTTCAACTTACTATTACCATTCATCAAAATAAATATATTCTCTCCATCCTTCGATGCTTTAATATGATCAATTGTCATCCAATTTCCACACTATTTGAGGTCAACATGAAATTATCCAAATCACAGAGTTTCCAAACTGATGAAGAAAAACACGAGATGTCTCATGTCCCTTATGCCAATGCTGCTGGTACTATTACTTATGCTAGTTACGTTACACATCTAGACTTGGCCTATGCAGTGGAAGAAGTGAATCAGCATAGTTCCAATCCTGGAAAAACACATTGACTTGTTGTAAAAAGAATATTTCGTTATTTACAAGGCACAACAAATAAAGGCGTCATGTATGGCCCAATTATTAATCAAATAAATGATCCTACAACCTTAGTAGGTTATACAGATGCTGATTGGGCCATGGAGATTGATGGGAGAAAATCCACATCAAGTTATACTTTTATTCTTGCTAATGGTGCTATATGTTGGAGAAGTTAAAGGCAACAAACTGTCGCTCTTTCAAGTACAGAAGCAGAATATAAAGCGGCAACTAAAACTTGTAAAGAAGCCTTATGGTTAAGAAGCTTAATGACCGATCTTCAATTTCCTCAACTTTTACCTACAATTATTAAATGTGATAATAGAAGCACTATAGCTTTAACCCACAATCCACAATTCCATGCAAGGACTAAACATATTGAAATACAACATCATATTATAAGAGAGATAGTCCAAGATGAAAAAGTCCATATTGAATATTGTCATACTTCAGAGAATATTGCAGATATATTCACTAAAAGTTTAACAAAAGAAAAACACGAAATTTGCCTTACTAAACTTGGTGTTCAAGAACCCTATTCAAGCTAAAAGAAATCTATATTGTTTTATTGATTAAGCTTGGCCGACTTAATTTGATAGAAGAATATAGTGTATAAAGTTAGAATATGTAACCTATAAGTGGGAGTGTTAGAATAGTATGTACAACGTAGTATATACACACAATTAGTATAGGTTACATAGTCTTAAGGACACACCCTTTACTAAGAATTACACCTTTTGGGTTCATGAACAATTACATATAGATATTAGGTGAATACAATGTATAATTATTATGATATAATATATAAATAAATTCTTCTTCATAGTCTACAAGAATGTAGCCATGTAGATTATAATAAAAATCTAGCGTTGTTCCTCCGATTTGCTCCTCCTTCGTTTAGGTTACCGCTAGTAGGATTTCAGTTCCACCTGCTCAGACTCCTACTCATGGCAACTTGAATCGACCTGATCTGGGTTTGTTTTGTTTTGTTTTGTTTTTTGTTTTTTCCACAGTGCGAATTCAACTTCTGGAATTGTAGTCACTCCGAATCTCACAACCCGCAAGCACCTCTCCAAACAATCTCAATACATCCGGAAAAATTCTTCTTTCCAAACTTCTGCCAATTCACCGCGTTGCTTCGTCAAGCTTGGTGCTAATCAACCAACTCCCAGAAAGCTTTCAAGCCTACTTCCTTGTCAGCCTTAGGTTGGTCTCTCACTTCTTCCGTTTGTTGTTTTCTTTGTCTCTCAGCTAGAACGAATGACAACAATATGCGAATTCAAATAATACACATAATAACAATGACGAATATATAATCTCAAAACACAGAATGCAAAATAATAATATCAATTACAAATAAATTTTGGATCTTACAAATGCCGATTGATTGTTTAGTTTTTTAGTTTTTTATAGTTTTTCTAAAAAACAAACTAGTGGAAATTTGAAGGGGTGTGACCTAAATCACACCTCATTCATCCAAGTGTTTTTATTTTTATTTATTTCTTTATTCATTTTTATCATCCATCCTATGCTAATAGTCCTATTTACACTTAGAAATGCAATTTAACTTTAATTCTAAGTAAACTTTTACTTTTTCCTACTTAAAGGGCCCCTAATAGCTAATTTTTTTCTAAATTTACTATTTTTTTTCTAAATTTTCTTTCTACAAAAACCATCTTCTCACCATAATTCCTACACATCATTTAGGAGCTACACTCAAAGGAAGTGAAGTTTGAAGTTGGAGAGTCGAAAAGTTGAAGAAAAGGGAAAGAGATGAAAAAATGGAATCCAAGCGCAATTAAGGTATGAATCTTTTGGATTGGATTTGATACTTTATTCTTTTTATTATTCAATAAATTGTTGGTTAGTCATTAATTAGGATTTCTATAGGGGTTAGTAGGTTTGACTTTGGCTAAGTTTTGTTTTATTAGGCTTAATAAGACGAATAGATAAAACAAAATTCTAACTAATATCTTTTGGATGATTTGGAAAATTACAAGATAATTAGAATTTATTAGATTTGATTTAGTAGATTTAAAAGGTTTGGGGATATTAAAATAATTTCTAATTAATTAGGAATTGTCTTAAATACAACTAAAATTAATAAAATCCCATAACTATTAGTAGGAAAAGCAAAATTGAAATAAAAATACAACAATGAACAAGGATTAATTTCAAATTGCGTGATGGATTAGCAAAAATGGAGGATGAGGGAGCAGGTTATTAGGAGACCATTCATCTCGTGATCCTTAAAGATGATACAATCGACCCCTTTATAGGCAAGGTATGTTAAATTCTTTACATTTTGCTTTTAAATTTCAAGTTGATTAAGAAATTCACTCAATAGCATAAAACTTAGAAAACTTTGGGAATTTAAAAAAAAAAGAATCAACCTTAACCAAATTTCGAATTAGATTTTAATTTAGAATATAATAAAAAATCTAACCATTTATAATTAGGTGAACTTTATTTGAAATTTGAATGAAAAATTGATGTTTTCATAAAAAAGTTCCAAACAAAAGAATCTTAGAATCTAGGAAGAATTTAGAAATTTAGATTAATTAAGAATTATAATTGTTCGCTTAGATTAAAAGTAATTAATGAATGAAATTTAATTCGTTAGACTTTTTAAACAAATTTCAATCATTAATAACTTTTCATTAGGAATCTAGTGTTTTAGTGTTTTAGTGTTTTGCCTTGTTGAAAAGGTAATTTCTGAAATTTAATCTTAAAAACATAAAAAACACAAAAATAATAATTTATAATAGAAAGTTTGATTTAGGGTAGATTAGAAGATAATGGGAAAAGAATCTTTAAAGAATCTTTAAGGAATCATTTAAATTAGAAATCAATTAAGGAGTCTTTTAAAGATTCCAAAATCTATTTTTGTTTAAAAAATACTTTCATTTTAAGTGAAAAAAGATTGAATGAAGTTTGGTTCTAATTTCAATGAAGTTCTTTGATTATTGGTCAACTTAGATTTAGTCTTAGAATTAGATAATTAACATCATGAAAAATTCAACCCGAAAATTTGGATTTATTTTGATTAGTTTTACTATTTTTAATTGGTGGATGAAGATTGTGAGGTAGTTTAAGGGTCAATATTTCATCCATTCATTTCTTTTACTAGGAATGTCAGAATTTAACTTGCTTTATCACTTTGGAAGGGACAAATTACATTTTACAAGTCAAGTTAGATTGATTTTAGTTTGAATTCATCTTTTCATTAGGTATTTGATTTAGTTAACTATAGTTCAATAGTTTTAAGATTTACATGATTTGAATTCAATTAGGATATGAAAAAACAAAGTATCCATTGCTTAGAAGGTGCAAATTGAACTTAGATTGAAAGCACCCTAAGATAATTGATTTAACAAGCCGCTAGAACATGTCTGTAGATTTTAACTTAGAGAGTGGAGTTTAAAACACTCACAAGGAGTCATGATGGAGGTTCTACGTGGAGGTTTGTTAGCTCTAATAATGGGAGATAAGAGGAAGACAGTTCTCAAGGGAATCAAGAGAAAACTTCTCGTGGTACTCCAAATTTAAAGAGGAAGTGGAAGGAGGGGGTTTTGAAGTTTTTAGTGAACATGTATAAGAAAAAATACTGGGAGTACAACTGCAAGTCCTTCAAACAAGCAAATTGGGAGTTCTTTTGAAAGAAATTGAACATATAATTTTCAAAGGAGCCTTGGAGAACTTGGCAATAAGCACGTGACAAGTGGGTAAAATGAGGACAACGTATTTTTGAGGAGAAGGTGAAGCAAGAAGAAACTAGAGTAATATCTTCTACTTAGATACTATAGTATGAAATCTTTGACAACACTTTTGGTGGTACTACTAAAATCATGAGTGTGCCTCACGGTGTTGATCAAAGTGTTTGTTTATAGCACTCTGAAACTCTAATTCTCATTGATGATGACTCCACCTTGTCTAGTAGTCCTCCTCTTTTCATTGTAAGTACTACTTCTTCACATTCACCATGCATAGAGACAATTAATCAACTTAGATGTAAAGGACAAGTGAATATGAGTATAAGAAAAAATTAAGAAAAACTTAAAGTAGTAAATGAATTTATTGCTTCTATCATTAACAATTTTTTTAAAGGAATTTTCAAAGTGAAAAAGATAAAGTTGCAAATCATAGAGAAGTTGATAAACAATGAGAGAAAGGATCAGAAGTTGCTATAAAGAAGCAATTGTAGATGACAATATTATTTATAGAAGCTTTGAAGGCTAAGGACTCCTCTAATAATTCTAAATAAATTTTGTATCTTTTGTAATACCTATTATTCATGCTTGAATGCATTGAAATTGTATTTTCAAACTTATATGGAATTGGATTTGTTCTAAATTCCATTTTAATCATTGAATGAAAGATTTTTATGACAAAATTCATGGTTCGTACAAACATTCATTTCACATGTAATATTTATAGAAAATGCAAGTGCAACTTTATTATTGTCATTTATCATTAGGGTTCTCCAAAACTCATTGCTTGAACAATTTTTGCCTAAGTATTTTTCCTTGAAGTTTAGCATTTTCTCCCTCCCTAGCTACAAATAATCTTTCATTTTCAAATTCAAAAAGTAAATCTATTTGCAAAGCTATATTAACCACATTGAGCTTGGGTTCATTCAACATTTCACAATATGTATATAACCAACAACAAGCTACTATAATCCTAACAACTTTATCAACTCTAAAATTAAAATGCTTCAAAATTTTTCATTTATTTTTTAATGTACCAAATGTTTGTTCAATTACAACTCTTTTGGAATTCATGGAGTTATCAAACTTTTTTTCTACAAATCATTGGGGTCTTCCAATTCTTCATTAAATATGTGCAAATGGGATAGGCAACATTTCCAATTAAATAAAGAGTATATCTCATACCTCTAACTAAAACCAACGGTTGTTGAAGAATCTCTCGTTTCTTCAAAGCTTTCAATAGCTTTGACATTTTGAATTGACTGTCATCATACATTCCTCTAGATTGGCTAATACAAACATTTCAAAAGACCTTTTGTAAATCACAAAAAACTTATAATATAATATAATGAAATGAAATTTTTTCTATTGAAAAAATTACTAGCTATTAATATTACTCTTCTATTTAGATTCTCTACTAATAGTATCTGAAGCCCATCAATTGTTCCACATATGTTAGGAAAGCCTATTAATTCATCGAAATCAAAATTGATGCCTTGAAGACATGCTTCCTTGGGAATGCTAATATATAGATTAAATAATTTGTCTTTATTAGTAAGTATACCACAAACAATGTCAACATATTTTCTAATGGTTGAAGCTCTTCTCTTAAAACGATTTGCCATGTATTTAGGACTATGAGTATGAGCGAATCTATAAATTACACATGCCACTATTTTTCTAATTTCCATTTGAGGCCTCCCTTGATTTACACATGTACTTCTCAAGAAAGGAGTCAAGATATTCATTAAATTGTCAAATGCATTCAAACTCATTCTATAAAACTTCTTGAATTTGGTATAATGAATTTCATCACTAGATCTCTATACTATTTTTTTTATTGAAGTTCTAATGTATTGATTGCCTAGACTCTACCCAAAACAGACAAAAATGATTGAATTTTTTTCTTGAGGTAAAAAATAATAATAATGATAGAAAATGGGATTGCATTGAAATATCATTGTCAAAATCCAATACATCCCAAGCTTTTGATTTAGAACTAAAAGAGTTTCTCATTACTAAAAAGAACATCATCCACGTAACTATAACTTGAGAGAGAAATATTGGCTCTATATTAAACTACAGAATCTTTGAAAAATTATTTTGAAAAATACATTTGAAACCTTTAAATGAACACACAATATAAAATCGGAACTTCAAATACACATTAAACACAATGTGTACTATCTCCCACATTGTATACTATCCCCCACGTTGTATATTATCCTCCACATTGTATACTATCCACCACATTGTATACTATCCACCACATTGTATACTATCCACCACATTGTATACTATCCACCACATTATATACTATCCACCACATTATATACTATCCACCACATTATATACTATCCACCACATTGTATATTATCCTTCACATTGTATATTATCTCCCACAATGTGTACTATCCACCACATTGTATATTATCCTTCACATTGTATATTATCTTCCACAATGTGTACTATCCACCACATTGTATACTATCCTTCACATTGTATATTATCTCCCACAATGTGTACTATCACCTATAAAAAACTATTATAGTTTAAAAACAAAAAAATACACCAAAAAAATTCGTTTTCAATCTTAAGCCCAGAAACTTTGCTCCAAAAATATCATCCAAAACACTCCCAATCTCATTACACAATTGGTTACAATAGATAAAAACTTGAAGGAAATCCTCCATTGAGAAAATCATTTGGCCTTAGTAAAATCACCATGTTGCTGTGTACGCAGGGTAATTTAAACGAGGAGGACTGGATAAAAAGGTCCCTCCATCGATGCTTTTATTGTCAGAGGGTGAGGGCCCTCCCTCTAGCGCCCGATGTCAGAGCCAAAGTTCACCCCACCCCATATGCACAGTCCTATTCTTAATTTACATCTTCTTAAAATCTATTTTATCATTTTTTAAAATGAATTTTCAATGAAATCCCCTCTCAAAATCCAATATATTTGAGCCTCATGTCAATAAGCTTTTAATATAAATTTGACATTACATCAAGTCAAAATCTATTTATCCTTTGAACGTAAAAAAAATTCTTCAATTCAATCATTAATATTGTCCAATTTGTAAAGTGAAAAGTTTTGAAAATTTGATAAACTTTTCTTTTCGTACTTGAGATCAATAAGCTATACCTTAAATACAAAATTTACATTTTAAGATTTTGTTTTTATTCGTTAAACTATAATGGGTAGTTTTGGATTGTCATCAATGAAAAATAACAAAAGATTTTCATGTATTAAAGACTTAAAGGACAAATGTAGCAATACAAAAGTATATGACAAATATTGTTGAAGTCACTACAAAAGAGACAGATGTTTTAAGTGAGTTTTTTTAAATATACTGAGACATAAGATTACAAGTAATGACCATTTAAGGAGATTTTTAGTAAAACAAACTAAAAATACATATGTTTCTAATAAATCTTTATTGATAATATCCTAAAAGGTCATTATTTATAATTTTATGTTTAGGACTGTACTTAAAAATTCACTTCAAATACCCCTTTCTCTTTCACTGAGTCATTCACTCAATTGCATTCAACTTAGATTGTGCATTCACTACATAACCAACATCAATGACATTTGGATTTCAATCAAGCTAAACATTAATATATTTCTTCTCCTACACAATTAACCATAGTAGAATATTTGTTTCTCGAGACCTTCCAACAATAATATAAGCCATAAAAATTTTGGTTTTCCAATCATTAAACATCACAATAATGTAAAGAGGATACTAGAACAAAATCATAGAAAACAACATCAATGAAATGAAAAAGTGAAAGTAAGCTTTAAGTGATGGAATAATTAGAAGGCATACAAAATTTTAATGATAACATTAAAGTTATTTTGAGAACCATTTTCTTCTCCACATTTGGAATTAGATGTTTCTTCAATTCTAAATTTTCGTTTAACATGAGTTCATGAAGCTAGTCCATCCACATTCAAAATGAATTTTAAGACATTGAAGTCCTTTAGAGCTCACAATGTTTTTGTTGTCTATAAAAATTGTCCTTTTAACAAACAATTAAATATTTAATTTTGGTAATAAGGGCCTTATACAAAGTTTAGATAAATTACATATGTCAAATTTATTATAGAGGCATGTCCATCTTTAGTGGCCATCCCCTTTCAATCTCTCCATCTAAATTTCAATGGTGTCTTTGCAGATCAAAGATTTCAAAAAATGGTTTGATGAAAAAATTTCAATGGCTACATTAACTATAGTGGTAGTTGGAATCAAAGGTCATTATTAAGATATATTTCAAATAGTTTTATTTGATAGATTAATTTATGATGACCATGATGCAATTGGTTTCATAAGTACATTTTAAAAGGACTATTTGAAGATACATGAAAACATTCATGTAAGAGAATGTGTACTTCTAATATACAAGCACTTGACTATAACAATAAGATATTATATGACAAATATAAAAGCTGGTAATGTCTATTGATGAATATTTTTACTTCACCTGCCAATGCAACTTATTAACAAATCAACAATTATTTTTACAAAATAAAATCAATATATAAGATGCAAGAGAGACTAAAGTATATATTATAAAATTATGGTTGTTAATTGTAGTTCATATACTAGGAGTAGATTTTTTAGGAGGATACATATTAGAATCTTATCAAACATTTATATTATTAAAATGTAGCAATTGACAGCGATTGACCACCTTCATATTTAGTTGGTTTTGAAAAATATCATAAAGATGAACCATCATTTAGTGAATTGATTTTAGCAAATAATAGTTTAAATTTTGTTTCTTTTTAGTGCAGACTTTTTTCTTCTACTCTATATTTTATGAAAGATGTCATTTCAACTTCTATAAAAACGATAGATTTCACTCCATCTACATCATATTTTTGTCATGCTAAATAGAAAAATATGAATGATGTAGGTGATAAAAAACACAAAAAGTGCTTGTCTCTTTTTTTAATTTTCTTTTCTATCTTGTTTTTAACAAATAAATTTTTTATATTGCTTAGACATTTACAAATATATTTGTAATTTGTATATTTGTACTATTAACAATTTTGTACAAGTTTATACAATTTGTGTATTTTTTTGCATATGATGTATTGAATAATGAATTTTTAAATCATATACATTATAATAAAATTAGATGATAAATTGAAATGTTATAATCTTCACATAGTATAGATTATTGTAAATATGATATTAGAGATGTTTATATAGTTTTGTTGTACACTTATTACAATATACCTATTCATCATCAAAATGTCAAAACCATTGTTGATCAAGTTTATTGTTTGGTAGAGATTTAGAGTTTCTTTAAGATTTCTATTCTTGTATACTTTTGAATTTGACAAATTTGTAAAGATTGTTTATTTCAAGAATGATGAGGTTGCTTGCACAATTTTGTTCTACAATTTTATTTCAGTTTGTAATTGATTTGAATTTGAAATTTGAGTTGGATATTGAGTTGGGCTCTTGGCATATATCCAATTTTGGATTTTTAATGCAAATTATTTCAAGATTGCTCTTTGATAGAAGACATTTATTTTTCATTTAAGGAATTTATTGCTAATGAAATTTCAAGAGATTTGTTGAAAACTTAAGAAACCTCTACAAATAGTTGAAATATCAGTAGAAAAAGAGCAACCAATATATCTTGTAGAAACAAATTTACATCTCAAAACAACTTGTAATTTCAAGAATAATGTATTTAGACAGGTAAAACTTTTAATGATACAAAAAATAACTATTTAAATAAAAAATGATGATAAAGTTGTATAATCATTTGAAATTTAAAGATAATTCCACAGTATGTGGATTTAGAATACAATGGATAGGGAAAACACAAATTGGTACTACTATTCCAAAAAAATATCATTTCAAACTTTTTGAAGAATTACTATAATTTTTTATTTTGAAATTAAAAACAACTTTAAAATTTTTTTTGTTATTTGGATAAAATTAAGGAAAAAAAAGGTTTTAGTAAATAAGATACTTATATAAAAAATTTCATATTCACTATTTTTAATATAGCATATAATGACAATTATCACTTTTGTTTAAATTATAATGACTATACTCTAGGTTTGTCTTTTGATTATAAAAAGATAAGATTATTTTTATTATCATTAGTGATTTGATTCAAATTTCTATAATTATCATTTTATTTTAAGAATTTATCAATTTTATTTTGTGGTTTACATTCAATAAAAAATATTTAATGATAATATCCTAATTTCTTTAGATTTCTTGAAATAAAATCTTTCATTCATCTTCAACACGGTGATGTTATGATTTTTTTCAAAACTCATCTATGTATGCAAAAAGTGGCTAAGAAAAAATAACAACTGGATTTTCTATTTTTTTCAAAAATATTCATTCTTTCTATAATTATTTCAATCTTTTCGTGAAGAATGGATAGAATTCATTTACCAAGAGACAGAAAAAGAAGTTGCTTAGTGCTTCAAAGATTTATCAAGAAAAAATAGTTTTCAAAGTAAGTAGTTGAAAAGAAGATTGATGTTGAACATGTTTCAATGATAAATAACTTTGTATTTTTATGTTTTTGTCAATCATCATCAAGTTTTATATTTGTAATACTGTAATAACTTTAGTATTTAAAAGAAGTTACATGCACACTAAAATGTATTTGTCTATAAGTATTTGATATTCAATTTTTGTATTATCGTATCAATTAAAAATAATTTTAACTCTAAAACATTTTGTATTAAAGTTGTGAGAAATGTAATATGAATTCCATGAGATTATGTGGAGGTGCTCAATTTTTAAATAAATATATACTTGACTTTTGATTTGGTCAAGTGATTTAAAAATTGATTGATAAGTGATACACTATTTACATTATATGTGTAAGACTCTATACTTGTATCATCACTAATTGACTTAGTTTTACTATATGGTTACATCATAAATTTTGATGCATATTCATTTTCAAAAATATTATTTTATAATTATATATTTCCTTCACATAATTGAATTATATACACTATATTATATACACTATATATTTCATATAGAATAAAGACCATAAGATTATAATTTAACAAGACCACAAGACTACAAAATGACAAGACGATAGAGAATTAAATACATACTATCAAATATATATATATATATATATATATATAATCTTATTTCTATTAAATTTCAAATTTTTATTACAATTACGACCAAATACTATTACAAGTTTACAACATCATTTTCTATTATAGTTCTTGTAAAATTGTAAACAATACATCACAAGCTACCTTTGAAATTCTTGAAAAAATAATTTGAAGCAAATGCACTGTCATGTATAGAAGAGAATACTTTAGCATTATGCAGAATATCTGGTTGTGATTAGAAATAGTTTGCTAGGAATTTGAGCTAAGTCTTTAAATTTTTAAATCTTCAAGTTGCTCTTCGTTGGCCTATTCTGAAATGATTCTAAATAGGTTTAAAGGTTAAGGTAGGTAATAAGAAATCATAGGCTTTGGATGAATAAAATAGGATGGCCAGTTCACGAGCTGAACTATCTGAAAGATTAGCTTCTAAATTTCAAACCCATGGTGATCTGCAATCGAGATTCACCAATGGGAAGAACAAAAATAACAATCTTGTGGGTAATCAATCCCACTTCATTGCCACAAATTCAAAATGGGGTTATTATTGGATATCCACATAACCCACAACAATGTTTACAATGCAAAATTGAAAACAAGAAGCGTCCAAAATTAACTAGGAATAACAATAAAAAGACAACGAGCCTCCAAAACTGGCTAGGAATAACAAGCCACAATCACCACACATGAGTCTCCATATCTTTAGGTCTTTAAATAAAACACAAATCTAAATCCAGTCTAATTACTTTCTACTCAAAAAGAGAAGACATCAGACCTTCCTTTCCTTCATTACCTATAATTTTTGCAATTTTTTTTCAAACTAAGAGATTGATATCTTTTCAGAAAGCTAATAAGTTCTCTTACTATTACTAAAATTTTCACTTGTAAGTGATTCTCAAAACAAAATTTATAGCTTTGCAAAGTCTCGGGTTTCAAACAATAAAAGCAATAGACCCTTCACTACTCAAACACCCATATTTTTCTCCACAAAACTTCAAATCTTTCAAATGATAAGTCTTTGGAAAGATAAAAGAAATTTCTCTAATGCACGAAAATTTCAAAGAGATAAACAAAAAATACAAACTTTGGTGGTTGCTTAAATCTCCACTTCTCTTTGTCGGGAGGCAGCAGACCCTCCTCCATTCACATGCTTATAACTTTTTGCTCTTAACTTCAAATTATACAAGAAAGGTCTCTTTGAAATGATAATGAAAAGAAGATTATAACCCCAAATTTTCAATCATAATTTCCTTATATATCATAAGATATGGTAGCTTGAATTCTCGGTCTTTGAAACTCAACATACACACCAAATTCATATACACTAGAAGAACAAAGAAGATGCCTACCTACTTTATTCCCCTAAAGTAGATAAAATCAGCCCACGTACACATCACATGGACCTCTAAACACTCATTGGCCTAAAAAAAACACCAAAAAATAAATCTCTATTCATTTTTTAAGGTTAAAGAATCCTGTGAGTGTTTTAAATTCCACCCTCTGAGTTAAAACATGCACATGGGTTCTAACGGCCTGTTAAATCAATTTCCTTAGGGTGTTCCTAATCTAAGTTCAATTCGCGCCTTCCAAGCAATGGACACTTTGTTTTTAAATATCCAAATTGAACTTAAATCATGTAAATCTTAATTTTTTAAATTATAGTTAACTAAATCAAATAACTAATCAAAAAAATGAATTCAAACTAAAATCAATCTAACCTAACTTGTAGAATGTAATTTTCCCTTTCCAGAATGATAAAGCAAGTTAAATTCTAACTTTCCTAATAAAAGAAATAAATGGATGAAATATTGATCCCTAAACTACATCACAACCTTCATCCACGAATTAAAAATAATAAAACTAATCGAAATGAATTCAAATTTTAGGTTTGAGGTTTTTAATTATGTTAGTTACCTAATTCTAAAACTAAACCTAATTTGACCACTAATTAAAGAACTTCATCCAAATTAAGATCAAACTTCATCCAACCTTTTCTCACTTAAAATCAAAGTATTTTTTAAATGAAAATAGGTTCTAGAATCTTTAAAAGATATTCTATTTTGATTCCTAATTTAAATGATTCCTTAAAGATTCCTTAGAAATTCTTTTTAATTATCTTCTATTCTAATTTAAATCAAACTTTCTATCCTAAAATTATGGTTTTTCAAGGTTTTATGTTTTTTAAAATGAAAAATCAGAAATTACCTTCCCAACAAGGTAAGACACGAAAACCTAAATTCCTAATGAAAAGTTATTAATGAATGAAATTTGTTTTAAAAGTCTAACGAATTAAATTTCATTCATTAATAACTCTTAGTTTAATGAATGATTATAATTTCTAATTAATTTTAAATTCTAAATTCTCCCAAAATTTTAAGATTCTCTTGTTTGATTATTTTGGATGGAAATATTAACTTTTCATCCAAATTTCAAATAAGGTTTATCTAATTGTGATTGGTTAAATTTTGGATTATTTTCTAAACTAAAATTTAATTGGAATTTTTAAATGTTAATTTTCTTTTCTAATTTTCCTAAAGTTTTCAATGGTTTATTCTATCAAGTGAAATTTTAATCAAATTGAAACAAAATATGAAGAATTTTAACGTACCTTTCCCATGAAGTGGTCGATTGTATTGTCTTCGAGGATCATAAGATGAATGGTTTCGTAGTAACCCACTCCATCCTCCATTTTACTAATCCATCATGCCATTTGAAATTAATCCTTGTTCAATGTTGTATTTCAATTTCAATTTTGCTTTTCCTACTAATGGTTATGGGATTTTATTAATTTTGGTTGTATTTAAAATAATTCCTAATTAATTAGGAATTACTTTAATACCTCAAAACCTTTTAAATCCGCTAAATCAAATCAAATCTAATAAATTCTAATTATTTTGTAATTTCCTATTCATCCAAGAGATATTAGTTGGCGTTTTGTTTTTATCTATTTGTCTTATTAAGCCTAATAAAATAAAATTTAACTAAGCCTAGCCTTCTAATTTCTATAGGAATCCTGATTAATGACTAACCAACAATTCAATGAATAGTAATGAGAATAAAATTCAAATAAAATCTAAGAAATTTTTACCTTATTAAGTGTTTAGATTCCTTTTCTTCTTCTTCTTCTTCCTTTCATCTCCAACCTTTCCCTTCAACTCTTCAACTCTCTCATTTGTGTTTTGTATATTTTGTTCTTAAGATTTGATGAGAGTGATGTGAATTGATGAGTTTTCAATGAGTTATTAAGTTAATTATTGTGAGCCTTAACACCTTCTAAATTAATTAGAATTTTTCAAATCATTTTTTCAAACTCACTTCTAAGTTTCAACGTTTGATATATCTTCCCTTTCTGCAGACTTGGTTTCATCTAGCTCCTTGGTCGACCTGAGTTCCCTAGTTGAACTAAACTCCCTAGTTGAGTTGGCTCTTTGCTTTTTGAACTGTTGATGCCTCTCTGACTTGTTGCTCTTACTCGTGCCATGTGGCACAGCCTGATTCATTGGAACCCCACGATCCGTCCTCCTTCGTCCACACTCACTTTCGTCCTCTAGTCATCCTTGGCTCCTTGCTCAGGCTCCGTTCCTACTGGTTCTGATTTTGATATTGGGACTTTCTACTCTGGTTTTTGTGTTGGGGTTTCAATACATTGGTTATGGTCTCCTTTGCTGAATTTTTGAGACTTCCACGGATTTTGGGCAATTAAATACTACTAAATTAATTTTTGTAATTAAAGATTTAATTAATTTCCTAACTAAAATAATCAATTTTGGAGGGGAGGATTTGAGGGGAAACTCTAAACTCTTTAAATTCTAAAGTAACTATCTAATTTTTTGGGAATTTTTGGGAATGAGTTTAAACTAAGCAACTAAGTATTCTAAGCTAATTAAAATTCTCTTTCCAGGATAATTTTAATGACTCCAACTAAAGGGGAACTAATCTAAATTTTGGGTTTTCTCTAACTACTATTAAGGATTTTCTCAAGAATTTAAACTAAAGAATTTTGACTAATTTTCTCTAATTCTTCTCACAAAATCAAACATCCCAATTCACTTACCACATGCAAGGACATTTTTCAAACAAAGAAAAAGATTTCTCTAATGATTTCAAGTACTTAAATACTTGGAACCATCTCAAAAGTATCAATTCCAAAGTCAAAGCTTTGCCATGTGGAGGCAATCCCAGGTACATACAGTGTCAATAGTCAAAAAATAATATTTTGAAAGTCAATCTTTAAAGGAGGTACACGTGACAATGTTTAATCGAACATTAAAGACTAATTTCCCAAAATTTCAAGTATCCAAGATCTAATTACTAAAGGAGGTATACATGACAGTATTTAAACTGAACTTTAGTAATTAAAATCCCAATTTTCATTATATAACGAATTTTGGGCAAATATTGGTTTAATAAACTTTTGGCAAAGTCAAGCTTCGCCGCCTTAAGACTATTAACACCAAATTTTGTTGTAATGAGCACAATTTGTTAGTATTGAAGCAATCTTAAACGAAATTAGAGTTTGAAGGTCTATTTCTTCCAAAACTCTTACAAATCAAAGAAAATGGAGGCTTAGCCTCGAGAAATCAAAGAAATCAAATGGAAATCACTTTGAAGGGATCCTCTTGTCCTTCAAAGTGTGCAAATCAAGAATTAAAATGAAAATCAAGTTAGATCTCAACCTGGATTAGTGCTCCGACCACGCTAGTAGGACAGGAGAAACAAAAGCAAAGGTTAGATATAAGAATGAGGGTATGGACAACCTTGAAGAAAGGGCCTTTTATACTTGTCTCAAGTCCCTCTTTGGTAAGTTGTCGGTGGAAAAACATTTACTTTTGATCTCAAGATATTTCCTAAACTACCTTAATGTACTTCGAAAATAATCTTTGTTTAATAAAAGAATTATCTAGAATCCTCTCCATTTAGCTAATAAATCTTGGCTAAATTAAATCCAAGATTTTTTCCCAAAGATATTTTGAAAATAATCCTAATTAACCTAGATATTTTGCTAATTAACCCAAAGTATTTCTGAATTGTCTTTCTTTAAACAAAAGATGGCTTGTTACGTAAGAAGAGAGATCTTATCCAAATCTAATCTTCAATTTTCCAAAAGATATTTGCGAAATTAACTTTGAATTACTACTAATACTCTACAAAAGTCAAACCTACTGTTGGACCCTTCCTATCTTCTAGAGAACAACTCCAAATTGAAAAACGATTGCGCCATTGTGTTTAGAAGACCCAAGTTAGCCTACAAGATCCCAACCCCCTTCTTCTCAGCCATTTGTAAGCATAAAATCAACTTACGGTAACTTCAAAGAAAAGTGAAAATTCTAACTTTTGGAATTTGTTTCTTTTGAAGAAATTATCTAGCTAGGGTTACTTAGAAGGTTCGTGGGAGTAAGAAAAGACCCCTCATTCACATCATTTGGACACCGCCATCTCCTAGTACGCTAATCAACCCGCTATAAAGTCGTAAATTCTTCAAAAGTCCAATGTCATTGCCAATTCTAGTACTTAGGAATGTCATAATGTCTTCAAACTTTGTGGAATGCTTTATTAGCACACAAAACACTATCCTAATTTTTAGTGGGATTTTACCGCAACATGGTTAATTCTTAGGAATTTACGACCATGTTCAAAGGTAGTTGACTTTCTATAGAGTCATTGTAATTGTTTCGGAAAAATCCAAAATTTATTTGGGTAGCTTCTAGAAAACTTCCAAAATCAAAGTGCAACATTACATTTCACTTTGCAGTATTTATAGGGAAGCTAAAATTAGCAATTCCCTTTTAATTTTTGCCTGAAGGAAAAATTCTTTTTGTATTGAGGAATCTTGGAACAACCGGCTCCAATGTCGGCTCCTGGCATGCTTTTAGAGTAAAAGCACCTTTCTTCATATTGTGGTCGCTCTTCCATCACTTTATTTGTAGATTGGATCATTCTTCTATAAGTTACTTGCACATAAGAATTTACCAATCCAAATTCTTTACAAATTGGATGGTGACCTAAACTAGACTCTGTACACCTAAAATGAACTTAGCCATCTTGTCACATGCAATTTTAAGATTTAGTTTAACATGGACAACTACTAGGACTGGCTAACACTGAAATCCTTAATTCTCTCGAAAATACTTAATTAATCTCTCAGACTCTCAACTAGGCATTAGAAGTATGAAATTTGAATATTCCATATACTTTGCACTTCTAGAATGACCCCTCATTGTATTGGTAGGGACTTCTACCAAATACCACTCAAACACTCTTTTTATGCATTTTTGCATATAAATATGCTTAAATACTAACAAAACGAAAAAAAAGAAAACCCTGAGTTTCAAGTGCCAACTTGAGGACTCGCAAACCTCCAAAGATCAAAACTAAGAAATAAACTACTTCTATCTCCCTAATTTTCAATTCTTAATTCATAAATGGATTACAAAAAACTTGAATTAGCTAAAAAACTTTAACCAAAATCACATAGTGGTAAAAACTAAAGTCGAAAAAGAGCGTTTTTCCATCTGCAAGAACTTGAAGATGTATCTAACTATGTTTACGACATAATTTGCTCATTCGGCTTTCGTTAAAGGATTAATTGGCCTTTTCATTTAACGTTAGTAGTTTGGGCTTCTTTTAACTGCCTTAACTATACAATAATATTGGTTGACGTTCAAGCCTTCATAATTTACTTCAAATGTGACATCTTAGATGCTTGATTCAAGACATCTAACTTGAAGTAGAATCACCAAAACACAAGCATTTATTTGAAGATTTTCATACCAATACTGCTCTACGCAAGGTTTCTTCAACAGACAAGAAGGTCCAACTTAATTTGCAAATGGATTCACAATAGTGAAGAAACTACTGATTGAAATGGTTGAATTGACAATTGTGACAAAGAAAGCTCTAGCTTAGTCTTTGGTTGAGACTACAAGTCTTATAGCTCTAGAAGAATCCTCCAATTCGACATTCTAAAATTGAACTTCAAACTCACTTATAGATTCTATAAAAGTTAAAAGATTTCCCCAAATTGGTGAAAATTGTCCAGAATTTTCATTTTTTAAACAATTCCATAGGTATTAAGCATCACTTTAAAGCCATTGGAATCGTCATTATTAAGTTTGTTTTCCGAATCGTAGATTCTATTTAAAATACAAAATAAATACATATTTTATATAATTTATATATTTACATCACGACATCCACCTCCTTCAAAACTTGTACATCCTCCGGGATGTGCCAAGTTTAGGTGTTTTCATCATCTTGGTCGTTGTGTATTATAATTTCTTATATTTTATGCTTCACTTCAATTTTTTCTTCATCAGTTTCAATATCTGGAACCATAAAGTCACTCGAGTCTTCATTATAGAATCTTCTATTTTTTCTTTTAAAAGCCTTGATTCTCTTTCTAACTATAGGTATACGTAGTGGAGTCCCATCTAATTCTCGAAGTAAATAAGTATCATTCCTACGGACTTTAACCACCACATAGGGTCTAAACCATTTTCTTGCAAATTTTTGCACCATTATATGTTGGTGTTCTAAGGTACTATCAAATACAAGCACCCAATCACCTTCTTCAATTTTTTTTACTTTTCGTCGGAGTGTCTTGTTAAATCGCTCCTTGTTATTTAATCTTGCAGTTTTTAATCATTTTAATGCCGTCTCAAGATCCTCCGATAATCTCTCAAGTTATTGAATGCAAAGCTTCAACAACCTTTTTCTATTAATCTCATCTTCTCATGAAAGAAACATTCATTTGAAAATATTTCTTTCTCCAAGCATCATCGGCTTCTGACCATGCATAAGTTCTACAAGCATGAAACTAGTTATAGTATTGTGCATGGATCTGTCAACCCATAGAGCAAATGGAAGTAGCCTTGGTCACATCTTAGGCTTTCCTCTGTACACTTTGACAAAGGCATGAATTATTAGAAGATGTCCTATCTTAATTTTGCCATTGGCTCTAAGATTATAAGCCATTGTTAATTTCATTTACACACCATATTTGTAGAAAAATTCTTTGACTTCAATTGTATCGAGTTCTTCTCTGTTAACTCTCATCTGGCTAATATTTCCATACCGACTAAAAATGTCTTCAAGTATAAATTGGCATATGTTCTTGGTTGTTTTGGTCCTCAAGGCTCTTCCTTCAAAAAAGTTTGAAAGCTCTTCACAAGCCAAAACAAAATATTTCATCCTTCAAATTGCAGTAGGTATAACAACCAAATCAATCATTCATTGAAAATAGATTGAAATAGGATAAATAGGATGCAATTCGTCCCTATGTCAAATTTTAGATTGCAATTGATATATCACATATGAAGCCACAAACTCTTCAATATCTTTATATAATCCTTTCTACCAATATATTTCTTTAATTTTTGCATATGTGGTCCAAACTCCTTTGTGACAAGCCCAAATTGTGTCATGGAATTTCTTCAAAATTTGGACCTTTGTTTTAGAGTCCGTCACCACTTTTAATGGCATTTTATCAGTCTTTTTTGCCTTCTTCTATAGAAATACTTCTCTCAAAAGATATTCATTGTACTGTTGTCTAATGTCTTTGAATGTCTTATCCATTCAGCCTTCTTGCTGCCTCACTGTGCTCAAATAAAGCCCAATACTTTTCAATTTTCTTTCATAAAGCTTAGCTGTAAAAGGTAAAACTTTAGTGGATGAAACTTCACCATTTATCCTCATCACATAATCTCCATGCAATAATTTTTCATCATTTTCGTGCATCGTCATCTTTTTTTCATTGAAATACCTTGTTTTAGACAACATATTAGCAATCCAATTCTTTTTGCCTTCAATGTGATCTAGAATAGGGTTTAAGAATTTGATGTACGCAATCCAACGAAGTATTATAATGTTTGGTGATAAACAATTTGTTATCATTTCAACAAAAGCAAACAATCAGTTTTTAACACTACATCTGCTCCTATTAGATAGTTTTTGTCTGCTTTAAGGGCTTTGAAAGCACCCTATAGTTCCCTCTTCACTTGTAGATATAACCTCTAATACTTTATCAAGATCTTGGCCCCAAATCAGATAGCAAATCTTTTCTTTTTTTCATCATCTGGTCCAATAGCCCATCCTATGGCAATTGAACTTGTGTCAACAATTACAATGACCGGCCTCTTCCAATCATAATTCACTTGCTCGAAAATCAGAGGTGACCTTAAAATCTTCTTTAAATCTCTCATGACCCAATCTTGCTCATGTTCCTAAAGGAATTTTTTTTCCTTTGCACAATAGTTTGTACAAAGACTCTAATATATGAGAAAAGTGAGGGATTCAAATTTGATAGAAGACACAAGTTCCTAAAAACCTCTTTACTTCAATGATATTGCTACAGGCCTTCATTTTTCCAATAGCATCCACCTTTTCAGGGTTAGGTTTCCTTCCATAGGAACTACACAAGTGTCCAACTACTAAGATCTTATCAACTCCAAACTTAGATTATCAATTGATAAAGTCAAATTCACGTCCTCAAATTTGCTTAAGATTTGGGCTACATCATCAATATGATCGCTTACAAAAATTCTACAGCCATTTTCTTAAACCGTCACGTCTCTTTCTTTTTTTCTTGCATCATTTTATCGGAATATCATTCACAAAAAGTATAGTTTTTTCGGATACAAAGTCTCTTAGAATTTGATTCATGGTGCTCTACATATGTGCCACTGAATTGGTAGCTCCTTGGGGCAATGTACACATTCATTCCAATCCAAGTAGAGTCTTCATAATATAGGTAGCACTTGCATTGCATGGTGAATCAAGAAAGTTATAGAAATTATATTTTTAATATGTTATATCACTAGACACTAAATTGATACAACTATTAAAAGTAACACTAAAAGTCTAAAAAGCCTCTTGTTTGAAAAATCATTTGATTTACAAACAAATAATTCAAATGGGTGTATAAGAAAATTTAATTTTACATTGATGCTTTCTTTTAAGTTTATCATACCAACAATACTTTTTGGCTAGTAGTAGAAAAAATTCACTGTCAAGATTGTAATAATTTCATTGGTTTCAATTTCTAATTGATATCTATGCCTTTGAAGGAAAGTAATTAATTCCTAAAGTCTCAAAGGCCCTACACTCTTATAGGGGACTCTTGTAATATGTGATCTCAATTAAATGATTTATTTTTGAACTTTTTGTTTAAGATTCTTCGCTCATTAGCTAGATTCTTCAACAAAAGATATTATAAAATTAAAATCATTAGTGCCAAAATTTAAAGTGAAGGAAATTAGAAGCCTAGGTATCTCGTGTAGCAGAATGGAAAAAAACATTTTTTTGCTTACTTTAAATGGTAATACCATGCAATGTATGCACTCAAAGTTTTCAAGATGACAAAATTACTCCTACACATTTCTATATTAGTTTAGTACAAATTCCTATGATACAAATATGCCAAAAAATTAATTTATAAAGTTTTTTGCTCTTTGCAACGGAAATGGTTGTTATGAGTGATATTTGATAGTAAAAAAAAGGCTTAGAACATTAGAGGTTCAAGATTTTCAAAAATCATAAGCCTACACAAGGTTGTTCTGGCGGACAGTTCGACAACACGATGAACACGACGTCCAACACTTCAAGTAGACCCTCTTGTCCGTCTAATAGAGTCAAATTTAGCTTTGACTTTTTAAAAAAAATTCACCCTGCCCGTGAGGCCACCTGGATGCCATGTGGCAGACATGTGTCTCCCACGTGGCATCCTAAAGGGGCGCATGTGGGTGTGGGCGACCTTGGGTGTGAGCAACTATGGGTGTGGGTGATTATAGGTAGGGCGACTTTGGGTTCAAGCTGGTAGGCGACCATGGGTAGGGAGTACGTGGCGACTTACGAGGCAAAAAATGAAGTGGGAGCCTGATGAGAAGTAATGCCTTACAAATATCCATGGTCGCCCCCAAAGACCCGCAGTTGCCTCCTAGGGGACTCGCACATGCCCCAAAAGACCAACAATCATCCCCTAGGGGACCCACACACGCTCCTGAAGCCATAGTCGCCTCCCAAAAGACCCGCACGTGCCCTTGGACCCACAGTCACCCTATCCAGGACCCACAGTCGTCCTATCCTGAATCCACAGTCACCCTATCCAGGACTCGTAGTCGCCTTGTCCAAGACTTGTAGTCACCCCTAGAGACATAGTTGCCCTCTCCAGAACCTGCAGTCACCCTATCTTGGACCCGTAGTCACCCTATCCAAAACCCGTAGTCGCCTTGTCCAAGACCTACAGTCGCCCTCTCAAGGACCCGCAGTCACCCTATCCAGAACCCGCAGTCACCCTATCTAGGACCTGTAGTCGCCTCATCCAAGACCTGCAGTCGCCCCAAGAGACGTAGTCGCCTTCTCTAGGACCTACGGTCGCCCTATCCAGGACCTACAATCGCCCCTGGACCCACAGTCGCCTCCTCAAACCCAAATGCGCCCTACCAGATCTGTGGTCGCTCCCCGAGATTCGCGTGCACCCCTCAAAGACCGCGGATTCCACCAAGTTGGGCTTAACAACAACAAGACTTGAACTCGCCCCCACCCGTGGTCGCCCAAGACCTAAACTTGTCCCCCACCCGAAGTCGTCCTCCATTCCACCAAATTGGGCTCAACAACAACAAGACTTGAACTCACCCTCACCCGCGGTCGCCCAAGACTTGAACTCGCCCCCCACCCGAAGTCACCCCCCATTCCACCAAATTGGATGCAATACCAATAAGACTTGAACTCGCCCTCACCCGTAGTCGCTCCCCATTCCACCAAATTGGACTCAACAACAACAAGACTTGAACTCGCCTCCACCCGCGGTCGCCTAGAACCTGAACTCACCCCCCACCCATAGTCGCCTCTATCTTAAAGTCACGTCAGTCCAAGAACCAACGTACCATAAGATGTGAGCTATCTCCAATTCTAATGAAGTCAAGCTTAATTGCATCTTCTATACACTATAATTGACATGTCCTTCAATGCTCGTAGTTAGTTAATATTACATAATCAGTCTATAAATACAGAAATTTTAGTATGACTAATTAGACAAACGGAAGAGGATTTTCCAAACCCTAAACCCTAACCCTATATCCTAAACCCTAGAGAAAAACCATGGATCTTCTCTATGTATGCCACTCCAAAAGTAATGTACTTCTATATTTTAGGATGGATAAAATGACAAACACATGTGAGTTGCTTTTCATTATATGTCATAAAAAATTTTGAACTCCTATACCTTGTACTTATAAGATAAAAACCATTCAAAGTGTCATTTCTTAACTTTTTAATCTTCAATACATTGAATATTCATTCACCCCTTCAAATTTGTTTTAAATCCCCTTGATGTATCAAGGGGAGGACCATATTGAAATTCTTATGTTCGAGGATGGAAAATGAAATGATGAGGAGAAGGGCCTCCCCAAGTCTCCATTTCGTAAACCACTTCTTATGTAGATAAAAAGATTTCTTCTTCATGCATCCCATGGTGTTAGTATTTTTTTTGTACATGGTTTCCCCCAAAAGGAAAGGTCTCCTCTCAATGTACTCCCTCCAAAAATTAAAATAGGAAATGGTCACGTTGAATTTGACATGACCACAAGGATGAATGAAGGAGAAATGAAATGTTAGGAAAAAGGGCTTTTCTAAATCTCCACTTCCTAAACCAATTTGCTTTCTTTATTACTTAATTAACTTTTGATCACTTAGTATTGAATGCCTCAATTTTAGGATTTTTTGGAGTTATTCCTCAGAAAAAGGGGGAGCAATACTTAAAAAGTTTAAACACCTTCGCTCCACTTTGTAAGGGGGGAAAGTCAAACTCATGTTATCTGGCGCCCTTGACTCGTAGTCGCCCCTAACCCATGATCGCCTTATACGCAACTGCCCCTATCGTCAAGAACTAGAAGACCTCTTGAATCTAAGACCCGCAATCACCCCATCAGCTGCGTTCGCCCAAGAAATGACCTGTGGTCGCCCCCCTAAGCCCCCTTCTACCCGCACTTGCCTCCCCTAGACCCGCAGTCGCCCCCCCTAGACCTGTAGTTGCCCTGGATTGAACTCGTAGTCGCCTTGGATTGGACCCACAGTTGCCCTGGATTGAACTCGCAGTCGCCCTGGATTGGACCCACAGTTGCCCTCATTCTAGGACCCGCGGTCGCCCCACCTTACCCACACGCGCCCCACCCGCAGTCGCCCATGGTGACATGGTGAAGGCTTTCCACGTCATTGTTGACAACCTGCCACGTAAGATTAAATTTTTGGCTGCCCTGCCCGAAAATTTCAAACCCTAATTCTGTACTCGTCAAATTTGTCTCGTATATGCGACACTCGTCTTATACGATATGCGACATCAAACGAACAACTCGACATCCAAACCCCAAAACACATTCAACAGAACAACCCTAAGCCTACACAACTACATAAGCAATTCAATCAATATTGTAAACTAATTTGTAACCTATAAGATATGATATTACGAACCTTCTTACAAAATCATTTGCAAAAAAGTTTTGAGATGAAATATACTTGTAATCAATGGAATATGACCTACTTATCTCAATTGTTGCACTTGAAGGCTGATTATATTTGAAGGTCAATCACATTCTACACTACCTAAGCTCTAATATTTTTGAATTGTGATAAATTTATTGATGGTTTACAATTTAGGGTGCACACAAGTATATATAGGTATGTGCATGTATGATAAGAATGTCAATTTCATTTTTGTTGTATAAATGTTTACTTTAATCTTGTCCACATCATATCACATCAAATTATATTAAAGTACTTAAATTATTTAGAGCATCATCTTGTAAATGCCGTAATAGAATAATGAGATAATATAATTTCTTTTAGGAAATTTACGTCGATGTTTTGCACTATCAATGCATTCTACAACAAAAATTGAAGAAACAGTCTAGATTATAATCCAATGTTTTACATTTGTGTAGTGGCCTATAATAAAGTTAATCTTAAGAACAATTGAAATGTAAATAACAAAGTTAGTAAGGTCTACATATGCATTACATTGTCATGATTGCAATCCAAACTTCAAAGGAATCAAAGGTAAAACATATTCTACACACCACACCACTAATTTTAAAAACTCACGCAATGTTATAAGTTTGGTATGTACAATTGAGGCTTTTAAAGTTGAGGGTTTTTTTGTAGGGTTTAGGGTTTAGGATATAGGGTTTCGAGAGCATGTTTAAATGTGGGGAGGACTGTCTGAAATTAGGGAATTATCCTTTCTTACATTAAAATTACATTGGATACTTGTCGCATTGAAGATTTTTTTTTGGAAATAGATCTGCACTTTTCAAAATTGAATGTTGTAAGTGAGCCGACGGACAAAGGTTGGGATGTGTGTGGATAGCAAGGTGGATGGCATTACCTCGGCTCAAACAGTCAGGGCGATCAACGAAGGTAGATGGACCAAGCGGACGGAAATGTCCGTTGGTGGTCGGGAGGGCAGACGAGAGGGTGGACGAACTGATAGCAAGGTGGACATTCAAGTTTTTGAGCAATGAATTTGTTTTGCCATTTGCAATTGGAGTTTTTGGAGTTTGAAGACGTGTGATATACCATTGAAAAGGTATTTGGGAGACCTTTCCAACGATATATTACACGCCCCAAAATCCTAAAAACAAGGACGCAAACAAGGAGCGAAGTTTGCTATCTACTCATTCATCCTCATGTCCGCTTGGCAAACGAGCAGACGGCCGACCTATTGAGCTGACAAGTAGACAACAAGCTTCACTCGCCATTTGCGATTGGAGTTTTTGCAGTTTGGGGGTGTCTAATATACCATAGGAAAGGTATTTGGATGACCTTTCTAACAGGTATATTACATGCCCCAAAATTCTAAAAAATGAAGTTGCAAACAGCAAGTGAAGCTCGCTATCTGCCCGTCTGTTTGGGAGATGGGCGGATGGGCAGACAAGTGGACAATGAGTTTCTTTTGCCATTTGCGATTGAAGTTTCTGGAGTTTGGGAGCATGTGGTATACCATGGGAAAGGTATTTGAAAGACCTTTCCAATGGTATACCACATGCCCCAAAATTTTGAAAACTTCAACCAAAATGGCAAGTGAAGCGAGTTGCGAGGGCATAATGAGCATCCACCCAACTGATTGGTCATCCGTCCATCCAGCAAGCGGATAGGAGGGGGGACGTGCAAATTAGCGGACAACAAGGCAGACGCTCCCTTTTTTTTAGCACTAAATTGGTTTTATCATTTTTGGTTGAATTTTTTGGACTTAAAGGGCATGTGATATACCATTGGAAAGGTATTTGGAAGACCTTTCCAACATTATAATATACCCCCCAAAATTCCAAAAAGTAGAATCAGAAATGGCAAATGAAGTTGATTTTTAGGACATTGTGGGTGTCTACCTGTCCGCACCCTCGGCAACGTTGCCACCGCCCAACTACATTTACTCGTGGTAAATTTGCGGACACGGTTTTTTATCCACTAGAGTTACAACCTCTGCCGAGTTTGGACGTCTGATTTTTGGAAGTGATCTTGGCTGGGAAGCTGACTTTTATCAACTCTGGTCATAGATGTCATCTTATACAAAGGTTATATTTCAAAATGGTGGAAGTTAGCAAGTTTGAGTGTAGTGTCCTAACGATAGCCAAACCTACTAAGTAGTAGCCTCGTCTAACTAAAATTGAGTTGAAAGAGCCTAGTGAGATCTTTAGATAGGTCTCCGTTTTTCCATTCCACCATTGAAACCATAGAACTCCAATTGTTAGCATTGGAAGGGTTACAATATCAAGATTAGCTTGTGGAGGAATTTATAAGCCATAGATATAGTCTAGGGTTTGGAGTATGCTAGGGAATCGGAAGCAAAGTCCATTCCCCAAGATTCCCTCATATACAAAAGATTTTTTATTTCTTACGTAATTAGCAAAGGATAGGATTTATTCTCCCCATCCCTGCATGTGTAAAGTAAAAATATGAGCTTTCAAGACCATTGTAAGACTCCTTGAGAGGCCTCACAAAAAGTCTCGTAATTTTCTAACTTACAGAAATATTCTTTGCTGACAGTCAAGCACCAAAATCTACTATAGGAAATCCATGGAGATTCTTTGGAGGGTGGTAAAATCTCACTAAAAATTAAGTTAGGTTCTTTTATATCAATAAAGTGCTCTGACAAGTTTCACAAGATTCCAATAGCAGGAAGTATCCGAACGGGAAGGTTTCCTTCAAATTGAAAGAAATGATAGTACGGGCGAGTACTTGACCGGCTTCTCGGGAGCTCACAAAGTCAAAAAGAAGTTAATGAAAGGTCTTTTTTTACCCCCTCAGACCTTTCGAATCAACTTGTCTAATTACCTTCTTCAAAAAAGGCAACACCCAAAAGTTAGATTTTCAACCTTTTTTTGACTAGAAATGGCGCTAGGTTTCGATGGGTTTGGGGGAAGGAAAAAGGGGTGTGGGATTTTCTTTATCCCTAACGTCCTTCTAGAGCCAACGGCGCAATCTGTTTGCCAATTGGAATTAAAATCCCAAAGTTAGAAAGTGGACCAATGTAGGAATTTGGAAGTTAATACCCTAGTTATGACCGTAGATCTCATGAAGATTAGGATTTAAGACTCCCATCTTGGGGACCAAGTTCTTGGCTCGTGAGTGGAATAGAGCTAGGAGGTCAAAGCCCTAGTGTAGGTAGAAATCCCAAGGCAATCTAGAGTTTGTCAATGCCCTAGTATAGATAAAAATCTCAAAGGAGATCTAGGATTATAGGATTCCCATTCATAGAAATGGAGTTCTTGGCTTGTAACTTTGAGAAAAATAAGAGTGCTTGGCCACCTATAAAAAGGGCACCCTTCTCCTCTCATTTCACCTCTATATTTGTATTTGAGTCCGTTGGGTCCACTTTGTTAGAACTTTTGGCGTTTTGCCAAAAACTTGGTGGTGTTTGTTTTTTTGTTGTCTTTTGTTTCATTTTTCTAGTCTTGTTGGAAGTTGTAGAGGTCTTAGGGTTCCTTTACACTTTGTATCTTCTTATTTTTGTTGTTTCTAAACATTGTATTCCTTTGTACTCATTTTGTCTCAAGTTAGTTCAAGTCTTGAGCTCTTAGTCCTATTAACCTTGGGGAGGCGTTGTGCCTTCTCCAGTTGAATCTTGTCATGTTTCGAGAAAATTTTTGGAGTGTCTATTGGTTTATTGTACTAACCCTAGAACACCCCCCCATATTGTACCTTGACAATGCTGCTTTAAGGGGCCTCTAGTTTGCTTTGAGTCTCCTACTAACCTTGCCAAGAGGTGGTGAGAGCATCCTAGGTTTCCACAATGTACTAACCTTGCCTTGTCTTACACATATCATTGTGGCTTCCGTCGGGACGGCAAAGCTTTGGACCCCTTAGGTCCTTAAAGTCTTAGATTGTGTGTGAAAAATCTCACCAACACTGAAGTCTTAAACCCTTAGGTGCCTCCAAGTCTTAGATTGAGTGTTAAACCCAAATCAATGGTAGAGCTTTGACCCTATCCGGCATTCACCTCCAAAGTTCAGCTTCCAAAATATTTTGGAAACGAACCAAAATTTAATATCCAAAATTAGGTCCTAAGTTCTAGTTATCAAATCTTAGGTGTCCTCCCCTCCAAGTCCTATGCCCCCTACTCTTACTCATTTTACCCCAAGCTCCTCTAAGGTCGATTTTTATAAGGGCAACCTCCAGTTCTGGCACGCCAGCAACCTAAAGGCAAGTATCGGAACTTCACCAACAGTCCAAGCGGGTACCAATGGCCCACCCAAGTCTCGTCAACCCTAGTCGAGTATACCAACAGTCCATCAGGGTGCATTGGCAGTCCAACGGTAGCACATGGAGAGTCCAATGTTGGTGGGAACCCAACTCAAGGTGGAGGTCTAGCATTTAGGTGGGGGTCCAAGGAAAACAAGGGGAGAAATATCACAGAAGTAGGTTTGGGTAAATAGAACAGAAGGGGAGTAGAAAGAAAATAGAAGTTAGAAAGTAGGATAGAATAGAAGGGGAATAGAGGGAAAATAGAAGTTAGAAGGTAGGTTAGAATAGAGTAGCAATAGAGGAAGAAGAATAGTAGAATCAAACTATAGTAGAAGCATAGGAAAAAGTAGTCATAGGGAAACAAACTTACAAACTTATTCTCTCCACAAAACCATTCTCCAATGTAAACAACAATATAAGTGAAGGAGGAGGAAGGAGGGGAATTAGTAGGAAGTTAAGAAAGGTCCCCCATTATTAGAAGTAGCTAGAGAGACACGGACATTGATTAGGAGTTAGTAGTAGTGTAAGGGGTAGTAGTCATTAATCTTTGAAGTCTAGGTTAATGGGGTTAGTGCCATGACACTATAAGAAAACGATGTTTTTTTTCAACATCACAAAAAACATCTCTTTGCATTCACTTTGACATGAAAATAATCCGAGTGGATGTCACCTAAAATTCGTTACAACGAACGAGCAAAAAACGTCCAAAAATTAAGGAAAACGTGTCCAATTTCAACTTGTTTTTTCTAATGTCACAAACAACAAGGTCTTCTAAGGTCCCCACAGTGCAGCACGTGGATGCCATGTAAGCGCCACATAGGCAAAAAGAGCCATGTGGGATTTTTTTCATCCAACTCGTTGATGACGTGGCACTTGACATAGTGGCAAGAAAAGTGAATGGAACCAATTATGATGACAAGGCATGCCTAGTCAACATACTTTTATATCATTTAAAAATTTTAATGTTGCTTATTATTTATTTTAATGTTGCTTATTATAATGCTACTTTCATTATTTAAAAGAAATTAAATATAAAATAAAATAAACAAAAAAAATTGTTGAATTCAACAAGAATTGAAGAAAATTTATCATCTACCATCAAGAGAATTTTTAATAGTAAAATGAAGGAATTTCTTGATTAAAAGTTAGTAAGAATGAAGGGTACAGAGGTTATATTTATATTCATTATTCATCCATAGTGAGACAAAAGATATGGAATAACTACAATATGGGAACTTCACCATTGTACATCTTGACATTGTTTTAGACATTTAGATGTTGTTTCAAATATCTAAACGTTATTTCGGATGTCTAGATGTTGTTACAAACATTTTACATAGAACATAATTCTTGCTTTACATATCCCATAACAATTGTTTCACTTCCTACCACCCCACTTGTATAAAGACCATTTCTTTTCATCCATGGTGCACATCCATTCATTTCCCTTTTTTGGCAAAGCATGCCATGTGGTTGCCTTTTTTCTAAATTTTTCACATTTGGTCATCATTTTATCACAGATCCTAGTAATTTTTATTGACTTAATCATAGTCAAAATGGGCTTACTTGCTGATGTGGCAATCTATGTTTTTTTGGATGTCACAAAAAACCATCAACATGTTTTTTCTAACATCATTAAGAACATGTCCGTCTATGATAACATCTATATATTTTCCAACTAAGCTACACATGTTTTCCATAACATCACATCAAATTCACACTTCTATGCCCGTTGACCATCTAATGCAATGATGTCTCAAAAAATAGGATATGTTTTTTGTAAACAGTGTAGGCATACTTTTTGGGTTACGTTTGTTATTTTGGAAAGTAAAAGACTAATGGACTATTTAAGCTAGCTTTACAGTCTAATAGAATGTAAATTAGGTCAAATAGACACACTAATATGAAAAAGACCATTAGACAGCCGGATAGGGAGTTAGGGTTAGTTAGAATTAGAGCAGTTGGACAAATAGACAGTGTAGCTAATTGTGAATTAGTTACGGCCAAGAAGCATAAGACTAATAGACTATAGGTTTTTTTTCTCTCTCTCTTAGGTGTTTGTAGTGATTGCCACCTTGTCTAATGTACTTGTGCATTCCTTCAATTTTAATGCAAATCTATCTATTCGTTATTCATGTCATAGCCAGGGATTGGCTTTGTAGTTTTTGTCTAATTGCTAGTGATTGGCATTCTTTTCGTTTTTTTCAACTTAGCCAGGGATTGGCGGTTGTTAGTATTTTGTTGTCTATCTAATAGTTGAAAGCTGTAAGGTTGGTCAAATTGTCTTGTTTCAATGCCAACAACTTGGATATTTAAGGAGTGCATTAATTTCTTAGTTAAGCCTGTGATTGGTATTGTTTCTTTTTGTTTTCTTTTTCTTTGGTTTTGTCAAATGGTCGTAAATTGTGAGTTTGTCAAATCATCTTTCAATTAGTGAGTACCGTTAATCATTGGTGATGAAGACAAGTAGACAGTTGTGAGCGATGAACTTGTCCCATTGTCTTCTCGTTTTGTCTGTGAGTAGCTGGGTATCGGAGAAGGAGACTAATAGAAAAGTTAGGGCGCATTAAGGTTTCCATTTTGTTTCTTTTGGTTTTGTTCAATTGATATAAATTGTGTGTATGAGTGTGTCAAAAAGTCTTGTAAGCTAGTGATTGGTTGAGATTTTAGAGAGCAGGACAATTAGCCAGGGATTGGTGTTGTTCTTTATTTTAGTTTGTAGTCTAATTGTCAAAGCTATGAGAGCTTATTTAAGAAGGATGCATATATAATTGAGTCAATTAGCCATTGATGGATTATAATTGGGTCTTAGTTTGTTGTCTAATTGTTTGTGAAAGAGAGGAGTCAAAATTACCAGTGATTGGTATTTCTTGAGAGTTAAGAATTTAAATTAAGAAAACAGATAATTTTGTAAGCTGAGTTAAAGCGAAATTGTTTGATCATAAATATGGTCAAATAGACAGACAAGAAGAGGATTGTAGAAGATGAATAGTCTATGAGGTTTTACCACTAATGAGTAACTAGTAATTGAAATTGTTAAGTAAGACAATTTGTCAATGAGTGTAGGCGGTCATAGCTTGTGGAAATAGTCATATGTATGGGTTGATTTGAGAAGTCAATTAGATAGTGAATATAGTAGAATTAATTAGAAGCTAGGGATTGGTGAAGAATTTTTGGAATTACTTAGTCTAGTTTTCAACATGTGTTAATGTGTTAAATTGTTGTCGGTGTACACCAATTGTCTCTGAGAGATAATTTTGAGTTAAGGTGTTAACCATTGATGTGATTTAGCTGTATGTGAATAATGGACAAATTGACATGTAGATGAGGTGACCAAGTACTGGGAGGATATTTGGCAAATTGTCCAAGTATATTTAATTGATAGTTTAATTGGTTGTTGGTAGTTGAGATGTCAAGTAGTCAGCTTGATATAGTAGAGTGATAGAATATTGTGTAAGTTAGGATTAGCAATTGACAATTAGATTATGTAAAAGCCAAGCGCTTGACAAATTGACATTAATTATGATCAAATAGAAATGGTTTATAGTTTTTTCCACAATAATAGTTATTGTTAAAATACCCAGTCAAATTGGCGGAATAACAAATTTATATAGACTGTGAGAATCTAACTTGTTGTAAAATGGATCAATTGACTTGTTGTTGATGGAAGATGGAACTGAAGAAAGAAAAAAACTATGTCTAATTTACTGGAGCGTAATTTACAGGAATGAACTTTAACTTTTGCATGTTTTACATAACTGTGACAAATTGACCTTACAGATTTGTGATTTTGCATAATTGCATTTGTAGTAATTAGATTAATTAATTAGCTACTGGACCAATTGACAATGGATTAAAGTTGAAGAGGTAATTATAGAATTGCAATTGTATGTATGTGGCAATATGTATATACTATTTTTGAGATGATTAAGTCGAAAGAACAGGAGCCATGACTATTTGACATACCCTTGACAAATTGACATTAGAATTCTAGTATAGGACTGGGACATCATGTCGTATGTTTGCATTCATGGGAATTGGACGGAATACTAGGATAGGCTAAAGTTTGATTACACATTCCTTGAACCAATTAACAAAATTAATCTTTTATTTCTTTAATTATTAAAGTGAGTGAGTATCTTACGTTAAAAGTAACCTTAGACACAAAACGATAAACTAATTGACCATTCCCCATTAAAAGAACCACCACTAGGGAATTTCTTGGGTTTTATTCCCCAAGCTTTTCCTACACTACAAACAGCATAAAGAAACTTAGGTTTCTTATAGTGTGAAGTAGGAGAGTGGCCACTAATCACTCGAATTAAGTATGAATATTGAATCTGCTTGCCTTACAAGGTTAGCATTCCAATGGGGGATTTCCAAGTAGGTTATCCCTCATGGGGCCTCAATTCGAAGTGGTAGCATTCATTTCATCATTTATAGTTTCTCTATTCCGATTTGCACTTTCATGTGCTTTCCTTGACCTTCGAGGATACAATTTCTCTCACAACATAGGACATTTATTTTGCCTAATCTGACATATACTTCTCTGTGGATGATTTAAGGTACAAGTCTTGCACTACAACACAATAAGACAATTACTGAACTTCAACATGTTATAGCATTTATTATAATTGAAAATCTCATATTGGAGTCCTACAAGGATTAAGGGAAGTTGATGCATATTCTAAAATCATGTTCATCAGGAGATCTCACGATGCATTTACGTAAAGTCAAGCATAGCCATGGATTCTTTTAAAGGACTTCTCCAAACTTCTCTCAAATACTAACATTATCCTCCCACACTTTCCATGCTCAAATCAAGGGTTCACCAAAAAAAATTCAATATTCTTTATAGTCAAATTTCTAAGCCTTCATACTACCCACCTTCTAATACTTTTACAAGAGTGAACTTCACTTTGTTTCTGGAAAGCTCCCGATGTATTGTCTAATCTGGAGCATAGATGGATTACTACATTTTTTTAACTTTTTGACTTTCAATAGTCCAAAAGTAGTTAAATATGGCATACATCCACGAGATCAGTTAATTTTAGCTCCTAGATTTTCTGGAGCTACATGGTAAAGGGGACCATCCATCCACACTTTGTTGGCTGAACAATATGTGCACAACAAACAATAGTTACAAAAAGAACAATAAAATCCTTGTTCGATGAGCATATATTTGCAACGACTAGTCCCAAATCTCATAACACAAAGATCTTAAGGTTGCGTACAATTGAGTTTTTTGTCCCCTCTGCTTTGTTTCTAGTTCAAATAGTTCAAGCATCGCAAGCAACAACTTTCTTGTGAATTTCAAGATTCAAAAGCCTTTAATTTGATAACAAAGAATGTCTAATTTATAATAATTATACTAGCATCATTTATTAGAATATTCATGTAAGCCTCTTATCACATTGAAGGCTCACCTCTCAACATATTAAGAGAAAGGATGTCAATAAGCTTGTGCAACCAACATAGCCTCAATTATGTTTCCAAAAAAATTTCCTTCTGCAAATTAGTGAGAGGATGAACAATAGATCACTTGACCATGGCAAAATTGGAAAATTGCTTTTATCTTTCTTTTCAGCTGTAAGTGTTAGTATAACAAAAGCTAGTCTCCACACAAATGCTTACTAACAATCCATATAAAATTCAAAAGTTTATGACAAAATTTTAAATTTTATGAAATAAGGGAAAAATGAATTGCAACATGAGAAGTTGACAAAACAAATCTGAATTACTATATGAAAACTACACTAACATCTTCAATTAATTTGAAACACACATGTCAATACTCATTTTAAAGAACTAATAACATCATCATTTTCTACACTGTTGTAATTTTAAGGTTAATGACTTGTCACATTGTTGTGATGTGGAATGTCTACTAGTTAAAAATAGTCATATATATATATATATATTTATATTAGTTCTACAATTATTAGTTAGTTATCTCAAAGGTTGATAGGTAGTTATTTTTAAGTTAGCTTTTAGTTTTCTAATTGTTTTTATTTTATTTAGTAGACTAAAAAAATAGTATGTAAAGGATAGTAAAGGTTACATAATAGGAGGGGGAGGGTTTGTTGGATATACATTATAAGGGTTGTAGATGAAGGTAAATTTGCTAAAGCAATAGCGAAGTGTTTTTTTTTATATAAAAACAAATCTTATTGGAAATAATTTTTCATTTTTTATTATGATTGGGTTGAGGCTGGAATTGAGGTTTTCTTGGTCTTAGGCATTTTTGGTTCATATACAAACAAGTACTATCATAGCCAAAAGCGATGTGCTTTTCTAAAACAACCACAAACTTTACAACAACATTGGTGAAGTATGAGGTCAAAATATAATCAACAATCATACTTGCAATCATATTTCTCCTCAAGGTGTTGGCTCCATATATTTGTTAGTCATAATAAAAAAAATGCCTATGAAAAAATGATTGCATGCATTTGTTAATCATCTTCATTTATATTTTCACAGTCATAAAACACCCATTTTGTTGTAGTGACCATAGGAGACAACAATAATACTTTGTATAGACTTTTGGAAGATATCTATCTCGATGAACTTATCATTGACCTAAACTATTATTGAACATGGAACAATGAAACTTTTGAAAGGAAAAATATTGTAGTTCCTCATAAAACTAATTGTCAATGGATTACTTATGACTTTCTACAAGATTTTTTTGCTAGAAGTTTCTAATGTACATTTATAATTCAATTTAGGCTAACTCTTTGTTTCTCTTAACTAATATTGACATTGGTATTGAAAGATCATTTGTGGAGGTTTTAAGAACTAGTTCTTGATATGATTCTTACTTGTAATCATTAACACATGACATGTTTGCCCAAATCATGTGTTTAAAGGGACCTAGGTCACATGTTTGCATCATGCGAGGTTTTAAAGTATTACATTTAGATAGGTGTTATAATTAGGTGTGACTACCTTAATACAAGTTCAAACTTTGATCATAATTTTTTTAAATCCTTAAGTTTAATTAATGATCTTCAAGTTTATAAAGTATTTTTTGATAGTTTTATTTTTCAAATTTTAAATCTTTTTACCAAATCTTTTATTAGCTAGATTAGTTTAAGCTTTTTTGTGGTAATAATTTTTTTATTTCTTTTAAGGATTTTTTTCAATTGGATGAGTGGTCACCTTTTTTTTTCTTGAATTTTATAAAAATATTGTTTTTTTGTAGTTCAAATGATTGGCTAAAAAAGTTGGGTGGACGGGCAAAATTTGTTTCCATGAAGCAACTTGGTAGAGCCCAGAAAGACCGTGGGACATATCTTTTAGTATCTAGTTAATACTTAAGGCTAGATTGAAGACCAATCAAAACTCTCTAAGTTTGAACCAATAGGGGTGCTCGATTCTTTTAAATCCGGCCCTATCTATTGGACTAGTATTGCAACCCATCTTTAGTGGTATCTTAGATGGCATAGATTGGATGCCAAACCTTCAATACCGAAAGATAAAATTAGGACAAGGTTTTGAGTGGCCTAAAGTCCTATATTGGGCCTAGTTGCACTCCTCCATTGGATCCTATAAATCTCTACCATCTACCAATATTGCAAGATCTTTTTGTTTTCCTTTTTCGCACATGCATATTAATTGTGAGCCTAAGAAACTTCCTCCCATTTGCTTTGGTGAACTTTTAGAGTAGTGATATATATATTTTGGAACATTGATATCTTTGGAACATTGGAATTGAGTCAAAGGATATATGTTTCTTTATTGTTTGGGCCTTCAATCCGGCAATAGTTCAATGCTCGAGTCCCCATTAATGTAAAGTGGTGAGGCTCAATTCTAGGGCCCAATTTCTAATTGTGTGTTCTTGAAATTTTTAATGCTCAATTTCACAAAATATTAAACACACAACTTTTCTTTTCTATTCCTTTTTTTTTTTTTTTTCTATTTTGAAAATAAAAGAGAAAGCTTTTTTTGTGAACCTTTTCCTTTCTCTTCCTAATTTCCATGCAACTTTTCTTCATGTATTATAATATATTTTTCAGTTATCTGTTTAACCAAGTACTAGTATATATATTTTTGGAGCACTGGTATATACTTTTTGATTATTTGTTTAACCCATGAACCACGTGATGGACGATTATTGTCCGATGAATGACAAGGAATTCTCCTGTGTAGGACAGAATTGCAACTATTCATCCTGGGAATTAGGGGTGGAAAGGGAAGATCTTCTACAGTAGTTTGACTCCCAACGAGTATTTCTGGTTTTTCTAAAGTGGATGATGTCACACGGTTCCAAAATGGCTGATTTCCACGGTGACCAGCCCGGCTTTCAAGGGTTAATCGAGTGCGAGTTGCGAGACTCGAGTTACACACAAGATTAGGGTTTATGTTAGACATGCAATTCGATAGCGAGCGCGAGTTGCCAGAGCTGTACAGAATTCCGAAACGCGCTAGTCCTCATTTCCTCCATGATTTTTTTCTCACCTCCAAGGTCGAAGAGCGCAATCACTCCAACATACTCAAGAGTAGGGTTTAGAAATTGGATTGCGAAAGTCGGTTTCCTGACCTGGATCGAATCCCGAAACGCGCCGTAAGCGTCTTGCAACTTGGCGATGAAGACATTCCTCCAAGCGCCTGCTCCCACGCCCACGATGCGCAGTGGATCTCCCTCGGCTTTCCCCAACAACTGTCGAAGCTCACGGAGCCGCAGCTCGTCCTTGGTCGAATCCGTCACGCCCACCGGCGACCGACACCAAATCCCTGCATGTGCGTCGCCTGTGCAATTCACGCCCAGGCTGGTGCAGTGGCGCTTTTTGTGCCTCACTTGACATCGTGATCTTGAAGGTTCGTGGTCTTGAAGGTTCGCGGACTTGAAGGTTCGCGGTCTTCTTTTTCATTTTGTTTCCCTGGGGAAGATGGTCTGATTTGGTTTTCAGTTCTGCCTCTGCGAATTTGCGTGCGTGCTTCTGTGTGACGCACTTGTCGACAATGGTAGTCACCGTATTGGCAACTCTCTTGGGTTTCTTTTTCTTCCCAACGCTGGAGATGAGTAGGCACCATTCCTGGCTTTGGGGATTTTTCATTCGCATTTGTCCACATTTTCTCAGGTGTACCGGTTCCGCCCAATAGTTTAGAGCTTAGACTCAGTATGGCTCTGACTTGTGTCACTTGTTGATGCAATGTGTTTGATTTCTGCTGGGTGGAGGCCCCTATGACGGTTGCGCTTTAGGAATTTATGTCGAATTTGCATTTTATTATTTCTGCAGGTAGACCAGCCGAAAGGAGAGGGAGAGGGAGAGGGAGAGGGAGAAATGTCGGCGTCCATGGTGCAGGCCAGCCACCTCGGGACCTCAGTTGGGGTCCAACCCTGCTTCTGCCGCGATGTGGAGGGCACGTCAAAGAGGGGTACTACTAGTATGGCTTCATTCTCCGGCCTCGCTAATGCTGCGAAGTGCATTCCGTTTTTCTTCGGAGATTCTGCAGCAGCTCCGAGGGACGCCCGCCTCCGGTCAGCTTTTGGAAGCTCCTCTGTCACGTCGGGTGGTCGCAAGGCGGTTGTGTGCAGGGCTGCTGAAGGTATGCCCTTTTCGAAAATTATTGTTGTCTCAAAGACGTATGACAGTGCTTCTGCAATTAGTGGCCAATGATACAAATCTTTGGTGGTATGGGTCCGCATGAACGGCTAAACCCCAGCAATCTCAACACTAAACCAACGAGAGATTAGGGTAATCCGTGTGCACCTGCAATTTTCAACATTTGTTCTGTGGTGTAGATATCTCTATGCCCTGGTCTACAACTCAAAATGTTTAGTGCGTGCCTGCATTAGTCAACTTTTGTGGTTTAGGGTTCTAGGTCCCTGTGTCGTTTTGAAATTTCATGTTGGGAGTATTTGCATAAGAAACTGTAGCAAACGCGAGGTAAGTTTAGGCCAGTGATGCTGCCATTCCTGGCACTGAATCAATCAGGTGGCTGAGAGACCTCGTCTGGTGCAATGTTGCTTTCTGAGCTTTGTCTCCAATTCTTCTGCAGAGAAGAGAGAGTTTCCTCTTGAGGAGTACCGCAACATTGGTATCATGGCTCATGTCGATGCGGGAAAAACGACCACTTCCGAGCATATTCTCCTCTGCACCGGAAGGAACTGTAAGATTGGTGAAGTTCACGAAGGGACAGCTACAATGGACTGGATGGAACAGGTACGGCTTATATTCTGTGCATCAGTAGCGAATATCTGAACATTTACTCGTCGCTTCGCTCTATTATATCATAGGCAGGGATAACGTCATTCAGAACAATTAGTGCATCTGTTCAATTTTCAGGAGCAAGAGCGAGGTATTACCATTACTGTAGCTGCCACCACTGCCAAGTGGAAAGACCACCGTATTAATATCATAGATACCCCTTGCCACGTGGACTTCACGTTGGAAGTGGAGCTAGCTCTGCGAAGGCTTGATGGGGCGATTTGCCTGTTCGACAGTGTGGCGGGAGTGGAGTCACAGTCTGAGACCGTTTGGCGTCAGGCGGATAAATACGATGTCCCACGTTTCTGCTTCGTGAACAAGATGGATCGCCTGGGTGCGAATTTCTTTCGAACGCGGGACATGATTGTCAGCAATCTGGGAGCGAATCCCCTTGTCCCTCAGGTCTGTATTTCGGAGAAACTGAGGATCGTACAGACTCTCAAGCTCCCACAAACACACACTGCATTGATGTTTTTAGAATGTGCTTCACTGACATGGACTTATGAATTGAGAATTGTCTGATACTTATACTACGACTGGATATACGCAGATTCCAATTGGATCCGAGGAATGCTTTGCAGGACTTGTGGACCTCGTGAGGATGAAAGCTGTTGTTTGGAACGGAGAGCAACTGGGAGCTTCGTTTGAGGATCAGGAGATCCCTGAGGACCTAGTTGAAGTTGCTATTGAATATAGGTTTGATTTGGGAATCTCTCGCTTTGTTATCTGTTTTATGACTAGGTTACGTACCTAGGTTATGCACAACTCATAGTGCTTCTTATTCTTCGAGTTGGCGAGTCTTGTAGCAGTCCTTGTGTGTTAGTGACTAATGTGGCGATTCTTATCATTGCAGGGCCCTTATGATTGAAACTATTATGGGTCAAGATGACGAAGCTATGGAAGCATATTTGGAAGGTGTGGAGCCTGATGAAGCACTGATCAACAGGCTGATCAGGAAGGGCACTATTGCTCTCGCTTTTGTCCCAGTTCTTTGTGGATCCACCTTTAAGAACAAGGGTGTTCAACCCTTGCTTGACACGGTCATCGCATACCTTCCTTCCCCACTTGATTTGCCACCAATGAAGGGTTGTGACTTTGAGAATCCTGACATTCCAGTGGACCGGAAGCCAAGTGATAGCGAACCCTTCTCTGATCTAGCTTTTAAGATCATGAATGGTTCTGTCGTGGGTTCATTGACCTTCGTGCGTGTTTACTCTGGAACTCTGTCAGCCGATACCTATGTCATGAACTTAAACAAGAACACGAAGGAGAGAATTGGTCGCCTTCTGGAGATGCATGCCAACAGTCGAGAAGATGTGAAGACTGCGCGCGCAGGAGATATCATCGCCCTTGCTGGTATGCACTTCCGACATTTCATTTTGTTGGACTCCTTTAAATTATTTCCTGTCGTCGCCTATTTTTATGAGCGGCTATTCCGACGATATCCTGGCGCCTCCAACTTTTAATCATCTTTCTATTTTTTCGTTTTCGTAAGTTTCGCAAGGTTTAAGACGGGGGCCTCGCAATTTTGACATATATAGCCCAGCATTTTTTTAATTTATGTTGTAGTATGAATGGCTAGGAAATTAGGTTTGCTTCAGAGATTGATTATCACGGGTTTGGGCAAGTAGTTTACTACGAGTTGTTTTAATGTATGCCATGAGAAACTGAGCATGTACTCAGTTTCTATGCTCGTTATCTGCAGGACTGAAAGATACCGTCACCGGAGAAACTTTCTGCGATCCTGAGAAGCCAGTCGTCCTTGAGCGCATGGACTTCCCTGATCCTGTGATTAAGGTTGCAATTGAGCCCAAGACCAAGGCAGATGTCGACAAGATGTCCATGGGGCTTATTGAACTAGCGCAGGAGGATCCATCATTCCATTTCTCAAGAGACGAGACCAACCAAACCGTCAGCGAGGGAATGGGAGAGTTGCACTTGGAAATTATTGTTGATCGCCTGAAGCGTGAATTTAAGGTATGAGTACCGCTGGACAAATATCAGTTTTGAACGAGAGTACATGGGAGTCTGTTCGTGTGATTTGTGCGATTATCACAAAGATTCTGGTTTTGCTTACTACAAGTACTTGGGAGGCTTGTCAGTCCTGTGTATTGCAATTACAAGCTACTGTATCTTTGCAGGTAGATGCAAATGTCGGTGCATCCCAGGTTAACTACAGAGAGAGTATGTCCAAACCTGCCACTGTTAATAATAAGCACAAGAAGCAGTCTGGAGTTCAAGGCCAGTTTGCAGAGATTGAAGCTCGTTTTGAGCCATTGGAGGCAGGATGTGGATATGAATTCAAGAGTGAAATCAAGGGTGGATCTGTGCCGTGGGAGTACGTGCCTGGTGTCGTGAAGGGGTTGGAGGAATGTCTGAGCAATGGGATCTTAGCAGGCTATCCAGTGGTGGACGTTCACGCTGTGTTGCCGGATGGGTCATACCACGAAGTTGATTCCAGTGTGCTGACCTTCCAGCTGGCTGCCAGGGGTGCATTCAGAGAGGGCATCTCCAAGGCTGGTCCCAAGTTGCTGGAACCGATCATGAAGGTGGGTTTTCCTCGTTCTGGCCAGAATTCCCGTGAACATGCGTGTAGTTGGTCGAAACAGTTAAATTAGTAGTCCTGCTGGTTGGTGCAGGGCAGTCAGTTGATTGCTCAGGTCTTTTTCTGCATTACTGTATTTGGAAGACTAGGTTGTCAATTGAAACCTTAATACCGCTTGAACCCTAAGGATGTCTGACGGTATAAGTTGTTTCCTTAGCGTCGAGTGTAGGTTAAGGTAGGGGATCCTCACTCTGTCACTTCAAGCCTTTTACCCAATATGTAGGTGTGTGCTTCATTGGGATTGCACAGTAGAACTATGGAGCGATCACCACGAGTGCAAGAACCAAACCTGTTGAGGGCAAATTTTTATCACTAGGGATGAATTTCTTGTGCAATCATTCGAAGGGGAAGGTTGATAATTGAAATTTAGACTAACTCATTTCCATTCAAAGATGAGTGGCCAAAGATATAATTTAGCTAGTCGTGCTTACACCACTTGCTGATAAATCCATTTAAGTATATGAATAAATTATATGAAATTAGGTTGAGTTGCTATCGGTAGCCAGGGTCATTATAGAAGAGAAGGTGGTATTATTAGTCTTTTCTACCTAAATGTTTGGATTCAGGGTGACAGTTTGAAAGGGGCTATGGAGTCTGGAGTTTGAGGAAGATTGAATTGTTCTGAGATTATTGGCCGTATGCATACAGGAGTACCCAAGCACAAAGGACATGGTCATGGGTCTGTTCCTAAGTTCTCCCACTTCAACATTCGTCAGGCTAGTCACTACGTGTCTCCCACGCAAAGCTTTATCTTACTCCGCGTTTTGCTTCCATTTTGTCATACGTTCCATGGCGCCCTCAGGCTTCTCTCCCACCGTGCTCTATCGCCTGCGCCCTTCTGTCCCCTCTTCCATTGCAGCACTCCGCATCCTGCCTTCTCCCCCCTCCTCTACTTTTCCCGCCTTTGCATCTGCCCAATTTGGTCCCACAATTGGCTCTTGTTGGAAGTTCAAACCTCAGTCTCTTTGGGGTTTAGGGTTTAAAGTGCACAACGCAAGCTCTAGTCTTGGAATTGGAGCTTCCGGCTCTTGCTGGAAGCTTCGGGTTCATTGGGGTTGGGGTTTAGGGTTTAGGGTGCACAAGGCAAGGGGAGGGGTGCGACCATGCTCGGGGAAAATGGAGCATGACACTGTGAGCTCTGGTGTGGTGGTGCCGGCGCAAGAGGAGATTTATGGTGAAGCTGTTAGGGCGTTAGGGAATGAACTGGTGGTGGCGGTGCCAACTGATACGTTGTATGGCCTCGCGTGCGATGCAAGCTCGGCTGCGGCGATTCAGCGTGTGTACGAGATCAAGGAGCGGAAGCTGAGTAGCGCGCTGGCGGTTTGTGTGGCGGATGTAGACCAAGTGGGTGATTATGCCAATACAATGCACTTGCCACCCAGGCTGTTGGCATCGTTGTTACCGGGGGCGGTGACATTGTTGCTTCCGAGGCGCGATAGTGGTAGACTCTCGCCGTCATTGAACCCTGGGGTGAAGAGTATTGGCATTCGCATTCCAGAGAGTGTTTTTATCCGGGGCTTGTCAAGGGCGTTTGGTGGGGCGTTGGCATTGACGAGTGCAAATACAAGTAGCCATACAAGTACTGTCCAGATTGAGGAATTCAAGCATCTGTGGCCGCACTGTGCATTCGTTTTTGATGGAGGTAAGTTGCCCGGGGGCCGAGCGGGATCCACCATTGTTGATCTTTCGCAAGAAGGGGTGTTTAAAGTGGTTCGGCCTGGTAGCATGTTGCAGAAGACTAGAGAAACCCTCATGGCATTCGGGTTGCGAGAATCGTCATGATCAATTTTTGAATTAACTTGGCAATTAGAGGACCAAGTTTCCTTGCCATGTACATAAGCATTCACATATTGGAAACCATGGGACATCTTGGGGTCATACTCCAGAATATTCCAGTGGAGCGATCACTGTACCAAGTTTTTGTATGCCAATGCGATTCAAATTGAATGGGGTTTCACCTTGAGTTTTAAATCCCTAGAATGGGGGATTTGAAGGTGTAGACTTCAATGCAGTGACGTAGGAAATCATTTTGTAGCATGTGGATTCAGATTCTTGAGTATGTAGATTTATGGATCTGAGTACCCGTGTATGAAAAAACCCTAAATGCCCCAGGGGACCAAAAGTGTCCACATAGTTTCAAGTCCAATTCAAAGTGTTGTGTAACTTTTGCATCTCATGTTTGATTTCATCAAACTTGTTGAGAAATTTGTGCTCTCTTCTAGTTTGTGGTAAAATTTCCTGATTTTTTGGAAGCCAATTGAAGTCTACAAGTTCAATTTGAGTTTACTGAATTGCATTTGATATTTGCAACTTTGGGGGCTTGTATCCTTCATCCAATCTTTGTTTTCTATAAAAAATTTATTGGTTATGTTCCCCTTGAAGTTTAGTTATTGTGATAAGAAATTTATGCCAGTCCAAGTTGTTTTGAATGTTTGGGAGCAATTTGAAGTTCAAAATCTCAACTTTTTTGGATTACAATAAAATTTGGCAACTTGTTTCTCTTTATACAATGTTTGTTTTCAATATTAGTTTTTGGAAAAATTGTGCATATTAGTCTAGTTTGTGTGAGTAAAATTTCACATGAATCCAAGAAGTTATGAGTGACTAAGAAGCATTATAGTAGGAGGTTCAAGTTTTGATGTGTTTTGGCAACTTTTCTTACTATTTTTTGACATTTCAAAGCCATTTTGCAAACAAAATGAGCCCATTGAATGATATTTTCTTTCACCAATGTGTTTGTATATTGGTTTTGAATCACTTTATAGTTTAAAGTTTTTTCATTTGAGTAGGTTTAGAAATCGAATTTCACTTCCAAATGTGTTGCTAGGAAAATTTTAGTATCCTTTTTCAACACTAAAACATTATTATCTTGCAATCTATGTGGCCATTGACTCCAAATTTGATTCACATCATCTAAAACTCTTGCACTACAAGATTGTACAATTGAGATTTATAACAATTAGATCTATAACACTTCAAAAGCAATGATGTTTTCAAACCCCCCAAAGGCCTTGGGCTTTTAGGGGTTAATTGAGTTTTATTTGTTGAGTTTTAATGGAGTTTTATTTGTTGCTATGCAATTATCAAAGTTGAATGCAAGGTCAAGTTTTCATTTTGGTTTCCTTGGAAGGTACTAGTAATCCTAGAATACATGGAAACACTATAAAGTAGAGTGAATTTAGTGATTCTTGCTTATTCATGATCATGGAATTGCCATATAACCTCTAATTTGGGGATTAAATTACTTGGAATGTAAATTTTTTTCTCTGAGGGTGTTGTCTCATTGGTCATAAAATCTTTGTAATACCATTCAAACACACTTGTAAATGGCAGACCCTAAACTCTATATAAACAAAATGGGGGTTAATCATAAATGGGTCAACTATTGTATTGCCATGGTAGAGACTTCCTTGCAAGAGGCGACCTAGAAAGAAATACTCGAGTAAGATTATTCCTATTCAACTCATTTATAGACGCAAAGCACAAAAATGTCAAAGGTTTGTGCAATCCTTTGTTGTTACCCCATTGGATATGATGTGCTTGGACAAAAAGTAGATAAGGAACTATACAATTTTGAAACAATTGAAATTTACCATTCATCATACTTTGATAGTTTTATTTTTTTATTATTTAGCATTATTTATTAAAATCATGGATAAATTGTGAAAATTACAAACCCAAAGATCAACATTTTACATATAAGAGTCTCTAGTAGCTAAATGAATGTACACATAGTAGATTGTGAAATTAGAAGAATCTAGACATGAGATCTTCATTTTTGTAGGTTTGCTTTTTGCTTTCCACGTTGACATGAACTACTTAAGAATCTTGTTCAAGATCATGAAGGACTAAATGAAAAAGTTGGTTACCTTGTTGAAGAATTGACAAAAATTGTTTTTTCAACATGTTGGGATGTACTTTGATTTGTTTAGCAAGGGTAGTAAGTTCTTGATAACATTCATAATCTACCCAGTGGATGTGGGGGCTTTGGAAAGTAATATATAGGTTGAGGTATCTCAATGCACTTCCATCCAATGAAGTCTTGCTACGAATTGAATCTCAATTTCATGCTTTATAGAATATGGAGTTGTTGAAGAATAGTAGTTACTAACTTGCTATGCTTGATCAACGCTTCTAGTTCTTTAGTCAACAATAGCAACATTTCCCAAATCACATGACGAACTTTATTTTTCAACTTATGAATTTTTGAGATGGTGCAAAGATGGTGTTTTTTTATAATTTGATGAAGCTTTATATTTCTGCATTCATCCATTTCTGGGAAAAAAAACATCTTTCAATTCTATTCTTGTACTTTTCCATCTAAATTGATGTTTTCATCTGTATTTTGTAAAGAAAAGGAATCATTTGGCTAGAAAAACACTACTTTTATTTGGCAACAAGTAGAGCGTGATTGCAAGAAAGATTGGTCCTAATATTTTGCATCACGTTCAGAGTGACAAAGTTGTTTTCTTCTATAACTTTTGGAAGTAGAGCTTGATGAACTTGAAATTTTTATTGGAGATGGCTAACTTGATTTTAATTATATCCCTTATTTTTTAGAAATTAAAAAATAATAATATTTAAAATTCAATTTTGCTAATTTGTCACACTTTGGGATTTAGGTTGTTTTAGTACTAGGGAGTATCCAAAATTAATGATTTAGAGCTGAAATTCTTGTGGTCTATTCCCATAGTAGGATTACATGTGCCTACTAAAGGGAATCTAAAAATACATTATTTTATGGCCTCTATGTTTGTGCAAATAGGGCTCCCTTACGTGCACACTTCTAAACATTGAAGATGGTTTTGATTTCATCTTTTTGGTAAAATACTATCACCATGAAGTCCTCACAAATTTCCAATTTTTAGGGGAGTTTTGTTCACGATTTTCTATTTATTATTTATTTATACCTCATTGTATCTATTTTTTTGTGACAAATTGTCTTCTTTTTCAAATAGTACTATTTCAATACGTACTAGTAATCATAGTACTCAAAACGGTACTTTTAGCCATTGATTTTTTAAATCAACGGTTGAGATTTTTCGGTTTCTTAGTACTAGTAGTACTCCTAGTACTAAGCTCAGAAATTATTGTTTGGGCAAAACACTACAAAAACTGAATAGTCTCTCTTACAACTACCTTGAAGATTGATTTTGAAATAGTGCAATGTATAAAATACCCCAATGATTGATCATAGCATCTATTTTGTTATACCAATTGCACCTTCCTATATGCAAAATTAGAATTACCATAATGGATTATTCTTTTTCCCTTGTCCATTTTCTCCCTTGTAGAACTCAAGCTTACATAAATTATCTAAACATCTAAACATATTTGTCTCTCTAAAAATGTAGTTTTTTTAATCCAAGTAGGATGACTATTTGTCTTGTGAGTATTGTACATTCACAATACTCATAGTATGATAGTATCACTAATTAATCAATTCATTTATTATGCAAAACCACAAGATGTGGTGTGACTCTTAAAGACTTGCAATTACTAAACCACCAGGTTAGCCCTTTAGGTATTATTGCTTAGACCTTTCAAAACTTCTATATAGAAAAATTGTTACACTTATTCAAGTCATTATCTCATCCATCCAAAAGTAATAATATTGATACAATTTAGTAGTGGAAATAGTACCTTGTCTAGAATAATAGAACTATATTGGTGGTCTACTATCTTGGATATTTGTGTTTAATTGTAGAAACTATATCAATCAATATTTTGCAAAAAGAAATGGAGTTGAGAAAATGAAAGGCTTGGTGAAACTATATTGACCTAAGAAAAGTCTAGGAATTTCAAGGTTTATTTCAACCATATGTGAGAATGACCTAGTGCAAGTCAATTGGGAAATCTCCAAAAATCTTAGGGACAAATCCAAGATGAAGAATTCAAAGGTTTATTTCAACCACGTGTAAGAATGACCTATTACAAGTTCAAAAAAATCCCTCCAAATCCTATGGACCAATCCAAGATGAAGAATTAATTTAAAGGTTTATTTCAACTATGTGTGAGAAATGACCTAATACAAATCTAAGAAAATCTCCATAAATCTTATGCATCAATCCAAGATGAATTTTTAGGTTCATCTCAATTCTCAAATATGTTTGAGAAATAATCACAAGGAAGAGAATTGTGGTGTTACATATTTGTACCTCTGACTCAATTTGAAGATCTGGAGTTGGTGCAAAAGTATTGTAGGTAGAGCCTCTTAACCCCTCACTGCCGAAGGCCCAAACGGCTCCAAAAATAGCATTCCTTCTGAAGTGTTATAAATATAAATTTTAATAAGTTATAGAGATCTCAACCGTACGATCTTGTAGTGCACCTGTATATGGCTTTCAACAAATTTGGTGTCATTTAACCGCATAGATTGAAAGATTATAATGTGTGGAAAGTGTTGAAAAAGGATGCTGAAATTTTTCCAAAAACACATTTTGAGGCAAAATTCGGTTTCTAAATCTACTCAAATGAAGAAACTTTAAACTAATAAGTGATTCAAAATCAGCATACAAACACATTGATGAAAAAAAATATCATTTAATTGACACATTGTGTCTACAAAATGGCTTTGAAATGTCAAAAAACAACAAGAAAAGTTGCAAAAAACACATCAAAAACTGAACCTACTACTTCTAAAATGCTTCTCAGTCACTCATAACTTCTTAGATGGTTATGAAATTTTGTACACACAAACTACACAAGTATGCGCAACTTTTCCAAAAAAATTATTGGAAACAAACATTGTATGAAGAGGAAACAAGCCGCCGAAGTTCACTCCAATTCAAAAATATCAGGATTTTGAACTTTGAAATTGTTCCCAAAAATTCAAAACAACTTGGATTGGCATGAAAATTCTACCACAATAACTAGACTTCAAGGGGAACACACCCCAATAAATTTTATTGAACAAAAACATTGGATGAAGGAGATACAAGCCCCTGAAATTGCAACCATCAAATGCAATTTGGTGAACTTGAATTGAACTTGTGAACTTCGATTGGCTTCCAAAAATTCAGTACATCTTGGATTGATCTGAAAATTTTACCACACAAATTAAAAGAGAGAGCAAAACTTTTCCAATAAGTTTTATTAGCTTCGGACATCTGATGCAAAAGTTACAGGACTTTGAATTTGACCTGAGGACACTTTTCGTCCCCTTCAGCGGTGAGGGGTTAATATCAAGAAGGTTGTGGATAGACGATTGCATCTTGATTTGGAAAACGAAGCTTAGTTTCTGGAGAAACTAACAAGAGATGTTGTCGCAGTGATGCCATTCCAGATGCAACTTGAACTTTGGTCATTCTATGGTGGAATGTACAGACTCAAAATATCTCCAAATCGGAAGGACATTTGCAAAAAACTGAGGGGACCCAAGGACTAAGAACACTTGACACATTATTTTTAGTCCTTATCCCTTGTAATGCATATTTGCTTGTTATTTAGTTCACTGCAGCGATGGTCAACAAAACTTTTAATTAGTAATCCTTATTCCTTAGGTCGTACTTTTAGGTCTTAAGTCTAGAGTCCTTTGATGTAGCAGTATACTTGTACACATGCTTAATAGAAAAGAACCAAGGTAAACCTGCCTATAACAGGCAAAATGAGTGTTTTGCCCTATTACAATTATCAAAGAAATTCAAAGACTATCTTTCTATACAAAGACAACTGTGAGAAAAAAGAAAGCAATTGAGATTTTATTTTTTTGACAAAGTATGAATTTCTTATGAATTTTTGAAGTGTGCTTACCAATTGGCCCAAAAGAGTTTGTAGACTTTCCCAAAACCAACAAAAAGTGTATGCATGATGGCCATCCTACAACCCAAAGCGGTCAAATGTTTTCTAACATGGGTACAATATTTCCTAACATGGCCAGAACGTGAAGAATGAAAAAAATCACTTGCTTTGATGAATTTATATTGAAAAGTTAGAAGTTCCTAAAACAGGCACTAATAACTCCATCACCATCACCCAAGCCATTGATTTTGGTCACTAGCCAACCTAATGTAGTCCTAATCTTATTTATTAGAGAAAGTCTGTCATGGGTTGATGTAAGACTCTAATGGGTCATTTCCTAGGTGCATGTCATGGATGATTTGCCTGTAATAGGTAGGTTTACCTTAAATCTATTGAAGCACTGTCAATGCTTGCGGTATCAAAAAATGGGCAACTCACACTGCTTGCCCTTGAGTCCTCGGTGATTCATGCTGAGAATGTGGTTTAGGGGTGTTCGTTTCTTTACAGGAATTGTGATTAGCACTACATGTCTTTAAGATATAATATGATCATCAACAAGTGTTTCTGTAGTGCTACGTACGTGCTTACAATATCGTCATTAACTGTCGCTCATGTCCTTACATCAAAGCTTCTACGTTTAGGTAAAATGTGATCAGCACTAAAGTGTTAAGAGAAATCGTGTCTCAAAGTTGGGTACGTAGGTAGAATACACTCAGTAATCGTGTGCTTGGATTAACTGTCAGAAGAGCTTGGGTGCTTAGGTGTAGTGTTTGATCAACTCTTGTGTGCTTAATAAAAAGGCGTCTCAAGCCTTCGGTGCTTATGTAGAATATAATAATCACCGTCTCTTGTGCTTTGATACAAATGTCATCATTTCTTCTATACTTAGATTCAGTACTGTAGTAGTCGTGTGCTTAGAGAAATTGTCCTCATAGCAGTTGTCTTTCGTATATTGCAGTCAACAGTCATTTGCTTAGATAGAAGGTGATCAACGTTGTTGTGCTTACGTAGAAATCATTCTACATTTCTATACTTACTTTTGACTTTTGATTTCTCAATATTTCAAAGACAAGTTTGTTATTTGTATATTATGCTGACTTATAGACAGATTGGTTTAGAATCATGTTTCAGGTCCTTCTGTTATTATTTCAATGAGCATTAATTCTTCTCTACAACTGATTGCTTTTCCCGTGCAATTGCATAGCTCAAATTCTTTACAACTTTCGAAGCCCAACATCCCTCTGCACAAGTTGAATTTTACAAAATTCCCCGCTTCGAAGCCTTGGTTTGTGAAATGATGATGCTCCTTCGAACCCGAAGCTCCTGCGTGCGCCTTCATCCGAAGCCTTCGTGAACGAGCAGCGGAATTCGGCACAGGTGTCGTCCAACACTGTATAAGGATGGAAGGCGCAGGCGGAGGTGGGATTGTGGGAAGTGACTTGTGAGGAAATTGAGGACGAAGGATGCTTCGGGAGGAGGAGGAGGAGGAGGCGAGAGTATCTTATTACGCCCGCCAGCTAAAAGGCGAGGACGCCGGCGGCACGAAGCAGACCTCGAAAAATGCTCCAGAGTGGACGCTTCTGGTTGAACCCTCTGGATGATTTTCCTCATGGATAAAACACGGGGGGCAAAACCGCCTCCGCAAGAGGCTCATCATACAACTATAAGCTCAACCCTTCATTTTGCCATTGAAAATTAATAGAAATTTTCTTTTTTTTCTTTTTCATCAAATACTTTACATGCCTTCCCCATGCCATAAAAATTACAGAAATTTTGATGAAAATTTGAAATGATTCTGGATTTTGAATTGTAATAAATTTTATTATGATTTATATGAAATTATAAGACTATTATGACATTATTATTATTATTATTATTATTATTTGGAATTTTTGAAGAAAAAAATAGTTTACATGACATATAAAATAAGCTCAAAGAACATGAAATTCAAGCTTGAAGGTGTATATTATAGCATAAAACATGATGGTTTAAACCAAACTCCCATGTCATTCTATAATTAGAATCTTGATAGAACATGGTAATAGGTCCAAAGTTTGAATGGCACAATTTGAGGAGTTTCACATAATTTCATATTGAAGAAGAAACTAGACTTAATAAGCTTTATTTCATTGGTTGGGCTCAAATTCAAAAAAATATATTTTTATGAAATCAAGAGGGAAGGAGGTACTAGGCATTGCCAAATACACTAGAAAGGCATCTTTTATGATTTGTGGATTCAACATCTTCTTCTCTAAAGATTTTTGTAGTTTATCAATGAGGGCTTTTGACCACTAACTAATGCATATACAATTCATGAACTCTCTTGCAAAAAAATTACATGAAAATCAATCATTTGCTTTTCAAAGAGATCAAGGTATGTTTAATCATTTATGAACCACTTTGCAATGGCATTTCAAGGTTAATTTTTTGGAATTTTTACTGATCGTTCATGTAGTGATCAATTTTTGTGAATTCGCAAAAGAAAGACGCCTATTTATGCTATTTTAAATTCTATTGGTCCTTATATGTAATATAGCTTGTTATAAGAAGAATATGACAAATTCCAAGCAAAATTTGGCTCAAATGGAATTGACCAAATGATGGAAAAAAACAACTCCTAGAAATTCCTCAACTATTGTCATTGGTGTTTGGGCTAGCTTGATTTTTACCAATAAATTTCCAAAAAAATTATACTACTTCAAACCTTTTTTCTTCTAAGTCAATGAAAGTCCAAAGTCTTAGGCTCAACATTTCTACCAACACAATTCTCACATTCTACCCACACAGTTATGTTTGTAATGCTTCACACTCTCTATGAATAGTTATGAAAAAAAATTTGACAAATTTTCTTCCTAATAATGAAAGTAATTTGAAAAGCAAGTATTGAAATATATAATATCTAGAATCTTTCATTAGTAAAAGCATGTCATTGAAGCAATGACTTAGAAAGCAATGAAGTGTCAATACGATAGATAAATGTAATGACAACTTTTCTAAGAATTTAACCCTCTTAAAAATTTTCAAGGAAATATTTTACAATTGACTGAGCAAAACTTAAAAATTTATTTTAATTGTATCCTCTTATGATTGGGATACATTTACAAAGACTTCCAAAGCAATAACCAACATAGAGCAAAGAAATTGATTCTAAACTAACTCAAATGTAATATATATTAAAAAAATATATTGAAATCAACATCATAGTCTAACTTCAAATATTTAGTCTTAGGAGAAATGTTAGAGAGTCTCCACTTATAAAGCAACCAAAAAAACGTCAATTTTAGATGAAAAGTGCACAATTAATGCTTGGACTAGCCAAAATATTTTCTTTGGTACAACAAAAAACTTTCATTTGTCAAAGTTGGCAACTTTGCCAAATATAATTTTTTTTTCTACAAATAAGACATTGGTTTATTGAAGTAATGCAAATAACATCTTAAATCTATATATAACAATCAATATATTGAGTGTTCCTAGAATACATTCTTGCACTTGGACTCAACATTTATTAATGTTGTTTACATTTAAAGAGATAAAGTTTGGATGATTCCTATACCGTACTCTAGTTTCTAGAATTGACATATTTTTTATACTATGCAATTGCACTCAATACTTATTGACTTTGAAATCTAACGTTGTGGACTTTCTTTAATGGATGAGGTGGCCAAACATTACTAGGAAAAAACTAAGTACATGAAAGTCAAGGTTACAACATTGCTAGCAAGTGAGCCCAAATTCATGAGTCTATGAACCTTGAATCTAGTTGTAAGTATGTATCTACAACCATTTGAAGATGTTTATAACATAGGTGCAATATAACATGGAAGGTGTCTATAATGTAGAGTCGTAGGCTCATGTTCTTATAGATTCTATATTTACATGCTAGCTCTCCCTAGGAGGTTAGGTTGCGTCATCTTTGGAAATAATATTTGTTCTTATTTAATTGGATTCTCTTTAAAGCACCCTTCATCAACAATTGAAGAATGTTATAACAAGTTGAAGTTTCAAAGATGGTAGTCAACATGAGATTCCAAATGAAAGAAGAAATTATATCTTATATATTCTACTAGTAAATTTTTTTTTAAATTATTATAATTGGCTATGTTTCCTATTCTATATTAATTTGAACTAAATTCTAAGGGTTGAAGAGGAAGGAATTTAAATACACCTTTAAATTGGACTCATTTTGGAATAATACCCCTTATATCAAGCACTAATATAAATGATATCTTTATTCGTCATACAACAAGGGAGAGGTTCCATTCCCCATATAAGTGATATTGATCTTTGAATCTTTCCCAACAATACCCTCGAAAGTGTGTTGTCAAAAAATTTGCATATTTTGTATTAAAGCTTCAAATCAATTTCAAAATACAAAATGTGTATAGTGATTTCTTTTAACTAGCTAAAAAGGCATATGATTAGAGAAACAAGGGATGAGATAGGAAATAATGGATGAAATTCAATTGGAGGGCCAATGAAAAAGCCCTTAGAGCTTCAATCTCTACATAAAATTTTAGGGTCTAAAAACCCATTATCAAGACTAACAAAAAATTACAATACCTATGTAAAATTTGAATTGAAAAGCATCACGTATGAAAAAATAGACATTGATTACACATAATGTACACAATTAAATCATGAGAGTGTATGGGATACTATTATTTTGTTTGGCACGCCTAAAGATAATATCTTAAAAAATTATTACTTAATCATAAAATGTCCAAATAATGTATATTAAAGTGTATTAAAATCCTCTTTCATTTGCCAATAAGTCATCAACAATTATATGCCTATTGGAGTTTCTTGATAATGTCCAAAAATTCCACTTTTTAGTATAGCAAAATTGCTCTTTGAAAAGGCTCCCAAACTCAATGTTCTTAGGACAGTAGGAGTGTACCAAATTCTACTTACACCTACAAGATGAATTTTTAAATGTTATTTTCAACCTTAATCCAAAAAATCTTGTTCAACATGAAGAATATTTTTGGATGGATGGAGTATTATCTATTCTTCAGAAAGTCAAAAAAGAAAAACCATCTCGAGTTCTCAAAATTTGTAATTGAACATCTCCTTCAATTGTCAAGAAAGGATAATATCTTCTTGGGGAGGGGAGCACAATTCCTTGTTTGTAAAATGCTCAAGAGTTTAATCCTACCCCACCCCCCACCCCAAAGTAAAAGACCTATCACTAAGGTACTATGTCCAAAATAATTTTGAAAAAATAGGTACATTATTTGTTTCTCTAGTGATCTACATTGAATAGTGAAATTAGATTGCCCCTCTCTAATTTCTCGACATATGAGACTAAATAAATATTTACAGTTACCGTACGAGAATGAACTACTTTTGAATTTCATGTTGTTGTATTTGGGACTCATGAACCTCCATATGTACAAATGGAAATATTTTTAGAATTGATGAATTCTTTTTTTTCTACACTCAATAGTGAAGTCATCCATTGGACCACTCTAGTCTGCAATGTCCTTACAAGGTTAACCCTTAAACGATGTGGCGGACTGTTTTTGTAAAAAAATGATAAGGAATTCTCCTATGTAGGACAAAAGTGCAGCTATTCATCTTCGGAATTAGGGGTGGGAAGGGAAGATCTTCTACAGTAGCTTGACTCCCAATGAGTATTTTTGATTTTTTTTAAAGTGGATGATGTCACACAGTTCGAATATGACTGATTTCCACGGTCATCAGCCCGGCGTTCAAGGGTTAAAGTATTGCATGTCTGCTTCTGCTCATTTTTTTTAGCTTTTTTTTTTTTTTCTTCTTTTTGACCCTATGGGCTCGCTAGCAACCTCACCACAGTGCCGAATAGGCACTACCCTGCAGCTTCTCTAAGTTAGTACAAAATGGAGGCCTCCAATTTCCCTCTACACAGGGCTGCTGTACCGCGGCCACTATGAGTTATATTCCACATCTGCATCCTGTGCATTCGCCAGCCAGAATTGGTCACGTTTTTTGTGCACGACCCTGAGCACCTTCAACTCCTGCTTCCCGTCGCGAGCTGAGCGAAGCTAAACGAAGCTAAGCTTAAGGGAATCTAAGCTACGGGTAGCAACTCCGTATATATGTTGCTGCCTGCGTCATCGGAAGGAATTGGGAGGTGGGAATTAGGGTTTGAGGAGCGATGGCATTCGCAGTCGCGTTGTCTGGTGGAATTGCGCCCTTGCACGCAGGAGGTTTGGAGGACGCGGGCCACTTGCTGAAGGCGGTGGAGTTTGCAGAACTCAGCGACGGATTCACCGCTCCGCATCCCAAGATCGGGTGCGTGATTGCCCGGGGCCGCAGAATCGTGGGTGCTGGGGGTTTGTACGCGCAGGGCGCCCGATCGGCGGAGCTCCAGGCGGTGGAGGAGGCCGGGGAGCAGGCGCGAGGCGCGACGGCGTTTTTGAATTTGGAGCCCGGGGACTGCGACGGGGAGGATGCCGCTGTTGCAGCTCTTCTTCAAGGTGGGCTGGAGCGCGTCGTAATTGGGATGCGCCACCCGCTGCCACATTTCAAGGGGAAGGCCATTGCCGCTTTGCGACGTGCGGGAGCGCGCGTGGAGGTTGGCGGGGAAGAGCTTGCCCCCGGGGGTGCGCTTGCGGCTGCGCTTAAGGCGTGTCAATACGCGAATGCGCCGTTGTTATACCGAAGTCGGGAGAATCTGCCCATGTCGACTTTGAAGTACGCGATGACTCTGGACGGGAAGATTGCTGCGAGCTCGGGGCACGCGGCGTGGGTGTCGAGTGCTGTCTCGCGGGAGCGAGTTTTCAAAACGAGAGCGCAGAGTGATGCTGTTATCGTTGGGGGGAACACTGTGCGCAGGGATAATCCGAGTTTGACGACACGACGACTAGGAGGCCATCAGCCGGATCGGATCGTGATGTCGCGCGCTTTGGATTTGCCGAGAGAGGCGCATCTTTGGGACGTTTCGACGACGCATACTCTCGTGATGACACAGAAAGGTGCCAAGCCTGATTTTCAGAGGTATTTGTGTTCGAGAGGGGTGGAAGTAGTGGAATTTGATTTTCTTGATCCTCGAGCCGTTATGGAGCATTGCTATTTGCGAGGGTACCTTTCTGTTTTGTGGGAGTGTGGGGGCACGCTTTCGGCTCCTGCTATTCAAGGGGGGGTAATTCATAGGGTTTTGGCGTTTATTGCTCCCAAGATTGTTGGAGGGCTTCAGGCTCCAACCCCTGTTGGAGAGCTTGGAATGGTGCAGATGACGCAGGCTTTGAAATTGGAGGATGTTTCCTTCGAACAGAGTGGACCTGATATGCTGGTCGCTGGGTATTTGCAACCGATTCCAGACATTGGCAACGATGATGAATTGACATCGATATCTAGTGTTGAGCTGCCGGGGAAGTTATCAGTCATTCGTTTTAATAAACCATGGGATCGCTATGGTGCTCTTTCGACCCTTTCCTACCACCCTATTACTCTACCAGATTCCGACGGCACCCCTTTGATATGGAGAAGTGTGGAGCACTACTATCAGGCTTCGAAGTTTGCAGGGGTTACTGATCCGCTAGCAGTTCAGTGTGGAGCTGAAATTCAGGCAACTGAGAGTCCGGAAGAAGCTGCAAGGCTTGGAGAAACGCTGTCGAGGCAGAGAACCGACTTAGTGCGAAAGGACTGGGATATTGTAAAATTACATGTCATGCGCGCTGCTCTCCGAGCTAAGTTTCTATCCTACCCTGCTCTCTTATCATTCCTCATGTCCACCGAAGGTTCAGTTTTGGTGGAATCCTCTCAGAATGATTCCTTCTGGGGTGCTTCTAAAAATGGTGTTGGCTTGAATCATCTTGGTCGCTTGCTAATGGACTTGAGGGCGGAGCTTCGAAGAGTGCCTTTCATTGATGAGCCAGTAAATGGACATATTGTTAAGCCCTCAGCGAATGGTCCTAAAGATTGTTACGATCGTCATCGTGAACATGTTGCTAGCTCATAGAAATCATTTAGGTCATTGTAATGCAGCGCTGAGAGTCTCTTAAGAGTCAGAACCGACAGCCCACTTTGAGTGTACAGATTCTCCCTTCAACCCACAGGCCTTTACCACACTAGAGGAAAATAGAGGAAGGCAATGAAGTGGTTACTATGGGTGTTCTTGAGGAACTACATGATTAAGGAGTGCCTTTTTCATTCAGACGTCCTATGTGGCAGATTAGTGATGGCATGGCACGGAATCGAAGATGCAAGTGTTCTTTCGGGTGCTACCGGTATTGCTTGAAATCCATGAAATGGTGAAAGACCTTATGTTTTTGAATCATACCATGTGGAGCCGGATGGAGGCTGCCTGTGCTGTAAGTATGATTAGACCCTCAGTGGGCACAGATTGAACATAGAAATATGGCCGGATCTCTGGTTCTTGGGGGAGGTCAACAGAGCACAGGAAAAACACGAATTAGGTTTAGTCTTTGGAGATTTATTGTAATTTAGAGCTAACTGAAGAGAATCCCTATGAGCGGTATTGTATCAAAATGAAATAACTTACTACATACACGCAAATTCACACGATCACTTTTTGGACTCAAAACAATTGTACCTCATGCAGATTTGAAAGAAGGCAAACTTCAAAATCGAATTTTGTGGCTGTGCCCGTGTGACAATTCCAATTCTCTTACTGTTCTCATGTACCTGTTGGAGTAGCTCGTTGATGAAGATAACGCCAAGTGTATTATTTCATTCTAAAAAGTTAAAATTCCTTAGCTCTGTAGTAACTGTTTGCAATGGAAGAAAGAGTCCCATTCGTGTCAAAAGAAAAGACAGAAAAACATGAAGTCTTTGTGTTCAACTTTTTAATCGTCTTTGAACTTTTAGCCTCTTGCTGCTCTGCAGTTCCCATTTTGGATGATGAATAGAGAAGTTCCATGGGCCTTGTCTTACCACAAAATTTCCCACTCATCTCAACCAATGCTTGAAATTTTTTAAACCATACTTTTTGTAAGATGAATTTAATGAAATTGAGAACTAATATATGTAGAGAGAGATATGTAATAAAACACAAAAAATTGAGAAAGGATTCAAGTGCTAAAGATTATATCATATATGTGCATGTCAACTATTTGGTAATGAGTAATGCAAAGCAACAACAAAGGAAATAAGTGATGAAAGCAAGAAGTGCAATTTGAGAAGTAACTTGCCTAAAGTTCTAGTGCTTGGAAAATGCATCATATGGAGTGCTTGTACCTTCTTACAAAATATATTTGTATTATGAACAATTTTGAGTGTGAACTTCTATTTGTTACTTGATAAGTTGTTGATAAGTAGGAGGACGAATATATTGGATTAAATTTTCAAATGTATGTAGTACATGAAAGTGAAAACACAAGGTAGAAAAACAAAGATGACTTTATGGATAACTCTAATATTGCATGTATAACATAATGTATGATTATGACTATTAATGACAAAAAGGTGACAAATTAAGTCTCTCTAAAAGAAGGAAAATTTCTTAGTTATGAACTCTTCTATATTCAAGGCCAAATTGGCTTAGTACTATATACTTGAAGACAAAATTTCTTTAGTACCAACAAAATGGCTTGTAGTTGTCAACTTGATTGTGTAGGCACTTCTACTAAAGGAATAGGAAGTACAAGACACTGACACCTCCATAGATTTACACCACCTTGTTAATTATTTAATGACACTTATTGATAATTAGCACCATAGTTGAACTCAAATGACACCTCATTGAAGACTTTCTAAATGTTACTAGGAAAGGACCCCCTACGTAGAGTTGTTTTCTTTAAAATTGAGCCTCTAGGTGGAAACTAATAGTTAGTAGATTGTTGTTTTTAGTGATCATGAAGGGTTTATAGTTACACAATTGTTTAGCTAGCTTCAATCACATGATAGCAAAAGAAGATAAAAAAGCTTGATATATAGAAAAGTCCAATGAAAGAGATGGCACAACACATATTGAAGTTTGCTAAAAACAAATAGAGTGATGTGTCTCCAATGATTCTTCATATTCTCATAACTTTTTTATCCTATAAATTTTTTCTAATTCCATTATGTCACGATTCTCATCACAAGGCGTGCCCGTGCCACCTTGGTGAGCAAGGGGGACATTGGGGGTGACTCCCCAAGCCTTGCAAGAGATGAGGTGAAGGGGACTAGGAGTCCCGAGTGATCAAAGCGATGTAGCGCTCTGATCCGGACGAATTTGGGGGCGTGTGATACATGCTTGAAAAAGTCTTGAAAAGACGCTTCTAGCCGTCCAAAGAACGCGTGATTTGGACTTGCGAGTCAAAAGTTATGGGCGTTCAAAGTTGGGGGTGTCTCGGTCGCGCCGGGAGTGCCCTGGTCGCGCCGGGAGTGTCCCGAATCTTTGGAGGGCGATAACTTTGCGAGTACTTGTCCGAATGGAGCAAGTGAGTAGTTCATAGGCATTTACGCGTTGCGTAGATGTCGAAAATGGGGTTGCATGTGCGATTTGAATCCCGAATCGCAAAGTTATGCCAAATGGAAGTTCGGGAGTCCCAAACTAGCGCGAATCGGGAGAAACGGGGTAGTCTTCCAAAACCAAAGGGTGTTTGAGAGTCCCCCTTGACATATAAGGGGGGGGGTCTGTCGAATCCCACAGAAAGTACTATAAGAGGGGTTGGTCTCCCTCCTCACTCCTTCTTGGAGCCTTGGTGAGTCCCAGTGACTCAAGGTTGGTGGTGTGGGATCACCACCACTCCAAGGCACCATGGGACACTGGGGTGTGTCTCGTGGCACCAGTTGGGTGGAGTTCCACTCCTTGCTAGGCTATGTGAGGTGTCCCGAATGGTGAGTCCCGATTAGTGATGAAGTGAAAAGTAACAAATATATAAGGAGCCTAGTATGGAGTTGGGGTTACACTCAAAGGCGATTAAGACCATGGTGAGTAGTGCCACCATGGTCTTTGCACAATAAGATGGAAGTTCCACCCCATGTTACCAATTAATATGCCCCGGTGTCATGATGAGTGTGTGTGTGCTAGTAGTCCCGGTGACTGGGACTTAGCACAAAGAGTTGAAATTGGGGACTAACATTGGATGTGCGTGGCATGTGCAGTGTTAGAAGAGTATGACCCTTAGTGCCACTAAAGTATCAAGTACTTGAGAAGCATTGGAAGGGAACTTAAGGTGGTAAGTGTCACTAAGAGGCGCGACACATTATTTGTTATGCAAATTATGGCAATATAATAATGGATTTTAATTGCAATTTTTAAATAAATATTCTTTAGAGCAAGTCAATGGATAAATTATGCCTACATAAAGCTTGAGTTCTTGACATATAGTCTAGGTGGAGATTTTTTCCTTTTATGATTTTTCCTCACATATTTTAAAGTAAAGGAAGCCTTTTGGGCTATTTCTTTACAAATTTCTCTAAACATATGAAGTTATCATTTTATGATTCCTTGTGTGAATGTATATTGGTATGCACATGTAACCATGTTTGATACAAATCTAAGATGATGCTAGACTTAAATTATTAGTGTAGAGGTTAGCCAAGGGATTAAATTATCAAAAGAACTCAAGAATGAATAAGAAAAATCTTTCCTTATAGGCCTAAATTGTAGTAGATTTCAACATTTTATATGGCAATTTTAAAAAGAACTTGTAGAAGTACTAAAGAGGAAATGAAAATGCCCATTTAAATTTCAATAGAAATTTGAAAGAAAATTGTTAAAAATATATATATAGCTAAATATCAAAACAAAACAAAACTCGAAAATTTTCAAATTTGGTAGTGTCCACATAATATTATTAAGTAAGTTAAGCCATTGTCTACTATAAATGGCAAACATCAAAATATTTTCTACATGTTTTTCTCTAAACTTTAAGCTTATTGAGACCAACATGCTACATTTGTCTCAATTGACTTCTACTTATACATTCTACAAGAACTTTGAAGGATATTGTTTGAATTGCTTCACAAAATGTTGTTTTATTAGAACTTGAAATTTTTATTTATTTAGAAAACAATGTTGTTGGGTTTGTCGACCTAAATTTTCTTTGAAAAGCAAGAAAATGCATTGATGTTTTGAAAGAGGAAGTGCTTACAAGTGCTCCAAAAGAAAATTCATGTCACTTCAATAATTTTGTTCACATCACTTATTGAATTCAACTTCTACCTCACTTTGCTTCAAAAGCCATTCATTATTTGCATTTAGAATTGAGAAGACAAACTCTTTATACACATATGGGGTGATAGGAGGTAAACCAATCCATATGGGATATGTAAGTTAGAATTGGTAGGAATTCTTTTGCTCATAGTTAAAAAATCCATCAAAATCCTAATTTGCCACTCTAAACCCTAAACTTGTTGCCATAAACCCTAGAATAGTTGAAGTGTCATGTTCTACATAGGACATGTAGAATGACAAAATTGTAGTGCACCATCGATTCCGTCAAGGTCATAGTCCTACAGTTGTGTTGTAGTCGTAGTCCTACAACCACACTCGACCACCCACGAGCTTGGCTGGGTCGCATTGTCCATGTCATTGGCTTGTCAAGCCACATCATCACAAAACCCACTTCCATTGCAGGATTTAGCGTCCTGCACTCTGTATGCTTAGGAGTTAACCTCTCAAGGCCCAAGCAGTTTCTATCCTTTTTCACAAATTTCAACTTTGATTGATAGAATGCATTGTACATCAAGCTTATTACATGATGACAATTGTACTTTTGAACTTCCCTGTTCAATATGAACATTATAACATGAAATTCACTTAGATATACTTCTGAGAATGTAGGGAAATGAAGTTATAACTTTGACCTGTTGAACAAGGTGAGAGGCCCAAAACAGGCTCCTTGGGCCTTGAGGGGTTAAAGCCCTCCAATTAAAAATGAAATTCAAAAAACAAAAAGAACTGCCCCGGTTGAGAATGACTCACTCACAGGGCGACAGTGTGCCTTATCAGGCAGTCAGGCACTAAGCTTATCGGCGAAGAATCGGACAGTACTGTCCAGCACTGACGAGACTATCCGACCCCTTTGGAGTCTTGGACCTTGAACCTTGGACCTTGGACCCTGGAGCCTGGGTTTTGCTTCTTCCCTAGGATCACCGAATCCGCATTCTTCCTTCAGTTTCTCAGTCCCATGACTCCCATCCCCTTCTCTCGCAGATAGCTACGAATTGATTCGCTCCTCTCGTGGCAGATTCGCAGCTACCCTCATCACATCCCAACCCAACAATCCAACAGACCAACACCCCCTCCCCTTCAGCTTAAGTTATACATTCCTGCCTCTCCTCATTCCAAATTCACCTCTACTCGGCCCCATGTGCTTTTCCTCAATCTCTGTTTTTTAGGGTTTTGCTGCCTTTTTCCTGAGGTTTTTGTCCCAGAGGTTTTGGTTTCAGAGGTTTTTGTTGGGGATTTTGTCAGTTTCGTGTGGAGATGGCAGCTGTGGCAGCGAGTATGTCTTGCGCCGCTGCAGCAGCGACGCAATCTGCTGTTGTGGTGAAGGGTGTTCCTTTGGGAGGTTTGCGACTGTTGGGTGGGAAGCAGCAGCAGCATGGAGTGATGCGCGTGGCGATGAGGAAGGGGCAGTGCAAGATTGTTGCGAGCGCGAACGGGCTCACGTACAAGGACGCGGGCGTGGACATCGACGCGGGCACGGAGCTCGTGCGCCGAATTGCGAAGATGACGCCCGGAATTGGAGGCTTCGGGGGCTTGTTCCCCTTCGGCGACTCGTACTTGGTGGCGGGTACGGATGGGGTGGGCACGAAGCTGAAGCTGGCGTTCGACATGGACCAGCACGACACCATCGGTATTGACTTGGTGGCGATGAGCGTGAACGACATCATCACCAGCGGCGCCAAGCCCCTGTTCTTCCTGGACTACTTCGCCACCAGCCGCTTGGACGTCGACCAGGCGGAGCAGGTGATCAAGGGCATCGTGGACGGGTGCAAGCAGTCGGAGTGCGCGCTCCTGGGCGGCGAGACGGCGGAAATGCCAGGATTCTACGCGCCCGGCGAGTACGACTTGAGCGGGTTCGCGGTGGGGAGTGTGAAGAAGGATGCCCTCGTGGATGGGAAAAAGATTAGCGCGGGCGATGTGCTGCTGGGGCTGCCCTCCAGCGGGGTGCACTCGAATGGATTTTCGCTGGTGCGCAAAGTGCTGGCCAAGTCGGGGGCGTCGCTACAGGACCCGTTGCCCGGGGCTGACGTTACCATCGGGGAGGCTCTGCTTGCGCCCACGACGATCTACGTCAAGCAGGTGATTGTCGAGCTCTTATCAATTGGTTTGTGCCCGTATCATTGGTTTGTTTCCTCATCGTCACATTAATGTGACGATCGCCGTTTCTCTTTCTAGCTTCGAATTTTAAAAGTGGTTTCTTTCGAAGCGGAGTTACTCAATTCACAACCTTCTTTTCTTGTCACATCTTTTTCTTGCTTTTTTGGCCTCTAATGCCCTATGGAAATTATGAGCGTACAGTGCATGTTCTGTGGAGAGAATGTACTAGAGGTGCCCATGAGCAGCACTCTTACCTCTTTTTAATCGTCATCTAGTCCATGCTGCTTTTAAAGAGAGTCATGTAGCTTTTCAAATTTTTTTTCTTTATCGAATCTTCTGGCATTAGGAAATGTTGTTTCTTCGCTGTGCTTTTTCTTTGAACTACCTGGTTTCGTTTCGTTTCATTACTTAAGAAGGAGAGTTATTTACTGGTGAGTTGTATGTTCCACATACAGGTACTGGAGCTCTTGGCCAAGTTTGAGATTAAGGGCATTGCTCACATCACCGGTGGCGGTTTTACGGACAACATCCCTCGCGTGTTCCCCAAGGGCCTCGGTGTGAACGTGAATGTGGGTTCTTGGGAAGTGCTACCCATCTTCAAATGGTTGCAAGAGCAGGGTGGTGTGGAGGATGCGGAAATGCGGCGGACATTCAACATGGGCATTGGAATGGTGCTCATCGTTAGTAAGGACGTTGCAGAGGCTCTCGTCTCTGAGGACACGTCTTATGGAAAGGTGTATCGCTTGGGGGACATCGTGAAGGGTGAAGGCGTCACTTTTCAGTAGTTCATGAAGATGCTAAACCATCAAATTCATTTCAGGTGAGGCTTCTACTTCAGACGACTTTGGTAGGGGTTACTTTGATACGGTAGGTGTAGGGTTATATTGCACAACCAGTAATTTCAAGGCAGTATTCATTATCTTTTTGTATTTGATCTGTAAGAAATTGTACGCAGATAGCCGAAAGTGTCCACTTCCGTATCTACTGGAGTTGTTAGTTATATCATTTAGAAACCTTCCTTAAGGATGCAAATGCATATATCAATAGAGAGAAAAAATTATTTGAAATTGTTCTACGGAGTACATATCTGAATGATAGAAATCTGTTTTGAAAGCTATCAGCTTCTAAAGTGGAATTTCTATGTTTAGCTCGGTCACTTAAGAATTACTGGTCTACGATGATGATGACGTTGACAGACTCATTGCAATGCAATACAGGTTATAACTAAAACTTCCGACGGCCACCATCAACCACGACCTCATGAGCTTGTAGTGAAAGTAGTGCTGTTGCTCATAGGTTTTGAAAGCTATGGATCGAGCTCTCAGATGCAGTCATCTTCCTTCCATCATGTGAAGTGATTCTTGCTGCTCAATTTTGCATACTAGTAATCTCCTCGTTGCATTGCATTATCGCTGGCGAATTCAGATTTCAGAGTTTAGGTTCAGTGTCAGTATCCACCGCGTCTAGTGGTTTGCGTTACATTGGTGAACATGTTCAGGCAGAATACAAGTCATTTAGGGTTAGCTTCAGTGACTCTACACGTGATATGTTGATCAGAGTCATGACAATGGAATGATCGCACATTCTATTTGATCTGCACATGTTTTTTTCACCTTGTTCTTCCCATTGAATTCGCTTGAACATGTTCAATCCCAATTCTGAATGGGTTGTTCAATGAAGACACCAAAATACTGGTGGAGGAAACCCGTTTTTGTGGCTTTCAACTGTTTATCCTGTGTCTCTTATTGGATTGGCATTTTATAATATGAGTCTCTAACATTGTTGAGTGGATTCCCAACACACTACCAGTAAAATATATTTACAATGGTCATGTTATTCTTCTTTGGATATTTGTTGGAATAATTTGTGAATTTTAAGAGACTTTTTCGTAGGTTGTATAATAGTATGGGTAGGACTTAAGTGAAGTAGATGATCCATTTGCAGGCAGAATGACCCGGAGCCCCCTTGGATTCTTGAAAAAAAATTATGTTTTTTCACAAGTAGACATACAAGTTGACATATGTATTAGGTACACTAAATAGTGAAATTAGGTTGCCCCACACTATATAAATATTTAATATTTATGTTTAATAATATTTAATACTCTCTCTATCCCCAAATAAATTTGGGATTTCTTGGAATAGCTAGATTTTAACATGTGAGTTGTTCCTATTTTTAGGGGATTGCATAGTTATTGTAGCTTCTAATAAGCCCTACTAGGTGTGAAAGAGTGGAAGTATATAGTGGAACAATGCATATTGAAAACAAGCATCAAAAGTGACAAATTTTCCCCCCTTTTGGAATTGTTCCAATGGTATTCATTTTGATCATTTTCTCGGCAATGTTGGTGCAATAACATATATTGATGTCTTCAATATTCAATTATAACAATGCCTTGTAATTCAACTCTACGAAATTCTCAACAAGAGATTCATTAGTAGCGGTTTTTATACAATTGTGGGTTGAATTCTTTGCCTTTGGTTGGTTAGAGGTTGCATTTTGATTGCCTTTGCAAGGATTGAATTGCTATGTAATGTCATGTGCATATCCTTTTGCTTCAAGGTGTGCAATCTAACTTCACTTGTTGATCATGTTGTAGAGGGTTGATTTCTTGCACCATAATGCATTTAATTTGGGACAAATATACTTGGAAACCCCGGATTTATTTTGGGACAGAGGGAGTAATACAAGAATGCACTACTTTTGAATTAGGTATCATTGTAATTGGGACTCATGAACCTTTATGTTTACAAATGGAAACAAGGTAGAAAAACCCATTAGCGTCCCTAATCCCATCCTTGTATCCTAGACATATATGTATACCTAAACTTTAGTTAATGTGTCCTCCATATGTTTAATTCTAATTGGTTGACACATGTGAAGGACAAATACTTAACTATAATTCGCTAACAGTTGATTTTTGCAGAGTTTAGATATGGCTTCACCTACGTGACACATTGAGTGGTCTAGGGAGCGAACACTTTAAAAAATCATAGAAATTACATATGACATCCAAAAAATCTATTTTTTTTAATATACATGATTTTCACTTGCTAATAATAACACAAATATATATATATATATATATATATATATAATTTTAAAGAAAAGATGCCTCCAACTATGCTAAATTGCTTATATTGATGCTTTGGGATGCTCCCACCTTATATGTAGAAATTTTTGTAAACTTTGATGGCTTGTAAAGTACCTTTCTTGGGATAAGTCAACCTAATTTCACTATTTTGTGTACTGATAGCAATTGAAATTAGATTTCTTTAGAAAATGGAATGAATTTGTTATAAACTTCATCTAAGATTGTTATGAAATAGTCAGTCTCTTCCTAAAATGGCAACATTATTGTCCTAAAACAATGTGATAGTTTTATAAAGGGGCATTTTGAAAGTCAAACTTGAACTCTCTCATAGTTTTTGGTTTTCAATGCTTCTAAGCTTAACTAAAAAACATAATTTCCATAATTTCCTTTTTTTTCAATTTTTTACAAAAATGATTAAAATTACAATTTTGTGATACTTTGAAGGTAGCATCTTGAAAGTTAACTCCTAAGCACTCCACTAAGCGCTCCAACATCCACTTTTTCGACAACGAACAAATTAAAACTCAAGTCTCATCCTCATTACTACTTGGATGAAAGCCATCCTAATTTGTGGAAATACTTTATCAAGTTGTTGTCCTTTCTAAATGTTGGATTTGGTGTTACAAGAGTACATTTTTTTTTTAATTATAAATGTGCAATTATGTCAAGTGGTTGACCAAGCCAAAATTGCATTGACTCTAGTTCAAAACTAGATTTGTCAAAATGAGATTATAGATTTGAAGAACACAAAAATTTCAAAAAATCACCTTATCACATCATATGAAATTTGGAGAAATAAGGGACCATTTCAGGCCTATTCCCCATGCTATTTCCACAATAGTGAGGGCACAACTAACTACTATTAGCTGTCATAAATACTTTAAAAGAAAAAAAAATTGATCCTAAAATGGGAAAAAAAGAAGTTGAAAAAGAATTCAAAAAATTATGACGTGGCCGACGCCTAACCATATCAACACTGTTGTAGTGGCACAATTCAACAAATTCCCCATTGCCGGGAATTGTTGGGAACTTATAGTCTTCTATTTGGCCAAAATCTCATCTAATGAGAACCTCATTTCAAATCCATTTCAACAAATTTTATTCAAAATATGGTAATATTTTGCTTGTAACCAAATTTTGAAATTTTCCTTTCAAAATTTATAAAAAAATGTTGGTGATGACACCAATGAATCTAACTATATGGATGGAATCTAAAACTCACAATCTACAACTTTTGTTTGTATACCAATTCCAAAATATTCTTCCAAAATAATACTTTATTATGATTTTGCTAAAATCGTTAATTTTGGAGAAGACTTTAGACATTTAGGGATTGAAGTAGACCACTTTTGAACTTTTTCTAGTGAATTTTGCTTGGTGTGAGCTTAAAGAATACAACAATTACACCAACTTGCCCAAAATTCTACAATATGAATGTATTACTTTCCCCCTTAATCCCTAAATGTCCAATGCCTTTTTTGACATTCTTGGAATTGCTTGAGGGGAGGCAACCCATTTCTGACCACTTAAGTAAATACATGTATCTACAAGGGAGTTTTTAACAATGGAAAATTTTCCCATGTGCAAAAATAGAGTTCATAAGATTTCCATAATTTTCAGATTTTTATTTCTCACAACAAAATTACTATAAATTTTTAGCTGAAGATTCTATTCCACCCCATATTGGTCATACATACCTTCCTATTTCAAACTAAAGGCTTGTTGCAAAATCCAACAAGGGTTGGTTTCGATATTGAGAGTGTTGTAGCCAAACATAATGTGCCACAACTGTGCCAAAAACTATGCTAGCATTAATCATGTTAATCACCTTTTGATTGAAATTACTACACCTTACGCTGCCATAATGAGGGAGTGATCAAGAATGGGTTGCCTCCCCTAAATTTAAGAAAAAGATAACATTTTGGTAATTATTATCAATTTTTTTGAATTGAAACTATACAAATTTTGAACTAGACATGTTAGAGATCACATGGGAAAAGAAAACACAACAATATCACTTATGAATTGAAGATTATATTGTTTGATCATAAGGGTGTTAAAATTGTGATTTAAAGTCTTTCAATCCTCTTTTCACATGTCAAATAAAAAAATTGATCACCAAAAAGTCTGAAGTTTGAGTGCATAACATACATAACTTCACTCAATTTTTGAATTTTCAAATTCTACTCTACAACTTCTGAAAATGAATTCTTTAAGTGACTTTTTCTCTAAGATCTAGTGTGCTTGAGTTTCATTTTGAAGAGCCCTCAACCCTAGAAAATCAAGATTTGCAATAAACACCTTCTACAAAATCTTGAATAGAAAAATCATAATCATTCATTTTCAAAATCAAATTTTTGATGCTAAAACTAGACTTCAAAATTATTTTTTCAAAAATAGTAACTACTAAAAATAGTAACTTGGTCAGGTTTAATTTAATTTCAAAGTATTGTAGACACCAAAATTTGGTGCCTCAGGCATTTAGAAATTAATTTGATACAAGACTTTACGGTTCAAAAGTCCCATTGACATATGATTTTAGGAGTGAAACTAGAACCAATATTCTTTCTGAACACTCTTGCTAACAACATTTGTAAGACAAGTGCGACTTAACCACAAGATTCCTTCCCGACTACACTTTTAAAATCATCGGCATGCATATCCATACATAGTATTTTCATATGATATATGTTTGAAATCAACTACCCCCGCATCAAATAGAAGGATACCAAAATGCACCTCAGCATAATTCAAACTTTTTGGCAGGTGATGTTCTTCGATTATAAATCTGATAACAAAACTCCATCACGCGCGCTGAGAGGAATTCAACAGGAGTGACCTAATTAACTTACTCCTTTCACTTCGAGAATACAAGTTTTATGCGAACACCAGCGAAGTAAATTACACCAATTGCTCACATGCTGCTGAGATGCTGTGGCCGATTTTACAGAGCAGCTTCGGTGACACGCCTACTTGAGCCTCGCTGTCTACAGATCCGAATACAATTTCCATCAGGGTCTTCGTATGATCAATCAATTGGTGTCGCTGACCCAATTCCAGCCTCTTTAAGGGTAAAAAGATGATAAATGTACGGATAGACGAACAGAAACTATTTACAACAGATGGAACCCAACCATTCTACCGTCGAAGCTGTCAATTATCCCAGCCATCCTGCCGGCTACGGAAGTCCCATTTCTTCAACGGGACTCCATGGAAAATCTTCGAGAATTGCCCCAAACATTCTGTCCGTTTATCATAGTGCCCCTGCGTGTCACGGCTGATGGCTGAGCTCGAAAACTTTGAAGTGTCGATCGCCCAAGCAGGGTGCACGTATTCCACTGCGCGTTCTGACGTTTGATTTGCCAAAATAAAATTCATGAGAATATCTTCACAGTTGAAAAGCTCATCCACTACAGCCCGCGCTTTCTGCACATCCTGGCTCCAATATTTGGCAAACGCCGTCTCACTATCCATAAACGCAGCGCCTGTGAGTATCATGTTATACCCTGCTTGACGGCGGGAATATCTCTCGTTTCGGTAATGGAGGGGGGCTCCATCAGCAAAACGTGGATAAAAACCCACCATTCTATTCGGGTTTTCTCGCCATGCCCTGAAACCCCGCTCCACGTCATCGCAAGTCATCATGATATCATCGTCTAGCTCGAAGACAGCCTTTGTCCTGATCAACGGATCGGGCTTGAACCGATTGTTCAGGGAGTTTTGGGACTCCACACGGATCCTAACTGGGACAGCAGAATCAAAATCCGCCACCGGGTCGGGAGGAGTTCCCTTATTCCAAACAACCACAATTTCCCGAACAGATGCGCAGCGAGAGTAATGCTTGACGTACATCTGGAGGTTCCAGAGTCGAGCTTCATATGTCATGGCGACCATTGTGAACTGAGAGTATTGACCATCAACTGGGTAAGGCTCTTCTCCTCCGTTTCCACCGAAGAAGCAATTAACCGCCAGGCAGACGGCGCATACACTCACAACAAAACTAGCAACACCAAACAAGCACACTAAACACGATTTAGGTAGCAGCTTCGAAGACATAACAGTACTCGTTCTGCTCAAGCGGCTTGCTGCTTTGTACAACCGCGTTGGAAATTGAGGCCGCGCCACCCATGGCAGAAAAGTCTCAGCTTTCTTGCCAGGGGTCAGGAACAGAGGCAAGAAACAGCGAGCATAGCCGAAAAGAATGCCCACCATGATGTTTAATGAAAGGAGAATCAACAGAGCTCCTCCCCCAAAAGCATACTTCATAGTCAAGTCCCCGGAGGGCACCCTATCTCCATCCACAACAGCAATCCATTCACCGGAAGGAAGCTGATGAACGTTCATGTGGTGAGTTCGCTTGCCATTCCAAGCATTCCGACCTTTCTTTGACTGCTCCAAATTCAGAGGCACCTCAACCTCATGATATTTCTCCATCGTTAGGGTCACGACATGGAAGGCGCGCAAACGGTGTCCATAAGTCTCACCACAATCTTGTCCAACCCGGTATAGCTTGCCTTCGTGTTCAAACAGTCCCCCTCCATTTCTAGCTCCAATGCTTTTGGGACCGTTCCTGACAGGGTTCCTTGCATGCTCTCTCCAAGGACCTAGAGGTGAAGGGGCAACCCATATTTCCAAGTGTCCGTTTTTGCGGGCACCGAAGCGGTAATGGTTAGAGGCAAAGAGCCAATACTTGCCGTCATGCTTCACCATGGAAGCATCCACCAAGGGCTGGTCTATCAGCGTTTTCTCAAACGCCCACCGCAGAGGAAACTGTCTAGCCTTGTAGAGGCTTAATTTCCCATTTTTGCTACCTTCCGGCATCATATATACCTGCATCAGAGGGAAAAATTGTAAAGGTAGAAACTAATAAACTAATAAAGTTAGAAACCTTGTTGAACGAGCTGGAAATGGTTTGAATTTCGTTGGCAGTTATTTACCTCGCCGTCATACTCGAAAACATGTGGATAGGACAGATGCCACTCTTCCTCGAGGGCGATACCCACATACGTCCATGTCACCCCTTGGTCCGAACTTTCTGCCACACCAATGTCGCCTTTCATCGTAATGCTTGTCTTCGTCTCAAAGAACAAATACATCTTAGAACCCTGCATTAGAAAAAGGAAATTCCGATTAGTTTCTGCAAGGTGATTGCTGGATATTCTTCACGTTGCTAACATGAATCGTTAATGAATCAAGTGGATCCGTTGGTCCGGAGCCACTTTTAACTAACCCTGGCCGTTGGAAAGATGTGCCAAGATGATATTATAGCCATGATGTGCATGCCCCCCTATTAAAATCATGAACAACAATGCAGTACTGCCTGAAAAATTATGACATCGGCCGTTACTTCGAGCAGAAAAAGAGACACGGTAACCTGTCTACTGTAACTTCTTACCCGAATGAACAGGAAGGGATCTGCCACAAAATTACTCGGAGAGTTCATGTCCGTCACTGAGGCACATGTAAACACTGGATTCGCTACAGGCCAAGCTGCTGTCTGGTTATTCCTAAAATTTGACTGCACACACAGCTCGTCAATTAGTCTGAGAACACCCTCTTGTTGAAACAAAACATTTGCGTGTTACTAATCTACAAACCTCTCTTGCTTGCATCCACAGATATGCTCCGGCTCTACGATCAATTCATCTACGTCTATTAAAATTACCTTTGACCGGATAATAGGGATTATTCAGGCAGGTAATTCTGTCGGTACAACTCAGTCCTTCCACCAAATGGAGACCACAAGTGCCATTGAAGCGGAAATTTATGAAGGAAAGTCAACCACTAGATATTATTCATGTACTTCAATAGGAGTCCTCAGTTTTCCGATGCGTTTAAACTCTAAACAATCCTTGTGGACATTAGAGTACTGGAATTTTCACTTCACACATGGATTTGATTAACGTGGTGACTGTTAGCAATAAATAAAATTATGCACAAATTATATTTTCAAAACTATATCTTATTGTTTAATTAGAAATTGAACCTCTGGATAGCTAGGAGAATACGTGAAAAACACAAATGAGTATGTACACCCACAAGTGACTCCTAGGGTTCTTTAGGAAAAATATGTTAGAGACAATAAACCAAAAGGATTTTCGTGTGGTCGCCTCCGAGCATGAGAAAATACACTTCGAGCAGGGAAACAGAACTGACCACTTCAATGGGCTGCAGCGCGAAAGGGGAGATGCCGCGGTACACTCCGATGCTCCATGAGCCTTCGTTGTCTGGCTGGCAGCCAGCGACCGGTCCGACACTGAGAATCCGCTTGTATGGCGAGAATGCCATCCAAGCAAAGAACGTCCCTACAACCGAGAAAAAGAGAATGGACCAGAAGTAAAATAAAAACGACGACGAGAGACCGCAGCCACGATGCGGCAGCTTTTCGTGGCACTTGGTACACAAGCCATAGCTGGGCCACCGACACTTGCACTTCATATCACACCAGTCCCCTCCCATTCCCGCCCTCGGACTCCCTGTGGCCTTCATCTCAAAAGTAATTGCGTCACCCTACCGAAAATCTTTCTACCGGACAGCTTCACTGACCGAGGAGTCTCATTTTGACGAATTGCCGACTTCAAATCCTGGGACTCTCCACCAATATTCTCACCCGTTCGGTCGTCAAAAAAGGAGGTAACGAAGCTGTATTGCACACAGATGTGACCGAAAAGAGCCTTCCGGGCAGCACTCTCGGATGTCCTTCTCCTTGTTTCCGCGAGCCTTGAATGCACGTCCTGGAACGCTAGCAATCCCGAGCTATACTCGAGGCCGTACCAAGCACGAACGTGCTCGTGCTAACTGAATTACGATCACAACCTCGTCACATCACCCTTGGGCACAAGAACATGCAATATTATTTCAGGTGAAACAGCGCGCCTCGTCTTGGGCAGAGGTAAATACACGGGTAACTCGAGCGTCCTCCCGAGATTGCCAGCATTTGTTATAGCAGAGTACAAGGAGCCACGGTTAACCGCCAAGTGCTCCCTGTTCCAGCTCGTTCGTACCTAAGCGGGCCTGAATCCCCATGGGAACGCCAGCAAGGCGGGAGACTGGGAATAAATCTTGGCTTCCTCAACAAAATACTGTACCGATACTCTATGAGATTCAAATTCTTCGACACTAATGCACAAATGATCTTTCCCTCACCAATTCCCCAAACCAAAAAACCATGAATGTTTTCGGCGCTCAAAAAAACCAAGAACGCCTCTCTCTCCAAGATCCAATCAAGAACAACTCCTACACCCCTCACTAAACCCTCAGGAACTCAGAAAGACGAAGCACATCAATTCTCTTGCAAGACTAAAGAAATTTCAAAAAAATAATAATACTTACTAACCAATACCACTCAAAAATCAAACGCGGTCGACAAAGAAACTGTCAAAGCTATTGCTTCTCACAAATCCCACCGCAAACGCACAATCTCACTTCTTCCTGCCTATCTCGAGCTCTCTTATCAGCTGTTCAATGAATCCAACACTCTGGATTATTAACAATCGCCTTCAAATGCGGCAAGAATAGCTTGACTCCCAAGCCTGCCTCCGGCGTCTCTAATAAAAAAATCAGAAACAGCTTCTGAATCCTCCTCGCTACTGACAAAGCAACATCCAGCTCGCACACCATCCACGGTCATGAATAGCTACCTCGCACAATCCTCCTTGCCGACTAAAGGAAACTTTCCATACAAACTCCAACGCACGGCTCTTTCCCGTGCCATAAAGTGCATCCTCTATACGACTAGTCAGAGAAGCAGTGGTTCCTCAGCTTCCGAATGCTGCCAAGAAACCCGAGGAATTCAATCCCGCAGGGTCGCTCTGATAGCTGGCGCCAACGCGGTTTACCTTCCTCGTGCGTTAGCAGCTCTCACCGACGAAAGGCAACACAGGGGTCAAAACGAAGCAGGAACGAGTGAGGATTACAAAGGAAGAAGAAGACGAAGAAGAAGCAAAGGAAGCAGCATGGGAGATTTCGAATCAATCGATTGCAACTCCTTCGCACCAACTCATGGAGATAGTCCCGCCCGATCGGTGGAGACGACGCAGACGCAGACGACGCAGCTGGAGGGGCTGCTTCCCAGTCACTACTGCTATCTGCCGGGCCGGGCTGGCCGGGACGCAGCTTCGGCAGCGTGCCGGGCGAGTGCCGCCCCGGATTTGCGTTTCCACCCCGCCCGGCTGCAGCATTTCCGCTATTGGGGGTTATTAGCAGCATGTGGGATGGAATCGGACCGGGCTGGGTGGACTGGGCCACCGGCTGGTGCCGCCCGACCCGTGCCGGCACAGGTTATTACGTAAGAGCCGGTGCCGGACTGCCGGCTCCCTCGGTTGCTGACCTGGCTAGCTACCTGCCAAATCTTGTTGACCGGATCCCTACTGTAGCTGGTTGCCTACTTGCCTACTCCTCTTCTTAGAAACGGACCCGAGTAGCATAATCCGATGTTATCCGTATAGAGTTGCGACCTATTTTACTCTTCATACAGACCAGCCTATTTCCTACCTACTCTAATACAGACCATCCTGTTTCCGACCTACCTGTCGGAGACTGCTCTGATACAGACCACACTAATTTAGACCTCGCGGACAGTAGGCCACTGAATTGTTTTTTTGTCTTTTGTTTTTTTGTTTTTGTTTTTTTGTTTTTGTTTTGTTTTGGCACAAATTAAAGAATGAAATAGGCCTCCGAGTTTCATCCATTCATGTGTAGAGGCTGTACATTTTAGAACACAAATCTAGATGGGACGGTTTTGCAAACAAATCACAATTAGGTGTTGTTACCTTACTGTAAGGTTGAAACTAACATTATTTCAAATCCGTCTCTAAGTATTTCAAGGAAATTGCTATCCATTCACGGAATCTTCATGAACAAAAATGATCATTTATTAGCAACTCGGAGATCATTTGGGCACAAAAACACTAAGAGAAATTAAAAGATCATTTGGGGATATGGAGGGAGTAGAAAAAAAAATTATGGGATGAGCTCACAACAAAGTGTTGTGAATGAGGCTTTGTACTCTTGTCAATCAGATTGAGAGTGTTGGAATTGAAAGGTACATTCATTCCAGGTGTTAGGATCATTGGATGAAAATGATACAAGGTAGTCTGCTCTTAAAGCCACTTTTTAAGAGCTCATAACATTTGAGGGGAAGCTAATTAAACTCCTTTGAAATTAATTTAGTAACCCATGGTTGTATCATGTTAGTCCTTGTTGTGGTCCTTGAAGACCGTATGTTTCAAAAAAATTAATTAATTAATTAATTAATTTAGTAAATTTTTGTAGGAAGAAACAAAAACCAAGACTTGGTATGTAATTGACAAGTCGCTTCATATTTTTTGGACCTTCATGGTATGAAGGTAAGAGCACCTAATGGTGTCCTTGTACCCATTGGCTTCAAACTCTACAAAGCATAATCATTTCAGGTTGTAAATGTAAGTAGACAGTAGAGCGTTTATTTTTTTGATCTAAAAATGATAAGATGTCTATAGTCTAGCTACATTTATGTTCTAGAATGAATTACTGGCCTAGAAAGGGACGCCATTAGCCCTTAAAGGACAAATTGGTGACCATGGAAATCATGGCTTTTGGAATCATGTGACATCATCTACTTTAAAAATAAAAAAAAAATACACATTGGAGGTTGAAGTACTATAGAAGATCTTCCCTTTCCACACAAAATTCAAAGGATGAATAGTTGCAATTCTGTCCTAAATAGAGAAATTCCTTGTCATCCATCAACCACAAAATGGCTGTGTCAACGTTTATGGGTTAGGTGCTCTGACCTTAGTTACAAATTTTTGTAAGTTCAAACATAGTGGTCACCAAAGCGACCCCCTCCTGAAATGTACACTCCTGGTACATTGAAGAAAGCGAAAAGTACCTCTGGCTGTTCCCCCCCTTACCTTAGTTTTTTTGATTGGGAGCCTAATATGCACTGGCTGACTGGCTCAAGTTGCCCTCGAGGTTCATCTGTTGTACTGTCCATTGTCAGTATTTTGGGATCTTTTCCCATTACAAATCTTACAAGGGACCATGCAATTAATTAATAAAAGGGTGGTTGTCTTAAACCTAGTGGATGTGGGGAGAGGAGATATATTGGGATTTACGAATTTGTGACACGTGTTGGGCTATCCGTAGTAGCCTAGTAAGACATGTCCTTTAGGCCTCTATATGACATTTTGGGGGGTCCAAAAATGTCTGTTTTTTAGACACCTCAGTCAGTCAGTGTAGGAATTAATTCATGTCTCCAGAAGCAACTGAAGGTTTTTGGGTAGAAAAAAAAGATGATGGAAAGGTTTCCAAATGACTTCCTTTTGTTGGACTGTACTTGTGAAAAAAATCGGTAGTCATCCAACTGGCATTCATGTGATGGAAAGCAGAATCAAACTTTATACGGAGAACAAAACTAGTGTGCCTTGGGGCCGTTTCCACAACCAAAAAAAAGAAAAAGTAGTAATTTTCTAATTTTTTAATTCATACAAAATTTTTAATTCAATAACTTTTCACAATGTAGATCCAAATGTCATGAATCAAACAAAGCATGTGCACCCCTCCTCATGTGCACCCCTCCTCATTGAGGGCTTTTTGATGGTACTAAGAGCATCCCCACCCATCTTGCAAAACGGATGACTTGTCCAAGGTGGCTTGCAAAAATGCCCCACCCATCTTGCAAAACAAATGAACTTGTTCAAAGGCTAGGCCAAAAGCCTTGGGTGGCTTGCCAAATGAGGGTGTTCTGCAAGCCAAAGCATGGCTTGCAAACCACATGAGACAAGAGCACCGTCACTTTCCTCTATAGCACAGACCTTTAGTGCTATAGCCTATTGGACCTTGCAAAGTGGTCCAAATTTGGGAACTTATAGCATGCTATGGGTGGGGCGGTTTGGCTTGCAAATTGGATGGCCCCGCATTTTGCAAGGCAAATGGTGATGCTTTAAGAACACAACCAGGGGACATATGATTCTGGAGATCTCAACATAACAAACAAATAGCTTGATTTAAGGTCAATATAGATTGTAATATACAATATTTTTGGTTTTAATTAATTTTCATCAGTACATTTATTTTATTAAATAAATAAATGGTTTAACTAACTTTGTGGTGGATTCCATGGTGTTGCATTGTATTGACCCTTGAACAAAAAGACCTATCTATCACCAATATAACTAGGTACTTTGCTAGAAATGATCCAATAGGTGCATTCTACATTTTTGTAGTAATCTTAAAATTCATCCATCGAATACTTTTGGGTCTTAATGTCTTTCAAGGTCAATCCTACAAAGATGAAAGTAAGTTAGTTAGTCAAAAATGATTTGATTTTTGGATAAATAAATGCATTTGGCATTTCTACAATAATTTTGGATCCATCAATCATTTTTTAACTCAACATCCTTACTGGGTGAATGCATTGGTAGTATTGCATTTACAAAGCACTATTCATTAGTTGTAATAAGGTCTATATTAAATTGAAGAGAGCTTGTATATCTAGCAATGCAATTTTTTTCCAAAATATAAGGTGGTTTAACCTTGAAAGGGTGCCAATATATGACCAAGATAATCATTCAAAAATGATCTAATTTTTGGACCATTAGGTACATTCTTTATTTCTATAGTAATATAAAAAGTCATCTATTGGCCACTTTGGGATTGTAGTATCTTTACATGGTTAACTTCCTTGGGTCACACAAAGGGATATCTTCATGTCTTCTTGGGTCTTAAAGAATGTTTGGGGGAGCGATGCTTCACAATATACAATGTTATATGTTATGAAGATTCTCGAAGATTTGGTATTAACTATAGAATATGTTTATTAAAATTCTTGTGTCATTTGTAGAAATTGATAAAATATCTATATATGTGCAAGTCCAAATTCTTCCTAGAATAGAACAAAAAGATTTCAATGATAAATACATATTAAAATTCTAACAACATTTTCATAAAAATTGCTTATGTAAGGAGCTAATGGTGAACCACACAAATCTTCCAATGCCATCATTGTTTAGCTAATATTAATCATAACAAAGACTACATGTGGCATCAACTCCTTGTGGTTTTGAATTCTAGTTTCCAAATCCCATTTACAACCGCATTCACACTACACAACACAATTAGGATGAGGTTGAGTTAGGGATGTGGGATCCAATTTGATCAATAAATTAATATTGTTGTTTACTTGGGATAAATAGTGCCTCATGGTTATACCTTTCTTGTTTTCATTGTCCAATGTCTTTAACATGTGGATGCTCTTACCTTATTACTAAACAATTCTCAATATATCATGAGGCCATATTTGCATGGAACAATAACGATGCTCTTATACCTTACTAGCACGAACTTGTTGCATAATAACATTAATTGAACTTAGGAGAATATGGATTCCATGACAAAACATTCAAGATGAAATATTTTAGATGAAAACGTGACCATTTTTGTAACATAGGTTGTGATAGTTTGTAATTAACCCTAGAAGGGCCTCAAAGCCCTTTGCGGCCATATAGTATATTATATATTTGGTAGTATTTGATCAAGTAAACATTGACCAAATACTTTTCAATCCAAAATAAATTAATGATGATGATAGTATGTAAATAAAAATCTATGAAAACTCATCTATTAACTCCTAAATGTCCATATTCATCTCCAAAATTGACAATTTGAAAAAAATAATTACAAAGTGTTATTTGGAAGCATATTTTGGAATTGAAATGCAATTAAAAGTTGTATATTTTGATTTGTAGATTCCATATGTACGGTTAGATTCACCAATGCTATCACCAAACTTTTTTTATAAATTTTGCAAGAGAAATTCCAAAATTCCTTCAAAATTCGATTGCAAGTAAAATGTTATCATTTTTTGAGTAAAATTTGTTGGAATGGATTTGAAATGAGCTTCTCTTCACATGGTGATTTTTTGAAATTTTTGTGTTCTTCCCATCTATAACCTCATTTTGACTAATCCAATTTTGAACTATAAAGTCAATGCAATTTGACCACTTGACATACTTGCTCATTTGTAATTTTAGAAAGATACAAACTCTAGTAATACCAAATCCAACTTTTAGATAAGTCAAAAACTTGATAACATATCTTTGCAAATTATAATAACTTTCATCCAAGTAGTTAGGAAGATGAAAATGGAGTTTCAATCTGTCCATCATCCAAAAAATGGACGTCGACTCGTTTAAGGGTTAAACTACAATTGAAGAGTTACACCATGCCCACGGCATGGCACCAAGGGACCCATACACAGGCAATTGGCGTGCCCAAGCTTATTTACTTCCCCTCAGCAGGCGCGCTAAGCTTGAAAATGTGGCCAATTATGCTCAAATTTGAAGATGGCACTGTGAATTGGTGTGTCTTCAATGTGCTGTGCCAAGCAATTCACCTAAACTTTAGGCCCAATCTTTGAGATATATTCTCCCAATTAGCTATCGGACATGCTAGAAATAGTATAAGCTACAGTCGCATTTACTTCGCTTCAATCAAAGAATGTTCAATGTATGCTTGGCATGTCTGTTTGGGGGAGTAGTGAGGCTGCAGACTTCACAATTGCACGCCAGACCTCCTCTTGGTGCCCTTGTTTGGCATGCCTAGCGTAGGGAATTAGCAATCCCAAAATTGGCTAAATTTAGCTCAATTGCTACTTAATTTTTTCATGCCCTCAATATTAAATTCAAAAAAATCTTCCAAAAATGAACATTTGGCTAATTTCCTTAAACCCGTTTTGGATTTGCTAGTGGGGATGCTCTTATAAAGCTAAATATGGGTCGTATAGCAGGACTCCAAGGGCCTTTCAAGAGTTAATATATAATAGATTACTCCGTACTAAACAATTTGCGTCCATCCTCAGGGTTTGCATGGGACGGTATGAAGCCCCATAAGTTGCCATTCCGGTGCATGCAACCTCGCCAGCACCCGAGGGGAACTGAAAGGAAAGTGACCCCGCTGGAGCCGAGTCAGCAGCTCGCATCCACCTGGCATTCCCGCCAGCTAAACTTGTTCAAAGGACCTCTGGAACCGGATCAGGTTGCGGGATCGGGATCCAATGCAATGCACTCCAGTCCCCGACTAACTTAACTTTAACTTACCCCCAACGGCCGGCAGCAGTCCCGGGAAACCGGAACTTGCCTTCCAAGGCACCCTTTGACTTATGGCATGTGCTTCTTTCTTTTCTTTTAGGTATATTTGGGGCCCTAGTGGCAACATGAGTAATATACCGTGGGACCCAAAATCATGAACAGACCCCGGGATCTTCACGTAGTACGGCTGGGAAGGGTGGGTGATGTCAAGGTGACCCACCCACCTCTCCTAGAGGCGACCTCTCCTAGAAACACCTAAAATTGCCAAAAGTGTCTTGCTATCTCCATTCATGCACAATAGAGTTTCTTTGAAATGTTTCTAGGCTTCCATTAAATGGGTTCCTTCTATAATGGCATTAAATTGTCTCCTTCTTACTTACAGTTGATTAGTTGATTGTTACTTTTGTCAAATTTCAGTTTCAACGCCACATGTATGACGATTTCCAATGGTCTAGAAGGAGTTGCTACTTCAAAAAATTCATAGAAATTCATGACAGTGCAACAAGGCTTTGCCGTATGGCCACTCTCTGTGTCAGGGCCTAGGTATGTCAGTCCTGTCCGTCATTGTGTCTATTTGTCCTTGTATGTCTTGCTTATTTGCTTTGTTCCCCTACCAAGCCACTTGTGACTAGTAGTTCCGTATTTTTACCCTTTGCAATGAAATTTCATTTTGTGTGTTTCCAAAAAAAATCATAGAAATTATATGTCATATCTGAAAATCATAATTTTTTCTTTTGAAAATTCATAATTTCCATTTCTAATACTACAAAAATATTTTTTGTAGTATTTTTTCTAATACTACAAAAATAATTTTTTGGTAGTATTTGGTGAAAACATAGTCAAATACCTTTAGGGGTTAATTTTGTTTTGAAAAATAAAAATCTGGAAATTAAGAAAATCTTATGAACTCTATTTCTGCAAATGGGGAAAATTTCCCTATGGTTAAAAAACTCCCTTGTAGATACATGTATTTGCTTAAACCTTAAAGGAGGAAGCCCCCCATGACCAAGGTAGTCATCAAAACTGCTCTGATTATTGGACCAATAGGTGCATTCTATTTTTCTACAGTCAACAATGAAGTCATCCATCGGACATCCACAAAAAGTCCACTTCGACGTTGAAGGGTCAGAAATGGGTTGCCCCCCTCAGTTAATTCTGCCAAGATTTCGTTGAACACTTGATGTTTTCGTGCATGGAAAGATCTGAGTGAATGCCTGCATATTGCATCAGTCCCCCCCCCCCCCTCTCTTGAAAGCAATGATGCGAAGTACTGTACCGTGAGAAATGCAATCAATTGCTGGTCATGGCATTTGGGGGCGGGGAGGACTGGGGAGGGGCCTGGTGTGGTGTCCGTCTTGGCTGGCGCCGTGGCCCCGTCAGTGGCGCCTTGACTTTCTATTGGGTGGCTGCCATTGGGCAGCTGCCGGGGAAGCTTCGGTATGGCAGGGCTGGCTCGCCGCCGCCTTGGAAATGGGATGGGAGTCCGGAGTTCCGTCCGAGCAGTTTGGACTTTGCGACTTTGGGAGGTCGAGACGCAGTCCTCACCTTCCTTCCGTCCGTCCGTCCGTCATGCGGAGGAACTGAACTTAACTTAGTGCCGTCACTTCCGACAGTTACTGTCAACTGTCAACTGTACTGCACAGGGGAGGAAAGAAAAAAACCCTACCGGTTCCGGTGCCGGCAGGTAATAATAAGGGTTGAATACCCTATGCAGGGATTGGGGGCAGGGGGCTCCAATAAAAAAGAACCCATTAATGGAGACTCACCCATTCCCACCCCTGGACCCAATTCTGGTCGTTTAATGTACCAATGGAGTACGTTCTAGAAAGAAAGAAAGAAAATGTGCACTGTTGGTAAGGTATGGTAGCTTTACCCATTACCAATCCTGGACCCAATACCACCCAAATGTAGGCTCCTTTGCTGATTCTTTCACTGCTAGGCCACTTGTGGTTGACATGTCCTGTATTTTTACCTTTGAAATGAAATTCCATTTTATTTATGTCAAAAAATAAAATAAAAATGTAGGGCCCTCATTGATTCTATGATGAAAATTTATGACAATAGTACATGCCTTATCTTCACATTAACTTCACAATAAGACATGTATTATAGTTTTACATTCTCATTCTAAGATCAATGAGGACCCTACATTTGGGTGGTATTGGGGAAAGCTACTTTATATGATAGAGGAGTTTTGTGAGCCAAGTTTCTATCAGGCTCTTGGATGGGAGGCGCCTAGAGGGGGGCTAGAAGGTGTCCGAACAAATAGGTAGTTTCCATCAAAACTACCTTTAGAAAGCAAAGCAACCACAACAATATGAAGTAGTGACAATGCGATTGGCGATAGGCAAGATCTACTACAATTCTACTACAATTGAGCAGTTGAGTGTTATAGTTGCAAAGGCTAGATTGAAGTACTACAACCTTGCCTTCTTCTAAAATCAACCCCCTCTAGGCTAGGGTCTAGACCTTCCAAGCCTACAAAGCCAAAATGCAAGGACTAGAGGCTAGAAGTCCGGTTGAAGGAAAGACCACAACTTGGATTGCAATGGAGAGTGCCTAAACTATCCAATTCATAAGGTCTAGGAGCCCAATGGCAATAGGTGCATCTACCTCATAAAATTTTATGCTTTGTTTTGTTCAATTTTCTTTATTTTGTCACAAGTGATAGATTAGGAAGGACTTCAAGACCTTAACCCTGAAAGGATGTGGTCCCCCATGCCCAAGATAGTTACCAAAATGTCCCAATTATTAGACGAATAGGTGCATTATTTGTTTCTACAGTAAACAATGAAGTCATCCATCAAACACTTTTGTCCTTGACATTCTTTAGGATTTAATCCTTGAAGGAAGTGCCCCCCCATGACCAAAGTAGCCACTAAAATGCTCTGATTATTAGACCAACATGTACATTTTCTATGGTAAACAATGAAGTCATTCATTGGATACTTTTGGTCTCCATCATCCTTCAAGGGTTAACCTCTAAAGGACAAAGCCTATGACCACAAAGTCAAACTTCAAAGTCCTTTACTTTGTATCTTCCATTTCCACACTACTTGTGAATGAAACTTCTTGGTTTTGTTTTGCAAAGATGAAATCATGTGTCCAATATTTGTCTTATGATTTTCAATTTTTTTGGTGAAAATTTAGAATTACCAAGAATTTTTGAAGAAAAAAGATGAAAAAATGGAAAAATAGCCCTCCATTACTAAGGTAGTCAACTACAAATTATCAAATTCCTACATGATTATAAGAGATGCATTCTAAGTTTTTTTCTTTAAAAGTAATTCGTTTTAGTCTTTAGCCCAAGAGAAATGATGAAGATGTTTTCTATTCTTTAGATGTTCAAATACACTTTGTGCAAATTGAAGAATGGATGATTTTCATTTAATTTTTTTGTGCAATTTTTTTGGTGCTATATCTAAATGATTGACTTAAATTTAAGACATTTCAATTGTTCTTTCATTTTTTTTGAGGTAATTTATTAATACAATGATACACTATCCAATGTATTTCAATACTTTGGACTTTTCTTCCCTTGTAGCTTGATTTTTGCATTCAAAACAATTTCATTTGCTTTTGAACAAAACCTGAAAATGAAGTTTCTAAAGTTGAATTTCTACACTACTTGGAAATTTTGAATAATTCCTAAAAATAAGCATTTCAACAAAGTTTGAAGTTGAAGATCTATAACCACTTTTCTAAATATTGTATAGGATGACATGAAAATTTTCTTTAGGCTATATCACAATATTCTACACTACAATGTCCTTCTATCTTGAAATTTAAAAATTTTTAAAGCATGATTTGTATTTGATATGAATTTTCTTCATTTCTTCTTCAAAGATTCATAGTAATTTGAAAATTTCACAAAAAAATCTGAAAATTTAAAGACAAATATTAGAAATGTAATTTCACCTTTGAAAAATAAACCCACAAAAATTCACTCATGCATGATAGTGAAGAAATAAGGAATACAAAGTGAAAGACTTTCAACTTTGACTATACAATCATAGACTCCAGCATCCTTTGAAGTTAACCCTATAAGGACACTATAAACTAGAGTAGTTTGATGGATGACTTCATTATAAATTGTAGAAAAAGAGAATGTACCTACTACCTACTAGCACAATGGTCAAAAAATTATGGTGATCATTTGTCATAAAGGGCCTTAACCTTACAAAGTTAAATTCTAACCATAATGCCTAAAGAATCTTGATACAAATTCATGCAATTCCAAAGTCAATAATAAAAAGACCAAACAATGTCATGCCCATTAATCCTATGAGGACATTGCAGACCAGAGTGGTCCAACAAATAAACTTCACTATTCACTAAATGACTTCACTAAATGACTTCACTATTAACTATAGAAAAGGAAAATGCACCTATTGATCCAATAATTGGAGAATTTTGGCCATGGGGGGCCACAACTTTACAAGGTAAAATTAGTTAAGTCAATGAAATTCAAATTAGGTCTGATATTCTTTGTCATCAACTTTGCGTGCATACAGAACCTTACATGATTTTAGTGTGTTGTAAGCATGGTCGAAAAAATGTGATCATTAACAAAACTTAGAACTTTCTAGAGATTGCGACCGTCATTGTCCAGTAAGTAATTTCTAGCAACTCTTCTTTATCCACAAACAAGATTTGACCTGAAATACAGTCTCGATTAGCCAAACTAAGTAACTGAAAAACAGGCATGATGTCTGGGGGTTAAACTTTAACTTAAAAACAAACTACAGTTCCTGTCAGCCATGCTTCTGGGGGTCGTGAATCCTAAACTCTCTTCACAAGTAACTTACAAAATATTCCAAGAAAGATTTTCAGATTGCTGCGTATTGAGCAGTCCAACAATGAGCAGAGGATAGATTCCACTGTGAACTGTCTTAGCATGCCGGGCAACTACACGGCTATCTATCCAAGGATACAACAATCTGAACAACCTAATAAAAGTGAAATTCTAGAAGTATTGCTATGCACAAGTTGCGAGCACTACCGTATCCACATTGATACAGGGGGATATTCGCGAAGAGACGTATAACAAAAGAACATTGGAACATAATACATCTCATATTATGTTATAAGGTAAAGCGGTTGAGATAATCAGGATCTCTTCTAGCTTTTTCCTGAAACTTCTTGAACCACTGATTCAAGATATCCATCGGAATCAGCAGTTTGTCACCTTCTATTGTACAGAACGATTGCATGAAGTTGAACAAATTCTCACCAACTTTCAATGCAAGCTCCTCCACCCGCTTCTGTTGGCCTACATTGAGGGCAGGAAGGGTCGCAAGGTCTTCAACTGAGATACCGATTTGTGCAGAGGCGGTAGGTGCACCGGGTCCAGTGAGTAGCATTTGGCCACTGGTTGCCCCAGGCCAAAGAAGAGGGAACACAGCGGAAGGACATGCGCTATGTACAGCGCCCCGGTATTCAAATTGTGAACCTGGTGTTTGCACATACACAGCTAATGCTTTTCCAGCTGGTAGTGCCATTTCATTTAGCAAGAAGATACACATCTCCTTTACTTGATCGTACGCCTCCCCTGCGGACATGTACATTTCCCTTAAACTCATAAAAAGGGGAAAAAATTATTACAATGCTGCAGCAATAGTGTAATCGTTTACTAAAAGTGTGACCACAATATTTCAACAAAGGTTCCACTCTCCAGCAGTGCAGCTGTCAAAGCTCAAAAACAGGGTTCAAATGGTTCAAATCGTCCAATCTGCTAGACAGAACTAACCAAGAGACAATCTTCAGAGGAAAAACAGACTTACCAACAAAATAATTCATGTCCAGTATCCATCGATGATCATCAACTTGGTTGAAAGTCGAGACGCCCAATGGAAAGCTCCGATTAGGGAACAAAACGCCGAACATCCTGATAAGCGCTTTCAGGAGCCAAGTCTTATACTTCTCTAATCTGAACTGTCAAACATTCACACCCAGCTATCGAAGTGACAATGACCAGCAGCAGCGCAGCAGGAAGGGTTTGTAAGTCAATTGCTCCTGCAAAGCCAAAAGTGTACAAAATTTGAGAGTGCACCACATTCAGGTCACCAAAGGGCAGGGAAGATCACTACCACTTCTACAAATCTTAAAACAGTCGAGTGAGAATAACCAGACAAGGCACACAGGTAGCGTTCAAGAAATTTCTCCAGCGCCATTTGAAGTGTAAGGCTTCTACTCCACTAATCGGATTTCTGAAGTAGACCGATCGAGGCCTAGTCTATGAGTTTCAATCCCTGCTTTATTCTTAGCGTTGCCGCCCCATTCTGCAAGCTAATCATGCACACTTCAAATCATCAATTTGAAAGTCCACATGAAAGGACTTCTCGACACTTCTTATATGATTCATTGAATCGTGACATGGGTTTAGAATGAATTACAGGTCTAAGCAGTCCTAGGAGAACTCAGCACTACCGTAAATGCAACCCTAAACCCTACATCTGCCACAGCAGCCCGTTGGTGATTAACCCTAAACTGGAACAGCTGCTTTCGTCACAACAACTTCACCACAACGCACTTGGGCATAAACATACCCAATCAGATCACGTTCCGAGAATTTAATTTGATGAAATAAACTTCTAAACAAAATTGCAGAATGCTAATCTAACCCTCTGAAAGATTTAAAAACTCCTATTTCATTGTTGCTCAATATTGTTACCTAGATCCAACTGTGTGGCAGCGAGGAGCACAATTGCAGATCTCTAAGGTTGACAAGAATTCCACAATCTGAACATATTCAAACCCGGGCATGCAAACGCCTCAACCTTACCACCCCCCAATGTAATCCAGTAAACCCTCTAATGACACTGCTTCGGGTGGACAAATGAGCTTCTGTGAGCAATCTCACCTATGTTCACACGACATGACAGATTAGAGAGGATTAAGTGTATAATCAAATCTATAATCAATTATACTACAAATAGCCGTAAACATGATACTCTCAACAGTCTGTTAATAGAACCGATAACATTACGCTCGATTTGAGCCGTGCACCATAGTTAATACAATGGTTAGTGCAATTGATTCTGTGAACAACCGAGACTTCCTCACCTAAAATTATCTCGGTCTCTTCATAGAAAAATCAAAAAAATAGAGGACACTTCCGAAAAGCTCCAGACTACAGTCCCTGAGATGGAGGAGCGTGCTCAATTGAAGAATGGGGTATAGAGCTCAAAACGTACCTCTGCATTAAATTAGCTGGTCTCAAGACCTGAGTCTCGAGAAAATGTGCAAAATCCTCCCACCAAATCACAAGAGTGTGATGATTTCTTCGACCAAACAGGGAAGTGCAGATCGCACCACTGTCGAAGCGGGTAGACAATTCGCGAAAGATCTTCACGAATGATCTGGAAGACTCTTCTCCTGGCAAGGGCTAGGGCTAGGGTTAGGGCTGCATTCCAGCAGCAGCCAGGTGGGAGAAAGCCAGGTGGCGTGATTTGGGAGGGCGGTACCCCGACACGTGGAAATTCATCTCAGCCCCATCGGCACTTCAGGAATTTATCCGTCGAGAGTAAGTTATTCTCCAGAATTCACGATTTGAGTAAAATCATCATACGGTGGAAGCACGCAGAACCTTCAATATTACAAAGTCAGCATAGTTGGAGGCACCTTTTGCTAGGGAAAATAACATTTAGTAGAAAAAAATATTTTTGTAGTATTAGCAATTGAAAATCATGAATTTGAAAATTTGAAAAAAAAGAATTTTTGGATACAACATGTATTTTCTATGAATTTTCAAAGTGAAAGCTCCCTTGATCACTGTAACTATCACGTAAGAAAACCTGAAATCGAAAATTGACAAAATTTGAAGTCAACTAATCAACAATAAGTAAAAGAAAAATTTAATGTAATTGTAGATGGACACTTCAATAGAAGTTTAGAGACATATCAAGGAAATTCTAATATGTATGATTGGGAACATTAACACTTTTGGGTGTTTCTATCTTAAAGTATTATTTGGAAGAATTCATGTACAAATTAAAGTTGTAGCTTTTGAATTCATAAGATTCCATTCATCAAGTTAGATTCATGAATGCTATCATCAATATTTTTTTATAAAATTTGAAAGGAAAATTTCAAAATTCCTTCAAAATGTGATTATAAACAAAATATTATCATTTTTTGAGTAAAATTTGTTGAAATGGATTTGAAATGATGTTCTCTTCACATGGTGATTTTTTGAAAATTTTGCGTTCTTCAAATCTATGACCTCATCTTGGCAAATCCAGTTTTGAACTAAAGTCAATGCAATTTGACCACTTGAAATACTTGCACATTTGAAATTTTAGAAAACTTTATATGTACTCTAGTAACACCAAATCCAACACTTAGATACTAGGACAACAACTTCATAATGCATCTCCACAAATTAGAATCACTTTCATCTAAAAAATTAGGAGGATGAAACTCAAGTTTGAATCTATTCATCTTCCCCCAAATGGACATTGGAGTGATTAGGGATAAAAACCGTAGTGTGCCTTGGGCTATTGCCACAACCAAAATAAAAATAAAAATAATTTTCTAATTTTTTTATTAAAAAATAACTCTAAAATCCATAACTTGCACACCGTAGATCCAAATGCCACAAAATAAAGCCCTTGCACCCCTCCTCAGAGAGTGCTTTCTGGCGCTACCAAAAATGCAACCGGGAGACATACAGTCCAAGAGATCTCAACATAATATACAAACTAAACTAAACTAACAACCTAATTTAAAGGTATGGAAGGTATGGATTGAGCATTGGCTCCTTAACCCCTATGCGTTAGAGCGGATGATTTTTGGACTTTGAGAGAATAGGATTTGTGGAATACCATGTTTATCAAATATTATAATCTCGAAATTGGCATGGTGGATTCTCTTATAAATTGCAGATTCATATTCATTAGCAAGTTGGCTTCAAATCTCAACGGTGAAAACTTCAATAACCAAGTAGTTTTCAAATTATTCTGGATTTTCTAGATCCAACAAAAAAAACTCCTCATTTATGTAGTTCTCTCTGTGACGCTTAGGGGTTAAAGATTAAGCATTAAAATTTCGAATAATGGGTGAACGCAAATACATTCCAAGTATACAAAAATGCATTTTTCCTTCCATCAATTTTTTTGAAGATTTGTGAGTTAGTTCTTTATAATTTGTATAGTCTAGATTATGAAGACTTGGCTTTGCACAAGTTCCATAATTGCAAATATTCAAGAAGGTTTGATCTCAAAAATTAACTATTTTAGTTCAAAAAATGACCCTAAAAAAACTACTTGAATTAAAGTAAAATAATATTTTTTGCAAATCATTGTGATTAGAACTTAACATTTTGAATTGAAAGGAAAAAAATTCTTGTGAAATCATAGTGACATCATGGAATTTTAAATTTCTGGCTTCAAATTTTATTGAAAATAATTGGTTTGCATATTAGTTGGTCTACTAATTATTTGGACGTGATCTATGGATCATATTTTACAAATATTCTTTGAGAACCATCCTTAAATTATTCTTCTAAGTTTCATTTTATAATACTTCTTTACAATTTTGAAAATTTGGATTAATCTTTTGGTTTTTAACGGATTAGTTTTTAGTTCAAGAAATTAAATTAATTAATATCAATCTTAGTGTATTGGAAAAGCATTGGAAATTAGGGCCACTTTATATTAGGGACTAGGCCTACATTTTGAATCAACCTAATTTCAATCTAATTGGGCTATCAATTTAGTCCCAAATTTAAAATTGGGATCATTGTAGGTTCTTCTAATATAAAGTCCTTTGACCCAATTAATGATCCAATTTAAATTGACACATTCAAAGTGGGCCTTTATTATCGCCCCAGGACTTTACAATAGATGAAGGCCCAAAAATGAGCCAAAAGGTATGTTTACACTTAGTATTTAGAGTTGGCAATGATTGTTAGCAAGGGTCTTTGAAATGAATTGTAGGTAGTTACACTATTGGACTTGATTCAATTTTGACACTTTGTCAACAATGTTTCAATTTCTTAAAATAAATATTGTGCAAAAATTTTCTTTCTCATTTAAAAAATGTTGACTTGTAATTTTCTTTCAAAATTCAATGTAATTAATTTTACTGCAAATGATGGCTAATTAAAAATATAAAATATCCATTTGTTCTAATGGACAAAAGAATTAATAATCACTACTTGTTCAAATGAAGACAACTACAATTTGAATAATTATTTATTTGAGAGAGCAACAACATACACCATTTTGTACACTTAATTCATGTCTCAAATGGGATGCACTATTTTTTTTAAATAGCTTCATAAAAGCTTTAAAGTGACATAGAGTGGATAGAAATAAAATAAATATAACAAACCTATTTGGAGTCCTCATCTAAACTTGGAAAAGTTATAGTTCCATCCTTTTTTCATTTTTGCTTCATAGAATGTTCTAGCCATCATCTCATGAAATGATGTTATATCTTGCAACATAATTTTTTTAATCTTCTCTTCTTTAATTTATTTCCTTTTAACCCTTGAAAAGCCTTGGAGGGTCCTCTATACCACTCATATTTAGCCTTATAACTCCTCAACTATGGTGTAATATATGAATTGTGATACATTGTTATTTACATTCTATCAAAATCATTAATTTACTTTGTACTGAAAAGTATTTGGTCAATATTTTTCTAATCAAATACCAACAAATACATAATATACTATGCGGCTGCAAAGGGCTTTCAAGCCCTTCAAGGATTAATGAAACCTCCATTTCAATCTCCTCGAATCATAACCACTTCCCTTGTCCACTATGTATTCAATACTAATTTTTGTATTTATGTAGTAACTTTATTTGTTGGTTGCCTTTACAATGTGAAAAATATGTGTTGTTAAATTCCCAAGACGTTTTACTTTGCCAATCCTCCACAATTTCAAACCATTTATTAATACCAACATTACATGAGTTTAATGTATACTATATTAGTATGTAGAAAAGTGAAATTATTTCTTAAATAAGGAATTCCAATTGCACAAGGTTTGTATTGGATCCACTTAAATGAGAAATTGGATTGAGATTGCAAGTAGTGTCTAGTTCCTTGGTAATTGCTTAGGCTAGAATTGAATATATTGGTAGTAAACTTTTTGTGAGTTCTCTCATTTTGATGAGATATCCCTATATCACACAATTTAGAACCTATGGTTTGTCAACAATTATCATGTGGTTATCATTGTTTCATGGGTTCGTACGTTAGTATACAATTTAGTGCATTGTTATGATGCAGTACTTTACAATTTATCGCACTGTTATGATGCATTACTTTCAATTGAAAATAATGCATCGTAACCGTGCGATAAATTGTATATTAACATGCGAACCCATGAAATAATGATAACCACATGATAATTGTTGACAAACCGCATGTTCTAAACTTTGTGATGTACTGTTAATTCTACATGGTATAAACATTTGTCCAAAATTCTAAACATGTATTGCCTTTGAAGTACTCATTTATGAAGTGTTTATAAACTTACAATGTATTTATAGAAAATATATTTATAAACAAGCAAAGGTCATGAATTTGAGTTTTTGAGTATCATATGCCTCTAATATCCAAAAAATAAATGGGTTACATTAATTTTTCTGCTTCTTTAGAGTCCATGTCACGAATTTAGAGCTTGTGAATGCATTTGAGAAGTTCCAAATTCATGACCTAGGCACTAGGGGTTGTCACACCTTCACAAGGGCAAGTTTCTTCAAAGAATGAACAATGCATGTGAGAAAACATGAGACAATGCGGATGGATGCATGGTTTGGTGTCTCAATAACCCATGTCACAATGTTGATTTCAAGGAGGGGTATGCATTTCAAAATGAATATCACACAAAACATTGTAGTTTCTTATGCTATTTTGAAATTAAAAACATAAGAACTTGATTAAGAAAACATTTGTGTATATTTTTTGACAACCAAGGTCTATCAACATTGGTTTATCAGGACTCTCAAAGATAAATGTATGGATTGCTATAACAATTATGTTTTATACATATGGACTTTTCTTAAAAACATAAATACATAGAATTGGTTTACAGTGACTAATGTAAGAGTAAATGAAAACATTCATTATCTAAAAATGAATTCTTTGGTGCCAACATCATTGTATTTCATATAGCTATGGACTTTTACAGAGTAAAAATTATGTCCAATCTTTGGAAGTCATTTTCTTATGGATTGGATTTAAAAAAGTTTCCTTTCCTTTGTGTAGTATATTTGAAGTTCTAAGTGAGCATATTTTCTAAAAAAAGAGGAAAATACTTAAGAAGGCTCAACCACTTATGATTATGAAAGCTCTCTTTAGATGGTTGATTTAGTGTTATGAAAGTTCTCTTTAGTGAATCAACTAGTGATAAACATTGAGACACCAAACCATGCAATCCCCCATGTGCAATATTTCTAGGTGAAGAAGGTGTGATACCCCTTTAGCACCGTAGAGAGGATTCCTACGAAGAACAAGTTCACCTTCGACTAAAAATACACAAGTATCATAGGTGGCAAGTTGTCTTTCGAAGTGTAGGGGCAGGCAATGTGGGTCACATTTATGCTTAGCTCATGAAATCTTACGCATGCCCATTCTTTTGCTCTAAAGGAGATTAACGAATATTGAAAAACTTTTGCAGCAAAAGTATGTTTCGCCATGGAGAGCTTGCTGCAAGCCAACCCTACATTCTGATTTTGTGAAAAATGGGAACGTAGTGAAGGTGTGACAATCCCTACTAAATAAGCAAATGATAGGAATGACAAGGTTGTCACTACAACATTCATAAACACCTCAGGATTACTACTTTGGTGATTATTGGAATCCTTTATTATCTGAATATTGAAATTCAAGCTTCTCTTTGGTATAATTCATGAGGAACTAGGATGATGTGCCAGCTTTTAAATAGGAGGAGGAACGCTTGAATATCCTCATAGAACTTTTTCAATCTCTACATATATCTTAACCAACTCAATTTGTATTTTTTCCCATTTCTCATGAATTTAGGGAGAGTCCATTTCTCTATGTATGACAATGGGCATTTCCACGTCCATGTCTTTTGAATTCTTGGCTTTTTCTTTGTCTTCTTTGAGCTTGACTACTTATGATTTTTTTTTCTTGATGGTCGCTTTTTTGTGATAGAAAATCCCCATTATATTATCTTCTTTGGTGTAAGCTTCTCTAGCCTCTCTACAATCAAGTAGGGTTATCTCAAGAGGATCCCTCTTCAAATGCATCACTAAATTCCTTCTCCCTTCAAATCCTAAAGTCTTTTCAAAACAAGAACAAAAACAACAGATAAACAAGCAAGCAAGAGAGAAAGAGATTTGAAGTGGTTGAGATTTAATCTATCCAATGGTAGAGATATTTAGGTAGAATTTGGTCCCAAACCTTGGAGTTGGGTCCAAACTTTGGCCATCTTCTTTTTTGTCTTGGGCCCAATTTTTTTGTACCAAATACACTTAAGTAAACACCACATAAACACTCATATTACCCAAAGAGCAATAGAAACAATCCTCAATTTAATGTCATTTGGCCCAATTGTTGACCCAATTTATGGATTTAAGCAAACCTACTAGTGGATTTTGATAGTCTTCAAAGGGACCTTCACATAAACTTGTCCAATGGATGACTTCACCATAATTATAGAAACAAATAGTTCACCCATTAGTCCAATAATTGGAGTATTTTGGTGACTACATTGCTCATAGGTTTAATCATGTCCTTCCAACAAACAACCCCTAAAACCCTACAATTGTAGTCAAACTTGAAAGTCCCACACTCTTTATCCTCCATTTCTTTGCTTTTTATGAGTGAATTTTTGGTTTTATTTTTCATAGATGAAAGCACGTGTCTAATATATGTTATAAAATTTTCAGATTTTTTTTGTGAAAATTTCAAATTTCCATGAATTTTTGAAGAGAAAAACAAAGAAAATTCATATCAAATACAAATCAGGCTCAAAATTTTTTTAGAGTAATTTTTTAGAGTAGAAGTACTGTAACTTACTACTCCGTGATACCGAAACTAGTAAACTCTACTGTAGTTACCTTTATCGGTTATACGATTTCACGGTAATAGCCCATGACCGTGGCTCTCCCTCTCTTTCCCTCTCCGCGCTGCTGTTCAGGTTTGCGCTCGCTGTTTGCGTCACCATGGGCGATGCGAAAGTGTCGAATTGACTCCAGGCCGTCTGTTTCCCGTCGCCCATGTAAGGTCAGCGCATGCTTCGATTGCAAGTTCTTCCTCTCATTTTTCTGGCGCACTTGCTACTGTGTCTTCGAAACGGAGTTGATTTGCGAGGCGTCATACTCTTCACTAAGACTTTGAAGGGTTAGGTTTGATGTTCTCCAATGTAATCACTTCGTACTGAGCTGTAATCCTCGAGTTATTGTCTTTCTTTGTAATCATTGTAAGAAATATTATGCTTTATTTGGGTTTAGGAAGAATGATTGCTTGAAGAAGTCTCACGCTACGGGTTTAGTAGGGTTTGAGTTTGAGGCCTTGGATCTTGCTATGAGATATGTTCTTTGCAGTAGTTGAAGTACATTATTACATGTTCTACGGCGTTGGCCCTCAGTTTAGAGCCTCATTGGTTAGAATGACGTTTGATTGTTGTTTGTTGATTGTTAAGTGTGTTTTAGATTTTGAGGTTTTAGGTTATTTTTATTGTGGAATTGACGAGGATGGCGGCGAAAAGAGCTGGTGAGGAAGATGACTTGGCTCTGGTGGCGAAGCGGCAACGTACGGATGAAAACGCTTTAGTTCCTGTTGGGAATGCTGCTTCCCAGCCCAAAAATCAGCTCGGCTTAACAGTCGATGTAAGATTGCTTCTCCCGTACTTGTTAAAAATGTTCTCTCTTGGTCATTCTAACATTGCTACATGGCATTTTCTTTGACTCTTATTTCACATGGGGAGGCTCCTTGCGAACTTTGGGACTAGATGAGTGATAGCTATGCGGTTCCGTTAGTCCTCTCTGTAAACTTCCTTTTCTTGCAACTCTACATTTTTGGTTCATGCTTTTAAATTTTGATTGAGGCACGTAAAGTGTAATCTAATATTGATTATGGTTGATTAATTGATGTCTACTGATGGAAATATACGGATTCTGAGCATGTAGAGGTCTGGGATGCAAATTGGACAGGCCAATGAGTTTAAGAGTCTAAGAGTCCTTGTACATAGTTTTTGCCGAAAGAGGACAATCATTGCATTTTTGAGACGGAGATTTTGATAACTGCGATTCTAGTGTTCCGTTTGATACAGCCGAAGCTATACCCTTTCTACATATGTAAATGAAAGTAGTACGTATTATTTTTTAATAAATTGTAGACTCTTGTTTGGATAAAGATTTTCGAATTCTCCCTCTAATCTTTTGTAACCTATTTTATCTTGTCAGGGTGTGAAACGGACATCCAGCCTCGATGCGCCAACCATGCTGCTTACAGGCCATGGGGTATACACTTATTTTAGAATTACAATGATCAACTTAAATTTGTTTAGGCAATGCTTTAGGGTTTAGAATTTATTCATTTTGTGCACTGAATGTATTGACTGCTTATTTCTAATTTGTGTCTTATGTATTTGTGCAGGCCGCAGTCTACACCATGAAGTTTAACCCCCAAGGCACTGCGATCGCGTCTGGATCGCATGACAAGCATATATGTAAGTTCCCCTGAAAGTTATTGAACGAGGCCCATCAAGGTTTGCTGCAAGGAGTTCTTGCTTATTCGTTTTCCAGATGGGACTTTGCTGTGGACATAGTAACCTCAAGGATATCAGGCTCTACGAGTTGAGAATTTTGTACCTGGCAGTCGTGAAACGTGGCATTGTCTAATTGTGCCTTGGGTGCAGTTTTATGGAATGTGCAAGGTGATTGTGATAATTACATGGTATTGAAGGGTCACCGTAATGCGGTTCTGGATCTTTGCTGGACCACTGATGGACAACACATCATCTCGGCTAGTCCAGATAAAACCGTTCGTGCATGGGATGCAGTTACAGGGAAGCAGGTGTGTTTTCTTTTCCAAGATGTGTAAGAGTGCTTTCTAACACTTGTGTGAAGCAACAGAGTTCATATATTTACCCGTTTATTTACCATTTAAATATCTTTGGAATTTTATGCAGGTTAAAAAGATGGCAGAGCATTCTTCATTTGTAAACAGTTGTTGTTCTGCTAGAAGGGGACCGCCGCTTATAATTAGCGGCTCAGACGATGGTACTGCTAAACTGTGGGATATGCGCCATCGTGGTTGCATTCAAACCTTCCCAGATAAGTATCAGGTTAGTGCTCCATGACTAGCTCATTGCTCTCTCATTGTTAGTTGGATTTATCTGTTGACCTCAGGGAAGTGATTATAGAAAAGCTTACGGTGGGAGCGTGGATGCTAGATGAGGGTTTGTATTCTGGCCAAAGTATATAACATATCATAGACATTAATGGTATTGATTACCAAGCAATATTCTTGGATGCATATATATTCAACATCTGTATCTCGTGCTGTGCCTGATTTTTCCAGTCCATGGTCTTGTGAAACAGGTTACAGCAGTGGCATTCTCTGACGGCGCAGACAAAATCTTCAGTGGTGGGATTGACAACGACATTAAAGTGTGGGACCTTCGCAAGAATGAAGTGTCTATGAAGCTCCAAGGACACACAGAGACAATAACTAGCATGCAACTGAGCCCGGATGGATCCTATCTGCTCACGAATTCCATGGATTGCTCGTTGAGAGTCTGGGATATGAGGCCGTATGCACCCCAGGTACGTCTTCCTTGTAATGCACGAATGATCTCTCGTCATGGATTTGGGCCATTCAAAGATGATTCTCCCTTTTCTTCTAATCCCCGCTGTATTCTGGAGCTCAGAACATCATCCCCACTGCCGATCCTGTGCACTGACCTTGTTTACAGGCTAGTGGTCTTAGGATAATGACTTTCCCCTTCCTGTCCTGTTTACTGTTGTGCCGAATATATCTTTGTTCATCTGTACCAAAGAGCAATTACTGTGGAATGCACTGGAATTTACATCATTTTAAATTTCTTGCTATCCCTTTTTACTTGTACTTGCGGATTTTCAAATGTATCAACGAATGAAATTATAGATGAGCTTATGCTATATGCCATTTAATTTCAAGTGGATTTAAAATGACACTGTTAATACTTACAAATACTTACTAGAATTCGTAATTTTACATTTTGGTGTAGATTAATCTGTTTGAGTTTGACGCCTTTTGGTCTTTAATCATAATGATACCATCATTTTTCCTGTTTTTTAGTGTTCCACCTACGCCATGGCTGGGATGTCCTCAGTAGGAGGCAATGTAACTGGTGGCAAAATGCGGTTGCTTTCAACAGAATGAGTTCTTTTTGTGATTGCAGAATCGGTGTGTGAAGATATTTTCAGGACATCAGCACAACTTTGAAAAGAACTTGCTGAGATGCAATTGGTCACCAGATGGCCAAAAGGTGACATCGGGGAGTGCCGACCGTATGGTGTACATTTGGGATACTACGTCACGAAGAATTTTGTACAAGGTATGTCTCGTCTCCTCCTCTTGTCATGATCCTTACTTTCTGTCCACTGACTATTGTTTTCACCAACACTTTACAAGCTTACGATAATCATTGGCTTTTTTCTATTATCCATTGGCATTTCATCACCTGTGTCTTAGAACGAACGTTTGCCAGTTTAAGGCAGACCCAAGCTTATGTGTGTCCTGTTCTGTGTTTGCAGCTTCCAGGCCATTCAGGTTGCGTCAATGAAGCAGTGCTTCATCCAAGGGAACCTATTATTGGTTCATGTGGTAGTGATAAGCAGATTTTTTTAGGGGAAATTGATCCAAGTGTCAAATAGGTTGTTAAAAATTTGCCACCATAAGCGTGTCCAGGATCTTTTTGAAGTTTTGGTCATTCTTAAATCCCTGGACGACTGCGAATTGTGGTATGCCTGCAAGCGTGGACAGTGAGGGCCACTTAGAGTGGGACTCCAGCTTGTGGGACTTCGTCACACGTCTTGATTTCCCTTCAACCACATACTACTGAGTTCAAATACAACCACTACTCGTTCATGGTAGCTTCCTTTTGATCCATTGTTCTCTTGTGTCACTTGTGCGTATGCTCTCACCAGATAAGTTGGTCAAAAAAAAGGTCCTTTATTGTGCTTTGTAGCGTTCTTGAGAGCTTCACTACTTTGGCTTCATATTCAGTGGCCTTAGAGTCTTACTATATCAGGGCCTCTCAATCAAAGCATACAGTTGCTATTATAGAATGCAAGAAGTTGGGTTATAGCGTCCATTATGCCCTTTGAAGTGGACTAGTTGGAGTCTGGTGGGCATATCTCTCAAAGACAATATTTCTCTCTGTTGTAGCTTGCATTCATAACCTGAACTCTTTGAAGCTTAGACCTATTTTGGAAATTGGAACTGTTCTTTGCATGCGTTGATGGGATTAGGTGCCACGAATAGATCTATCTGAACAATATGGTGGATTAGGCACATTGGCCATGATCCCAAGAATTGCAGCATTTATCTGATTGGATCTATCGGTAAAATTGCATTGCTACTTGTATCTATTGAAAACAATTCAAATTAATTGGGTTGGTTTTGTTATATTTACTCATTTATTTTCACTTTTTGCTATAATTTTTCATGAAATGAATAGAATTTTTTAACCTACCTATGATAGTCAAAATGAGTGGGTTATCCTATTGCCATTAGTAAAAAAAGAATTGATTCTTTTCCATTCAAACACTACAAGAGAAAGGGGTATTTTAAATATAGTCTTAAAAGTAATGACTTAAAAGGGACTTTTTAGTAATTTTTTACTAGAAATACATGTGTTTTAAGCAAAAAAAAATCTAAAAACACTCCTCTCAGGTCATTACTTATAGGACTATACTTAAAACACCCCTTTCTCTTGTAGTGAAAGACAAGTGTGAGAAATGAAAGAAACAATCATAATTTTTTTGGGATAAAGTAAGAATCTTTTATGAATTTTTGAAGTGTACAACCCAATTGGCTAAAGAGAGTTGTTAGACTACCCGATATTAGCAAAAAATGTTTCCATGATAGTCATCTTACCACCTAAAGCAAGTACAATATTTTTTGACATGGTTGCAAGAGTTCCTAATATGGCTATGACATGAAGGAATAAAAAAATAACTTTTTAGGATGAGTTTACACTAGAAAGGTATAAGTGTCCTATGATAATCACTAGTAATTCCATGACCATCTCCCAAGGCATTGATTATGGTCACAAATCAATCTATTGTAGTCCTAATGCCATTTTTTAGAAATTTTTTTGTTATGATTTGATATAAGCCTCTCATGGTTAGTTCTCTAAAAGCTTGTGACAAAAGATTAGCTAATCATAGGTAGGTTTACTTTAATAGACAATCCATAATACCATGTATTAAGAATACAAGATTGATATTTGAACACAATTTAAAAGCCTAAATGCAATTAAGTTGTGATGGTTGACCATTTTGCAATGCATCTATAGTAGTCCTTTAGGGGTAAGTGACCTAAAAATGTGTTTTTTGGCACCTTCCGCGGATAGATTATAAGACTTTAAATCTGCTTAACCTAAAATTTTTGCTTTAAAAATTTTGAATTTTGAATGTTGAAGAATTAAGTTGAGATTTTAGGAGAAAATACAAAAAGAAAAGACTTAATTTTCATACTTCAAAAAATTGTTAAGTAGAAATTAGTACAAGATAAATGGGGAAGCTAAATTCTTAATGGCTTTAAGATGGAATTGAAAGAGACTAATTCCAATGGTGAGATTGTTTTAGCAAGTAAACTAAACCTTGAAGAAATATTTATTGAATTTTTTGAAAAGTGAGTTCAAAAATGAATCCTATAAGTTATTTTTTGAAGAAGATATTTTGGTTGCCTGAAAATCGAGATGTTCTATAACTTTCATATTACTAGTTCATATAGAATGAATCAAATCTTTCTTTGTAGATAAAAATATTTTCTATGAAAAAAAATTTTAATGTTTGATTTTGACTTTTAGTGATTTTTTGTATTGCTCAACAAACTCCATAATTATTGAGTTTAGGGTGGCATATATAACTTTTGCTTTTGGGCATCAATTGAAATAAATATGATATTCCAAGGAAGCTAATGTGTTTTTTTCTTGAGAAGAAATTTCAAAAAATAATGCCAAACTTGAGATCATATGAACCTTACCAAATTCCCATTTGTCCAATGAGGGGACTTTGGGACTTTTAATTAGGACTTTACTAGGGATGAACTCCTAAATGTCTTTGACTATGTTTTCACCAAAAATGCTCCAAAATTGTCATTCTAGTACAAGTACCAAATTTTTTGGAAAAATAACAATTTTTGACATATATAACTGTAATATCTTGTAGTACACTGATTTGAGAAAATGTGGAAAAAATTTCAGAAATTTCCACCATGTAGATTGTAAGATATTAGCATTTGAATTGGCAAAAATCCTTTTTTAGGCCTTGTGAAAAAATGGGCAGCTACAATTCACAAGACCATATTTGTATGAAAAAGAAATCCAAAATGGTGGTTACACTTTGGATTCATTCTTCAAGTCAAGTTGGCTACATGCTTGAAAAAATTTATATCATTTGGAATTGTACAACATAAAAGAAAAAAATAGTAAGCACAAAAAAGTAGAGAATGATTCGAAATACTAAATTGTTAAGAATTTTCTTATGGAATTGAAAAATGTCAATTCCAATGGTTGTAATGTTGTAATAAAAAGTGTACATTCTATGATTAATTTTTTCAAAAAACATTGAAAATTGAGTTAATTGAAGGACTTCAAAGTTTATTTTAGAGTAGAGAATCCGAAACTGCTTGCAAACTAAAATTCCCCATAACTTTCATCTCATTAATCAAAATGGAATGATTCAAAGCTTTCCATGTAAATATAAATTTAGAAAACCAATTTCAAATTTTTATTTTCTAAAAAATTATTTTTTTAAGAAATTTTTGGACTGCCCAAAGATCCATGAAAATTACATATCATGCAATAGCTTTTTAACCATGTAGTCAAAAGTTATGAAAATTGTTGGGGCTTAAAGCTATTTCTTGGGCACATGTTTTGTGAAAATTTCAAAGAAAAAAAAAGTAAAACTCCATTCATAGTGAGCTACCCAAAATCACTATGTTGCCAAAATATTAAGTTTTGTGCGTTTAGGGGTTAAAAGATTTGGAAGATGAAGATGGTTGGAATCTTTTGATAATTCTTGGAACAATACCCAACATGAAGGTCAGATTCAACATAAGTAACTGCAACATATCATCTTGTGAATGGTGTGAGGTAACATGGACCCTTGAGAATCTAATGTGGAAATTCAATTTTTGCAATTGAGTGCCAAATCACACCTTCACATACGGTAGGTAACATGGAAGATTATGAAGTTACCACCGTGAAGAATCAGTGAGTATCATATCCTTGAACAAGAAGAATTATGATTATGAAAATATAAACATGATAATATAGCAACTAAATGAGAACAATACATTTTTGGATTGCTGTTTATGTTTTTCATAATATTAAAAATGTACTCTGGTTTTAGAAAAATAAATTTCCTAATTTGACAAACTTATGATTTTCACACCCAAAAGAACTTTCAAGTACTCAAAATTATGAGTTTTGAGTGAACTGAACCCCTAACCACCACTTTTTTTTTCCTGCAATAGCTTGGTGGTGAAAATGATGAAAATATGATGTAAATATTTTGGCCTCCTCAAGAGAAATCTAGCCTAAATTGTATTGTATTTTTTTTGACACTAACAGAATAATCTATGAATTTTCAAAGTTGAAAGTATAGTTCTACTCATTCCAATAGACTCCCCTTAAACCACCATCCTTGAAGGACAAAATGCTTCAACTCTCATTGGTAACTTTTACAAACTTGTGGCGATTTTGAGACATCAAGTGAACCCTTTTTCATCAAAAAATTGGTGACTCAATTAGAAATATTGTTGTTTTGAATTCAACTACTTTTCACCTTACCACTTATACCTAAAATGCAAAAAGGATATCTTAAATTTTTATTTTTTTTGACTTATACATGGTCATAAAGTATCCATCATAGTCCTATTTGTTATAGTTTTAGCTTCTAGTTAATGCCCTAGTCCTTATCATTGGGGTAATATCATTTTCCTACCTTTTGTTGTAGAGATTGACTTCAACTACCCTTATGAATTTGTGTGAATTAGTTACAAAAGAAATACAACTAAACTTTTGTTAATTTCAAATAGAAGATTTTGTATACACCCATGTCAAGTGTGTGAGGAAGCCAAATGATTTTTTTTGTTATTTACATTTGAGCCTTTAACCCCTAAAGGACCGACCTTGTGTTTTTGGCAATATAACTTTCTTGGGCAGGTACATGTGAACAAAGATTTGATTTATTTAGGCTGAAATTTTTTACAAGGTGTGGACGAGGAATATCTTCCATGAGTGCTAAATTTCATTTCATTTGAGTATACAAGTGAAAAGTTATGATGCAAAATGTTGTTTGTTTCTCAACCTGGGCAACTTGGGTAGATAAAAAAAATCACTTTTTTCAAAAATAAAAAATTGAAATTGGTTCTCTCTCTCTCTCTCTCTAGTAAAAGCTTTGAATCAATCCATTTTGAACAATGAGATGAAAGTTATGAGGAATTTTAGTTTGCAAGCAATTATAGAATCTCTACTCTAAAATAAACTTTGAAGTCCTTCATTTAATTCAATTTTTATTATTTTTTTGAAAAAGATAAAATCATAGTCTGTAGATTGTTCATTACAACATTACAACCATTGGGATTGGGATTTTTCAATTCCATAATTAAATTCTTGACAATTTAGTATTTTGAACCATTCTCTACTTCTTTCTACTTACTATTTTTTTCCTATATGTTGTACAATTCTAAATGATTCGAAATTTTTCGAGCATATAGCCAACTTGCTTTTAAGAATGAATCCAAAGATGCACCACCATTTTGGACATTTTTTTATACAAATGTGACCTTCTGAAGTGCTACTCCCTGTTTTTTTGCCCTTAAATTGATTTTTGTCACTTCAAATGTTAATATCTTGCAATCCATAGGGTGGAAATTTCTGAAATTTTTCCCACATCTTTTCAAACCAACTTCATACAAGATCCTATGGTTACATGTGTTCAAAATTGTTTTCTCTTAAACTTGGTACTTGTGCAAAAAATGATAGTTTTGGAATTTTTTTGGTGAAAACATAGTCAAGGAACTTTAGGGGTTAATGACCACCTAAATTCATCTAAAAACTTCATAAATTTTTTAAAAACAATATAAAGTAAGTAGTCACATTTATCATGCATTTGACTTGTGATTGTTCAATTCAGAATTCATATGACACATTTTGATGTAAGTTATAAGGATAGGAAACAAGAAGTTGAAGGGCTCTTCAACTAAAGATCTTAAATTATAGCGTGCCAATTTTAGCGTGCGTGGGTGCAGCTGCTCTTCCAGTCCAAAATTTGCTGCGAAGACACTGGTGAGTGGTGACTGGTCACTTGTGCCAGAAGGAGAATGTTTGATTTGATTTTCAGCTGTTGTAAATCCGGCGGGATCATCACTCACCCCCCGAAGCAGACTGCAAATCGAGACAGGGTGCTCTTCACCGACACTACGGATTGTTCATACGATTTACACTTGGAGATTCTAGGGTTTCCTGTCTCTTGGCAACATCCTTTGTCGCTACTTTATGCAGGTTTCGAGAGGCGGGGGATCTGATGTTGTTGTACCGTATAGAGAGGGAAGAGAGACAGAGCAGTGGCTGCGTTGCATTAGAAGGGAGACAGAATAATGAGCAGCGTCAATGGTGGAGACATGGCGTGGGTGGGGAAGCGGCCTGCGCGGCGTTTGGGGGGAATGGCGGACGTGCTCACAATGGCTGCCGACTTGGGCTTCGCCGTACCGGTACACCTTTCAATTCTTGTTGTTTTGGAGCTCCATATGTAATGTCCGCCCGTTGCGGCTGAATGCCTGTGCAATGAATGGCCGAGTATTTGCGCAAGGGAGTGATAGATGTTTGGGCTTTTGTTCCTAAAAGTCCAAAGCTTTTTAAAAATATTTTCACTTTGTATGTCATTTCGTGATAATGTAAGTAGTATTTTGATGAGATGTGTAAGTACATTCATGGTTTTGGTTATTCTAATTTGAACGCTTTCATGGTTCTCACCAAACATGTGAAGTGCAATGAATATGCAGCAATATGTGAGGTATGGGCAATGTCCTCTTGGGCCTTTAGGGTTGAAATGTTGGAATGGTCTCCTTTTCCTCGTTAATTGCAATGAATGGGGAGTAATGCAATGGATCCTCGTCGGTGTCAGTGGGAATCGGTTGTACACTGGCATTGTGATATTGCGATTTTGAAAACAGGTCATTGTGTTGACCTAAGTTTAGCATTTTCAACACACATAATATTGGATCGTTCTTTGATAGGCTGTTTGTCGATGTGAAAGCATGAGTTGAATCTAAAGGAGAGTTTCTGGGAGCAGGATTCGGAGGGTGGCGTTGCAGAGGGAGGTAAGGGGAAAGGAGGGAACGAAGAAGCTCTTGTGCGTGTGCTCCGAGAGCTGTCAACAGTGCAACGTAACTTAGCCAATCTGCAAGTCGAGCTTCAAGGCCGGCAGGTGCGTGTAACAAGGATTACAGTTCTTCACAGTTCCTTTGGACATCCTGCTGTGCTCTGAGAAGGGTTTCAATGAGGGAGAGAGTGCAAACTATGACAAACATCTAAAAGTTCTGTGCACTAAGCAACTTTAACTGGCTTGTGACAAGAGAGTAGGATGATGAGAGAGTGGCACATCTTACTCATGTCAGTGAGATAAAGAAAAAGTCGGAGGCGCTGGCCAAGACTACTGCCACCTTACAGGATGTTATCCACAACAAGGTATCCGAAAAGACTACATCATCTTCTCTGTATCTTCATCTGGTTTACAGGAATGAAGTATTCGATGCTTGTGGGGCAATACTGATTTTGCAAACTGTTTCTCGTTGTTTCATTCAACATACTCTTGCTTCTGGGACCCGCCGTTACTTGTCCCACATGTTCCACACCTGTGATTGGACTCGGCGGTTTACAGCTCCTAATGATGACAGTCATATTGTTTTTAGCTACCTTGCAGCTATGGACTTTCCATGCCGCAAATGATACCACTCAAAGTGCGTTGTGCCGATATTTGACCTGGCTGATATTTCTGTTTAACGATGTCCCGTTAATGCGTTACCTGTGCCCAGGATCGAATCATTGCACGCTTGCAGCAACCCTACAGTTTGGACTGCATTCCTGTTGAGACTGAATATCAGGTAAGTATGTTTGCTGTGGCGTTCTACGTTCCACAGAAAGTTGCTAGTTTGGGCTTTTAATGTGCGCACCATCCTTTATGTCTTGTTCCAAGATCTCAGGCTTTTGTGGTTCTCAGGGTTATGTTATGGTGTGAGATACATGTTCCACGAGGTTTCCTGATTGATACTTCATGTTGGGTGTGTGACAACCATGAATAGCGCCAATTTTCAGAGTTGCTGTTAAAGGCAGCTGGAGACTATGGAGCTTTGACCGCAGCTACAACTGATATTCAATGGACTCAGAACTTCAAAGAACCTCCATCGGTTTGGGGGGTACTTACACTCATCACTACCCTTGCACAGTTGATCTTTATGGGTTTGGGATTGCTCTTGAGAAATGGCATCTACTTAAAATTCTGTGGCAAGTGGCTACGGTGCCCATTACTGGCCTCTGCTTGCTTGCTACTTGTAGTTGAATCCCTGTAGGCACGTGACAAATTTTTTGTTATAGAATTACCATTTCGTGTGGTTTGAGGAAATAGTCACACTACTGTATCTGCCCCTGGCCTTGAAACTTACATGCTGTGTCGGGGTGTAGGAGTTATTACGACCAATTCCAACAGCATTGGCTGCTTGCACTCGCTATTACGAGGCTTTATCGACAATGCGTGATGCAGTGTCAGCTCTTCACCGAGCGCGTGTCCGGGGCCCTTTAACACCGATGAAGGACAACAGAATTTCTGGTGTAACAGAGTGCACGACCCCAGCCGCATCCGCATGGAACACGCCTGTCGAAGAGCCCAGCTCAGACGACGTTCTTATGCGGAGCCGCAGGCAATTGCAAATGCAAATGGCTACCCAAGACTGGGCAATGGGTATTACCGATGCACAAACTGAGCAGCAGTTTTTAGATAGCATGAAACCCAGACGAATGTCATGGCCTCCTTCACCAAGTGCTGGTGCAGTATTGTAAATTAGAATCAATTGGTCTCGCCTTGTGCACCAAAGTTTGTGGATGCCTTTTCCAGCTTCGAGTCCATAGCACACTTGTTTGCACTTGCTATTTCATTGATGACTATACTAGATTGCTGTGTTCTATGACGTGCGGTTGGTACATGTCACTACCTTGTCGCTCTCCAACTTGGTGTGACATGCACGTACTACTCGCCAGCTAGAACAGCGAGTGTTGAAAGTGAAAGTTAAAATGTGGTTATGTAACAGTAAGTGCTTGCAGCTCTAGAGGTTCATGTATTAGATTTGAACTATCTTGTCTAACGCTTAGAGCATTTGGATCTTGCACTAGATATCGTACCTGGAACTACTCTTTTAAGGTAGTAAGGCATTCCTATATTAAATGTTCTGGATTGTATACCTTAGCACACTCACGATCTGCCTACCAGAAGCCACCCCCAAAATATTTCCATTCCTCATTTGTTGACTCCAACTTGATACCTTTCCATATTGAGAAACTTGGTGTATTTTAGCAAGCACTACAGTAGTCAAGTTTGGTGAAGAAGCTCAGAGTGCGAGTTGGAACAATGAGTTGGAAGCGTTAAATAAGTTGGTTAGATGGGTCATTGGCTTGTCTTACATTTATTGAGCATGATGATGAATTCGGCCCTGCCCTTGCAAGATTGCACCCCACTTGACTTCAATTCATCTTTCGTATTTCAGCTACTCAGGATAGTACACTCAAACCCTAAACCTTAATGATACACTATGCAATACACTCTGGAATAGCAGTCCCTGAACATCCTGAGAGCCTGACATGTTGCAAAAACATCTGAGAACGCAACTAGAAGCCCATTCTTGTCCCCGAAGACAGTGTCATTAGAGAATATTGAGTTCACATTCTTTTAACGGTTGGGTGAAACTAATGACAACCAATAAAATAAAACTTAAAAAAATCTGGCATTCACTATCACAGAATATGCATGACACTAGTGAGTAGCTAGGCCCCATCTTCTACATGTAGCTTATGTTTGGCACCTCCCACCTGACAGATGCTCCAGATTGTGGTCAAACAGAATCTGGACGCCTTTTCCCAAGAGTGGCGACTGTCGAGGCAGCTCAAGGCTTTTGAGGATCGCGGGAGATTGACAAATTTCTGCAAATCATGCTTTTTTCCAAAGTTGAAATAACACAATTCAAGTGCAGGCACTGAATTGTTTCTGGTATCATTCAAATGCCGAAAGTCTTCCATCAATTCTTTCTGGTATTGACCCATCCCCTACTAGGATAAAACTTCCACTGCTAGACATAATGTGTCACTCCCACGTCAAGTTCTTTGACTCCCTCGTTCTTGCTCTCCTATCCCAATTCCCTCTGACGACAAACCGACCTACTCCACTAATTTCGACCAAACCGAAAAACGCTGTTCGGTCCATGATGCACATGGTTAAAGCTGTTCTCTACATGCAATTGCAAAATTTGATGAGCACTTGCCTCCAAGCTGGAATTCTCAATATACACAAGACTACTCTGATATCACTGATCGGTCTACAAATCCAAAGAATTAACGTCATATCTGCGACGTGAGCATAAGTTACTACCATGGGACCTTCAACTCTCTTGCAGTTGAGCATACCAAGCACGTCACAACTTGAGCAGCTGCTGCAGGGATAGGCCCCCCGGGGCATAGAAGCATGCTTTCTTTCGGAACTAATAAAATTGCTGCATCTGGAAGGGCGGATGGAATCAATGCAAGGAACACAAATCTTACAAAATTTGAACCCAGGACATAGCAGGGGTTAATTGATGCACCTGTTGCTAGCTACCCACCAGCAGGTTGCGGTGACGCCGGTGCAATTTCCTTGCCCTTGGGAGAAGCAACAGTAGCCGAGGCGGTGGTGTCCGGGACATGCTTGGGATGATGCTCATGTTGCAATTGATCTGGCACAGCGTGCTCGTCATCAGACTCCGAAGGCCAGCGCCGTTGCCTTCGTGAGGAGGCCATGGAGGAGAATTCGAGCGCTTGCCAGGAGCTGTCGGCCGTCAAGGCCGAGGAGAGTTGCGAGTGGGACGACTTGCTGCGCGCGGTGGCGGACTTGGGATGCAAGCGGTTGCTGCCGAGCACGACCTCCGAGGGGAGGATCAGCTGGCCGTCTGATGGAGTGCCCATGAGGAGCGCCAGAGAACGCTCCAGAGACGTCGTCACGCGGTCCATGGACGGACGGTCCTTACCTCGCATCCGCACGCAGCGAGCCGCCACGCGCGCAATGCGAAGTAATCCTTCCGGATCCTCCGGGTGCTCCAACCTGGAAAAAACATTTCGAAAATTTTTAGCCGAATGGTCGGAAGAAACTATTGTTGGCTAATTGCATTGAAGCACCTTTGGGGGAGCGATTAGCCACACGTGAATGATGTGCCACAAACAGGCAGCTAAATACACTATGAGAGGCTCAGCCCCTGTAGCACTGGCTCGCTTTTCGAGTGAGATAGCTGCTCAAACTTTATCAGGGTTCTGTCGGCCTCCTCCCCTTCGATACAGAGCCAGCAATGCCAAAATGTAACAAAATTGTACCAACTAGCTGGAAGAGAAAACTGTTGGCGATATTCTTTTAAGGAGTTTTGGGGGGTGATCAGTCGAAAGAGTAGCTAGAGTGTGCTACAAAACAATGTCAAAATGAGGAAAAAAACTACCAAATATTGTAAGAAGCTACAAAATGATTGAAGAACCAGAATATTACGCCAGAAAAAGGCTACAGTCTTCCTTGGGCTAAAGTGTTAATATCACTAAATGTGTCGACTTTGCATAAGTGTAGACGCAAATTTGTACTCCCCACTAAAATACACCACGAAGACGTACTCTTCTAAAATATACTGCAAAGCCTTGAGAGTTACTGAACAGCCTTCTTCATGCCGACACTTTCCTTTTCGTTGTTTTGTCATTTACACGACTGTTAAAAGTGAAAGTCATGGGTTCGTCCATTTATAAGCTTGTACTAACAGTCATCACTTGGTTCTTGATGTGAAAGTTTATCTTATGAAGGTAAACTTCCTACCAACTCCATTATGTAAGTCAAAAACTGAGTCATCAGTATTTTTCGTGTTAATACTTTTAAAGTGTCAAAATGGCAATCAGAGGCTGAAGAAGTATTGAAAAAAAATTCAGACCAATGTGAGTACTGACCTGGGATCCAGAATGGACATAATCTCGCCCTGTTTGATGAGCGGCACTGCCCACTCCACCAAGTTCCCGTCCTCGTGCTCGTCCACAGCCACGCGCCCCGTGACGACCTCCAGCAACAGCACCCCAAAGCTGTACACATCGCTCTTGGTAGTGAGGTAATGGAGTCGGTAGTACTCGGGATCCAAGTAGCCCAGTGTGCCCGCCGGCAGCTCCGAGAGTGGCTTGCTGCTGTCAGAAGGGCCTAGCAAGGAGAGTCCGAAGTCCGCCACGCGCGCGTTGTACTCATCGTCCAGCAGAATATTTGCGCTTTTGATGTCGCGGTGGATCACTGGTGGGCAGGCGTATCCGTGCAAATACTCCAGTCCCCGAGCGGCTTGCACTGCGATTTTCACTCGCGTCACCCACGTGAGCTGCTTCGGGGAGTCGTGCAAATGCTCGAACAGTGTCCCGTTCTCCATGTATTCGTAGACGAGGAGTCGCTGGCCGCCTTCGTTGCAGTAGCCGAGGAGGTTGAGCAGGTGCGCGTGGTTCAGGCGCGACAGGAGGTCGATCTCGTTGGTGAAGTCCTGCAGGTTGTAGGATTGTTGGTTGGAAGCCGGGATTCCAGGGCGCTTCACTGCCACCAGGGAACCGTCGCCGAGGACGCCCTTGTAGACGCAGGAGAAGCTGCCGCGACCGATCTCGCTGACTACCGCGAAGCCGGCCGTCGCGACGTCGAGCTCTTTGTACGTGAAGGCGCGAGCGCGCACTTTGGGGTCCAGTTGGGGTCCCGCGACGGTGGTGGGTGGTTTCACCTTCGGGGTGTGGAGGGAGCTTTTGCGAATTGGGATTACCGGTGGTGGTGCTGGTTTCGTGGATTTTGGCGCCTTGGCCACTTTGGAGAGCTTGCGACGCACGCAGAAAAACGCCACCATGAGCAAGACGCCGATGACCACGACCGCGGTGACGAGCTCCCCGATGATGATAGGGATCTGGATAGACTCCGTGGTTTTGTTGTTGCTGTTGCTCTTGGTGCTACACGCCGCCGCGCAACTCCCGTTGTGATGGCAATGCGCGCAGTCGTAGCTGCACTGACGATCCGCGGTGGATGTGCATGGGGTGGATTCCACCATGCCGGGGGTGCATCCCACGGTGCAGTTGATGCAGACGTTGTCGCTGGGATTGGGGCACAGCGTGGCGCCGCTCGCCGCGAGCGCGCGCACCGCGTCCGCGCTGAGGGCGTATGTCCCGGCTCTGCACGGCAGGGAGTTGCACATCCGCGGCACGATTCCAGTCGGCAGCGTAACGGGGTACCCCGAGCCCCAGCATTGGGGCGGGAGCGACCCCAGGATCGGCAAGCCACACGTGAAGTAATCGCCCGCGACCAGAGTGGAGAATTTGACGTTCGCGGGCATGGGGCGGTTGTTGGGAAGCGTCAAGCCCCAGCAGAGCGGCAGGCTCATGTCCTTGCGAAGCCCACATGTGGAGAAACGGCCCGCTACCAAGGATGTGAAGATGACCCCCTTAGGTACCCCGACTTGCGCATCCAGTGATCGGCCCCAGCAGAACGTCGCTTGCCCGTTTTGCAAAATGCCGCAGACGTGGTAGCCTCCCGCGGTGATGGCGTTGAACGCGAGCGCCTTCGGCGCGGAGGTAATGACGTCGCTGCCGGTCTCGTCGCCCCAGCAGATAGGGGTGAAATTGGCGGCGAACAGGCCGCAGCTGAAGAAGGAACCCGACGTGATGGACACCAGGGGAGACGTAACGAAGGGCCCCGTCATGTTGTAACCCCAGCAGTCCACTGCCGCGCCGCCCGCGACGTAAGGCTGCCGCAACGCACAGAGGTGGTTGTCACCTGCACTCATGGCCGCGTAATGCCGGTCGCCCACTGCGGGCACGCCTGCTTCCACGTATATGTTGTTGCCCCAGCAGTAGGGCTGGCGCACGCCCATCGACAGTCCGCACACAAAACCATCGCCACCTGATATATATGCATCCACCCCAGCCGACAGTAGTTTTCAAAAGTATCGAACAATTTCGAAATGCTTCCAACTTCAACATCAGGATGAAAAATTCTGGGTACTTTGAAACTCCAAATTCTAATTACACTCCGACGAGTCTCCACTGTTATAAACAGCGAAGATGATGAATCATCAATCACAATGCACGAAGAAGATGAGTGTCAAGATTGTTCCCCGCTTCCTAGTCGAACGTAGGTTACAATTCCCAGCGTTAGAAATCGTTGAAGAATGCAAGGGCACCATAAGGCAAGTGATGAGCACCACAACCAATGGAAGTGGCTGCTTTGAAATCCACTAATATTGTGGGTTTCAGTGTAGACTAAGAGCCGAATGCTCACACTTGGAATGAGAGTACAAAAAACAATGGATACTTTGAAACCCCATCATGAGGTGAGTCTGGACTGTTGGAAGCATGAAGATGAGGTTTGAAATCCTTTACCCACTTCAACTTCCAAAGTTGGAAGAGTCCTTGCAGAAACTATGAGAGACACCAAAGATGGAAGCGGATACTGTGAAATCCCACTAGTGTGAGCCTCAGAGTAGTCTATTTCCCCAAATATTCAACTTTCGAATGAGGGTACCCAAAACGCTGGATACTTGGAAACCCCTTCTTGAGGTACGTCTCGACTGTTGGAAGCATAAGAAAGACAAAGCTACACTAAGTTCGATTCCTATTTCCCACTTCAACTTTCAACGTTGCGAGTCTCCAACGAGGACAGCCTCCAACAATGAAAGTGGCTCCACTGAAACCGACAAATCATTCAAGCAAATGGCAAAGTGCATAACAACTACAGTCAGGACTGAAATCACGGCGAACTCAAACCTGTCAGGCCGATCAGTGGCAAGCGCGGCGGCGCTCCATACACAGACGCGACGTCACTACCAAAACAAGTGACCACATTGGCATTTTCCCCTCGCAAGCTGCACAATGTCTGCCCGTTCTCGCCATAGGACGCGGCCATGGAGTTCATGGAGCCCAAGGACGCCGTTCGTTGCAGCAACGCCAGCAATGTCACCACGATCAGCCACTGGCACACCGCCATGGTGCTCACCCGTCCTCAGCTGCCTTCTCCTTCGCCTCACCTCCATATCCCTCTCATAGCCCTCGTCCTTCACCACCCTAGCTCCTCGTCTTCTTCTTCTTCTTCTCCTTCCCTACAGCAGCTTCCATGGCCAAGTTAGGACACTCCGGTGTCGGTAAGAAATCAAAATCCCCATAGGTTCATTAATATTGTGCTTGCTGTTATCGATCAACAATGCTTGATATGCATTAGGCAAAGGCGAAAACAGCTTGGTGTAATCTGGGGACACGAACTTAAACTCGCTGCAGGGTGGTGGTCGTCGTTGGCAGGGGCGTCACCATCGCCATTAAGAGGCGTGTCAGAGAGGAGTGATGAGTGACCAGTGCCTCATCAGAATTCTCTTTTCATAAGTAAGTTTGCTCAGCTCTGCTGCTTCTGCTGCAGCTCCCTTTGCGTCTCCAACGACGTGTGTACCCTCGCAACTACCGTACTGGACAGTCACATTGATTCTGACTTGGAGTTTCGCTGCTTCGAGGGTGAGGATGCAGAACCGAGCATGGTTTCTTTTGGGTATGGATTAAGTCAGTGAGGTTTGACAGAATGCCTTCGAACGGACGTCAACGCTCGAGTCCAGTTGGAATTAGGAGAGAGAGCCGCGGCACTAAGTAAGCAGATGTGAATCAGAGCTTGATTAAAGTTTTCTGGGAGTTGGAGTCTGATGCTTTAATTTTGATTCTTTAGTTGATCACCTTTAATGTAATTTTGAGAGTAGGAGTGGCTCGGAAGTTGCAGACATGAATTGACCAACTCAGGGTTGAAACTTGAAAGCGACCATGATTGACAGCAACAGTGCCAGCGGCCAGCCTTGTTATGAGGCATAGTACAAGGTGAGAAAGAGGACGGGGAGCCTGGGTACGCTCTAGATCGCCGATGGTACAAACGGAAAAAACTCCTGCACACGAGTCCAGAAAGTACAGCCACACCCAATCCAGAATTCTCAAAATAGAATTAAGTTACCTGGCAGCGGTTACATGCGAGGACCTCTGAAACAGTGTACACAAATAGAAGGAAACTTCTTGACATTTCTGGTAGGGGCTTGTAATCACACTGGACTCATCTGGTAGTTCAAGGAAGATTAAAGATATTCAATACCGTGACATCTTCTTTCTTTTAAACACATCCTCGTACATCTTAAACAAATATAGAGAAGGTATCCCTTGCCATCAATCAATAGCTCCTTGACACTTGTGAGCAAGCAGAAGTAACATGCTCTTGCACACCAATTCTACGTTATAGCCATCTTCGATTGAATCCAAATCGAATCCTGTTTTTTATATGCTGTCAGATGAACAGTAAGAGTGCACTCCTAGAACAACGTAAGAATGCTATGTTGTTCTGTAGAAAGAATTTCTAGCAAGATGTGTTCCAGGAATTTCTATGAAGAACATTTTCTCTTCATTATATCAAATAATTAGCTGAACATGATGAAGAAAAAGGCCAGGATCAGACCTCTTAAGGACTTGTCATAAAACCTACTCAATCATCTGCTCAGCAACTACCGCACTTAGTAGAAATTTGAGATATTGAACGAAGAGCTGCATGATAAGCTAGTCAACTTCCTGCGCAATCTGATCAGTCCAATAACTCATCACCTAAAGAGGGCTGATGTTTTTAAGCTCATTCAAAAATAGGCACGAGAACACGTTGTTGTAAAATTCGGAGCCTTTCATGACTTCACCTTCTCCAAGAACGTTCCGGACATCATACTTGCAAGCTCTCATGCAATCAGGGCAATACGTCACCTGCGCAAACGCACAGGCTCCACATGAATAAAAAAGAACAATGAACCATGTGAAAGAAAAGTGACTAAAATGAAAATTCTTGCTTCTCAAGATTCTCCTTTGTCATTGCAAGTTCCTCAAGATAGCCTATTCTTTCTCCGGATATGATCAATGGGAAAAAGGTTTTGAAGATGACCTCAAGAAGCTTAGGTTGAAACGAAGCATCCAGCATGATATCAACTCCGTAGATGGCTCGCGAGGTCGGAGAACTCATTTCAGGATGAACAGCAGCTGCACCTTGAAAAACTTCCCGAAGGACTTCCTTCACTCTCTTGTGAATGTCTTTCCAATCCACTGCCAAACATTCAAAATATACCATTTTGAGAGGAGCCTCAATCCGCTTCTGAAGGTTCTTATATTAGATCCATGAGCTAGATAAATCTGCTCCCACACAGGACCCCGTGCACAAGAGGAAAGAAGAACCAATCAAAATGCTACGAAGGCCGCACGATAAAGCTCCTAGTGATCTTAGAAATAGACGAAAATCCCCGTACCGTTATGCTCCTTTTCAAACTCTGGAACCCATGTATGAGTGTCCATGTGATTCATTGTCCGCCCATAGTTCTGCAATATAATTCAAGGAATTAAATCCAAAGACAGGATGCAAGTCCAAAATCCTGCGCATGCCAAATAACCTGAATCATCTGACTAGGTAGTTCCTGAACGCTTGAACCTAAGAGAATGTCAAGCTACGAAAAGCCTAAAAAACATACAAGATCTTAAACTGACAGATATTGGCATCCGTGAGCATCATACACCTGATGAAGAGGAAAATAAATACACAATATACCGAAAAGAATTCAAATGCTTACCATGACAGTAAAATGAGTTTCGTACTCTGAAAGACTGCTCGTCTCTGTCGTGTATTGGTTGTTTGAAAAACGCCCCTGCAACAAGACATTCATGGTCACCATCAGAATAAGGAAAAAGGCAAAACACGAAGGATGCAGATTAGCCCCTAAGCACCCAAGCTACAAATAGAAAGTCCAGTTCGGAAGAAAATAGAAATTATAGTAACTTTCAAAATATATTTCTCTTGATAAAAACTGCAGGGTATGATTTCTTGTTTTTATTGGTAGCTTTGTTACCTTCCTGAAAGCTTCCTAGATACTTATTTCAACTCCAATAGATATGGAAGCGGCCATGTGGCTAATGAGGAGTGAAGTACATTTGATGGTCTCGTTGAAACGGAATGACTCACCCAGAACACATCGCACACAAAGATTTCAAGAGGCTGCAAACTTCTTAACAAGACGATGTATCGCAGATCAAACTTCCGTCCTTTGAACAAAGCAGGCTTCTCAATATACTTCTGGCCTATCTTAGGGCCAGTCTCAACCAGCCTCGCAAGTGCAGGCAAGGTGCCTACAATCGATGTGTCAATGGTCCGAGCCATGTTCCAAGGCTTCACAATCCACAGATTGTTCTCATTCTTCTCTTCCCGTTGCAAGAAGTCACCAAGTAGAGCAGCGAGTTGTCGCTCCATGTTATAAGTTGGCTGCAACCAAGCCGGTGTGCCATAGGCCTATACAATATCATGAGAATCAATCAGTACACAAACCTAAGCATAAACAGAGAGGCATCATCTTTGCTGGCCATGCATAGAATTTATGCTGAACAACTTCAATAGCAATTCCAAATCAGATTTAGCCTCAAGCTTCGAGATATTCGAAGAGAAGGACCTTTTGCATGGTCTCCGCCAGATTGTGCTTCATAACGACACACGATTCTGATGGGAACTGGTTGACATATTGGTCAGAACGCAGCCCAGCTACTTTCCGAAACTCATCATCTACTTGCATGTGTGTCCAGACAATGTGTGCTTCACTTGGATCTTCAACTGCACGCATCCACAAGCCCCGGTTTAGTTTTACTGCATAGCCTAGGCTAATGAATTCTTTGGGGACCTCTCAACTTTCTCGAGCAAACCAACGAAGAGTGATAATCTAATCGTCCACTCTAATTTCCCTTGAAAACGATACGACAACTGTTTTGACCCCGAAGTGCTCAAATGGCCAAAAGTAGTCGCTTCCATACCTACTAGATCGAAGCATCAAAGAAGGTAACAAAACGTACCAATAGAAAGAAGATAGAATATACTAAATTTCTTAATGTTTGAAACAAGTTTGAAAGGTACTGCAATTGTCTATTAGACTCCAAAGTGAAATTTCTATTATTAACTTGGGCACTTAATGATAAAGACTAGTGACACAATAATGTAAAATACGGTCAGCGTTCACCTAGAATTAAGATGGTAAATGCTAGAAAAGAACTCAAAGCAGCATGGATAAGTCAGATGCAACATATAATGGTGTAGAGCTCACATATGAGGGTAGAGTAGTACCAAGCTTAAATTCAGGACGGGTCAAGAAGTCCGAGACTCCTGGAATATCATTGAACACCGATAGAGGTTTTCCGTCTAAAGGAAGTATACTCGATGTTGGAGGATCATTGGATGCAGTTGGCTTTGTTACAATAGCTTGTTTCAGCTCACTGATGTGCGAATCATATGCCTGGGTGACGGAGCAGAGAGGTTATTCATCACCTTCAAAAGAGAAAAAGGATGGCAACCTAGACGACCAAGTTATATCTACTGCCTAGTATTTCTAACCCCTGCAGATAAATGAGCACCCAAATATATGTGAGGAAATGCTTCGCATGACATTTAAGATAGGCAGGAGTTCGCATGCCTGTTTAAATACGTCAGAGGAGGGATGGAACCAGGCCGCCAAGCGGGAGGAGCGCTGTTGATCTTCTCCAATTCCAAACAAGTAATCACGGGTGCACTCCTCCCCACTCGCAACGTCCAACACAGGCCAAAGCAGCGAATAACTGCAACAAATTCCTGGTTAATGATCGTAATCAATGTTTATACAAGCAAATCAAGGTAAACAACCAAGAAAGTTTGACACTGCTTGCCAAACAAGGCAATGTCTCTTGACTACCAAAAACGACCACTGATGCCCAGGGCTGTCCTCTATGTGACTTGTAAAGTCTGATAGTGGAAGTTACTAGATTTTGTAAATTTCACGTGCTCTATCCCTATCCACCCCTACAGGAGAAAGGATTCATAGTTTGGAAATGATTAATTCGATTGATTATATTACAAAAAATATAAACGAAACAAAGTCAAAAGTTCAATCACCAGAATTACTGAATAACATTACATATTTTGGTCAACGAATAAAATATAATTGGAAAAAATAAATTACCCATATAACTTACTCGAAATTTCTTAAAAAACATGACGCCCAATGTGGGCTTTTGGTCATTTAGGGGTTAAGCACGTGCAAAATGTTAGAAAAATTAAACCAGAAAGAGAATGTGTTCACGCAGCAATGAACGCGCCATTAACGGCTCAAACCTGATAGCAGATTGCAATGTGCCATCGGGCAAATACATGAAAGGTGCCACTTGGAAATTGGGAGCATCAGAGTGGCGAATTGCTGAGCCTAGTTCATCCATCACATACCTGAGACATGAAAGGGTGAGCAAGGAGAAAGACAGCCCTGTTTTCAGGAAATAAACCAAATCGTAGAATTCTGCCTTGCAGGAGTAATTTATTCCACAAACAGACTTGCCATTAATTGCTAGCCCATCTTCACAAGGGATCTGGATCCTCATCAGAAAAAACTTCAAAAGCATTATACTTACCAAATAGGTGTTTCATCTAACTTCTCTTCATCTGCCAGCCTGTATGTCAAGATGTACTGCCACATTGCACTCATAACTCGCTCGGTCAGCGGATCTTCCTTCGAAAAACGTGGCAGTCGTGGTCGTCGCGAGTTCTTCGGTTCCTCATTCTCTCCTCCCAGAAACTTGCTCCGGGAGAGCCCATTCAGCTCTGTTAAGGTAGGTAAAGCCTCTGCAATACTTGAAACACTCCCCAAGCGCCCTGGAGTATCCACCTGCACTTCCGTACCTGTCCTATTACAAATCTGTACATCTTCTAGCCGGTTGCCATAGTTTAAGACATGCCCAAGGTAAATCAAACGACCATTCCTAGTACTATATAATCAGATAACTCGAAATTAGTGGTGATTCGAACTACTTGGGCTTAAAAGAGGCAGGCCGCAGACCTGGAAGGAATTCAGTGACTTTAGAGTTTTTACAGTTGCCAGCAGACTTTCTGCAGATTCCTTGGCTAGCGGATTTCCTTGCAAGTTCAATGATATCAAATTTGGTAACTCCTTCGAATTGAAAACCTGCATAGACAGAATTAAATCTCTCCGTCAGTGCCATCTCTGCCGAGAACATACCATGTTAACCAGAGTCACAAAAGTCCGAAGGCAGAGGATTTAACCAAGGATTTATGGTTTTTAAAAGACCAATTTGATTGATCGTATTGGGATAAATATTATTCAAAGAGGGACGAATTTTATATTACCAGAATCAGCGAAGAAGATTGCATGTGCTGGTCAATAAATAAGCAAAATTGTCGAAAGAAAGTCCCCATATGACCTACTCAATACTGCTTTAAGAAAACATGACAGCCAATTTGGTCCTTTAGGGTTTCAGCAGCAGCACCCTACATGAGGGGAGAGAGTTTGCAACGCCCGCTCGGACAGATCAAGCGAAGTAATGTCCTTGAGCACGTGATCTTCTGTAAAGGGCACACCCGGTCGCGATGCACCAAATATGCCAGCGCAGAAACCAACTGCCCACACACCGTACTTGTCTGTGAGTTTACTGTTATAAATCTCAAGATGTGGGAGCATCTCTGCAAAAGCTTCTCGCAGCTCATCATCCCTGTACACCAAAGAGCCCAACACTTCAGAAAATTACACACAATTCCCATTCTCAAGGCCAATTTGACATAGTCATCACAGACGAGAATTTCAATATTACTTCAACTCTTACTTGTTCAAGGCGACAGGAGTCTGATTGAGCCAAAGCGCACGTAAGTTGGGGAGACCTGCCACTGTATTCATCACGGCATCCACCGATTCCAGCGGATTGCCCCACAGGCTGAGCCCCACCAGATCCTACACCAACTAAGGCACATGCTTTGTAAGAGTTGGCAGGAATCGAAACTGTGATATCCATTCAGACAAATGGATCATGTCCAAGGCTCTCGATATTGATATCAAACTTGAAACCCTTATTCAAACAGATGTAGTTTCGAAAAGGCTATGCTCTAGTTCGTTGAATCAATTTAGTTGCAATAGTTGCAAATTCAATATTGAATAAAGTAACGTGGGTATCATCCTGCTTCTATATTGAGCAGCGAGGGGCTCAGCTTTGAATTTAGATTGGCCTCCATAATTACCGGTTCAATATTGCTTTCAGTACTTGAAGCCTTTCCTGACAGTGAGGGATGACTTACCGGACACTTGCCGGCCAGATTTAATGCATGAAGATCGGCATCTGTAATGTGGAATTCATCGAGTTCCAGCCATTGAAGCGGCTCACCCTTCTCCTCGGCTGCTGCTACAGCTGCTGCGATGACCGATTCCACATCCGCTGGGGATTTCGAAGCTGCATCCTCTTCTTCCTCTTCTTCGCCGTCTTCCTCATTGCCGTCTCCCACACACATGAGGGCAGCCATCCTCTCCACCAATCCTGGTATTTGCTCAAGCTGTCATCAAAATAAAATAAATTTCAAGCACACCAATCACCGGGACTAATCTGTAGAGGCCAAATTCTTCTCACTCAATGTATGAATTTCTTATGCTATCCACACCAAGTGAGAGGTTGTAGACCTCCACTGAAGGGACACTAAACAACCCCATTTCCATTCAATGGTCAGTGGTCGCAGACATTTCACTTTCTGATTGTAGGCCAACCAAGTGTATGCATAGATGAGGTGTTGGTGGTAAGTATAGGAGACGGGATTCCACGATCGTCAAACTTAGAAAATAGAAAAATATTGTTGGAATGATCAGAAAGGCACAGTTACGAGAGTCAGAAGGAGACTCTGATACTTCGCTTCTGCCATTACTCTGAGAATTGTGTGGGCTGGGAGGAGGTGTTACCTGAGAGCGAGCCTGCGAGAGTCGGAAAGACCAAGCATGGTCAATAAGAAACACATCTTCATGTTGCCGCAACTCCCTGTCCAACATCAACCGACGCTGCTTACCGCCATCGCAGGGCTCAATTTGAAAGAAGCTACCGCCGTCAAACACATCCTCAGACAGCTTCTGAAACAGTTTCTCGTGCAGCAACGGCGGCAGCCCCGCACTCGCCAGGAGGATTCCATGCACCTTCAAAAACTCCTCCACATCTTGCACCTTCATCTCAACCTCCCCTGCACTGCAAACCTCAGGACTCTATTGCTCTCGTTTCCCTGGTTCTTCTGAAGAAAAACTCTTGAATTCTTGCGCAAAACCCAAAACCCCACAATCCCCGACCAACAACCCTCGAACTCTGGGAACGCGGTTAGAACTCACGTTCCCTTTGTGGACCAACCCTTTTTCACGATTCGGGACAGATGCACGCACCTGCCTGCGTTCGTTGATTTTCAGCTTTTGCGTTTGCTGCTGCGAACACGCATTCCATTGTAGCTTAGCTTAAGCTTTAGTATTATTTGCTCAGTGAAGACTCTACTGCGAATGTGCAATTTTGAGATTGTGTTTGCTGCGGTTCCTTCTGATTTTCGTTGTTTACAGAGAATCGGAAGCTTTCGTGATACTTGGTTGATTGATTTTTCAAGGAAGCCCCAGGTGATTCGTCTTTAGACACGGCCCATGGTCGATGTTATTGTGGAAGACAGATGCCTTCCATTTCAGAATTGTAGTGTACTTGGAGGATCCGTGAATTTCAGGGGAGTAAGGAAGTGCCTTTGAAATTAAGTTTGAGCAGATTGTTATTTGTTGAAATTTGCAGGCTAAGGGTTTTCGAAATGGGGGACGAACCAGGGTGGCATTCCGGAACGGCCTACATTGTATACCAGCTGCTGGGTTGGTCGGCATTCACAGCGTGGTCCATCAGCTTCTGGCCTCAAGTCATCTTGAACTATAGACGGAAAAGGTTTGTATGATTGCCATTTGATAGGAGTAGATTTGATGATTTTGGTGTACGTTGAAATTGTTGGCTGATCATGAGCGTCACAAGTGTTGATTCGACCGCGTACTAGACAGACGACTTCATGATTTTGTTTACTTCGTAGCCCTAAATGATTATGGGCTTTGAGTGACGCTTGCAGTGTGGTCGGCTTACACTTCGACTTCGTCATCTTCAATTTGACGAAGCACTCTTCGTACTTGATCTACAATGCTGTTCTTTACTTCAGCCCCGTTGTGCAACGTCAGTATCACGAGAAATATGGCTTTGATGAGGTTAGATTTGAGTGATTTTGGAATCGTTTTATTCTATAAATTGCTGGTACCAGGTTGAAAGAAGGCGTGGGTGCTCACATAAAACGAATTTTGAGGTCTAAGAATGTACTTGTCTATTATGTATTTCAGATTCTCAAAGGTCTGAAACACTACTCTATTCATTACGTTATGAAGGCGTACAGGAAGCTAAAATGTGGTATATGCGTCTGGAATTATTACTTTGTGTTACTGCCTGGAGCTCACTTACGTGCTCTCCTTAGATTGTGTTTGCGACTTAACCGGACCAGGAAGTCCAAATTGGGTATTTTGTTTTTTTAGAAGTTTTGAGTAGGTCATATGGAGAATTTATTTATTTCAATTTTATTTGTTTTCTCATCAATAAATGCACCGTTCTCCTCTGATTACAGTAGAATATAATTTAATCTCTTCTGAATTAGATTTTTTACAAAATGATCAATCAAACTGGTCATTTTATAACATGAATCTTTGGTTCAGTAGGGGGTTAAAGGCTGTCCTGTCTTTGAGAATTTTGTTAGGGCGCAAGAGACTTTGGTTTTTTATATTTTAAGATAACCCAAAGGGAAGCGATGCAGCTGTGCAGGCTGTGCGTTCTCCTAATCGATATACAAAGTTCCTCCAGAACACTAAAATCAGTTTCAAGCGCTTCACGTTCTTATGACTACTGGAGCTTCAGTCTAATTAAGTTGTCCTCTCTGCTGCCGAACAGTTAATTCCAGTAGCACCAAGTGATGTGGCATTCTCGACTCATGCGGTGCTTCTCACTTCAGCTATGGCAGTACAATTATTCCTTTATGAGGTACCTATTCTGTTCTCTTACCTTTTATTGTCTCTACCCAACGGGAGGGACTTAGCGATGGTTCAAAATTTTAAGAAATTCGTTCTCATCTGCTTTTAAGAGATTGAGTTTCTATCAGATGAATTTCTGTATTTCCTCCTTCGGATTATATGGCTTGGAGTAATGTTCGCGTGCTTGGTGCTCTTCTTTTCATTCAGCGGGGGGCTCAAAGGATTTCGAGTGTATGCAAAATCGTCTCAAGCGTGGTGTGGACAGAAACCATCATCATATTGGTGATTTCCTGGTTCCACAACGACTGGCTGTCGCTGATCCAGAATTTCAAGTTAGTATTATATTTACTTTTGCAAATCAATGTCCTATTGCACGTATGAAATGTCACTACATATCCAATCTTACTTTCACAGAATGTTGGCCAGCTTTATTAATATGTTGGACTTCATTCGACTGGTACTGCAAATTTTGCGCGCTATGGTTGAAAATGTGGTCATATGATATTGGTTGTGATTTCTTGTTGGAGAGTTGACTTATATATTGAGTGTTGTACTTATGCTCTCTTGGAATCCCCAACAGTCATAGTACCTGTTGGCTTATGTTGCTATTGTTGTCAAATGCAGCAACGTTCAGCTCCTCATGACAGCCATTAAGTACGTACCGCAGGTGAGTATTTGATGTCTTTCCGAATTTTGCGCCGGAGGTCGAAGACCGTGAATCTCTGTGTCTGATTTAATGAACATGTTATAAACGAGACGGTACGTCTGAGCCCTTCATGTATGATTTTGGAAATAGCTAGAAACGACATTAGTGGAAATCTTCTCTTGTTCAATCCTGGGAGTCCCACCCAACTTGGCTGGAATTGGTCACAGCTTAAGTGTTCTGAGCTCTTTTTGCAGGTTTACTTGAACTACACAAGAAAAAGCACAGACGGCTGGAGTATAATCAACATTCTCCTTGACTTGACGGGTAGCATTGCAAACTTTGGGCAGATGTTAACACAATCTCTCGATCAGAGTATGTATCCGTTCGCCTCCTGGACGTCCTGCCTATCTTTGCTACACACTCAGAACTCTTTAACATGACCACCTTTAAAACCACATTCTGCCAATATCTTGCACACTTGTGACACCATCATTTTATCTAACACACTTGTCACACATGCAAAATGTCGTAATCTTATTAAAGAGACCTGACAGTCAGTTTAAAGAGGTCAGGGTGTAAGTGAGTGTTCAATAATTTTAGTAAGTGGCTGCTAAGGAAACTGTTCTACAGAAGAAGGTTGGCTTTCTGGGTGATCTCAGTTTAATTGCAGATTGGAAACCCTTACATTTGCCATTCGTATGTTGTGCAGATTCATTCGTGAATTTTTCAGGAAACGTCGGCAAAGTGGGTCTATCTCTGGTGAGTGCCTTTCACGTCATATCTTTCAATTCATGCTCTCATATCAACCATAAAAGAATTCAAAAGGGGTTGGACAAAATTATGTCACTAATGCACTGACTATATTGGTGGTGGTCATGGATTGATGGTGCAGCTGTCGCTATCGTTTGACATTGTCTTCACAGTACAACATTTCTGCCTTTACACGGATCGCCCCGAGGTCCCACCGCAAGACTATATTCGAGTTGGAGACTACAGTGTAGTTGCATCAGCAGACCCTGAGCTTGCTATTAATGGACAGGATGAGGGAGACCGCATTAAAAAGACCCCACCGCCTTGAAATGAGATCCACTCTGCTTAATCAAGTATTGCAAATAGGAACAGTTCCAATCCAGTATATAGCTGATATCAAATATTAGAAACAAACCATGTTTCAGTGTATGTAAATTTTATTAATACAAAATTGTGGATCGGTTCTACAAGCTACCTTTCCCTCACTCTCCACCTTTGTCAGTCAAAACAGCAAAGAGTTGGTTACTTTGTGTTCAAATGTCTTGGTTGTTTCTACAGTGACACGCAGTTCATTCTTACATTGTAATCACATTATAATCATTGTTCTAACAGAGTTCTAAGCTCTGTAGCTGTTGGCAACTGTTTCCGTCGAAAGAGACCAAGTCTTCTTGCTCTACCGGCAATTAAAAACTTCAGCATGTTCCATTTGACATGAAGCACAGTCAGGACACAGTAGGAACTAGGAACGCCATTGAAAAGATTCCGTAGACTTTACATTTCATTGTCCAGCGCAGTAGCATTTGACCCGTGAATCACACGACAAATCGATAAGTAACATATCGGCCCGCAGTCTCACTGGGTCGGATAATCTTCACCACTTGACCTCGCTTAAGACCGTAATAGCGTGCAACAGGGTCATTCTCTTGCATCCGAGGAAGCTGCAAAATAAATAAATCACATTATTAGATTCTTCAGTAGATATGAACCCGGGCTCTAGCACAAAATAAAGATTCTAAGCAGCTGCTATGCTAGCCTCAAAAATGGTGGCGTGAGGTAAAGGAAACTATATGCGTCACTTTTAAAAGCATATATGATGCATAAAACACCTGGGTTTCCTTCACAGTGTATCGCTCCAGCAGAGTCTTCTTTTCCTCAGGAGTCATAACCTCGTGTTGTGGAACCAGGACGTGGTCCTTAATGTTTACCAGCAACTCAGCTTCCTGTGCACACAACTCTTCTCGTCTCAACGTCCAACAATAAAGAGGTTCTCTAAACAACTTGCTTGACCTAACTCTCACAGTAGCCCTCCAGTTGAAATTCTAGAGAGTGGGACTAACCTGGAAAACCTCCAAGTGGTACTTGCTTGACATCTCGCTCACGCATTGTTTGGCAAAAGGTGTGAGGTTCTGCTGCACAACAAGGATAGCCCTGTGCACATTCTCCGTCTTCATGCGGTCCACATACGTCTTGATAGTTTTCACCCCAACCTTCGCTTCGTCTGGGAAAAACACAAAAATCTGGGAGCATGACAACACACCCTACACATCAATTTCGAAACAACGAAAGGGCCGTAGAAGTATAGTGTGCATTGTAAGAAAACCTATTTTCCAATCACAAAATTGCAAGAGCATAGCAGAATGCAGAAAAAGTGGAATGGAAAGAAACGGACATGTTCAGAGTTGTTGGACCGCCTCGGCTTTTGAATCACTAAATCCTCCCGCTTCGGTTCGTCCCCGTACTTCTCCCGGAACTGCTCCTTGGTAAAACTGAGCTCAAACTCGGCCACCACATAGTCCCGATCGCGGAGCATCTCCATGACCGTCTTCCGAATTCGATACAAGCGCGTGCTCTGCTCATCGAGCGTGTGCGACATTCTGAAACTCTCTCCTAAACCTTAACGAATACAGAGGAACGATAAACCCTAAAACGGACTTCGGGTCAAATAATCAGCGGCGATATCAATTTCAGCGCGCGCAAGAAACTAGATCACGATGTCGAGTAGAGAAGCGAATTAGCGGCGTGTGTTGGGAATTAAGCTGCGCGCAATCAGAGGTTTGAATATGGTTTCCCAAGGTGCTCTTCTCTTAATCTGGATTCCAATCAAAGTTTCCTGCGCATCGCGAAGCTCCCCTGCTCAACCCCCAAAAAAAATCGGAAACGAACAACACAAAGCCAACAAAACACACGAAATAGAAGCCTGGTTGTGATTCTATAACCCTTTCCGAGTTCGCACAATCGCTGCAAGAAACTCGCAGAGTGTCTTGGATGTCACGCCGTCATTGTGAAACACGAACAATTGAGGCTGCGCGGGTATGGGATGAAAATGCGGTCTTGGGGCTTCGAGACACGGTAAGAATTTACAGTGTGCTCACTATTTTGCGGTATATCACGGTATATTGTGGTAGCCCGCGACAAAGAGTTTGCACCACGCCTAGGACACGCCTAGGACCAATTTCCGAAAATAATTATTCCGTAGAGAGATGCCAACCCTGCCCTCTAATTACGGTAATTGAATTTTAAAATTCTTCACTTTGTATGCTCCCATTATTTTGTGACTATTTGTGAAAGAATATTTTTTTAATTAATTTTCAGAAATGAAACCATATGTATTTTTCAAATAATTTTAATTTAACTCATTTAAATGCATAAATATGTTTATTCAAAAAAAAAATTCAAGAAAATTTCAAACTTATGATATACTAGAACCAATTACTTGAATTATTGAAATTGTTTGAATCAATTTATGTAAACTCATTAAAAAAGAATTGGAAACAAAAATAAATCTTACATTTGAGTAATTCATTTCAAGGACATTATAAGATTGACATGTATGTGTCCCATATTTAAATAGATTCATATGAAGTAATTAATTAAAAATTAACTAAGAAAAAATCACTCAATTCCTAATACTCTATGTGTCTCAAAATAAATCTATATTTTTTATTACCTTGGATTATTTTTAGTCAAAGGGAATATTTGATATGCATAATTCAATTGATGTCTTCAATGAATTGTTTAACTAATCATCTTATATAAAATTATTTGAATTAGTTTATTTAAAAATTTTGTAATTTGATTCATTTCAATTGAATTATGAATTAATCATATTTAAAGTGTATCTACATTAGAACCTTCATGTTCTTTTTATACCAAATCAACCAAACATCCATGCTCATTGTAAGGAGTGACATATACAAACTATTTCAAATACCAACAAAACTTATACAATCAAACTCATATCTAAATGAACCAAAAATATTCAAAAAGACCTTACATTCATTACAAACATGTCAAAATTGACTAATAGCTAAGAAAGATAGCAAACAATACTTCAGTTATAATATGATCCTAAAATATTTTTTTACTATCAATATTCTCACTAGAGCTCCAAATACTACAATAGTGGAATTAGAAGCAAATTTTGAACTAGACTATTGTACAAATACAACTACAGCACAAACATTGGTTTGGTGTTTACAATGACACAAACAAGCGTAACGACCGCATAAGCCCAAAAACATTGTATACAAGACAAAGACCACAATACACACTCAAATAAGTCCACCAACATTATTTACACACTAAAAACATACAAAATATACAAAGGTAGATAAAAATACAACTTCATACAAAATAAAACGACCACTACAACAAAACCACCATGCAAATACAAATACTTACCACAAAATAAAACACCAATAGAATAGAAGCTACTTATTGATTGATAGTTGTAGACATAACAATGTTTATCAATTAGGCAAGGGTCCCTATTGCATCCTTAAAAGGGGACCTATGTAGTGAACAAAATTGTCTTCTAAGGCTCTTCAACCCAACCCAATCCTAGAATTAATTGGTAGGTCCCTTCTAGGCATCTAGCAAAGCGTAGGGCATACGACCCATTTCCAACCACTTAAACAATTAAGCATATACGGAGCATAGGGTTCTCAAGTGGGAAAATTTTCCCATGTATAGAAATAGAGTTTGGAAAGATTCCAGAATTTTCCAGAATTTTATTTCTCAAAACATAATTTCTGTGAATTTTTTAGCTCAAGATTCTATTCAATCCATTTTGATCATATAGGCCTTCTTATTTCCCATAAAGGGCTTGTTGCAAAATCAACCAAGGTTGGTTGCAATATTGAGGGTCTTGTAGCCAATCATAATGTGCCACAACTACACTAAGAATTGTGCCATAATTAATCATTGCTCATCAGTACATGAACGGAAAGAAACTAGTCTACAGGGCGGAAAGGGGGTGGGGGGCGGAAAGGGGTCGGCTACCATAACACCTTCTCAACATGGGGAGGAGCATTGCCAAACTATACAACGTTGTGCATGGAGCCTCTTTGTTGAGGTACTTCGTGTTCGCTCAGCTCCTCGGAACAGCTCCTGGGACTCTAGATGAACACGCTCTTACTTTCCACCAGTCTCAAATAAAAGACTGGAGTTTCGATCTTCTAGCTCTCTGCTCCACTCTCCGTCTTCACCCTCATGGATATCTTGCCAAAGTCGTCAATGCGTCAGGACGATAATCGAGCAGCGTCTCCGATCCAGCAGCAGAACCAAGTTGAGCTGTGGATTTGCAGCTGCGGGTGCGTGGTTTCGGTGATAACGAATTTATCGCGTTCTTTAAGGCTTGGCGATCTCCACTATCGGTACAGTACACTACATGTGACACTCATTGCTCATGTGCTTGTGTGGGCAGATCGGAGACATGAACCACGGGCCCTGGTGCTTGTCGAGCGAAGTTCTTAGTTTGTTCGTCCCCACTCTCCTCTCAGACTGGAGCCTCGAAGTAGACGCGTTGAGACCGTTTATCGGTAAGCTTTCAAGCGCTGCTGCCTCAGCTTCATTTGACACGGTTTGTACTTCTTCGTTCAATTCATCTTTTTGTGGTTCTAAGGATCTACTACCTTTTTTCTGTACCAACAGGACTTTGGTGTTCAAAGGCTGACGTTGATTGATTTAGCTTCGAATCCAGGAACCCTGTTGGATTATCTTCAAGGAGACTTTAAATAGTAAACTGGCCGGGTGGTTCAGTGACGTGAATAAGTGTATGCGTTCTCCCACGATTCTCAAATGATATTTTTTTTGGATGGGCCTGAATGGTGGTCAGCTGCTTCTTCGTGCTGGAAGAATTTGGCAATAATGTAATGACTTGTCAAATTGGGTTTGAAGAATCTGGTTGCAATAAATTAAATGCTGCTTTGCATGCAAAGTGAGGGAAGCTTTCTCTATAGTTCATTTTTGAATAAACTGTCAAGTATACTAATTTTAAAAATTATCGTTGGACTCCAGGGTAGAGATGGATGAGGGCTGGCGATATACTCTGGTAGAGAATAACATCGAGACTGAATTCAGTATCCAATATGATGATGTTCCGTACGCACTCACATCCTCGACACGTACTTCGTGTTATTCCTCGTTGGAACTGTTTCGCTCCTAGGGACACCGGGGCTTTCACTTGTCAAGTTTATGACTGGAGAGGTGTAGCTCGACCCCATTTGTTCCAACTGCGGCTTACGCAGATCACCATTTTCAGAGATGTGGCCAACACTTACTCTTGCCGAATGACTCCGAGGACGGCGCTCATTGATTTCAAGCGGAACCTCCGGCTCAGCTTCCCGGGTGCGCAACTCTTGTATTATATGCCAGGGGTGGTCGGCATTAAAACGGCTTAGAGGACGGCATTTGTAAAAATTATATCAAATTTTAAAAGACCAAAAACTTAGGTGAAGATCAAATTTTTTAAAAAATTAAACATAAAAAAAGTTGGATTACACACATATCAGAAAAATTCACAATATATATGAAGAATTTAAACATTTATACATAATTTTCAAAAATCTACAAAAGAAGTTGAGAAGTTCCCTCTAATTAAAATTAAAATTCATTCATAGTGTTTTATTTCTAATAAAATTCTTAAGTTTTTATTAAAAAGTCCATATAGTTGGGTAGCTTGTCCCCCGATACATGTATTAAAAAACTCATATAATTAGTTTTTAATGCTCAAAGAATATTCATTTCATATATATAATTACATATTTGTATTCCTTTTTAAGAGGGCTACAAGAGTTTTCTACATTAAAGCAAACTAAAGCCCTTGAGATTGGATTAAAATGCATTATAAGTAATTATAACCAGGGCCATATAATATGGGAGTTGTGTACCTAGGCTCAGCTTCGAGTCTATCTGCTCTAAATCCATTTGAGATGTTGTAAAGGATCACCTCCGGAGGATGGAGGACCTCCAGAGAAAAGTGAGGATTTGGCACAACCAATGTGCACATTTAATCAAGAAGTTTCAGGAAGGAATGAAACGAGTAGTGGAATGAGCGGACCTAGTGCTCCAGACTGTAGTCGATGTGGACTTGGAAACCTGTTATAAGGACCGGCACTGCTGGAGTGCTGGACATTTCAGAATTCGTTTGGTCGATCAACGAAGCGGTCCATCTTCCCGTTGGATGTGTTTATGCTCTACACCAGGGCTTTCTTTTTGGACTAGTGTCCCCTGTGCTGGCTTCACTGCACAGGCCAGATTTTGGAGGGACAGATTCACATTGGTCAGATTCTGACAGATCTGGCGAAATTTCGCCAGAAAAAAAAGCCCTGCTCTACACGTTGATACATTCTATGTATGAAGGGGAGACATTGCTACATTCTCTTGTTTTGTCTTCACTACGGTAGGAGGTCCATAAAGTGTCCATCTAAGAGCTGGAACTGAATTTTGGGAGGTGAAACTTCTTGAAATATTTTTCAGTAAATTTTCCTTGAAAGACAAGTGGAATTGACATTTAATCCAAGTCGTTTCATAATTTTTGGAGCTTTGCGGAATTAGTTATGAATTTTGGAAGTCGAAATGGCATAGGGCTCTAAAATCGCCCACCTCCTCAAATGTACATTGCTAGTACATCCTTGTAAAGATGAAAAAAACCCATGTACAAACAGTGTACATTTGAAGAGGTGGGCAATTTTAAAGCTTGTGCGGATTTCAAGCCTTCTACCTTACCACCTTTTGCACCAACCTTTTCTAAAATCAAGCTTATAAGTAATAAGATAAATGCATATGTTTCTGTGACTTTCAATGATTTTGATTGATTTTAAATGTCAAAATTAAAGCTTAATTTTTTCCTTCATAGATGTTGTCCCACTTTTCAAGAGAATTATTATGCACTATCAAAGGTAGTTATTATTTAGATATTAGAGTATCAAAGTGTAAATTCACATGAAAGAATTCATTTATGACATGTCTCTTTTGATACTTATTCCTAAAAGCACTTCATTTCTAATCCAATTTGAATTTTATTAGAATGACAACAATACATAGCTTACTCCACTTGGTTTTCTTTTTGAATGACAACAAGGCATAGTAACATGTAATCTAATCACTTGGAGTTCTTTTCTTCCTAGATGGAGTTTTAAATCCCCCCCCCCTTTGCAAATAGAGGGAAACAAATACAAAATAATTAACACCTCAAATGATGAAAAATTGTGTTTGATCCCTTCTTTTTGCAAAAGAGTGACTTGAACCTCCATTTAAATAAGAAAAAACAATGTTATTAGATTCACTAGAAGAAAACTATATGATAGTTAACAAAAAATTTGTGTTGATGGCAACACAATTTCAAAGAACCTGCTTTTGTTGTAATACAATTTTCAAAAAACATCAACTAGTTTTTGTTGACTATGACATTGTTTTCTTCTAGTGATTGCATGCAACCATCCCTTTATTATTCATTTCAAATAAATTGAAGTAGAGTGAGTTGTGCCTTGTTGTGATCTTGAGAAAATTTCAATAGAGGAAGAATTCAAAAGCTTTTGGGAATAAATATTGAAAGAAAAACCATATATAAATGAGAGCTTTTACATGCCTTTACAATTAGCCCTGCAATTAACTTTGTTACTAATACAAGTGCAAATTTGTGTGTAGTCCCTCATTTTAGCAAGCTGAGTGGACCTAAATGTCAATAGAGGAAGTAAACAACTCAATGTGATCCATGAAATCATTCATGCCTTATTGTAGTTCCAAAAAAATACAAGTTGAATAAGAATTAAAATGCAATTCTAAAATAAAAGTAACCTAGGGATTACAAAAAGGGTGACATTTAGAATAAGTCTATTGATTTTTCAACTATTATTTGTTGTTATATATAATTACTAAGTTTTAAATATGTACCTATCAATAATATATATTCTACTAATAGCCCATCCTCACTAGAAGGTCTCCTATGTAAGTAATCTATCAATAATTTTTTTTGCCATGCAAAAATGTTAGAATATTTGATTACCTTCTTCAAAGTCTTGTAAATAACTTACTTTCAATTTTAGCTTGGATATGGATGTGACCTTGAATTTCCTATTGAAGCTATCTAATCTACATATGTTCAAGCTATACATAACATCATTCATACTAGTATGCCCTGTATTTGTTGCCATAGTCAAAATAAAAATAAAAGTCATTTTCTAATGTTTTAATTCATAAAAGCTTTGAAATTCAATAACTTTCACACCATGGATCCAAATGCCACATGTGAAACAAAGCCTATGCATCCCTCTTGGCATAGAGCTTTCCAATGATACCAAGAATGTGATAGAGGAACCCATGGGTGAAGAGATCTCACCATAACAACCACAACAAACTAACTTATTGTAAGGTATGGATGCCAATTTTTAATGAATTACTATATTTGGTCCGTCAAAAATATTTCATAAATCGAATTCATGATTTGACAACTGGATCAACGGAAACGTCTAAAGAGCAAATTTAGAAGAACTGGGAAGGACCGACGACATCTGAACAGAGGACCTCATCGTTCGTCTGCTGCGGAAGGAGGCCTGACGACTTAACTCGGTGATGGTCCTCTCCAACGGAATTACAAGAGATCTCGTTAATCCCCCGCCCATCTTGACAGTGAGGCTTTTCCATCACAATTGCCACTCATCCAACAAAATGGAGGATCAATGGCAATTCACCAGAAAAAATTTACGAGTGCTTCAATCGGATGTGACAGGGCACGGTATTTTTTTGAATTGTTTTTGAGTGCAAATGAAAGTGAGGAAGCAAGGGCACAGTGCTCCGAACAATGGAGATGCTTCACTAATATTAAAACGTAGGAAATCATGCATGCGATCATTTGATTCTCGAATCTTGACCCACGGCACACGCCAGGCGACGACGGAGCTGAATCTTCGTCGTCCCCATTCCCCAACTTGGTGACGAACGTTCAAATTTCCCGTGAATCTTTAATACGTGCGAGAGAATCTCCCATGAAATCAGGCAACAGGGTACATGGGTACAGAGGCAAGAGGGTACATAGAGTAGGTGGTGACAATCAAGTTTTATCATAATACCATATTTGAATTTTACAAATTTACAATAACTTAAAATAGAGTAGGAGGTGGCTGCCGCCGCTGATTCTGTGGCAACTAGGTTTGGTTTGTCAGTGCCAAATCCATTGAGCGACTAGGTCTGTCTGGCTATGGAAATCATTTCAGCAGGAAACAGACACGTACATTGTCATCAACGGGTAGACTAGACTTGACAAGATCACAAGAGGCAGCACAGCCTATTTTCACGTACATTCGTCCAGTCTTACTCCAAATCAATTTGAACCTTTTCCTGATGGTCCGGACCCTAATCGCTAGTGAAAGAGATTGCTCCATCATTTGGACGCCAGAACTCGAAATCGAGGAAGAGAGAGAAAGTCGATTAGTTTGGAGCGCTCGCATTGCTAGCTGCTCATGGTGGTGTCCAGCAGGTTATTTGTTGATGAAGGTGCCGGTGGACTAATGTACGTCGGCGCAAGTTGTAGGTTATTGTACACAAGCAACTCTGAAGGTTCGTTTAATGGTTGGTGCCGGAGATTCAGTAATGCCCACTTGGGATGTCTGTAACTGAGTATTGTTTAATGTTGTTATTGCTCTTCATTTGTTTCACTTAGGTTGCTTGTACTTCACTTAATTTGCTGTCGTTGAGCTCAAGTGGGCTGGCAGGCGTGATTTTCGTGAACGTTTTCAGTGTTTACGTTACGTGATTATAAAGTCTTCCGTGTTTGGTTTTCTGGTTGTTGACAACCCCTTGGATTGATATGCCTTTGCGGGTTTATCTATGATCAGTCAGCTTGATTATTTCTTCAAATGTGCGTGTCTGTCGAGCTGAATGGACTCAATCCTGAAATCAATTTTATGCATCCACCGTTATTGTATGTATACAAGTTGTCACTTGTGTTGCTGAAGCCTTGTGTACCATTGGTTGTGATTGCAGGTGGGTGTTGGACTAGAGAAGACTAGCTTCGATTGAACAAGCGTAGATAGTTATTGGAGCTGGAAAGATGAAGCGAGGATTGGTGAGGCAGTTGCACCGATTGCTCCTTTCTACTACAACTGCGAAATGCAGGCCGGTCTTTTTCTTCAAGTGAGTACTGCTCTCAGCATTTTGACCCAAGCATTCTCCGTCATAGTACGAGTACCCATATTTAGGTCAGCCGACTTGTCACATGCGCGGCGGAAACTCTCGTATCGATCTCCCTCGAACATTATGGTTCTAACGTGTCCTCAGTCACGCCTTTGATACAGCTTGTATAATTGCTGTTGATAGAGCTGGATCAACTTCTGTCGAATGAATAAGGATTTCATCTTGTGAGGGTAGATTGCGAAGGTATTGAACGCCGTTGATAGCAAGCATTCCATGTCCTGGATAGCATATGAAATTTTCCTTTTCCGCGGTACCCAGTATTACCGTGTTTCCGTAATTTGCGCTCTGTATTCTGCAAATCCTGGTGGACTTGAAAACTGACCCTCTGATGTGTACGCCGTTTTCCATCTCCAGGTGAAATTGAAATATTTGGGGTTATGCTTGACAGAAATCCTGAAGCATAAATTTTCAGCATAAATGCCATCGTAGTTCTACGAAACGTAGATAATCTCTGGTGTAAACTTTCGCATTCTTGTGGCTTCCGATTCTCAATTGTCGTGCTTGATATGTGGCAGTGACGGAGGCGTCAGAGGAATGGCTACCACCACCGATATCTTACTCGCTAGTTCCAAAACGCAGGAACGCGTCGCAGAGACAACAAGAGCTTCTCCTTACCCCGCTGCCAAACCGAGGTGGTATCGACCAGATCCAGTGACTGGGACGTGGCTGCCAGAAGCTGAATCCGAAGGCGAAGAGACAAGCGTCACGAAATCCGTGATTCCACCAGCTCTCACTGCTCGGATTCGAGAGGAGAGCATGGACTCTACGCAAGACAAGAGGTGGTGGACGTCCATGGAGGAGCTTCCCGACATGGATAGACCCAAAGACTTGTAATCGGAATTGGTATTTCTAGCAAGGAAACCATATGTGAAGGCGACACTTGCATCGTTTCTGTTATTGGAATAGTCGATTTTTTAATATGAATTCTTATTAGCAATGAGGATCCGAGCGCACCAAAGAATGGTTTATTTGGATTCCATGATATGCAGAACTTATAAGTGCTTTATTGGTGGATGGATGGCATAAAACTATCTCAAGTTCTGATGTTAAAGTGGGATTCTCCAAAACCAATGTGTACTCGTTGGTGCAAGTTTTGAGGTCGTCGCATTTTGGTAGTTGCCGCAATTCGCTATCTCCTGTTTTTGATGTTTACAGATTTCAATTTCAAAAGACTAGGAGCACACAAGTTTGTGGGTGCTGAATCAATTGCCTTTCGGCATGACTGTAACGTATTGAGCTTTGAATTCAATATCAGTTTCGGTTGAGCAATTAAAGATTCAGGTCCATGATAGAGTCTATTATGATTTACTGTACAGTACAAGGGAGGGCCGGTCTCTTGCGTGTGCAAGGGATTTTTCTCATTTGAAATTGCTTGTCAGTTTAGATCTAACATCTGTAGTTGCACCCGTTTGTTGTTTGATCAATTTCTTAAGATTAAGCGTAGGTCTGTGGTCAACTAGTTTGGGTTTCTGAAGTGTCGCATTGGCTCATCTTCAGGACTGGAATCGCAGAATCACTGGAGACATATTATGATGTCTATTATGTTTTTTGTGCTATGGGAAACTGTGTTTTTGACATACGGTGGTACTTAACCCTTAAAGGACGGACTGGTGATAGTGGAAATCATCCTTTTGGAACCGTGTGACATCATCTACTTTAAGAAAACCCAAAATACCCATTGGAGATCAAACTATTGTGCAATATCTCTCCTTTTTGCACAAATTTTCAAGGATGAACACTTGCACTTCTATCCTACATAGGAAGATTCTTTGTCCTCCATCGGACAAAAATCATCTTTGGTGTCATTAAAGGATTAAAGGACATGCCCCCTATGACCAAAGTAGTCACTAAAATTGCTCCCATTATTGAACCAATGGGTGCATTCTTTGTTTCTACAATGAAGTCATCCATCTTTCAACCTCAACATTCTTTAAGGGTTAATGTGGGGAACTCCATGCACTACAATAGTGTCATTCATCTACTCATTTAGGACATGTATAGAGTCATGCCAAGCAAAAATATGCAAAAATTCATAAAAGGATTAAGGAACTAAGGGGTTAAATGTTCAAGACTTTTTTGAGTTTCTTGAAGTATGTTATAATCCCCCCAAAATGAAAAGCATTGATAATTTTCTAAATGATTTTGAAAAGTGATTTTAGGATCTGAAATTAGAAATGTTATAGATCACATAAGAAAAATAATACTCAACAATATCACATATGAATTGAAAGATTATGATGTTTAGATCGCAATGGAAGTAGTTTATACATAAAAAAAATTCTGATTTTTTAAAAACTATTTTTCTAATTAAATAGTACTCCCCCAAAAAATAGGAATATTGTGGAAAACGCTAAGCAAAATGGACAGTATTTCTTGCAACGACCCACAATTACAATTTGTGTTTCTTAAAAATTATTTTTGAGTACTCCTATAGACAGAGAGCCTAGAAATGATTCACCTCGACCAATGAGAGCTCTCTTAATTTATTAATTGGCTTAGCTTGATCCCCTCATTGTAAAGCAACCCCAAGTTTAAAATGGGGAGAATTAGAAGAGCTATTGTCAAGCAAATTCTCCCTTGAGAATTTCTTCTTAGGACTTAAAGAGACTGCACTTAATTGTGACACCTTTCTCAAAGTGATCCCTAAAATTCTTGCCTAAAATGTATTATTTGTATTCATGAGAACCTAGGGTGAATTTTGAATATACCTATTTTCAATATTTTGAAAATTTTTAGTTTACTTATACAATATTCAAAAAATGCATAAGAAGAAAATCCATAATGCTTTTTTGACTTCAACAAGATATAAAAAAGATTAACGAATTTAATAATATAAACATTGTTCAATTGCTTAAACACATATCATTAGGTGTAGTTATTGAAATGATGTTGAAACGATGTTGAGGACAAATTGTCTGATTTTCTGTCACAACCCTCATCAAGAGGAGTGCCCGTGCCACCTTGGTGAGAAAGGGAGACATTGGAGGTGACTCCCCAAGCCTTGCAAGAGATGGGGTGAAGGGGACTAGGAGTCCCAAGCGATTAGAGCGTTGTAGCGTTCTGATTCGGATGAATTAAGAGGCATATTGCACATGCTTGGAAAGCTTGTGAGAAAATACATCCAGGAGTTCTAAAAACGCGAAAATCCGAGTTGGGAGTCAAAAGTTATGGCTCTTCAAAGTTGGCAGTGTCCCGACTGTGTCCTAAGGCATGGGGACGTGAGAAACAAGGTTTGGGAGGAATCCTTTGAGCCAAATAGGTCATACCGCATATCATTGAAAAGCTAAGGAGAAAAGCTTTCTATAATGCTAAGGCTCATGAGGAGATGAGCTATGAGCTAAAATTTATTAGCATCCAAAGAGGGTGGAGTCCTGGAGAACTACACCTCCCGGGGGACTCGTACCTTTGGAGAGCCATAACTTCCTCAATACTTGTTGTATTGGGGAAAGTAAATAGTCCACGGTGATCTATGAAAAATGTAGATCATGAAAATGGTCTCGCATTTGGGATGTGGAACTTGGAGATAAAAGTTATACCGATGGGAAGAGCGGAAGTTTTGGGGGGTTCGATTTTGGGGAAACCACTTGGAATTGGATGGTCTTCCAAGATGGGGAGCATCTTGAGGGGTCCCAATGACCTCTAGTATGGGAGAGGTTGCCAAATCCCGTAGAGAGTACTATTATGTGAGCATAGGAGTGTGAATCCATGAGACTATAATACTACATACCTATCTTATAGGTGTATATACCATAGAAATTATCTATGATTATTGGGTATATATGTTGCAAATCCCCATACTATAGGTGTTTCTGAAACATACACCTTTTATAGTGTGTAGTATCTATATTATAGGTACCTATAATGTTGACTCAATGCTCACAAGCTCCCATTCTTGGGCTAACATACTAGCACCATTGGTGATATCAATTTTGTAATATGTTTTAAGAAAAAAAATTGATATGCAAAAAGAGTATGCCAAAAAAATTTTAACAACAAAAATAAAAGTGAAAAGGTGAAAGTGAGAGTAAAATAAAGCAAACATAAAAAATCAATGTGATATTGCACTAGTCAATAGCTCGTCAACCTATGGGCCAAATGGTCCAATAGATCTTCAAACCAATTATCTAGGGTAGACATGCCATTTACCGGACACCGCATTGAACCGGACACCCACTGCGTATAGATTGCACACTTTTCAAAACTGGGGAGCGATGCCAAATATGATGGGAACAAATTTAAGCTACATCTCTTCCAAAAGGAAAGATCATCCACGACTTCATGGGAACTATGGGGAACATCGTAGGAACATGGACGTACAGTTGGGATGCTTCTTTTAGCCACCACACGTTGTACAGTCAAGGGTTGTTGGATGATTTTTCATAAAATTCAAACCTTTGTCCAAAAGATTTACAATTGTGTTTAAATTATGGGAACTCATATCTTCATTTGATAATCTCCAAATTTAGCACTAGAAATGGATTTTGTGCACAAAATTTCAAAGAAAACCGTCTTGTAATTTGTTCAGAAGAAGGTTTCAAAGTTTACTTGTGTAGTGATCAGCATGTCTACCTTAACTCAGTCCAATTTTCTAATTTTGGATGCAATAAAAAATTGGAAATTCAATATTTTTCACCTTATCTATCAAAATCCAACAAAACTTACTTCAAGTAACCCCCCCTCTTCGATGGCTTTCTATTGATATCAAACACGCCCTTGAGAATACAAACAATATGGATTCTTAATCCTTGTAACATTTGCATTGTATAAAATATAAAGACTTTGATTTGAAAATATTCTCTTATTCAAAGGATATTTGTAGGCTTGGTCTCAAAATATAACTTTTTCATTTCAAAAAAAGATCCTTTGAAAATGACTTGAATAAAAAATAAAAATCTTCAAAAATCACTATCATTAGGATTTATCATTTTAAATATTAAGTAAAAAAAAACTTGCAAAAATCACAAATATGCAATCTACAATCAATTTTAGAAGGAAATTTCAAATTTTGGCCTCAAATATTATTGAAAAAATATTGGTTAGTGTACTAGTTGATCTAATTGTAAGAATATGATTTGGGGATTATATTTTGCAACTATTATTTGAGGGTCCCTAACAAATTGTTATTCTAAGTTGCATTTTATAATACATCTTGACATTTTTGGAAATCTAGACTACCCTTAGTCCTCAAGGGGTTAAGCTAATCAAAGGCATATCTTGGGCTCATGTGAATAGATTAGCGAAAACAACTACCATTGCATAGCTAAAAATTGGAAGAAGAGCTACAATCAAGCAAATTCTCTCTAAAGTATTTCATCTAGGACTTAAAACATCATCATCGGATCACTATTTAAATATTCCCATCCTTTTCTTCATGTCAAAAAAGAACTTGTGATCACTATCATTACAAGTACATTTTTAAAAACATAAAAAAGACTCTTTAAATAGACACAATCAAATTTTGATTTGGACTTTGGAGTTTAGACAACCAAAATAGAGCCCATTTTGAAGCAAGCGCAAAGACAAAATATACATAAAGATACTTCAAATCATGCTTGATCCTTAAAGGACAAGTTGGTGATTGGGAAAATCATCCCTTTGGATATTGTGTGAATCATTGGCTAAAAAAAATGCAAGAAGTGTTCATTGGAAGTCAAACTATTGTACAAGAAATCCTCCCAACTTTATCAACAAAATTGTAAGGATGGATAGTTACATTCTATCCTACATAGCACGATTTTTTGTTATTCATCATATAAAATTGGTTGCAGAGTCTCTAACAATTCAAAAAGAAAAACCAAGGAAATGGCTCATCAATTTTCTTCAATTTGACCAAGTTTGCTTCAATCACACCATAGTTGATGTCGGCATGCTTCTTTACTATCCACTAAAAAGATGATGCCACCCCAATCCACCCACCCACCCACCCACCCACCTTTGGATGAGTAAACAAGAGCCATTGATTATACTAAGGAAAAAGGAACCCCTTCCCTAGCCATTGATCACGTCTTGAGAAAAGTAAAGAGGGACAGACCATAGATCTAATCATCAATCTGGCTGATTTGGATATAGAAAGACAAATACATACAATAATATAGACAATGAAGACAAAAATACATACAAAACCATTAATTCATATTATTTCCTGGTGAGATTCATTCAAGAAAATACAAAGAGGGGTGAAGTGGGAAATTTATCTGGGCCCTGAGGATGGTGGGGGAATTACGAATGCAAGGCGGGATGCAATTAAATCAGAATAAAAAAGAACCACATGAGTGAGTCTTCTGAGTGACTATCCACTCAAAAGACAGCATACAGACCACAGTGAAAGTATTCAAGGGAGGCAGAGGTGAAGAAAGGACGAAGAACAACCATCGCAACAGGGACTACCATGTCTGGACTGCTCGGGGTGGGTTGTCTTGGGCTCATTCAATTGGACAGACATTCGGGGCGTACGTCATTCTTGTTCCACCACCACCTGAAGGGTTCAAACCTCGATCTGAAAATGAGGTCTAATTTCCCTTCTTTCCCTTTTGGTTAATTTTTTCTCAAGATGACGGGGATTGGCTGCTGAACTCGAACACTAAGATATTGCAACTGCCCAAATCTGCGTCCAGACATGAACAATTTACTCACAGAGGTGAAATTGGTGTCTGGCTACGGCTTTCTAACTCAGTTGTGAAGAAAAGTCTGTTTTGAGAACCTCTTAAAAGAGTGAAGCAATGCATGTACTTCTCTGTATTATTGACTGAGTTTCTCAAGAGCTCCTTTGACGTAATGTACAATTGTACAGAAGATCTTCGAACTAGGTTGCAGAACATAAAAACTATCTACAGGTGCCCTAGTCGGAAGCGTACCTTGTCAGGAGAACCTTGCAAGGGTTTTAGTGGAGTCTGTCAAGCCCATTTGAGAGCTTCCGACATCTTCAGGAGTGACAATGAGGCCGGTGGTCACCAGGTTTTTGAGTTTGTGGTGAGATAGCCTGAAGATCTGCAATTCTTTGTCAGGAGGTACAACATTGGCACCCGAGGAAGTATTTGCGGAACCCAAGAGCAATCAATAAATTATTTGTTGTATCATTTGCGTGTGAAGCTGAACCAGGCGGATTCTACCTCGCTTAAGACGAATTCAGTCGCTAAGCACTGGGAATTAGCCCTATTTCAATCGGAGCTTCCTGTATGACCAGTTTGTTGACACAAAGTTAAAGAACATATTTGGACAAATGTATAAGCTAAAATCTGTAAGATTTCAAAGAAGGATTTAGGCGTTCAGAAGTTCAGGGAGGCAACATCCCTCTGCGAGTCCATATTATCCCTCAAGAATTGCACCATCTTGGGTTCCCAAGTAGTGAATTTTCGTTTGACCAAGTAACCTACGAACTCAGGAAGAATTAGCGATGACTTTCCACAATGGAAGAATTTTCAGTCGCCACAAAGCTTTGCGGATGACTCTGAAACTCGGCCGGTCACAGGGATTCTGAGCGCAACACTTCTCAATCAGCGCCTCCAATTCTTCTGGATATTCAAAAGGAAACCTAATCTTTCCTCGCATGACCTTCTGAATGTTCGCAGACGTCAATGGCATGTCACGCTCCCAAGGAAGCCTCCCGTGGAAGATCTCGTAACATGTCAGTCCAAAGCTGTACACATCCGCGGACCATGTGTAGCTTTCCACTGGTTCCGAAACCTCCGGAGCCATGTACTTGGTCGTTCCTTGCTTCCTGGTGTGAAAATGTGAGCCTTCATCTCCCATTTTGGACGCTCCAAAATCTATCACTTTGATGGTATAGAAAATCGGCCCCTCGGTTTGAGCTGAGTGAGAGTACTTTCGACTTGCCAGAACATTTTTCGGTTTGAGATCCCGGTGTAGTACTCGACAATTGTGCACATGAATCATGGCTTCCACAATCTGTAAAGCAATGTCCACTGCTACCAGAAAACCAAATGGAGCTCGAGTCGTGGAAATCGTTCCATCAAGGTCTGTCAGTTGTTCGGTAATCAAGTCATGCAAGTCGGACTCCATGTGCTCAGTCACAAGGTAATAGTCCCGATAATAATTAGGGTCCCGTATATCCTCCTTGAATGCATACCCCATCCACTCCACGACATTGGGATGTTGCACTCTTGCTAAGAATCCTGTTTCTGCTTTTGCAGAAATCTTGCATACATTCGACATCGTTGAAAGGGCCACCGTTTCCCCCAACCACTTGCACTTCAGGACGCTTTTAGAAGCTCCGGTTCGGGAACTTCCAACTGAATGCTCCACAAAACTGGTTTTTGGATTTTCAATGACGAAAGCATCCAGTGGTGAGGACGAACCAGGAGCGCAGGAGCTTGGTTGCAATCTATTCCTCCAGATGGCTTCAAGTTCGTCTTGATTACTCGTATTCGTCCTCCACACCCACCAAGTTACAGGTTGAAAGAGTTTGAAAGAAGATTTGCCGTGAGATCTGCTGAGCTTCTGGTGCAGAGATGCCTGCAGAGCTTCCCGATCAGCCTCTTGTCGACGAACATCAGCTTTCAAATTCTCGTCTTCCAAAGCATCCAAACGATTCGCACCATTTGATGATACGAGCCTACATCTTTTCTCGCACCATTCCCAACTATCAAACCTGGATTGCTCTTCAGGGTCACAACAGAGGAAATCCACGATCCAGTCCAGCTCGCGAGTTGCTAAAGCAAATTTTGAAAACGTTGGAACAGAAGGTGGTAGTGAAGACAAGGCAAAAGCAGCCTTGTTGTAAGAATGTTCACCACAGGAAAGTAGCAATGCCTCCCCTGCAGCCATGGAACTCAGCAACGTATAGAGCATACACTCGTTCGACTGGCTGTTGGGCCGAGGCCTAATTAAACTGAACAGATGCAGATCTGTTCTGTAATACGAGTTCATATAACAGGCTTCCAAGTCCACGTCGACCACGGTCTGGAATGCTAGGTCCGCTCGTTCCACTCCTTCCTGAAACTTATTGAATAAATATGTACATTGGTTGTGACATATCCTCACTTCTCTTCGGAGGTCCTCCATCTTGCGTAGGTGAAACTTCACCCGTTCCCGAATGGATTTATGACGGATAGACTGGAAGCTGCCCTGGAAGTTCGGCTTGAAATTATTGAGCGCCGTCCTCGGAGTCATTCGGCAAGAGTAAGTGTTGTAGGCCATATGTCTGAAAATGGTGATATGCACGTTTTCATGCAAGTCCCAGGTGGAAAAAATGCTGCGCAGATAGGATCCATCTCCAGTCCTAAACCTTGGGTGGGGAAAGAGGGTTTCCCTAAAAACGTAAGGATCAAGCACAATAATAACAGGAGGTCCCTTGGATCTGAGTCTGTACGTGCTATAATAAAATTCGATACTGAATTCAGTGTCGGTGTCATTCTCTACCAGAGTATACAGCCAGACCTTATCCATCTCTACCCAGGAGCCCAGCGACAATCTGTAAAATCACATGCACCATACTTCATAAGTCATTCAAAAGCCAACTGGTGAGAAAGATTCCCTCCACATGCAACAAGACTATTGCAACAAGATTCTGCAAACCCAGTTTGACAAGCTATTGCATAATAATTTTATTGCCAATTCCTTCCAGCACGAAGAAGCCGCTGACCAACATTCGATCCTCAACAAAATGCAATAATTCAGCATTGTGGGATAAAGAACACATACAATCACGCCAAACCACCTACTTTACCATTTAAATCTCCTAGAAGATAATCCAACAAGCTGGATTCGTAACCAAATCAATCAACGTCAGCTTTCACCAGAGTCCTATTACTACTGAAAGATAGAAACTCCTTAGAACTATAAAAAGGACAAACGAAGAAGCGCAAGCCCTGAGATATGACTCTTCGGCTAAACAGATAGAAAGTTTACCGACAAGGCAGTCTCAAATCGTCTCTGCTGCACCTGGAAATGTGGGATTTACTTGGAGGCTGCAGAGGAGGATGGGACAAACCAATTACTGCGCACGTCAAGCAGGGCCTCACAATCGGCCCTCACAACCGCATGAGTAACGAGTATCACTTGTAGAGTACCGACAGTGGAGATCGCCTCAACCCTAAGCACACAACAGATTCCTAGCCTTTTCACCAACACTGACCACAAACCCGGAGCTTCAAATCCAGTGTTGCATTGTCAAGCTCCAGCTCGTTCTGGATCTGCAAGACACGTTGCTAAACCATCCTCTTCCCCCAGTGAAAACTTTGGCAAGATGCTTGACGAGCCAGAAGACTCCGCATCAGGCCTTTCAGCCGGCCTAGAGGGACGGCGGGGACACGAAGTGTCCGATGGATGACTTCACCTGAGACTGTAGGATGCCCGTTGATTCAGTGAGTTGATGGTGAGCGGAAAAAAACTTTTTTTCATCCCATATTTTCGGGGGAAGTTGTTTGAGTACATTTTCAGTGAATAGTATTGCAAATTTCCTCATTATGGTACCATTGGCTTTTGTAGAGAAGAAGATGCATAATCCATGGATTCCCCTTCTATTGTACTATGGCCATTTCTTTTTATTTACTCTTGATGTGAATTTGAGCAATAAAAATGATCCAACTAAGGAAATGAAGCTCATGAAGTGTAGTTTCCATTCCAATTGAAAATTCTGAAAAATTCTTGTATATCAATATGTTATAGCAATATGAACATTGGATTTATAACCATGGTTTGTTGATTTTCTAATTTTAGAGTGACACAATAACTTTGGTTTATACCAAGATGTTACATACTATAATATACAATTGTGGTGAAGAATTTGAATTTTTCAAGTATATTTTTCATTTAATATAAATTTTCTTCATTTTTTCCTAAAAAAATTCACAATCATTTCAAACTTTTGGGAAAAAACTTGGAATTTTTTATAACTTATAGTAGGTATATGACTCCATCTTTGCAAAATATATATATATATATATATATATAGGTTTTTTCATTCATCTCTAATTTGCACAATGGCAACAAACAAAATGATGGACAATGAGGCTTGATTTCTTGAAATCACAATCTAGAGTTAAATTTACCATGCATTTGGCCCATTGAGACATTTGCACATGTCTAAACATTTCTAGACATTTGAATTTTTCAATGACATTCTCTGGAAAGCAACATTCGGGATTTTTTTAAGTTGTCTTGGTAATTTGCCTCCTCTTTGTAGAAGAAGTCGGGGAGGTCCAAAGGCACTATTTGCATCATGTCCTTATTAAAATCTACCGGTTCATTTCTTCTAGTATCAAATTCTCACTAGTCACTTTCCTTCAATTTAAATTTGCAAAGGCTACAATCTTTGTCTTTCAAAGACAAGCTAGTTTTGAAACGAAATTCCAAATGTCATTACATTAGGCAAAGATGGATGGCAAAGTAGGGACTAGTTGCCATGACCAACCTTAAAGCAATATTTGCCCTACCCTTATCTAAGCATTCCAAGTTCCTCAATGGCCAACCCTAAATTATACCCACTTTATCCAAGGACATATCTGCTACCAACAACCCAAGTATCAACTTTAGATTCAAAATGGCAAGGAGCTAAAATTTGACAATTCATGAAAGCAGAAACTACATCTCAGCCTTCTTTTTTGTTGCACACAAGTTGGTTGCAACTCCTACCAAGTTTTTGTCCAGTTATGGATCCTCCATTATTACACTCCAACTAGTTATTTTCCCAAACTTCGGGCATTGGCTAACAATGAACTAATTGGAGGTTCTCCCCAAACATTGCTATGAAGGGTGGAAGTTTTTTTCAAATTCTTCTCAGAGACGCATGAGAAATGAGTGTCACAAGTTGAGTACCGACAGTGGAGATCGCTTAAATGCTAAAAACGCAACAAATTCGTTTTCACCAACGCCACGCACCCGGAGCTTCAAATCCAGTGCAGCATCGCCAAGCTTCAGCTCGTCTTGAATCTGCTGGAGACGGTTCTGACTACCCTCTTCACCCAGTGAAACTTTGGCAATGATCCAGAAGACGCGGAATGCTCGCACAAACAATGAATGAGGCAATTGCACTCTTTTTACAGAGTGGGTCTACAGTGGTATAACAATGAATATTGTAATACAGTGCCAGATTGAATTCCACTAGAGATTATTATGATTCACTCCCCTCCGGAAACTCATTGCTGTTGCATGTTAATTCCTGAGTGCGTCCGCCCTGTCTGGGTGGGTTCTCCAATTGGTTCACGTTGGTTTGCTCGTTGGAAACAGGAATTGGGCTCTTTGAGATTAAATTAATCGTCATTATAGGTGTAGCACTATCACGAATTTCTCCTTCCTATTCAACCAAGCGTTGTAATGAGGGCGAAGTCTGTGATCCTGGTTTCATTTGGATTTATGATGTGTTGTTCAACTTGGACTGTTCACCATGTCTTCGCTGCGTTGCTTCAATTGTTCGTGAGATGTGTTTGGACGAGGCAGCATGAACAGAATCAGTCGGTCTAGCAAGAAGCTTTTTTTCTTGATCAAGTTGGAGCTGAAGTAGGCATGTACATAAATTGAATGTGCAAGATGCATTTACATCGGCCCCTTTCCGAATGTCCCATTCACTCGTCCTCAGGACTGGATCCTGAGTCACAGGATTTGGCTTGTGAGATCTCAGATTTGCGATTTTCCCCTATCCTCAAGGGAATACCGATTGCAGGAATTTTCTCTGAAAGTGCGATATAATGTTCATTGCGCCCTGGAAAATTGTAAACCTGATCGACTGTCTCCCGGTTCTTTTCCATTAGGGGTGGCAGAGTTCAAGACTTGCGCTTTGAGAATGGAGGCAATTTGAGGAATATCATTTGGAATTTCTGGGAGGGGGAGGACTAGTATTTTGAGTCGACATTCAGGGGTTGTGAATATGAGGACTAGCATCTGGAAACACGTGACAGGATTGTGCAGCTGAATTTGGAAACTAGTAGAGTGGAATTTGGTACTTCGCCAAGTTTTTAAGAACAGATTGGACGTATGAAGGAGATCTCTCTCTCTCGCACACAATGGTTACTTCGTAGCTGTAATCACTGGTGGAAACATGGCTTACTTCGACCATGGAATTGGACAACGAGAAGAGTCAAATGACTATCTCTAATTATTATTTATACCAATTTGTGGGTCTTCTAGGGGTCAGTGCCATTCTCTTTGCACCTCATGTTTCTACAAGTGAATTATCCCCATCCTTCAGCTTCGCACTGCACCTTCGTCATTTGTAGCTGTAGTACTGTTTTTGTCATAGGAAAATCTTCATACAATACTTTAATAATGACATTCATCGTTGGTAATTCCACTAATTCAAGTTCTAAATGTCCACCATCCTACTACTAATTTTCCAACACGAAACTAGACACTGAAAAAGTGTAGAACCTACCCTTCAAAGTAATGCGTAGTTTGTGTGCCACTTTCTTCGTCTCGTGGAATCTGACATGAGAAAAAATTCCAATACTTTTCTTTTTGTCCCTAAATTAAATGTGACCAAATATTTGTTCCCTACTCTGAGGCCTTGCCAAGTGCAGCAGATGATCAAGAAAACCAGAAGTTTTGCTTGTTTTGGAGAGGGACTTCCAGTAAGTTTCTTTTAATTTGTTCATGCTGGGTTAATATTTGCTTCATTTGAAATCTTCAAAGTATGAAAACACAGGAAAGATTCAGAACTTGAGTGGGCCACTCTCACTTCTTTAGTGTGCTGATGGGAATGTGAGCAGAGTTACATTTGAAACAGCTTCCCGTTGTGAAGGTATCTTACTGCATGGATTGTACAGTACAGTACAGAAATGCGGTGGCAATGAAACAATCCTACTGTAGTTTATGTCTAATCCTATACTCCCAACTGTTCACACAATGCAGCTGCCAAAAGCTCAGAGGGCTATGAGGTCAGATAAATCAAATTGTGCTCACAGCCATGACAGGATTGTGATTTTCTTAGTCCCACGCTCACTGGTCAGCAAAATGGAAGGAAATGGAAGTGAAGTACAGTACAAGGCTGACAGTCAAATGTTGTAAGCAAATTGAAGTTATGAGAGGTCTCAGTTAAATTCTATTGATATTTCAATGTCCTACTGTTGAACACTTTTGAGCTTTTGAATCTTATTTTATAATTTGAGGGAAGTTCATTAGAACATGCTTTGGGATACAAACTTGGGAATGAGCGGTCGTAACTTACCTTGGAGCATGGAAATATCCCATAAGTTGAAACACCAATGAAACACCAATGACAGTTGTAAGCTTAGCTTAACAACTGAAAAGTATTTCGTTTTCCTGTACCAAGAATTGAAATCATGTGTGGAAAACACTCTTCAAAATTCGTTCTATATCACCCATAGTAGATATTTTAACCAGATTTTGGCTCTTCAAAAGTAACACCCCATTTGGTCGGTGAAGGGGTAGAATCAAAAACAAAAACAATATTTGAAATAAACTATCTATGGCATATGCATGACCATTAGGTGTATTGTATATGTATTAGAAGTTTTAAGTCATCTGAATAACTTTTAGAATTTGCATAGGGTTCTGCATGTACGATGACTAGTATATCTTTGTTGGGTGAATTTTGTCATTCACACACTTTTCCTTTTGGGCCTTGAAGATAATGAGATTTGAGTTTGACATCAACTAACAAAACAAAGCCTCTAGTCCTAAATATTTGTGAATCCTTTAGTTCCCAACTATTTCTAGAATTTAGAAAGGTTTTATAGTTTGAAGATGGGGTTGGATTTACTTGATGAAAGCATGGTTGAAGGTAAGCTCATCCAATTTCCTAAACAAAAACTAATCTTTCATGCATTTGAGGTTCTTTATGGAAATTTTCACTTTTTGAAAAATTGTAAGGGTTTTGAGCTTCATCCTTAAATGACTTTAGTTTTCTTGTCATTGAATATTTGATATACCACAAAATATCTAGGCTCTCTCTTCTGAAAAAATATTATTTTGTATTCAAATAAATACATTCTCTTGATTTATTAAAAAGAAATACAAAATCATAACTGTTGGTTTATGATGGCCAAAATGAAGACAAAACTTGAAGTTTGACCTCATTGTCATTGTGATAGGATTGGATGTTTCATGGTAGAGGACTTCTACAACATTGCCTAATGGTAGATGACTACAATTTAATAATTTATAAAATCTGACCATCATATCTTGAAGTGATATTTTTTGTAGAGAGTGAAAATTTTGAATTTTCATTATTTGATATTTTATTATTTGATTTTGAATTAGAAACAAGATTGATATAAAAAAATTTGGAAGCCCATACTGGGTTCATTAGATTTCAAGTGTTGCTTCCTAATTCTCCTTCAAATTGCGACAGAAACAAAGGACTGGAGCTTGAAGCTAAGTTTGTAACTGGCATGTCTCAGCATCCAAAGTTGGGGATTTGAAATCTTATTGAACATGTAAAACCATAAAAGTATTCATGAAGAATAATGTGCAAACTTTTCAAGTAATTTGTTCTTTTTTACACCAGAAACAAATTTGGCAATGACCTTCTAGTCACATCACTACAATCAAGCTAAATTTAATCCTTATACAATTGATTGATAGAATTGAATAACTTTGATTTGTGAATTAATTTTTTTTTTATAGAAGATGATTATCTTAGATTTTGTTGAAAGAATTAAATTCTTGTGATTTTCTAAAGTGTAATAAGTATATAAAACTAGAATATATATTTTGAAGTTTCCAAACTGAGTAGAAAAATAACTTGTTAGGCTTCATTTGGAAGGACTTAATTCAAAACAAAAACAAACATTTTAAAAGTTATATTCAAGTTTGACCTAAGCGCATTCACTTTGGACTCAAGGGAGTGCTAGCATGTGAGTATAGAATCTATGAGTCTAGATTATAGACACCTTCTATAGTTGTGAGTGTCTATGTTATAGGTGCCAATGTTATAGATTCTTTCCATGTTATAGTGTACCTATATTAAGGTAGATATGTTAGGAACACCTTCAAATGGTTGTAGGTACAAACCTACAATTAGGTTCAAAGCTCATAGGCTCATGTCTTTGTGCTCACATGCTAAATGAGTTTCTTTTATTTAGGATTTCTTCTTCATTACTACGTTTTATAAACAAAAATCCTTGAAAATAGTGTTAAATTGCAATTGGTAAAGTACTTACTAAAGTAGTGTTATGTCCGTAGAGGATTGGAGTGCCTAACATTCGAATCTCTCATTGTTAGATGAATTAGGTATTCTAAAAAAATGCATAGGTTTAGTTTACTATATCAATTGCAAAATATCCTCCCAAATTACAATCAAGCTCAAACCTATCATACATATGTTAACAACTTGGCTAAAATAAGAATCTGATTATTTTATATGTGATTTTGATTTAATAGGTTTATTATTCCCTTCAAGTTTAGAAAAGTTCATGATAGGTGAAATTAGAATTATTAGTCATTTTGAGAGAAAAGTAGAAAGTTAGACATTAGCTTTGTAGATCCAAACTGAAGGAATATGAAGAACATTATAAACAAAGATCTAAGAGAAGTGTTTTTAAAATAAACCATGATAGAAGTTCAATGGTGAAATTGGTTTATGAAAATTCCACACTAGTCAAAAGATTTCCGATCCACTTTACAAGTAAAAGTTAAATACAAAAAAAAATTGAGTGAAAGTGAAAAATAAGAATATGAGTCTAAATTTAGTATATAGGATCCTCTAGAGGCCAAATATAAAGTTTTGGATTTTTCTGAATTGCAAAAGTTAGTTTTCTAGACAATCAACCACGTGAATCAACTTTGGTAAATTTTTAGAAATTATTCAATTTGTGGTAAAATTCCACTAAAAATTAGAGGTAGAATTTTTAGTTGTAGTAAATTATCAACTTGAAAAGTTTCCAAAGCATTCAAATACCAAGTACCCAAATGGGCAACCTCAATAATTTCCCCTTTGAACACTCCCCTGAAGCCAAAATGATTGGAGAATATAAATTCCCTCATTTGGGATTTAATGATTATTTATTTTGACAATATGTTGAATTTTTCAACTTTGAATGACCTTGGTAAAGGGTGAAGGAGTCTCAAAAGCTAATTTAGGCCTTCTAAAGCCAACCAATGGCACAATTTGTTTGTCACTTGGATTTTTTCACTAAAAATTAAAAATTAGTCCAACAATGAATTTGATTTTTTTTAGTACTTAGTGGTTAAACACTAAGAATCTTGGAATTAAACGATTTATGAGACCTTAAGGCAAAGTACAAAATGCCTTCTTTTCTCTAACCAAACCAATGCCATTTTTAATGTTGAAACCTTGCCATTTTGTTTATATTGTAGTTTAGGCCAATGATTGGACCAATTTGGTGTCCATGTGGTATTTTTGTTGCACCCTTTGAAGGATGTGGAGGTCCCTTCACACCTTGTCATCTTGCTTCTAGTAGTTAAATATTATGTGGCTTTTATTTGCTAACATTTGTAGTTTGGTACTTTTTATTAAAGCTCTTGAAAATTTGTTTTATAGTTGTTGTTTTGCATTGGCTTCTTTGTGTGGGAATTCCCATTTATGGATAATTTGCCCTAGAATCTTGACTTGAAAAATTGAGGTTTGTTTTCAAATTCCTTAATTTTTATACATGTTTTATGTATAAGAGGCTAACCAATTGGAGATTCTAGGGAGAATTCTCTCTTTCTCCTTAATATTTTTCTTTTTCTTTTGTCAAGCCAAATTTTAGTTAAGTTTCATCTTCCAAAAATACTTGTTAGAATGTGTAGACTATAAGTGAGCCCAAAGTAGGATTGACGTGCAAAATCCAAAATCTCAAATTACACCCAATTGTCCGAAGTCAACAACAAGAGGGGAGTTTGGTTGCCCAAAATTAGCTCGAGAAACTAGGGACAATGATCCAATGAGAGAGTCAGTAGTAAAGGAGCCAATGGACTAGTAAGTGAGTCCACTATAAGAAGGATTGTGGTTCAAGGAGCAAGTCAGTAGCAAATTAGAAGGTGTCTAATTGTCCCAAGTCAGCTCATAAGAGGGGTACAATGGTTTGGTAAATGGGTCCAATGGTAAGGAAGGTCTACTAGCCTCGTGAGTGAATTAATAGTAAAAGGGCTCCAATCATCCCAAGTCATGACAATAGTCTGGTAAGTGATTCTACAATGAGAGGGGTCCAAAGGCCTTATGACAAGTTTGCAATAAAAGGATCCAATTGGCCTATAGAAGGCATGTCACCCCAATCAGCCCAAGAAAGCGGGGCTAATGGTTCAATGAGCAAGTTTGCTATAAAATTCAAGGGGTTCAGTGAGTGAGTCCAATAGTGAAATAGAGTTCAAAGTGAGGAAATGAAGTTCAAAATCCCAAGTGTGTGAAGGAGGATTGTAAAGGGAGTGAGTAAGGGAACTCAAATTATGGTTTGAGGGTCTAGAATTGAAGAAATATATAGTTGATTTTAGGTTGTTTCTTTTAAAATATAAATTTAAATATAATAATACAGAGCTAGTTTGTTTAAACCAAAGCAATCACAAAGTTGACTAGTGTAGTTGTAGGCCATGATTTCAGTATATATTAGTGGATATTTATGAGACTTTTGTTACTTTTGTTTGATTTTGAGGTTAATTAGAAAGCAAATAGTAGTAGTGGAAGTTGATGTTTGCGGTTTTTTATTGTTTGTTTGGAATTTAAGGTTTCTTGATGTACTTGTACTTCAATATTGAAATTTTCTTATTGCCAATCCATCCTAGATGAATTTACTTTGAATTCATTAATACAATATATTAATAAATACCTTCCTGCCTTGGGGGATCATACATTCTTTTAGTGACACTAGCACATGCTTTAGAAAGTAGTTGAAGGTATAGGAATGCAAGAGGGCCTAAGAAGAAGACTAGGAAGCATTCTATTGACTATTGTAGTAGAAAGTAAACAGAAAAGGCTAAGGCTATTTGTAAGGGAAATAGGAAACGAGATGCAAGGTCTTATGGGGATGGCCAAGGTTCTTTCATTCAGTGAGACTATTTCAAAGGAGCACATTGTTGAAGAGGAGTCCATTTATTTTGATGAGTCTCGAGATTGCAATCTACAAGTTGAATGTGTTGACCTGAGGGTTGCTATTATGTGAGCATAGGAGTGTGAGCCTATGAGCCTATAATACTACACATCTATGTTATAGGTGTATATACTATAGAAACCGTCTATGATTATAGGATATATATATGTTACAAATACCCATATTATAGGTGTTTATGATACATACACCTTCTATAGTGTGTGGTATCTATATTATAGGTACCTATAATGTAGGCTCAATGCTCACAAGCTCGCATTCTTGGGCTCACATACTAGCACCGTTGGTGTTGACCTTACTAAGAAACATCCCTATTTGTTGGAGTAGGACAAATTAGAGGGTGAAGAATTATGAGGTGTCATCTTGGTCATTGTATGGGAGAATTAAAGTTCACCACACTGTTAGTATTTCAATTGTTGGTGTTCAATTGTCCTTTAGACTTCTTTTATCTCAGTACAATAAAAATTGAATTATTTGATTTGTAAATGTTGTAAATTTTTTATTCTCAATGAATGTTTTTACCAACTATGTTTACAAAAAACCTTCTCTTTGAATAGTATTGATATCCACGGTTTCCATAAAAATATTCCTCATCTATAAAATAAAATTTAGAATTCATTAAATAGTTAGTATGAGTGACACTAAATGTAAACTTTTCTAGTGTAGTCATCTTCATCTTCCTTAATAATTTCCACATTACCTCCAACTTTAAGTTCACAATATTATAGATGAATGATCAAGGCTTTAAGCTCAAATTTTCAATTTTGTACACCTTCACAATTGTTGATAACAATAGAAGAATGTAAATGTAACAATTTCTTTTAGTACTAATCATTTTCGGATGTATTTACCTTACCTTACATATCTAAGCAAAAAAATATTGTAATAGTGTGAAACCGATGAAATTCTATAATTTGGGACTACTCCTAAGGTTGATTTTGGACCTTAAGGCAATAGTGGCCCTTCCAAAGGTAGGGCCCAATATAAAGTACCAATTTGAATCAAAAGATCTACGATCTTCATTGAAAGAGTTGGCAAGAGGGATTGGTAACTGAATGAAAGCAAAAATTTGAAAAATTGACTGGGAAAAACACTTAGATAGGTAGTACATGCAGCTAAAACTTGCCTCTACACTAGAGTTCAACCATAAATTAACCATGGAGTACATACACTGAAATCCAATGAAAACATCAATATTTATAATCATAGTTTAACCCTTACACGCCGTGCTAGTGATCGTGGAAATCATCCCTTTTGGTATTGTGTGACATCATTTACTTTAAAGAAACTAAAAATATTCATTGGAGGTCAAATTACTAAACAAGATCTCTCTTTTTTGCACAAAATTTCAAAGATGAACAATTGCACTTTTGTCCAACATTGAAAGATTCTTTATCATTCATCAATCAAAAAAATGGTTGTGGTGTCATTTAAGGGTTAATAAATACTACAGTAGTGTGCCTTGTTCCATGGCTATAACATAATAAAATAAAAATAAAAAGTAATTTTCTCATTTTTTAATTCATAAAAACTTCAAGATTTAATAACTTCTACACCATTAATAGGTCCCAATACTACGATCAAAGTTTGTGCACCCTTCCTCATCAAGGGCTTTCCAATGGTACCAATAACATGATTGGAAGTGCACATGGTTCTAAAAAATCCACCTTACCTAATAAACATAACAAACAAAAAATCTCATTTAAAGTATTCTTATAGGATTTAAATTATAGACTAGTATGCCATGTGCCATTGCTATGATATATTAATAAAATAAAAGTAAAAGTAAATTTTTAATTCATAATTTTTTTGAAATTAAATATCTTTTTTGTTGTGAGTTGGAATGCTATGAAACAAAGTTCGTGCATTGCTCCTTGCACATAACCTTCTAATGATACCTAGAACACAAATGGAAGATCCACCATTTCAGAGATCTCACCATAACAAACAAACAAAACAAACCAACCCAACCCAACCCAACCCAATCCAACCTTTCATATTTAGTAATCAAAGACCCAAATGGAAATTTAACTAGACAAATATTGGATCATGGTGTTAGGCTTGAGAAAAGACTTGAATTCTTTCTCTCTCAAAAGTCCATCCCTAAACCAACATACACAAAGTAACTTAGCTTATAACAAGTACAATTCTGGACAAGCCTAGTGTAGTCCCACTTCTTTTTGTGCAATACATTTTACAGAATACATGTACACTACAAAAATTGTTGGGAATGCAATAGGCATGTCAAGAATTGTGCATGTCATAGGCTAAGTTACCTTAGAGTTTGTAATGAGCCTTAGGGCCGCTTTATATCTAGAGGCTAAACCAATTTGTTGTGTTAGAGGCCAAGAATCCTCACTTGTGATTAGATAAAACGCTGAAATCGGTCTCAACCCCTTTTCACTTAGAAGCTAGGCCAATTTGGTGGAATGAATAATTAATTCAAAAAAGACATGATTTGACATGGCCCGAGCTCGCTGAATTGGGTGCACCAAAAATGGAAGGCCAATTCTTGACTTAGGGGCCAATGTCAGATTTCATTTTTAAAACTTTTCTTATAAAATGTTTTTTTTTTCAAGAAATCTGATCCACTGGATTTTGTGCAATCAGACTCAAGGGAAATTGGCCTAGCCTCTAAGTGTAAAGCACCCCTGAAAATTTCAGCCCCTCTCTCTCTCCTTTCTAGATTTTATTGAATCGGCCCAGCTTCTTAGCCTTAAGGCCTTTACATATAGGAGAATTGGTCCCCTGTTATAATCTTATTCTAGTGAGTAGTTAAGGTCTGCCTTCAGCCCCAAAGGGGCTGAATTTCTATGCAATTGGCCTCAAGGGGAATTAGCCTGGCCTCTAATTGTAAAGCGGCCCTTAGAATATTCACCCAGTTGGTAAGTTACAAATCATTCACTGCAGGGCCAATTCCACATACGATGCAGTCTCCATAATTCCACATATTCTGTATGATACGAAGGAGATAAAAATATGCAATGGTGTGCATCTGTCTGTCCGTCCGGCACGGAAAGTTAAGTTAGGTGCGCACTGGATACCAAATAGATTATTAATACTACGAGGGATTGAAGTACTGTCTGGTGGTTCATAAACAACAGCGCTACCAGCTGCTTCTAGAAGGATCCACTTTGTCGTACTGCCCCTTTGTGAGTCTTGCTCTTGCAAGAAGGATCCATCAACTTTGCAGTGACTTTGCCGCATGTGGTGAGTAACACTACACAGAATAGGGGTATTATGGGGACCCATACTAATTAATCGACATTCCACACTATATAAAGATCTACCTTTATTGTATATTAGTAGTTATTGAAGTGTCCGGGGTTGTACATCATGATTCCAACATTTACAGTTTTCTACAATCGGTCCCTTTAATTTTTTGGTCCCCTTAATACCCCTATTCAGTGTAGAAGGATGGGCTGGTCACATTACACTAGACATCATCCTTTTTTGTTTTGAAACAAATGAAATGGAAGACATCATCCTTTTGAATATCATGTGAATCATTTGCTTAAAAACACCCACACCAAGAGGCATTCATAGAAGGGAAGGGCAAAGACCTCCCTTTTTCACACAAGATTTAAAGGTGATGAACGCACACTTTTCTCTTACATATTGAAGGATTTGTTTTGTCATCCATTGGAAAGATAGTGTTTGCAATGACGTTGAAAGGGGTAATCCCTGAAAGCATCTCTTTATGATTGGGCAGTAACTGCATTCCACTCAACAACAACAAATTCCCATTGCTAGATAATCTACATAACATTATTAACCCTTAACCCTATAAGGATGGACTAGTCTCTACAAAAACCATCTTTTCTGGTACAGTGTAAATCATTTACTTCAAGAAAACCAAAAGTATTCACTTGAGGTCAAACTATTGTGCAAGGCCCTCCCTTTTTGCATGAAATTCCAAAGATGAACAATTGCACTTTTGTCTTATATGAAAGTGTTCTTTGTCATCCATTAGACACTTAGTGTTGATGATAGCATTACAAGGTTAAAGGATGCAGCCCCTATGACCAAGGTGGTCACCCAAACTACTTTGATTATTGAACAATAGGTGCATTCTTTATTTTTGTAGTGAACAACAATGTCATCCATTGAGTGACCACTTTTGGCCTTGGGGTCCTTTTAAGGGTTAAACAACGGCAGTAGTCCGGGTGTCTTTAGGATTCTCCCTTAAAAAACAATTTACTCACAAAGAGAGACTATAATAACCGATGAAGAAGTCTAATGCTTGCATTTGAGGTAGGAGTATCATAAAGCATCCATTTAAGAGTTGGAAATTGATTTGGGAACATTCAACTTCTTAAAATGTTTTTTTAGGAAATTTTCCTTGAAAGACAAATGGAATTAGCATCTAACTAATCCACATGGGTTTTGTATTTATTGGAGCCTTGTGGAATTAGTTATGAATTTTTGAAGTTGAAAAGCAATGGTCCTGTGAAGCGTCCACCTCTTGAAATGTACATCTTTAGCACATTGTTGATGCAATGAGAATGAAAAATGTACAAATAATGGTGCATGTTTTTGGAAGTGGACGCATTTAGAGCCCAAGCACTTTATGGACCTCGTACATCATCATCAAAGTTAAAGCTCCTTTTCTATGTACAATCAATGTTTTCGAGTACCTTACTCTTCTTAAATGCATCATGATGCCAATGCATTTCCTCCTGTCCAATATGTACCCATTTGCTGAATTAAATATATTCTTCTTCCAGCTTTTTCTTTCTTCTCTTTTGATGGGAATCTTTTCTTCTGCCTTCTGAATAATGTTATGCACAGCTCTCTCACCAATGAAACTCTGAAGTTAGTACACACTCAGGATGTGAAACTTCAATTGTGATAACTTCCTGCCCATAAATTAAACTTGGATCTTTTCTTCATGTAAGTTAAGTTATAATTTGTAGAGATTTCCTTGACAGCATGCCTGACTCTCGTCTTACAGATTCAGCACGACCATATTGACCAAGAATCATTGCCATGTTCACTGTAGCAGGTATTTTCAGATAATAAAAGTTGTAAGGAGTAAGTTAGTTGATCACTGATGATGCAGATAGCAACTTTTAAAAAGCCTACAGTAAGTATCTTTTGAGGCTGTGACTCAGCAATTTGGTGGGGTTCTGTAAACTTCTGACATCACTTTTGGAGTGTTGTATGCTAAGTATGTCTTTGGAAACTTACACATTACTTTTTAAGTTATGAGTAGTTCTGCTCTCATCTCATCATCACGCACAGGATAAGGTAGATCACCTATCCATTACCACCCAGGTTTGTTATCAAGGTACCTTGGAGAAGCTATTTATCAACTCACATGTTTTTCAGAAATTGAAAAGTTTGAGATTGAAAAGTTTGAGAGATTGAAGCCATTTGCAAGTAGAATGAAGACATTCCAACAAGAAATGAATTTTCTGTGATTTTTCAAAGTTTGTTGATGACTAAATTGATAAAACGTGGGTAGACCCATGCTAAACCACAAAGCTGACGTGTCTCCTCCCACCAAGCTGTTGCTTCTTCTACTGTACTGCTGCAATGCAGTCAGAATGCAAGCAGGGTTTGCAAACATGTCAAGCTCCTCTTTGCTGCCATTCTTATTTGAAAGAGTAAGTTAACGTACAGTAGAGCTCTTTCAGAGTGTGCCACTGTGCCCTCTCCGCATTGGAGGGAGCCACGAGCATAGGTCGAAATGGTTCTGACAAGAGGAATATATTACCCAAATTAAAAAAGGCTGCAGGCACCAGACCTGCAGTGCCGGCGGCAGGAGGCACCCCCACCGGCAAAGTCTGACGACGTCCGACCACCATCGTTGCTGAAATGCTGAGCCGAGGGAAGGCATGTCATTGAATTCCCAGTTTCACACCGCACCTCTCCTAGCGAATTGCAAACGAACGGAGCACACAATGATACTACTAAGTCTAAGGTAAATTACAATGGCACATTCCTTGGCAAGGACGATAAGATCATAGCATGGAGTTCGAATCCACCGTACAACAACTGACTGTCCCCACCGAGCTCCCGGCCTCCTAAGGAACTTTCGTCTCTGACATCGGTCCAACGCAATCCCAAATGTACCTTACTCACAGATCTTTAAGTTTGTAGTTTTCGATAGAATCCACCACTAGCAGTTTCCACAACTTCGAATGTTGGCCCTTCCGAAGATTCCGTCCGTCGCTCTCATGCCCAGGAAGCTACGGTGACTAAACTGACTATATTACTTACAGTAGGAATATGGGTAACTTATTAGAGTGAGAAGGCATGCACGTTTTGCTCAAGCTGTCTGGACTCTGGAAGTGTGACATAAGTTTAGCTAGGTGCATGGCGTGAAACTTGGAACCATTCTACAGGACGCACACTTTAGGTGGCAGTTTTGGGTTTACTATATATGCTGCTTTCCCTTTGCCATGGTTTCACGCTATTTTGAAGCACAGTACGAGTTCAGTCCTGCGGTGGTAGTTGAGCCTCTGCGTTCCGCGCCTTCCGCACATTTCTTGGCCTTGCCGAGCTTTTGGGCAATTGTTGATCAACAGCCGGGGCTTTGTTGTCAAGCCGTGGTGGTGGCCATGATGCTTTTCCGCTCAATTATAAACTCATTAGATGCAGAAGAATAAGAAGCTCCGGAGGACCCCTGCAGCACTCTGGTGGTGATGATGGTCACGTCGTCGAGGTTGAGATTCCTGTCAACGCAAGAGTCTTTCTCGCCGACATTGACCTCGTCTCTCGTAGTTTCATCACGCCATTGCAGCAAGGCAGCTCGGAACTGGAACTTGTGAGAGCAATTCTAGCTAGAGACGTACTAGTGGTGGAACGGAAATCATATTGCAAGCGCTGCATGACTTGGAGCAAGTACGTTTCAGTTTCTATGGCGAGCAGTGGGCATGGAATGGGGGCGAACGCGGCGGCTCTTCACAGGAGAAGGCGAACCTGCAGAATTGCGTACCACGCGTGACGAGAATCACGAGAAGTTTGCATGACTGGTGCAGTTTGTTGATTAGCAGGTTGGCTGCGGTTGTGTAGACAGATTTTTAAGAGCAGAAGTCATGGCGAGGAGGAGAGTTTTAGCCTTGGGCCCGGCGATGTCGCGCATGATGTGCATGACCCACCCTTACCAGCAACTCCAAAGATCCGAAGAGAACGCCACGAAGCCGAAGCGGACGTGGTTATGGAGACGGAAAAAATCTTCCCGAGTTAAGAAGATGAGAGCGGGTGAGCAACCACGAAGACGCTGGGGACTGCGGGTGGGGCGTCTCCGCATTCGCTTGCTGTCGCCGTTGGCGCTTATGAAGCGTCTCTGCGACTCGTATGTACGGATGATGTTCGCGTTGGAGAATAAGATGGGCGGCGCGGGCATCCAATGCGCTGCTGGGCCTGCGTTCCCGATGTACCCCATTCACATGCCGCCCCGCATGGATTTCGCCGTCAAGGTGAAGGTGAACTGAGGTAGAGATTGACTCCACTTTTGCTATCAGTTGCGCAAGGACGTTCCTGCTCTCTCAAGTTTTGTCTATGGTCGGCCAAGGAAAGAGGATTCTACCGCACCAAAGAGTGCATCACTTGCTGCTGTCGCTTGATCTCCATCTGCAAAAACTATCTTGATAGATGCTCAAAGTTCTCGCTTCTTCCACATTTTGATTATGGGATGCATGCACACCTGCTCCAGTGGCACGTTTAGTTTTGTGGCGATGGTGTGTGTACGTCCCTACCGAAGGTTTCATGCAGGAGGATGAGCGAGCTTGACTGCAGTAGCGGTAGCAGCTATGGCGAGAGAGAAGGCCCGGTCGTCGGTTACTTTTTCAGTAGTCAGTAATATGACTTGACGTAGATAATATCGGAGCCTTTGGGTATGATTGGGTTCTGTCCATGACCGATGCTTTTTCTTTCTTTTACTTAATAATTCCGTGCGATTGGCAACAATCATATGATACGTGATCTTCCCTGTGGCTAGCTTGTTTCACGTACTGTTGCTTGTTTCATGTTGTGTGTTGCTCGCCTTCTGGAGTTTGTTTTGAGCTTACTACTGTGCGAGATTTTTTGCTTCATTACGTGTTTTGGGATTTCTCTTCCTAGATTGTGTGCCTTGATCATGACGAATTTTGGTTTGAGTGAACATTTCAGCTCCTTCTGCGAGTTTAGCGAACTGATTTTGTTTCCCTAAAGTACAGTATCCCCTGTCATCTTCAGTTCTCACTATCTTCAATTCTCACAAAGTAGTTTAGGTACTTGTACGGTATCTCCGGGGCTACAGTGATTTATTCTATTGGTGAGACGCAAAATGAGCGTCACTGTAAACTCTTACTTCTGTTGGAATTATTACAATCCAGAAATATTTCAACCTGCAATTAAATTAAAGTACTTCAACTTTGGTAGATTCGTGTCACATGCACTAATACTTAGCATGAATCAGTGAAATCTAGTCGAGTGCTGAAGTGTAGGTAGTGTTTGAAGGCAATGTGTGTTTTTTGGCTAAATTTCTCTATATCCCACAAAATGCACGTGACCTCTATTGTGAGGTCCCTCCAAATATCCTTGAACAAGGTGAGGACAGCAAAACGATAACTGTTCTCTAGAAAACAAGCTTCCTTCATTAAGGGTTTTTGTTGCAATTTGGATTTTAAGGAGCTAAGGCTGAGATGCTTACAAATGTAATACTAAATGATTATTTATGATAGATGGCATGCATGGAGCAAGGGTGATGACGATAGTTTCACTGATTGAGGTGATCACTGCACTGTTCACTTTGCTTAAAGTGACTGGCCTGTTAACTTTTTTCTACTCGATGGCACTCACGCAAGTGAATGAGTTCTGTCCATTTCGAATGATGAAGCACAAGTTACACAAGTTCTGAGTACAGAGTACAGACGAAAGCTATTGAGTAGACGTCGGTTTCTTTATGGTGGTCTATTTAACTATTTTCTGTCAGCTCTTCTGACTTGGATTGTTGATTTAATTATTCTACGAGTGAGGACGATTTCAAGCAGAATATTGTAAGTTTTTAACTGATTGAAGCTCCCCGGTCAAATTTTTAAGTGCTGAGAAGGTTTACCGAAATTGGGGTTAACCTCTATGCGTCAGAGCGGATGTTTTTTGGACTTTGAGAAAATAAGATTTGTGGAATATCAGGTTCATCAAATATTATAATCTCGAAATTTGCACGGTGAATTCTCTTATAAATTGCAAAGTTGTACTCATCAGTAAGTTGGCTTCAAATCTCAATGGTGAAAACTTCAGTAACTGAGTAGTTCTCAAATTATTCTGGATACTCTAGATTCAACATTAAAAACTCCTCACTGATGTGATTCTCTTTGTGACACTCAAGGGTTAAAGAGGGCAAGTAGTGCACATCTTGTTGTTTGGAGTTTAGCAACTAAGGTAGAAGGCTCAAGAATGGCACATCTAAGGAGAAAAACAGATGTGTGGAAGAAACCGATTGTCCAATGATTTCCAATTTTTTTTGGTAGACAGAGAAATGGAAAAAAAACAAACGGCAATTTAAATTGTAATTTTCTGAATTAGAATGAATTAGATACAATTTTTTCAAAGTGAAGAGTTTGTAAGTCGCTATTAATGATCATAGACTTTAGCAATAATGAATTATCATGTGCCTTTGAAAAGAGCAAATTGGTCCAGAAATAGATGAAGAAGCTATTCACTATGTTTAGGAAAGTTCCATAATGTGGGTGTAGAGTGTCCTAAATCAAGCAAGAGAAATTTATATTTATCATTTCTTTCTCATTGTCATCTTGAATTCTGTGTTCACAATTAAATGATGCATTCATGATTAGTGAATCACACATAATAATAGTCCAAAAGCATTGCTCACTGCCCTAAAATCATGCACTTGCAGTCACATTTTCCTACCTCAAAAAAATGGTGTCCATTCCAACAACCACATGCTCTGTACATGGGCCACTCCCATGGTCGCTTCTAAATGCCCTCTCCATTTAATGACCTCCTCCTATAATTGGTAAGTGCAACCGAATATCATTGCTATCAACTAATCACCCACTTCCCAGAACCGAAAATTGATTCACACTCGATATGTGAAGGCCAAAACCCTGAATCTCAGCAACTGGACAGTCAGTCCTTGAGTACCAACCACGAAAAATTCTCCTGTGCAGTCCCCGGCCACGCAATTCCAAACAATCATCCACCAAACACAATCTGCATATGGAGGAGAGTACTAAAATTGCTGGTACTAACTTAACCCCAGTTCCCAATAGCAATGCACCACCTCGATCGTATACATGGTAGGATTTTTGGCAAGTGGTGTAATCATAAATTGGTGAATGTCTACACCCATAGATCTTAGTATGAAAGTGGGATTGTCTACTTAGTTAGAGTGATTTACGACCTCCACTTGGAAATTGCTGAAGATATTCAAAGTGAAGAAATTTTTCCCTCTTTTTTCTTTTTCTTTCCTTGTCCAGCCTTTTGGCTTGGTTGTTGGTACTTGATGCTTTTGCAATGGATCCTCCATTCGTTTCCAAAAAAAGAAAAAAAAGTGATTAAAATTTCATCTCAACGTATTTGATTCTTGTACACAACAATATCTCCACAGCTCAGGACATTTCAGGACTGCATATGTTAAAATGCTTAACCACTGAACGTCCAGAATCATCTCCAGAATTGATGATTTGAGAAAGATCATTATGAAGTGCTATTTTGAAGCATTATTTGGGAATTGGTATACAAATAAAAGTTGTAGATTTTGATTTTTAGATTCCATATGTTCAATTAGATTCACCAATACTATCACCAATCTTTTTTTTTTATAAATTTTGAAAGAGAAATTCTAAAATTCCTTCAAAATTTGATTACAAGCAAAATACTATCATTTTTTGAGTAAAATTTGTTGGAATGGATTTGAAATGAGGTTCTCTTCACATGGTGATTTTTTGAAATTTTTGTGTTCTTTAAATCTATAACCTCATTTTGGCAAATCTAGGTTTGAACTAAAATCAATGTAGTTTGACCACTTGACATACTTGCACATTTGTAATTTTAGAAAAATATGTACTCTAATAATACCAAATCCAACCCTTAAGTAGGACAACAACTTCATAACGTACATCAGGAAAAAGCCCCCCATTGCTATAGTACTGCAACAATACTAATGCAATGGGGGGTTACTTACCTAATGTATCTCCACAAATTATAATAACTTTCATCCAAGTAGCAAGGAGGATGAAACTCCAATTTCAATCTCTTCATCATCCAGAAAATGGACATCATAGCACTTAGGGGTTAAAAGTTAAGCAATGAATATCCTCTACTTTAATTCTTAAATGCCAAGCTACTGACCGTGGAAATCAGCCATTTTAGAACTATGTGACATCATCCACTTTAAGAAAATAAAAAATAATCATTAGGTGTCAAACTATTGTAGAAGGTCTTCTCTTTCCACCCCTAATTCCAAGGATGAATAGTTGTATTTCTATCCTACAAATGAGAATTCCTTGTCATTCATCTGACAAAAAATGTCTTCCTCGTCATTTAGGGGGTTAATCCCTCATTGCTGAAGGAGACCAACAGTGTCCTCACGACAAATTCAAAGTACTGTAACTTTTGTATCCGATGTTTGAATTCAATAAAATTTGTTGGAAAATTTGCGCTCTTACTTCTAGTTTGTGTGGTAAAATTTTTAGATCAATCCAATATTTAATGAATTTTTAGAAGCCAATCAAAGTTCACAAGTTCAATTTGAGTTCACCAAATTGCATTTGATGGTTGCAACTTTGGAGGCTTATATCTCCTTCATCAAAAGTTTGTTTTCAAGAAAATTTGTAGGATTATGTTTCCTTGAAATATAGTTATTGTGGTAGAATTTTCATGTCAATCCAAGTTGTTTTGAATGTCTGGGAGCAATTCGAAGTTCGAAATCTTGACATTTTTGGATTACAATGAACTCCAGCGGCTTATTTCTTCTTCATACAATGCTTGTTTTAAATAATTTTTTTTGAAAAAATTGTGCATACTTGTCTAGTTTGTGTGTAAAAAAATTTATACCAATCCAAGAAGTTATAAGTGACTGAGAAGCATTTCAGTAGGAGAAGGTTCAATTTTTTATGTGTTTTTTGCAACTTTTCTTGCTATTTTTTGACATTTCAAAGCCATTTTGCAAACACAGTGAGTCAATTGAATGATATTTTTTTTCATTAATATGTTTTTATGCTGATTTTGAATCACTTTATAGTTTAAAGTCTCTTCATTTGAGTAGATTTGGAAACCGAATTTTGCCTCCAAATGTGTTTTAAGGAAAATTTCAGCATCGTTTTTCAACACTAAAACATTATAATCTTTCAATCTATGCGGTCAAATGACACCAAATTTGATGCACAATCATCTACAATAGGTGCCCTACAAGATTGTATGGTTGAGATCTCTATAACTCTATGAAAATTATATCTATAACACTTCAAAAGAAATGTTATTTTTTAACCTATTCAGACCTTGGGCGGTGATGGGTTAAGCCAGTGATGGGGCAGGCCTTGGTGTTCATAGAAACAGCAGGTAAGCAAAAGGTAATCCTAGGCAGCATCAATGACTCTAGTACCCAAAGCGACAGGATCCTGCAAATCTGAGCACCAGGATAGCCCTTGAGCACCTACAAATAAAGAATTCTCCCGACTCCAAACAATTGCAATCACGTTACAATCTGCACTCACCAGAGATATGGTGTCCATAGAAACACATTCAAGGTAAGAACGCCTGGCAGCATCAAATCACGAACTCAAATCATGACTCTACGGTAACCAAAGTGACAGGCATCATGTCCAGCAACTTCCACGTTAACCAGCGAGGACATAGCTTATAACTTAAAGCACAACGCAACTCAAGCTTTCAGGTACATCTAAAATACAATTAGCAATACCACGGCCTCATGCAATTGAATGCGGAGCCTGGTACCGTAATCAACATACCATCACTAGCTTACATCAAAAAGATGTATACTCTAATCTCGGGAAAATATGCTCGTGTCTCACTGTCTGTGGCAAAAGTACAATTAGGAATCCGTATTCCCCAAAACGTAGCAAATAATGTACAAGGCTTGAGTAGAGAATGAAAATCCTAATTTCTGTAGCAGCTATACAAGAAGGAAACCCAGGTTCCGACGCCATTTGAGGGAGTGTCACACAGTTGACGGTTATCAGCCACCGTTTCTTTGCAAATCCGGACCCTGCACAATTTCAAATCGCCTTGCCCAAATTGCTTCATTGCAAGTCTTGAATGAAATGTGAGAGCTAATATTGAGCTCTTTGGGAGCTGGAGGAGAGCATCTTCGGGAGGCTGAAGCCACTCAGCCCGGTGGAGTGGCGACGCCTGTGAATCTTCCCGGGCGAGGATCTTCCAGGCGACTTGCCAAATAGGTTTGGCGACTTGCCAAATCTGGAAGGGGACTTCCCTACCAACTCTGGATGCAGAAAATAAACGTCGTCTTGGTTGAAAAACACGTCTTCTTGGTCTTCCAGAATCATGTGGGGCATAGACGAAGGTTGCATCTCCGGCGCCCTTTTCTTCTCCTGGGGCTTCGACTTGAATGTTCTCCACAAGAAAGGCAGCAATCCAGAGTAATTCTCCATGATAGCCGATTGCCACAGGAATATGTAAATTGCAAGGTTTGTTTAAGTGATCGATTCAAACGGTATTCAACTTCATTACTTGCCAGATCATGCCCTAAGTCACGACATAGAGTAGGAGCTGTCAGAGTTTAAAAATTGCTATTCGCAACACGAGGCGATTCTCGAACGAGACTTCAAAGATCTATGCGTGAACGAGGGTAAGGAAATCTGACAAATATTCGGGACTTTGAATCGCCGAATGTTTAAATTGGAAAGAAACAGTGAAATCTCAAAGCATAGGTTTCGAAACTTGGTGCATCAACAGATTATGCAAAAAGTGGGAGGATTGGTGAGATGAGCCCCATGACTAAAACCATTTGGGCGGGGGACAAAATCACTTTATAAGATTTTAAGACAGCAGATTACGGGTAGCCTGGAGCTAAAATTGCTTTTTATCCTCGGCTTCATTGCAAAGAAAGCTGCCTAGAAGGGGGCAAGAATAAACAATTTCACCCCAGGCTAAAAATCTCGACCCTCATACTGTAAAGAAGGGATAATCAAATCATGAGATCATTTTCCCAAACTTGTTCCAAACCCAACATCCATATCTCAGCCTCTTTGGAACTCTTCCTACCATAAAATCCTTCAAACTCGACATCTAATTGTTCCGACAACAACACAAGAAATCATACCGAAAAGTAGAGCATGAATAGATCCAATCCAAGTCTCGAATATTACCAGGAATTCAGAAACGGAGCTGAGAGTAGTCCCAGCAGCACCATCAAGTGCAATCCTCTTGAACCAGTATCGTCTGCGTAATTTGAAACAAGTCGAGGAAATTCGAAACGCAAGAAAAAGTCAAGACTCTCCCAGGAAGAAAAAAAAAAGGCAACAACTCAAGAGAAGAGAATATCTGCTACAAAGCAAGGTTGCAAGGATTGTTCATCAAAACTACCAAAGCGCTTCTCCCCTTTCAGAGTCACTACAGCTCCATGAGACGAAAGAGAAACAATTACCGTGCACACTCAGCTTTCCTGCGAACGTAAGCTAGTTGATGAGACTTAACGTGAAGAAGCAAAGAAGCAAGGAGGAACTATCTTCAGCTTGATGTTTTTAGCCAAAACAGAGAAGCAGTTTGGGAGAAGCATTTATCTATTATTAGCATCCCTGTTTGTGGGTTCTTCCTGAATTCCGCATCCATAACCAGAATTCCTGCAAGGGAGCATTGAATTTAGACTTGTTCACCTACGGAGATTGAAAATAGGCAGCAACTGAGGACCATAGGTGGCGATTAGGAGAATTTTTTACAATTTGGTGGACCGTGAAAGCTTGAAACATTTGACAAATAAAAATACCGATTGAATAATAAGTCTTGTGCATCTGTGCTTTTGTAAATGTGTTTGAGGTATCGTCATATCCCAAGTTTAGTGCAGTACACGTCTGAAGAATACCGTTGAGGCTATAAGTTAGTGTCTGGGAAATATTTAAGGAAAGACGGTGACTTTTTGGAGTGTACTATGGTAGAACCACCCATGATTAGCCAGGCCCCATGGTCAATACATAGGTAATGGGAAATTCAACGGAGACATGACTGATAAGTAACCATTAGTTTTTTGGTTTTCCACCATCTTCTAGCCATCACTTGTATGACACATGTGCTTCGTTTTGAGAGCCAAATTAATCTTTAAATGAGGAGTGATGGAAGAATCTATGTGTTGGGGATGATTGCAAGTCAATTTTTGGCTTCTTAAATTCATAACAATTTGAATTTAATCCTTAAACATTGACATGGACATTTTGTGTCAAATGGATGACAAAGAATCTCTTGATGTAGGACAGAATTGCAACTATTCATCCTTGGAATTTTGTAAGAGAAGCATAGGTCTTGTATAGTAGTATGACTTCCAATGAATGTTTCTATATTTTATAAAGTAGATGATGTCATATGGTTCCAAAAGAGTGTATTTCCACTATCACTAGTCAGTCTTTCAAGGGTTAACCTTTGAATACCAAGTTTAGGGTTTAGTTCTAGCAACTGCACAAGGGTACACTAGTATATACCTTAAATTATGTTGTTTGTTTGATTAGTTAGTTAGTTCGTTTAGTTCGTTTTGTTTGTTATGGTGAAATCTCCCTAAACCATGCATTTTTCAATTGTGTTCCTGGTACCATTGGAAAGCTCTCATCAAGGAGGGGTACATGGGATTTGTTTCCAACATTGGGACCAACAACGTGAAAGTTATTGAATTTCAAAGATTTTATGAATCAAATAAATTAGAAAATTATTTTTACTTTTCTTTTGGTTGTAGCAATGGCACAGGGCACACTTGTCCATACCTTAAATGAAGTTTTTTTTGTTTTTTTTACAGTGAGAGCCCTGCAACCATCGGGCCCTAGTCACATTCTCAATACTATCAAAAAGTTCTCTGCAAAGAAGGGTATATGGACTTGCTTTGTGGCAATTGGACCTACAGTGTGGAAGTCATTAATTTTTGAGTGATTTTTAATTTTAAAATTACTTTTACTTTTATTGTGGTTGTAGCAATGGCATACAACACACTAGTATAGATGATGATGTGGGCTTTCAAAAGCTCATTGTAGTTGCATGAAATGGTTGAAATGTTTTTAAGTATTTTGAAAAAACAATATTGTCTATTCTTCATCAATTTATTTTGCTTGGTCATGTTGATTTTTTCATATTTTTGTGCAAAAAATGACATTCTAAGCCCTACAAAATGTCATTTTTTCATAGAGACTCTCACATACCATAAGGAAATTGGAAACATTTATTTTTCACCCTTACTAATAGGAAAAATCAGTGTAGTGCTTTCAGAATTTACATCATGAATCAGGACTCAACTACAAACAATTTGAATTACATAATAAGTGGTACTTCTCATACATTGCTTAACTTGGAGACCCTACTAAGGTGGGTACCCCCCAAACTAACATTTTTTTGCTACTTTGCTAAAGTTACTATTATTAGAATGGTCAAATTTCCAAATTTTCTTACAAGTAAGTGAAAGGACGTTCCCAAATTAATACCAAATAATGCAACATTTAGGGATGCCGTATGCAAAAGTTATGAAGAAACAAAATTTGACTCTACACTAGTTTCTTCCATACATGTCCATAATTGATTTTGAAGATGTACACAAAGTGAAGATGGCATTTTAGGCACATTTGTAGGTGCTCACATTAGGCTTTGTTATTACATCTATTGGGACAAACAAACTCCTTTTGGCTTGCTACAATAGAACTTCCATAAGGTAGGATGCTTTAAAAACACCCACTTATGGGTTGGTCCGCCCTTCTCATGGGCTTTCGTGGACATGAAGATTTTTCACTTATTTTTAAAAAAAAATGAGAAGAAACAACACACAATAGAAGTGGTTTCATAATTTTCGAAGTAGTATTGAAGTAGTTATGATTTTTCAGAGTTGTAAGCTCTAGGCACCTATTTCTGATATTAGGTGTGACAAAATGCATACACGTGGTTTGAGAAGTAGCATGTTGACTTGTAGTGAAGAGCAAGTGAGGGTTGTTAATGCTACCAACGACAACGTTAAAGGGACTATGTTTGTATCAATTCAATTTTATTGATTCTACCTTCTTCATAAGAAGGTAGTTGGCTAGACAACTCTTATTTTAAATTAGTGAATGCACCTTTGTCACTAAATTTCAAAATAGATCGCAACATATATTAAACCTATCCATATTAGAAGCATATAGCAAAAGCTAACATACTTGATTGCACACCCACTTCATACTCAATCCATTTACTCACTATCACAAAGCTATTTTAGAACCACCTAGAAGGGTGATATGAAGAAGGTGGGGTGCTTTTAGAGCAAACTATTGGAAGGCAATAAGGTAGACCAATACATCACCATTCACTAACCAATCCTGTTCTCCTACTTTAGGCCCCATTTCCATCCATGCAAATATACAAATTTGTCCCCAAACACTAGAAGAAAATTGTGTTGAACTTGTCAAAACTAGATTTAACTTGTTAAAAACTACATTTTACCTGACAAAAACTATATTGTACTCAAGAGAAAAGTGTGGGTTGGATTTCGTTGAGTTCTCCCTTCATAACACAAAATTCTATGTTTCAACATTTCAACACAGAATTTGACAAGTGAAACACAAAATTTTGTGTTAGAATGTAAAATTTTGGGTTACAAAGGGAGATCTCAACAAAATTCAACCTACACTTTTCTGTTGAGTAAAACATAGTTTTTGACAAGTTCAAAGCAATTTTCTTCTAGTGAAATAAGGTGTACACCATTTAAGATTCTGACAAAATTAGTGCATTGTTGCCAAAATGGGTAACATATCATTCCTTGATTGGTGAGAACTTAAGTGCCAATAGGTACATGGAAAGGCAGTTATAGGATGGTCATGAGACATTTGTGATCCCACTCTATGGGTGTTTTTCTAATTTTAGGGCTGACCACTTCAAAAATTCACAAAAATTACAAATTTTATCGGAAAACTATAATTCCACTTTGGGTTTGATCCGTGAAACAAGCACATGCCTCTAAAATATATGTGGCCTTCTTGGAATTGCCCTTTAAAATCAGGATGGTAATAGGCTTGTCTACCTTAGCTACTACTAGGACCTAAGGAGAATACTACAATAGAGTACATTATAGAGGATATTAAGGTAGAAGCACCACTTGTTTTAGATCTCCTGATATGGAAGGTATGTACAGGAAAAAATGATGCGAGTGTGTTAAGAAATAGTTTAGGAAACCAACAAAATTGGTTTTGTATTTTTCCAAGCTTGTATGAATATTATACAAATTTTTGAAAAGTACTTTGTAGATGCACCTATTGTGGAAACTAGACTAACACCAAAGTGGGCACGAAAACACCCAAAAGCAACACTATCTAAACTTGAATCAAGTGTGGGTGATTGGTTACTTCTTGGAAGAGTGACAACTTCTTGGAACCCCACATGTCTACTTTGAAACCCAACTTGTCTACTTTGGGTCCACAAGCGTTTGGATTTAGGTTGTTTTTCAGGTGTCCATGAACAACAACTCCTGTTACATATGGGTGCTTCTATCTTACTTTAGAGAAGGGCTCCAGCATTAAACACGTAGGAAGATATTTTCAGTGGGCTACAGTTTTGTGGCGCTCTTGGACTGATTTCGCCAGATCTGTCAGAATCTGACCACTATGAATCTGTCCCTCCAAAATCTGGCCTATGCAGTGAAGCCAACACAGGGGACACTAATTTAGTCCAAAAAAAAGCCCTGGACTGAAGTCACGTTCACCAGAGCTAAACTTAAATTACCACCCGCATGAAAGTTGCTATTTTGTACATCTTCAATGTGTCCAGGCCGGGACCGAAGAAATAATGATATCACTGCAGAGCGGAGGTTATTCCCTTAACTTACTTACAGAACTGAAGTTCACTCTACTGCGTAAGCATTTGGTGAAGACCATCTAACCTACAGCAACAAAGATAAAAGGTAGACTCTAATAAATAATAATATTGCACCTACACTGGATGATGCCGTAATTGTACAAACCTCTGAAATTTCGGAATTCAAAGCTGCCTGGCTAACTTCTGTGTACAACAGTGTGTTTGTGGGACCGATTTTTTTTTCTTTCTAAAGTTAAGTTGCTGACTGGAAGAAGTGGCTCTGGCCTACAAATCCAAGTCTGACTCGATTCGGTTCTGCAATGGGATTCCCTGTGATTTTAAAGAATTTTTTTTTTTAATTTAAATGTTTTTAAAAGAAAGTCTGACTCAATGTAATAAGCTAAGCTTATCAACATACGTAGTCGGTCACAACTGAGGAATCTCCACTATCTTACTTGAATGAATATCCTTGTCTTATCTTATCTTAAGCGAAGAGTTTCCAGTTGCCGTGGAGCTTTGGAAGATGGACGGAGTTCCCGTGAGTGCTTCCAACAAATAAGTTAACCCTTAAAGGACGGACTGGTGACTGTGGAAATCGTGGCTTTTGAAACCGTGTGACATCATCTACTTTAAAAAAATAAAAAAAAAATATCCATTGGAGGTCAAAGTATTGTGCAAGATCTCTCTTTTTTGCACAAAATTCCAAGGATGAACAATTGCACTTCAGTCCTACATGGGAAGATTCTTTGTCATTCATTGAACAAAAAAACATCGGTGTTGACATTTAACCTTTAACAGATGGACTAGTGACCATGGAAATCATGGCTTGTAGAATCATGTGACATCATCTATTTTAAAAAAAACAAAATATCCATCGGAGGTCAAACTATTGTAGAAGATCTCCCCTTTCCAACCCTAATTCCGAGGATGAATAGTTGCACTTTTATCCTACATAGGCTTGGTACATAGGAGAATTCTTTGTCATCCATCGGACACAAAACATTCGTTGTGCCATTTAGGGGTTAAGGGTTAAAAGACGGAACCCCTATGACCATAGTAGTCAACAAAATTGCTCTGATTATTGGACCAATAGGTGCATTCTCTTATTCTATAGTCAATAGTGGATTCATCCATTAGACACAAAACATCCTTGTCAACGTTCAAGGGTTAAGTTATAAATGTTAATGACCAACCTCCCCCCCTGCTTTTTTTCGGCATTGTGGGGCCAGATTGTTGGCACCATTTTGAAATAAATGTGTACTTTTTGCTAGAGAAAAGTAATCTTTTTTCACCCATTTTTTTTCCCATTCCATTAAAAATGTGGATGAAATCCTCAAATTTCGATGAAAAAGTGTGTGAATTTGATTGAAAAGTGTTTGGGGGTCCAAAATATGGAGGAATGTAAGTAAAGTTAGAAATCCAATGCTTCACCAAATTTTAAGTGATTGCCATCCTAACACTTTCTCAAAAAAGTAAAAAGAAAAAATACACAATTCCTGCAAGAGACAGACGCTGTGGCTGGTTGGCTGAGTGCATAGTTGCCTGTTGTATTGATTAACTTATACTCTGTAGTAGCTGAGCTATAATGTTTTCTACAGGAATTCAACTCTATGTTGAACTGGATTCAGTGTCAGGCAATCATGATGCTCTGGATAAAATGCATACAAAATTACAATAGGAGTGTCAAGTCACCCAAAATTTCAGGTCTTTGAAGCATGCCCCAAGTTTTGTCCAAATTTGCAGTCCAGTAGAGTTGATAAAAAAAGGATTGTCCGGTGTGCACAAATGGGTGTCAGAGGAAGGTTCAACTAAGAATAGTACAAAAGAAAGAGGGCACCGAACTCAATCAGACCTGAGTTTTGGTGCTCCAAGGAGTTTCGACCTGAGTTTATAAACAGGTGTTAGATTGGACGGTTTAACTAAGAATAGTACAAAAGAAACATTGGACCAGAGTAACTCAATTGGACCTCGAGTTTTGGTGCTCCAAGGACGGTTTAACTAAGAATAGTACAAAAGAAATATTGGACCAAAGTAACTCAATTGGATCCCGAGTTTTGGTGCTCCAAGGAATTTAGTCATGTATTTTCCCGAAACTATGGCTCTTGGTTCTGCAATGCATACTTTACGATTAAACCCTAAAATCCAAGGTTCTTTGGCCAATCTGAAAACATCAATGCTTTTGAAGTGTTATAGATCTAAATGCCACTAAGGTATAGAACTCTCAACCATACATTCTTGTAGTGTACGTGTTGTAGATGACATGAATCAAATTTGAAATCATTTGGCCACATAGATTGCAAGATTATAATGTTTTAGGGTTGCAAAGGGATGCTGAAATTTTCCTGGAAACACATTTGGAGGTGAAATTCGATTTCTAAACCTACTCAAAACTTGACAAAACTTGAGACTACAAAGTGATTCAAAACCAACATACAAACACATTGGTGAAAAAAAATATCATTCAATTGAATCATTGAGTGTAGAAAATGCCTTTGAAATGTCAAAAAAATAGCCAAAAAAGTTGCAAAAAACACATCTAAGGCTAAACCTCCTTCTACTAAAATGCTTCTCAATCACTCATAACTTTTTGAATTGATATCAAATTTTAGCCACACAAACTAGACTAGTATGTGCAACTTTCCCCTAAAAATGATTGGAAATGGATGTTGTATGAAGAAGAAACAAGCCACCAAAGTTCATTGTAATCCAATAATGTGGATATTTTGAACTTTGAATTGCTTCCAAACATCAAAAACATCTTGAATTGACATGAAATTCTTGTCACAATAACTAGACTTCAAGGGAAAAAACCCAACAATTTTTCTTGAAAACAAACATTAGATGGAGATACAAGCCCCAAAAGTTGCAACCATCAAATGCAATTTGGTGAACTCAAATTGAACCCGTGAACTTCGAATGGCTTTCCAAAAATTAGCTCATCTTATATTGATCTGAAAATTTTATCTCACCAACTAGAAGAGAGAGCACAAATTTTACAACAAATTTTATTGAAGTTGGACATTAGATGCAAAATCACAACACTTTGAATTGGACTTGAAACTATGTGAAGACACTTTTGGTCCCTTAGGGCGTTTAGGGGGTAAGGTAATTACACCCAAAAGTGTCCAAATAAGCAATAAATCATAGTTCCCATTATTATATTAGAAAAATCATTGTAATGTCTTGTTGATAGGTAAATAGGGATTCTAAATTCTCTTATAATGCATTTTTTGGACATTGTATGAATAAACTATGAATTTTCAAAGTGTTGAAAATAGGTGTTTCTAAAACTACTCTAGATTCTTATGAATAGTGGGAATACATTTTAGGCAAGATTTTGCAGAGGTTAGTTTTAGTGTGAGGTTGGTTTGGGGTGTAGTTATTTTAATTATATACGAAAAGAATAAGTTTTCTATATGATCTCCAAAGCACGAAATGTTTGTATTTTGAGTTCCAATGGGTGCATGTGACTCTAAAGTTAAATTTCATTATCCTACATGTGGGTTAGTTTTATAAATCTTTGAGCAAAAATTTGAAGCGTGCCAAACTTAATTAACCCCTAGATCCCAAGGCCTTTTTTTTGAGCTTTTTAGAATTTGCTCCAAATTGAATAAAAAGTCAAAATTTTAATCATTTTTTTATCATTTTTTCTTGAATTGTAATTGCAAATATTCAAACTAGACATATTAGATATCACATAGGAGAAGAAAACACAACAATATCACCTATGGATTCAAAGATTATAATGTTTGATTATGAACTTGTTAAAACTATGAAAGTGATTTGAAGTTTTTTAATCCTCTTTCCACCTGTCAATTCTAAAAAATTGGTCACCAAAAGAATATGAAGTTAAAGGGCATAACATGCATAACTCCGATCAATTTATGGCTTCTCAAAATTTATTGTATAATTTTTTTTAAACGAATTTTTAATGTGATTTTTTTTCCAAGATTTATGTATTTGAGTCTCATTTCCAAAGAGCCCTCAACACTAGAAAATCAAGATTTGCAATGAACACCTTTGCACAAAATCTTGAATTGAAAATTCATAATAATCATTTGTTTTCAAAATCAGATTTTTGCTGCTAAAATTAGAATTCAAAATACATTTTTTCAAACATATGAACTACTAAGTACTATACAGTAATTTAGTAAGGTTTGATTTCAAAGTCCTGTCAACGCCAAAATTTGGTGCCTCGGGCATTTTGGGGGTGAATTTGTAGACCAATATCTGAAAAGTAAATAATGTTTTCTTAGTTCTTTGTGAAATCTTAAAACACTAGAATTATTTAGAGTTATTTCAATCATTTGAAAATGAATGAAATTACATTTGTCATTTTTCGAGTTTGACATTTTTGAAGATGCAAATTTTTTGAAATTCAATATCTAAGTGTATTTAACGTTACAAAGCATTTGAGGAACATTTCCTTATCACGGAACAATGTAAAATTCCTTGAAAGTCTTTTAACCCCATAAATGTTGACATGGACATTTAGTGTTCGATGGATGACAAGGAATCTCTCTATCTAGGACAGAATTGCAACTATTCATCCTTGGAATTTTGTGCGGAAAGGGAAGATCTTCTTCAGTACTTTGACCTCCAATGTGTACTTTTAATTTTTTTAAAGTAGATGATGTCACACCGTTCCAAAAGGCATGATTTCTACAATCACCAGTCCATCCTTTAACCTTTAAACATTGACACGGACATTTTGTGTCCGATGGATGACAAAGAATCTCTCTATGTAGGACGAAACTGCGACTATTCATCCTCCTAATTTTGTGAGAAAAGCATACGTCTTCTATAGTAGCATGACTTTTAATGAATATTTTTGGATTTTATAATGTAGATGATGTCACACGGTTCCAAAAGGGAGTATTTCCACAGTCACCAGTCCGTCCTTTAAGGGTTAAGGGTTTACAATCATAAAAACTTAAAAAAGGACGATTCTCTATAAAACTACCTTGGTGATTTCAAGCAAGCAAATGGATGTGTTCCTTTCAACAAAAGAGCATTACTGTATGTATTCAGAATTTCAGACTCGATTACAGTATTCTTGTCCACCCACCAAGACTTTGGATTCGGAAAACATAACTCAGAACTACTTACAATAGACAGAGTGCTAGACGCTGCTCATGAGTATCATTGATCCGAAGTTTGAGGCTTCGAGGGTTGAGAACTTGACCACGCGCTTCAAAAAGTCACAACTCAAGAGTTTCAACTCACAAGTCAAAGCATCAAAACAAGCATCCAGACTTTTAATACCTCTATTATTGATACACGAGATATAGTGTAGCTCAAGTGACTGAAACAACAACTTCAGGAAGGAATTATATCAATTAGAGGTCTCTGCCTTTTTCTTACGGCCGAAGATATTAAGCAAATCTCTCAACCTCTACGGCAACTTTTCTTACACCAAAGAATGAAACTAATCAGTGCAAGATCTATTATACCCTGCCTCCCCGACAACTCTGCTTCAAACATTATCTACAATTCATTTACATAAAATGGCCTCTCAAACCCCACAGCCAAAACCGTCAACCCTCTAGTACCATACTATTGACGGGACTATTGAAATTAAGTAATCTCAAGCAATGCTAGGCACGGCCTTGCAACATGCCATCACGAAGCTGCTGAGTAATATCTCCAGCGTGGTCCGATCCATGAGGAAGGAAGACAGTGGTATTCGTGGAGCTGGAACCAATGTCCTTCATTGTGTCGAAATACTGAGTGATGAGAACGAGACCCATGACATCCTTCGGAGTAGTTCCAGCAACGCTGTTCGAGAACTGGAGGACGCTCTCACGAAGTCCGTCAGTGATTGCTTGCCGCTGCCTTGCGATTCCCTGACCGCTCAGATACTTGGCCTCCGCTTCTCCTTCTGCCTTCTTCACCTGCAGAATCTTCTCTGCCTCAGCCCTGTCCATGGCTGCCGCTCTCATCCTTTGCGCTGAAAAAACGAAATTGATCAACGTCAATTTTAATCAGATGAGAATCAAAGTTCTCAAGTGCAAAGACAGGCATCTGATTGCGTTGCCTCGAGGAAATCCTAAACCAGAATCATATGCCTACATTTATAAATGCTTACTTTGATCCACACTTATATGTACAATAGAGTTGATTGTAAAGTTTCACCCTCACTTTTTCACTGTTGTGAAAATTGTGAAAGCTGTGTTTCATTTTGATGAGTGTAATTAGTGACTCAATGGAGTACACCCACGAGACTACTTGCATCAAATCAAGCGTTAAGGTAACACCTAATATTGTCCTAATAAGAGTTTGAGCAAGGACCCTATTATTGAATAGTAAAAGCTTTTATTGGTTCGTGTTCGTGGTCAAAACGGAATTTTAGATTCTCTTAAAATGCATTCTTTGGATTCTGTATGAATAAACAATGAATTTCCAAAGTGCTGGAAATACGGGGTACTCAAAATCAAATCGACCCTAGGCTCTCATTGTTTTCAACAAGAATCTAGATGGAACAGTTTTGCAAACAAGTCACAAGGAGGTGCAGTTACCTTAGAGGTGCACAACAAGAGATAGAGAAGTCAAAAGATGAAATGAGTTCATCCCCATTTTTGTTTGAATAGTCGCTTGCACCTCCTTGAAATGAGTGTATTTGAAGTTTCCATGGAGTATATTATAGAATAGAGAACAAATTGCCCCTCTATGAACTCAATTCTTAGTCAAATCTAGTATAGAGGAGTAGTACAACAGGAGGTTCAACTTGAGACATGTAACGATCGTGTTTGAGTTTTGATTTTTCATCTTCAAATCTTGTATCTCATGTTGTGCAACTTCACTGTTAAAATTTGATTAATCATTCAAGAGGTTGGGTGTCCTCATGGAATTATTCCATTACATTTGTTTGACAGAAACCAGCTTCCTAGACGTAAAACAAAGTCGAGAAGAAGATATGGAGAGAGGTTTGCGTAATACTGTCGGTAATATAAAGTAAAATGCAACACAAACTAAAGATGATTGAGAAGAAAGAGAAAACAAACCTGCATTTATTTCATTCATGGCCCGGCGTACGGTTTTTTCTGGTATGATGTCGACTATCAGAGTTTGCTCAATGCTGTATCCGTAAGCCCCCATCACCTGACAAATACAAGCAGAACATCATCCCTTGACAATGCATTTCTATCCCTAACGTAGGTGATTTGAATTGAAACCCTTCTCAAACGAAGATTTCGATTATGGTTCGAGAAAAGATATCACTGTTCTAATGGGTGAAAGAGCGCTTACTTTCTGCAGCTCTTCCGAAACAGCTTTGGCAATTTCATTCTTCTGCTCAAAGACGTCGTCGAGCATCATTTTGGGTACAAATGCTCTCACAACTGTTCAAGCAAACAACAGATCAGAGGATTTCCAGAAATCAAGAAAAGCGATCAAAAATTTGAAAGCGTAACCAGGACAAGAACAGAAGGCTGGAAATGGTAATAATAAAACTATGAAAGGAGAAAGAGCAATTTCAGTAGAAGACGATGAACATAATGCAAAAGCTTAAAAAATGAAAGAAGCGCAACATTGAAGTGGTGTTCTGAATACATACCGTCGAAAACATAAGACTGAATCTGTTCCCTCGGATTTTGGAGCTTATAAAAAGCATCGTCGGCATTTTTGTGAATCACACGAAACTGAACTGAGCAAATCAAAGACACAAACACGTTGTCCTGCAAGAAAAGCAACATGGTCAAAGGTTAATTCAGCATAAACATGTCTTTGAAATTATCGCCCTCCAGAGTCCAATCCGGGCGAAATCCAAAGGCAAGATGCTGTTCCGTATAACAAGGACAGCTCTATCAAATTCGCTCTTCTCTCGATGGACAAATACCAGATTGCTTCAAACCAAGAAAATACACAACAATTTTTTGGAAATGGCTGGCAGCAAATCAAAGGAATGACAATCCAATGGAAAAGAATATCATTACCCTACTCTAACTCGTACAAGACTCAGGATTCTTAGTTTTAAAACGACCAATTCAATTGATCATACTGCGCAAAATATAAATTCAAATGGGGCCAAATTTTATATCACCAGAATCATTGAAGAACGTTTCATCCAAAAATATGTTGATCCAAATATTAAATTAAATTTTTTCAACAAAAAACCCTCCCTACATGACCACTTCAAACTGCTTTAAAAAAAAACATGATCGGATGCCAACGATTTCCAGAGCACAGAGTCCGAACCCAAATAACTCTCAGGCTCTCTAATTCACAGACTTCATGAAACCCCTCATAAACTCGAAATTTCGGGTTACAACTTACAAGAGCAACACAATCCCATTCAAAGAAGTAAGATGGACTACCGAGTAAAAAGGCTCCCAACAATTCACTGACCTTGGTTTTGGTGCCGCACTTGACATCGAGCGATTGCACTCGCAGCGAGAGCCTTCCCACCAAGCAGTCGCCCAGCAGGGGATTCAAGCAGTGCAAGCCTGGTGGCGCGAGGGAGGCGAATTGGCCCCAGCGCTCGATCACCCCCACCGAGGACTGCGACACGCACACCACGCACCCGCATCCGGCCATGGCGACTTGCAACTGCAACTGCACCAATTGTCCTTGCAAAACCCACGCAACGCAATTCGCAACATCGAGCAGCTTCGGTCACGGGGGCTGCAGCGAATTCAGGGTCAACACACTGATAGCAAAAAACTTATTCAGTAACTCATTGGTTGCTTCAAAAAACTCCTCACTTGTCATGGGTTGCTTTTGAAAATTTGTGAATACTCATGATGGTTTGAAGTTACGGAAGTGTTCATTCAAGTCCATTTCATTAGCTGTTGGAGAACAAAAGTGTCTCCATAGCCAAGTGCTAACTTATCCTCAAAGCAAATACAGTAGAGTGCCAAGTCTAGTTTTTGAGGCAGATTTGTGCTTCTTCCTACACAGTTGGATTTGCAAAAAGTATAGATATGGACATTTGTGATGAACTATTAAGACTTGGCATTTGTTTATATCCCATAATGCTCTCCAACCTTCCAGCTCTTGAGCATTATCTAATCCATAACTTCAATAGAGGCCATCTTAGGATATTAGATGGTTGTCGGTCACTAGATTAGATAAGGAAGGAGAGGCATTGTCATTTCTCTTAACCCTTGAACGCATGATTGGTGATTGTGGAAATCTTCCTTTTGGCATTGTGTGACATCATCTACTTATAAAAAACAAAAGTACTCATAGGAGGTCAAACTATTGTGCATGATGTCCCCTTTTTGCACTAAATTCCAAGGATGAACAATTGCACTTCTATGCTATACAAAAAGATTCTATCATTCATTGGCTGAAAAACGGATGCAACGTTGTTTAAGGGTTAACAAATCTTATTTAACCCTTGTAGCTCTAACGTACATTTTTTGGCATCATAGAATTTCCAATCATCCATTTACAAATGAAATTTTCCTTTTTATTCTTTTAAATTTTCACATAACATATGATTGAGAAGTAGCTTCAAAGCACAAGAATTTTCATAACATTTGACTACATAGTTTAAAAGTAATTGTATAATATGCAATTTCTTTCAAAGCCTTAATTCCTAAGCACTTTGATGTCCATTTTTTGGACGATGAAGAAATTGAAATTGAAGTTTCATCTTCCTAACTACTTAGATGGAAGTTGTTTTAATTTGTGGAGATATTGTATCAAGTTCTTGTCCTATATAAGGGTTGGATTTGGTGTTATTAGAGTATATATTTTTCTATAATTACCAATGTGCAAGTATATCAAGTGGTTGACTAAGCCAAAATTGCATTCTCTAGTTCAAAACTGGATTTGCCAAAATGAGGTCATAAAATTTAAAGAACACAAAATTTCAAAAAATCATCATGTGAAGAGAACCTCATTTAAAATCCATTCCAACAAATTTTACTCAAAAAATGATAATATTTTTCTAGTTATCAAATTTAGAAGGAATTTTGAAATTTCCCTTTCAAAACTTATAAAAAAAGATTGGTGATAGCATTGGTGAATTTAATTGTACAGATACAATCTACAATTCTCAATCTAAAACTTTTATTCGTATACCAATTCCAAAATAATCTTCAATTTCAAGATTTTTCGAGAAACTCAGGTGTACTTCATCTATTTTTTGTAACTCTTGCAAAAAGATTTTGAAAACATTCTTAATCTACCCAATGGATGGCTAAGAAAGAAAGAACTCTAACCACTCTAAGTAGTTGGCCTACTTAGAGAATCTATTTGTTTAGGGTCCCACCAAGTCATTTTTCCTATTTTATGAAGTGGCAATATGAAATGTTATAGTGGTGCTCCAAATTTCAAAATTCATGGCCACATATTGGATAGAACTAAATATCACATTAGCACATATCGCATATCCATAATTCTATTCTCATCCACAATGTGACAAATTCATCTAAGATTTTTTTTAATTTGAAGTTTTATGGTGAAAAACTTCAAGGTTTGTCACCATTTTTAGCCAGATTATTATTATTTAGTACAATCTAATGCTTCCCCCCCCCAAAAAAAAAAAAAAGCCTTTGGTCCCATGTTGAGCTCCAAAAAGCAAGTTTGAGTGACTTCTAGACTACTTACCTTTGTAAGAAAATTGTCAAGACTCATAGTAATCAAGTGTTGAGATAAAGTACAAGACTATTATACTTCAATTTAAAAGCCACTCTATTCTTGCCCTTATATATTGGTAGTGAATATTTCAAATTTTTAGATGTATATTACTAGTGTATAGTGTCCCCAAAGTGCACAAATAGTCATATGGTACAAATAAGATTTTCTATCTTATACCCAAAACTAACCAATAAAGAAATTTGACTCCATTTAACAAAATCCTACATTTATGGACATCAAGGTATAATTATTGTATCACTTTGGATTCATTGTTGGCTTTTAGTATTGTTAAATTTACCATATCATGTACTTCATTAAGGCAGTTGATTGGGCATAATTGAAGGCAAGATCCAACCAATGAATTTAATATGTTTAATAACATGAAAGTGGAGCCTTGTAATAAGAAATAACATCTTCCAATACTCTCATGGCTCTCCATGTTATATCTCTTTACAATCTACTGAAATGCCTTTGATTGTGGAATTTTTTTGAGAAACTTCATAAGGTTCATTAAATTTTTTTATAACTAGATGTGTCATAGAGGCAACAAAATCATCAAGTGCTGGGGTAGTAAAAGATCATTTGAATATCTAAATTTTTTTCAAAGATTTAAACTTTAATAAACAATAGTGAGTCAAGTTAGTTTAGTAGTTTACTATATAAATAGTAGACTTCAATATCTTTTGTATTTTCAATTTTTGTCATTACAAAGGGAGTTCAAATGAATAATCACTTTATAAAAGTCTCTTTAATTGAATGTTAGGAGGTTGTTACGGAACTTTTATTGTTCTAAGATAACAATAGGTTCTTTGAAAACTTTTCAAGACTAGTTGTCATAGGATTTTCATTGTCAATAGGATAGAAATTAAGAAAAGAGGCAATCAATTTTTCTTTAGAAACTTTTCAACTCGAAAACCATATCAAGGAGAAAGATTTACAAAAATACTTCCACGACTTCAAAATAATTTAGGATTTTTTTCCACTTTTCATTTATATTCTTCTAACATGAAAAAGAACCAATCTTTATAAATGAATACACTTGGAGATTCAAAGTACACACTCAATAGTAGCCGCACTAATACCAACCCACAATGGATAAATTTTCTACTTGTACTTTCTACATTTGATGACAAAAGAATTTCTAAATAAGAAATAATTAACTTATGTAGTCACAAAATAGGGGACTAGTTTACACATAGTTGTTACTATATAATAATAATAATAATAATAATAATAATAATAATAATGATAATAATAATGATGATGATGATGATGATGATGATAATAATAATAATAATAATAATAATAATAATAATAATAATGATAACAATAATAACAATAATAGCAACAACAAGTCAAAATTTTGAGTTACCCCTTTCTAAAACCAACCCCTACAAACTCTTGCCTAAAATGTAAAACCCCTATTCATGAAAGCCTAGGGTAGTTTAGCACTTTGAAAATTCACATGCTGTCCAAAAAATGCATTCTAAGAGAATCTAGAATCCCACTTTGATTGTGAGGAAGACCCCCACAATACCTTTTTCAATATAATAATTGGAACTATTCTGAATTGCTTCTTCGGATGCGTAATTTCCTCTTTGCCAAGGACAATTGCACAGCACATGCTTCTCCAAAGACATTGGGCTCCGAAGCCTGGTACACTGCCAACTTGAGGTAGATACCCGGAACATACCCGCCATCCAAGGTAGTCAAAGCGACTCAGCGGCGGAGAAGAAGGAGACTGCCACCGGCGGTGCCTTGCGCTTTGGATAGCTTGCGGAAAGACTCGCCGTCTCGTCAACACCGCCACCCACCCCTGCCAGACTGAGTGCCAATTTGCACTGACACCCAATTCCTGGCAACCCATCATGAACCATGATATCGTTTCAGAGATTTTTTTCTTCGTATACCGAAAGTTTATTTTTATCCTCGCAATTCTGCAATAACTTTCATCAACAATCTCAACAAATCCGACACTGTCCTGTTCGGCCGAGTGAGAGGATTGATTAGGTAGGTGGGTTTAAGTTATCTGCCTCATCACTCACTGCCTGCGAACTGAAGTCGTAGTGGTGTCAGCACATTGACCTTCGTTCATGTCAATGGGATATGCACGAATTTTTTTCCTCAGGCTGGGAGGCTATAAAATCCCTTGCGTCTGTGTTTGAGTTGCATGATTGTGTGCGATTGAGAGTTGTGCAATCGGTAGAATTGGGTTGAGCTGTGTGATTAACGTTGGGTTTTTTTGTGGCGGAATTTAGACCTTCGGGATTTTTCGGGGTGGGTGTGGGTGGGGTGTTGTGGGGGGCGGGGAATTTGAGGGGATTTGGGGGAGATGGCGCCCTCGTATGTGGCCGCGATTGATCAGGGCACCACCAGCTCGCGCTTCATTATCTACGATACTGCTGCCAAGGTTGTGGCGTCGCATCAGCTGGAGTTCACGCAGATCTATCCACAAGCAGGGTACCTTATTTGCATTTCTTCTCGTTCTTGCATTCTTGTTTTGTTTCTGTAGTTTAGCAAATTAGTTTAATTTTCTTCCGTTTTATTGGTTGATTCATACCGAGGATCGTCGAAGGCTCGTGTGATTGTTGATTCATTAGGGTTCAGGGTTTTTTAGAAGTGGACGTCTCTTGATCTTGTCATTCTGTGATGTTTTGAAATGTAAGAAAGAATTGGTGTGCAGATGGGTAGAGCACGATCCGATGGAAATCTTGGACTCAGTTCGGAAAGCCATGGAAGGTGCAGTTGCCCAGGCAAAAGAACAAAGTGTCGACATTCTTGGAAATTTAAAAGCGATCGGGATTACCAATCAGAGAGAAACCACCGTTATTTGGAGCAAGAGCACGGGAAAGCCTTATTACAATGCCATCGTCTGGATGGACGGTCGTACCAGTTCCATCTGCAGGTAAATCAATTTCCTTTCTTTCGTTGTGCAGGGAAAAGAGTAGGTTACCCTTTGAGGAAACACTAGGGTTTTCATTTTTTTCTGTTAGAATAGAATTGGTGATTTGAAAGCATGTTTCGGGTTTATGAAGGATTTATACTAAACCTTCTCTAATGACACTGCCTCGGGGGAACAAACGGGCTTCCTTTAGCGCACTCATGCATGTTGACGACTGGACATGTGGAAGTTACCCAACAGATGTTTCTGTGGATACCGATATCCACGGAATGTGCAATCACAGTGTAGGTCATCGGAGAGGGATGAGTGAATGTGCTGAATGCATGCAAAGTGTAGTGAGTATGCAGTTTTGTTTCATTTATTTCTGATCGATATTTTCTTAGAAGCCTTGACCATTTATGTAGCTGACCATGTGACTTTTTTCCTTCCAATCCACAAACCCTGATCTTTTGTCCTGTGGCAGGCGATTGGAGAAACACCATCCTGAAGGCAGTCGCCAGTTTGTAGGCACCTGTGGACTTCCTATCCACCCCTATTTCAGTGCTACCAAGATTCTTTGGCTAATGGAGAATGTGCCAGAGGTGAAGCAAGGGGTCGAGAATGGGGATGCCCTCTTTGGGACGATCGACACATGGCTGATCTGGAACTTGACAGGTGGTTTGAAATCTGAAAACCCTATTCACGTAACCGACTGTACGAATGCAGCACGAACCATGCTCATGGAGCTCACCAGTTTACAATGGCATGAACCTACACTTCAGGCCCTGGGCATTCCCAGGTCCATATTGCCCCGAATTATAAGCAATGCCGAGTTGATCGGGAATATCTCTGAGGACTGGCCGCTAGCTGGTGTTCAGTTGGCTGGATGTTTAGGTGACCAGCATGCAGCCACTCTTGGACAACAATGTAAAGCAGGCGAGGCCAAAAGTACATATGGAACCGGGTGTTTTATTGTCCTGAACACGGGAGAGAAAATTGTGCCTTCCAACCACGGATTGTTGACAACCATTTCCTATAAGCTTGGACCTGACGCTCCTACCAACTATGCATTGGAGGGCTCGATTGCAATTGGAGGAGCAGCTGTTCAGTGGCTGAGGGATAACTTGGGCATCATAAAAAGCTCAAGTGAAATCGAGAGCCTCGCAAAGACTGTGGAGAACACGGGAGGAGTCTACTTTGTCCCTGCGTTTAGCGGGCTTTTCGCTCCTTGGTGGAGAGATGATGCACGTGGTGTCCTGGTGGGCATCACCCGATACACAAACAAGGCTCACATCGCTCGGGCCACCTTGGAGAGCATGTGCTACCAGGTAAATGTCCAAGTCAGACCGCTTCGTACATGTGCGAGTTGGTGTTTTGACCTAATCGTTCCTTTTGTTTTATTTGAGCGAGTTCTTGGCTCTTTTTGCAGTATCCGACATAGCTTGTGACTTTTGGAACTACAGAACTCGCTTGGATTTAGTAGTTCACCTGGACAAGATATTGTATTCGAGGATTTGTAGATATCCATAGCATCTGATTTCCTAGTCTTGGTCATACCCTTTTGTCTTCACGTACATGTTAATTTCTATGTATGCATTCTTCATCGAAATTCTGAAGTTGCTAATAAATCTTCCCAGGTTCGGGAAGTGCTGATCGCAATGAAAGCAGATGCGGGTAACATTGAGGTGATGGTTGGTGGAGAATTCATACTGAGAGTGGATGGAGGTGCGACTGTCAATAATTTGCTAATGCAACTTCAGGTTCGTGACTCGATTCCCCATGCTCAGTGATTTCCTACCGATGTCGAAGTGGATTTTGTTGACCCATGGCGCTGATTGTGCAATGATATAACGTCCGAGATCTTAATTTGCTGTGATATCATCCCCAATCACGTCCATAATGTGCAATGTGGCAAATGTACAAATACACTTTCGAGTTCCATTTCGTGTCGGCCTTGACCTCTTCTACTCCCACTCTTTGTGTGTTGCAGGCTGATTTACTTGGAAGTCCAGTGATTAGGCCAGTTGATATTGAAACTACAGCGTTGGGAGCAGCTTACGCTGCCGGCCTCGCTGTGGGGGTATGGACCACGGAACAGATTATTCACAAGGGGGCTGTCCAAGCTACGCCGACTACCTTTCACTCTCAGATTACCGGTGAGGAGCGTGACAAGAGATGCCAGTCTTGGAACAAGGCAGTTGAAAGGTCCTTTGGGTTGGCAGAGCTCGACTTTTAAGATAGTGCAGGTTTTCACAATCAGTGCTGTGTTAAGCATGGGGTTCGACCTTTTCATCCGGTTCTGTGTTGATGTTAATTGCGGGTCGTCTATCACGAGGATAAGGTTTTTAGTCCTCCGGTGTCAAGATTGCCTTTGCACCGTCCTCTCGATTCGTTTTTACCCGGAGAAAGTGCCCACTTCGACAGCACTATTTCTGATGGCAGGCATCTTGGTTATCATGCCTGAATTGTTTGCTTGGTAGTTCTGTCAAGATATCCACCTTGTTTTTCGGTCTAATTCTTTTTGCTGGCCTCCTTCAAATCCTTGTACATATTCTCTTGTTCTCTTCAGAGTTGTCTAAACAATGAGATGTGATTCCGGTGCTAAGATTTTATAACTTGGGCACACTTCTGTTACAAGAGAACTCTGTACATGTTTGCTCTCGAATTGCTTTGCACTTGGACATCATGGAGGCTCGTACTTGCGGCCTGCTCATGACGCATCATGTTGGAGCAGCATGCTATAAGATATAATAGGAATGGTCTTGTTTCGTGAGTGAACTTGCATCCTGTGCAATTACGACCTGTTACTTCAATGTCACTGTCAGAAATATGAACATGTTACGTGCACGTTCTGCAATTTAGAGCGCAACGGTATCGACCTGTTGGAGGAGAGCTGAAGCCTCTCCTGATAAGAAGGTATATTAACCCCTAAATGCCTGAGGCACCAAATTTTGGTGTTGACAATACTTTGAAGTTAGATAAAACCTAACCAAGTTGCTATTTACAGTAGTTTATATTTTTGAAAAAATCTTTTTGAAGTCTAGTTTTAGCATCAAAAATCTGATTTTGAAAATGATTGATTATGATTTTTCTATTCAAGATTTTGTGCAAGGGTGTCCATTGCAATCTTGACTTTCTATAGTATTGGGGGCTCTTGGAAATGAGCCTCAAATACACTAGATCTTGGAGAAAAAATCACATTAGAAATTCATTAAAAACAATTGTAGAGTAGATTATGAGAAGCCATAAATTGATTGGGGTTATGCATGTTAGGCCCTTCAACCTCATATTTTTTTGGTGACCAACTTTTTAGATGTGACAAGTGAAAAGAGGATTAAAAGACTTCAAATCACTTTTGCAATTTCAACCACCTTCATGATAAACCATTATAATCCTTCAATCCATAAGTGATATTGTTGTGTTTTCTTTTCCTATGTGGTCTCTAACATGCATGTCTAAATTGAATTTATACGGTTACAAATCCAAAAAATTGTTACAACTTATCAAAATGATGGATTTTGGTTCAATTTAGAGCATATTCCTAGAAGCTCATAAATGGCCTTGGACATTTAGGGGTTGAGAATCAATTTTGAAAGGGATTTTTGCAAGAATAGGGCTAGGGAGAATTGGCCCCCTCATTGCCCCAACTAAGGGTAAATGTAAAAAATTGTCTCCTATTTTGTGTCACGTTTATTGTATTTCTTCAACTCTCCTACCTCATTTAAGGCCTTCAATTGCAAATACGAATTCAAAATTTCAAAATTTTCTTATACGTTGCAAATAGAAAATTTTGATGTTTTCTCAAGGGGTAAAATATGGGGCAATGGAAGGGGGGCGATTCACCATGGCCTAGGAACAATGGTGATGTTTAATGAAGAGTAGATTTTGGACTTCCACTATACATGGAAGCACTAGAGCTATGCATTTCTTTGTTAGAAAAGCACTCTTCCCAAATGTTTTGGCATGGTAGAAGATTCCATCTCACCATAGCTATACACAATCCCATTTCACAAAGAGGAAAAGAACTTCAACCAATTTTTGAGGTTGGCATAAGTAAGAGTCTATTCATTTTGTGTCACACAAATTGCCCCTAATGATAGAATAGGCTACATTTCACACAATAGTATTGAAGAGCAAGATGGAGGACTATTACCTATGGTGTACTTCTTCCATGCCCTATGTAGCAAAAGTTCCCTTTTTGTTTTTGTTTCATCCTAAAGTACTTATCTACTATTTTAGTGGTGTACTTTAAATACAATTTTAGAGTTGAAGAAGATTCTTTTTTTTCATTTAACTTAGAAATTTAAATATATTCACTTTATAGATCAAATTCTTAAGAAAATAGAGTTTTCACAACAATTTTAAGTTGATCCAAAGAAATTGCGTACTTATTTGTTTTTTGAGGTTTAAAAAATGAAACTATGAAAGTCCTAAACTTTGAATTTTTTGATTAAAAAAAGATGAAGCTAATTTTCACATGAACTAGATTTTTTCATCATGAGAACCCTTTGATGAATTTGTGAACACATTTTGTAATTTATTGGCATTCAATTCCTTGATCTTTCTATACTTTCTATAAAATAAGAACATCAACTTTTTTACAATTGAGAGGACACATTATTCATTTCAACTATTAAATCATTTGATTTAAACATACATTAAATCAAACACCTAAAATTTTCATAATTAAAAAATGTAACAAAAGTTCATTATATATGGTGGAGAAAACCAAAATATTTAAAATTCTATACTCTCTCATTAGCAAAGAGCTAGAAATTGTTGTAATAAGGTTTACATTTTTAAATGTGTCCTTTACAAGAAAAGGAAATAGTATTATTATAAGTATTCACGGATGACTAGCATTTGAAAAATATGTTTCGTTACATGTGTTTTATAAATTGATTTGACTTATTATATGTGGATTAGAGTGTGGTTTTGATTTTCAAGTGGGAGATTAACTACCATGTGAATTTTTTGATTGTATCTTTTTTGTATTTTTCTTTTTTATGCATTGAAACATTTGAATTTACAATATTGATTGAGGTTTAGATTGGGACATGCAAGTGTAGTACTAATGGCTTACCTCACAAAGATAATGTTGAAAAATTGACTCCTTCACCTTTGAATATTACAAGTCATGCAAATTCAAAGGTTAGCCTATTGTTTCCCTTGCATGACTATTTTTCTTTGGTGAAACATAGTAGCCTACCTTTTCACCCTTCATTTGTAAAATATCAATGGTCTTAGCCATAGGCCATTGACATTCCATTCTAGTGGTACAAAATCAAAAGTATTCAAATTTTTTTCTTGCAAGGATCAAAGTTTTTTTGTTTTACAAACTAATTTTATAATCAATGTGAAAAAACATCACTCACCTAGTGTTCATGATTATGTAGCTATGAGTTCACTCATTGAAAGCTATGGGTTTGAGTAGGATACCATCTTCATTTTTGCCACCACCTCAAGGTATTGAAGAATTATACTTAAATGGTTGTGCCATTTGATGTTTTCAAGCCAAAAAAAGACCATGAGTTCTGAAACTATAGGGAACAAGGGAACTTTGCCATATCAACTATCTAATATGGTTGGGCGATTGCCACATCAAATCATATTCTTTTAAATAATATTTTCATAGTTAAAAAAAATATTTTATTAAAAATTCATCTTTTTGTTTTTTCATTTTTTATTATTTAAACATCCTAAACGAAAGTGCCTAGATCAAAGAATATTGAACAATCCTTAAACAATCTTCTTTTGGCCTAAAAAACATCTAATGACAATGCTAAACTTTGAATGTTTTTGTAGGTTTAACCAATATGCCCAAAATTGATAGCAATTTGTCTTCTTCAAAAGTTCTACTTCAAAGTAGAAATCCTACCAATACCAATGGTTGTCTTACATCTACCACGGAGAAACAACTCATTGTCAAGGAGTTGCTAGGTAATTCTTAATCACTTTTCCTTCTTGGAGTTCTTGCAATCAATAGAAAGGTGTTGGTGGCATTTTGTTCAAGGTTGAGCCTATTTTTGCATTGTCTAGCAATTATACAACCAAGTGATCTTGTTCAATAACCTACTTGGAAGTAGATTGAGGGATAATTGAAGTGGTTGCAAGAGATGTTGCAAAATATGTGTAGGAAGTTTATGGAGACTTAGAGGTGACTGACGTTACTATGTGCTGTGCACTTCATAGAGCGGGTTTATACTAAGGTGTGAAAGAGAAGAAATTGCATGTTTCAAGGCAAAATGTTAAGGCTTGCTTAGAATTTGCAAGAAAGTATCAATTTTAGACTGTTGAGGATTAGAGTCACATGATATTCTAAGATGTGTCTAATTAGAAGAGATTTGAATATTTTAGAAGACCGGTTTAGGCCGGTTCTTGTGCCAATTTTGGCTAGAATTTTAAAATATGAAAAAAGATTCAACAAATAAATACATTTCAAAAAACATATGAAAAAAATATTTTTTATTGTTATTTGATGTGGCTGTCACTTGGCCTTGTCATCCAACTTTGGTAGTTGAGTTTCCACAATCTTTTAATTTGTAGGTCTTCTAAAGTAGTTGAATCCCTTCTAATGACAAATTTTCCTCAAATTGAAAGAGGTTGGTGTTGGACTCATAATTCAGAGGAGCTTTTATAGTAAAGTATTATTTCAACAATTAAACATAGTGGTGGTTCAATGATGGTATGGGGATCTATATTTGTACATAGACTTGGTATGATGCACAAATTTGAAGGTTGCCTCAATTAGCATGGTTATCAAAAAAAATTGGATGAATATTTCTGTGGTAAAATTCCAAAGCTTAACTTAGATGCACTACAAGTCATCTTTCATCAAGACAATGCACTTATAGACACCTCTCAATCTCTCATAGTATGAATCCGTGGTTTTGTGCCCAAACTTTTACTATCTTATCTTCGTTCACTTAATCATCAGACATGAATCCTATTGAACATGTGTAGGTAATTTCGACAGGAGAGTAAATCAACATGACACACCAACAAAAAGATCAATACAATTGCACTCTCATGTGAAAGAAACCTTCTCTTTTGTCAATGATGATGATTATAGAACACTTGTAGAAAGCATGCCCAAATGGATTGTAGATGTATATACTAGAAGCCAAAGGAAAATAGATAGGTTATTGAGTAATTATCACATTGGTACTTCAAAATTGTCCCAATTCATAGAGAAGCTTCAAATGTTTCTCCTTCTCATTGAATGCTAAGATTTTGCTCAAATCTCTACAAATGTATAATTATTGTATAGTACATTATATGTGCTATTTCAATAAATTTATCACTTCTCATTTCATAATTTCATTTATCTACATTGTGCTCTAAATGTAGCATTTACTATCATTGAAAGAGTTTTGAAGGTCATTGTAGGAATATCCCTCGATCACAAGGATTATAAAATAACTAAGTTTTATAATTTCTATGTAGTAATGGGGGATGTGCTAATTTCCAATTCACTTTTAAGCGATTGACTCATGTGTTTGATTAGATGGCATTAATCCCTAAATGTTGAAGCCCTTTTTGGAGATTCTTAGAGTTTGCAAATCTAAATAAAAAGCCCAAGGTTTGATAAGTTATCAATATTTTTGAAATTACAATTGTACAATTTCAAATTGGATGTGTTATGGATTACATAGGAAAAGAGAAACACAACATCACTTATTGATTGAAAAAAATGTTAGAATAATATTTTTTGATTATGTACAAAAACATGCACAAAGAAGTTTCTTATGTAGAGGACATGGATTTTACTATATTTAGGTACTCCTTGCATAATAGATGTTAGTGTATTACAGATTCCAAATGGATTTGGATCATTAAATTTGGGCATTTAATAGTACCCAAATCCATGAAAATCTCAAGAATGATAGAATTGGAAAAATCAACTTTTGAATAAAAAATATTTTTGAAAATATCTAAAATCTAGAAATTGACATAAGAAATGTATTATAAATCTCCACTAGAAATTTCAAATCTATCTACTAATTTTAACAAGAAAATTTATGTCCTATTTATGGAACATAACCTTCAATGACTTTTGATTGATGGTAGAGGACCATTAAGGTTCATTCTCATTTTCTTCTCTACTCATGCTTTGAAACTCAACCATGGCTCGTAGGAAATTGTCTATACTAGGGCTTACATATTTGAAGCAAAACATGGATGAGTGAAACCAAGATGCCATCAATGTGCTCTAGGCTAATTAAAAATGTTTCTTCCAATATCATTCAAATGAAAGCATCACTATCTTTACTCTACAAATCTAATTTGCTCAAATCAATCCCTAGCACTTGCCCATACACCTCTCTTACTTTCAATTTCCAAAGTGCCAAAACACTATATGGTAGAACCACCTATAGTCAATGACATAAGCAATTCTATGCATGATTTGAAGCAATAGAAGGCAATATAAATTTTCTACCTTATAGAGAGACAAAAATGATAGACATTGCAAAAAAAATTTATTATTATTTTCCTTACATTCAAATTACTATTAGTTTTAGAAGCCAAAAGTTGGCTTAAACCCATAGCCAATGTATAGACTCTTCTAATTTTGATCATTCAAGGATCAAGGTTCTTATGTCAAATGCATTTTGGGGTCCCAATGTTGTGTTGTTTGTCTGACATCATATGTCATATATGACAAGTGTCATGTATACATGACAATTTTGTCAAATAAAGCCTTATTTTAACAATAGAGACAATTTGAAATCTTACTTTGGTTATGATTCAAAATTTAGAATGTAATAAGTATTTATTAAATTGAGACACTTTAATAAAATGAAACTCAAATATGTCAAGATTAGAAATAGAAAGTGCTTTATTTAAAAGTCAACCTTAAAATTGACTTTATTAGATGGATGAGGGGGTCTATTAGACGTATTTGACGTCATGTATGTCATGTTGTTGAGTTGTTTAGGTGAACAACCATGTCAAGAATTATTTTCTTGCTCACTACTTTGGGACATGTATCAAGACTTTATTAGTCTTGATCTTGAAAAGGAGAAAACAACACATTCCAAGTTGTGGTTGAAAATATGTTCCAACCTTGAGTGGAAATAACTACACTCTACAAGTTGGATATGGCTCCATAGTCAAGAATGGATATTTTTACCATGGATACACTACTCATATACTATTTAAGTAGTCAAGACCCACCGCATCCTTTTCATATTGGTCTTGTCCAATCAATTATAGAACCTACACTAAATAGTGAAATTAGGTTGTATAAAGAAAGAGAGGTTACATGATCCCAAGAACATTATTTTGCAAGCCATTAGAGTCTAACAAAATTTCTATAGATATTTCCATTTGTACACAAAGGAGGTTCATGAGTCCCAATTACAACAATACCTAATCAATCAAAAGTAGTGCATTCTTGTACACTAACAATTAATATTTCTATAGTGCCATATGTCGGGAAATTATTGTGGGGCAACCTAATTTCACTATTCAGTGTAGGAGATCTCAACAATGAATGCAAAATGTGAGGGCAAGGCTGACACAACGAGCAATACTCCACAATTTCATGCCTTGCTCAATTTCCGAGGTGGAAGGCAAATTCTTATGAGATTCGTGGACAAGGGTGGTATGCTTTGAGGTTGATGCTTGATACAACACACAAACAATGTGAATCTCCAGCATACCACTTACCTTGATGCACATATCAAGCGATAAATAAAGTTTGGGAAAAGACACACGCCATCCAAGATGATTTCACAGATTTGCTGGCACAGAAGATAACGCTGGGCACATCAGATCGCCAATGCCACACTCCCATCTTTACCACACAAATTTGATCACCTCAGGGTCCCCGGTAGTATATCTACCCCAAATTATGGTGACGAGGGAAGCCCGAAGTAAAGCTACTCCGAACTTTTGAGCCGCTCCACAAAGCAACTGTGAATATGCAGGAGCAGATGCCATACTAAATTCCTTCCTTCATCAAGAAATATCAAGAAGTTTCAGAGAAACCGGATGTCAAGTGATATGGCTACAGCACTCGAAGTTGGAAACAGGGTAACCTGAGCAAGATGGCTGCAACACGCCATTCGGTGTGCGCACAACATTTCTCAGTACACTAATGGAGAAATTGAAGCCTCCGGAATCGCGCAGTACCATGTAGTCCACATCTGAATCCATTGAAAATTCCCCATCCAACCTCTGGTGGCGTCAAAAATGATCGCAGCCAAGAATTACATAATCCATTGGTACAAATTTGAAGCTTGAAAGACGTGAAACCTCCCAAAATAACGAATAAACTGGTGGACGACACTCGTCAGTAAGGAGACGTTCAGGAAGCAAGAATTTGAAAGGGTGTGCAACACTCACTTATTAGTTCAGAGCTCCAAAGTTCTTACGTGAGCAACGCAGAGATGGACTCTGGTCCAAACACCTCCACTGTAAAGCCAGAAAGGAAATCCCATATCCGGGCATCCACAAAATCACGAAAACTTCCAGTGTTCTAATGACCAACAAGCAGAAACCATCTAAGATGCAAAACCGCAGGTAAGGTTCAGACTTAAAACTTATCTGCGTCACAGCGACTGTAGGCATTCACCTTAGAAAAACAAAATTCTGGTTCCAGAATACCCAAGAACACATTCAACAGGGCTCGTGGGAAGCAGACAAAATGGGCATACACATGTAGACAGTTCCAGAAAATAATCTAAGCGGTAATATCATCATCCATTATCCTGTGAGCCATCCTGACATTCCGTCGCCATATGTTTCACGCAGCTTAATGCATCAACAACCCCACAAACCCCACAAAACAAATGAACTGGAACACAGAACAGGAAGAGAAAAACTTCACTATATGGAAAGAAGGTTTGAATGCGGGTCCTCCCTCAACACTGATTGTATATATCATCAAAAAGTACACGTACAGGACATGAAACCCATCTCCAGTAGCTTCCTCCATCGCAGCTGCTGCCACCACCGTGACCTCGACTCTTCTTCTAGGCCTTATCCACCTTCGACGCGGCGGTCGCGGCTTGTCCTCGCAGCCGTCCCGTCCGCCGGGCCGCAATGAGACCCACCTTCTGCCCGGGAGGCGCGTCCCGACGCACCGTGCTCGCGTGACCGATATGCTGGTGGTTACCTCCTCCGTGAGGATGCTCCACGGGATTCATAGCCACACCTCTAACCTTCGGCCAGCTGTTCCTCTTCACCTTGTACTTGTGGTACGCGTTTCCGGCCTTCAGCATCGGCTTCTCTGTCCGGCCTCCACCCGCCACCTGACCCACCATGGCCCGGCAACCGCTCGGAACGACCTTCTTAGCTCCTGACGGCAACTTGATGCTGCGTCCACACCAAACATTATTGCACAGTTCAATTTCTCTTTCATATAGTATAGCAAAATAACAAATCATGCGGCAGTCAGCAACATCGTCAGCGAAACCCTAATTCGTCCCAATCTGCAACCCCCGCTGTCCTAATTCATAGCTTCCCTGATTCAAATCCTCCACCAAGATCGTTCATATTCTCCCTAAACCCTAAACCGAGAGCTTCCCTGTAAATCTTAAACCTCGAGATGAATCGTACGGTAGAAACAGTTGCCACAGGAAAAAAAATACGCTACCTAAATACAATGGGGTGTCCATGTCCATGGTTATCGAAGCCCTAAGATTTCTAAGAGTACTCACCGGGTGGTTCCGCTGTCCACGTTGTGCGACACCACTATGGCGTAGTCGCCCGACGCGCGCGCGAACGCGCCCCGATCGCCCATCCGGTGCTCCACGTTGCACACCACGGCTCCCTCGGGCACGGACCTCAGAGGAAGCACGTTGCCGATCGACAGGGTTGCCTTCTTCCCGCAGTACACGAATTGGCCCGAGTACATGCCCTCGGCGGCGATGAACCTCTCCTTCTGCCTTTTGAAGCGGAAAGGGTGACGGAAGGTCACCTTCAAGAGGGGAGCACCACGGCCGGAGTCATGGACGACCTCGGAGACCACACCCTTGATGTAGCCATTGCGCTCGGCGTAGTCCAGCGAGCGGAACTGCGCGGGGCCCTTGCGACGGTGGGTGTGGCTCCGAAAGATAGAGCCAGCTCCCTTACGCTGAGCTCTGATGACTCGACCCATGGCTGATGGGGGAATGAGGTGCAAAACCCCCGGAGAGACTTGCGAGGGAGCAAGAGTGAAAAGGAAGACCGCAGGCGACCCTCCCAGCCCTAAACCCCAGCGAGCGACACAGCTCGAAACCCTAATTCCAGAATCAGAGAGATGATGTTCCCTTCCGCGTTCTCTTGCGTTGACTCCAACGTTCTCATGACGTCAGTGAGTGTCGGGGTGGGTAGCAAACTGGCATAGACTGCAGAACAGGGGAGGAGTCTACTTTGTCCCTGCGTATGCACGTGGTGTCCTAGCTGGTGGGCATCACCCGGTACACAAATAAGGCTCACATCGCTCCGGCCACCTTGGAGAGCATGTGCTATCAGGTAAATGCCGAAGTCAGACCGCTTCTTAGATGTGCGAGTTGGTGTGTTGACCTATTGTACGTTCCTTGTTGTTTACTTGAGCGAATTTTGAGCTCATTTACAGTGTCCTACATATCTTGTGACCTCGCTTGTGACTTTTGAAAATAAAGACGACTCTCTTTGATTTTGTAGGTCACTTGGACAAGACACATTCGAGGATTTGTAGATATCCATAGCATCTGATTTGATTCCCGTGTCTTGGTCATGCCCTTCTGTCTTTGAATGTTTCTATGAATGCATTCTTCATCGAAATTCCGAAGTTGCTAATAAATCTTCCCAGGTTCGGGAAGTGCTGATCGCAATGAAAGCAGATGCGGGGTAACATTGAGGTGAAGGTTGGTGGAGAGTGGATGGAGGGGCGACTGTCAATAATTTGCTAATGCAAAATTCAGATTCGTGACTCGATTCCCCATGCACAGTGATTCCCTACCGATGTCGGAGAGGATTTTGTTGACCCCATGCCATGGCGCTGATTGTACAATGATATAACGCCCGAGATCTTAATTTGCTGTGATATCATCCCCAATCACGTCCATAATGTGCAATGTTGCATTACAAATACACTTTCGAGTTCCATTTTGTGTCGGCCTTGACCTCTTCTACTCCCACTCTTTCTGTGTTGCAGGCTGATTTACTTGGAAGTCCAGTGATTAGGCCAATTGATTTTAATTGAAACTACAGCGTTGGGAGCAGCTTACGCTGCCGGCCTCGCTGTGGGGGTATGGACCACGGAACAGATTATTGAGCAGGCGTCTGTCCAAGCCACACCAACCACGCGCGTACCTTTCACGTACTCTCAGATTATCGATGAGCTAGCTAGCTAGGAGCGTGACAAGAGATGTCAGCCTTGGAACTAGGCAGTACGTTGAAAGATTTTTTGGGCTAGCTCGACTTTTAAGACAATGCAGTTTGTCACAATCAGTGTACAACTTTGCCGTGGCAATTAATATTATTATGGGCTTCGAGCTTTTCATCCGGTGTTGTGTATGCTGATCTTTTAATTGTGGTTCTTCTATCTCGAGGATAAGTTTTTTAGTCCTTTGCCTTTGCACCGTGCTCTTGATTCCTTTTTTCCTGGAGAAAGTGCCGAAATCGACAGCACTATTTCTGAAGGCAGGCATCTTTGTTATCATGCCTGAATTGTTTACTAGGTAGTCTTGTCGTCAAGATGTACAGTACACCACCTTTTCCAGTCTAACTCTTTTGGCTGGTATATTAAGTTCACAGATCAAATTCTTAAGAAAAATTAATTATAGAGTTTTCTCATCACTTTTAAGTTGGCCAAAAGACATTGCATGCTTAGTGTAGTTGTGTTTTCACTTTCCAAAATCTAAATATGAAAGTGCTAAACTTGGAACCTAATTTTTTTCATTATGAAACACCTTGGAGGAATTTGTGAACATTTTGACATATTTTGTAACTTCTTGGCATTCAATTGCTTGATCTTCCCATATTTTGTATTGATATTAACAAGGTCAACCTTTTTAACAATGGAGAGGACAAATTACTCATTTGCTATCAAATCATTTGATTTTTACATCTTTTAAACCAAACACTGGTCTATATTCTTTAATTATTGTGAAAATCCCCCTCAAAAGCCCATTTTACATAGTAGACAAAGCCAAAATATTTAAAATTCTAAACTCTGTCATTGGCAAATAATGAGCTAGAAATTGTTGTAACAATGTTTACATTTTTGAATATGTCCTTTATATGAAAATGATATAGTATTCTATTCATGGTTGTTAGTAATTAACGAAATATATGTAGTAAGTGACTTCTGTTTCATAAATTGATTTGATTGATTACATTTGGATTAGACAACAGTTTTGATTTTAAAGGGGGAGTTTATTTAGTCAGGTAAACTTCTTGACTTCAATCTCAACTTTCAAACCAAAGATGAATTATATGTGAAAGGTAATGAGACAACGCCCACTTCAAGAAACATGCATTTTCAATACACCTCTTTCTAGGCTTTGCAAATGGATTATTTGCAAATCATGTAGCATACACATATTAAAGTTGAAATAAATGTCCGGTTGACAAACTCAAGGAGCAAGTGTGTACTTCCTAATTACTCTCTCATGTCCATGGTGCTCCCACCTTTTATTTTTCATCAGATTATTGTATTATGTGTATGTTGATGACACGTACTCCCTCCAACATCCAAAGCCTTCTGCATCACATTAAGTTTACATCAAGTCATCAACCTTGCCATTAGTGATTGGTGGGTATATAAAATTGTCATGCCCCTATCTCCTTGGAGTGCCCAAAGTGCCTTAGGGAGCAAGGGGGACCTTGGGGGTGACTTCCCAAGCCTTGGAATAGGCTAAAAAGGGAGGAATGAAAGACTACTGAGCAAACAGGGCACAACAGCACGTTGGTTAAAAAAGTCATAGTAGAATGTCATACATTCTTGAAAATTTCTTGAGAATATGCTTCTAACTGTCCAAAGAACGCGTGATTTGGACTAGTAGGCTAGAAGTTATGGCTGTTCAAAGTTGGGAGTGTCCAAGTGGCGACGAGACACTCAAAGGCTAGGTGTGAGGGGTTCCTAAGGAATCACTCAACAAAGCATGGCATGTAGCATATCATTGGAAAACTACAAAGACAAGGAACCTATAATGCCAAGCATTACCAGGTTCTAAGACATGAGCCAAAAGTTATGACCAAGAGAAGGGCCACGGTGAAGGTGTGACGCCACTCCCAGTGAACTTGAATCTTTGTAGGGCCATAACTTTGTGGGAACTTGGCCAAATGGGATAAGTGAGCAATCCATCGGCATCTACTTGTCGCATAGATATCCAAAATGAGCTTGTATGTGGGATTTAGAGCTTTGACTGCAAAGTTACGCTGTTTGAAAGTTTGGGAGTCCAAATGGAGGTAGAACTTGGGGATTTCGGTTGGAAACAGGTGGTCTACCGAAACCCAATGGGGTTTCGGAAGTCCTTTTGACCTACAAGGGGGGGGGATACCGAACACTGCAAAGAGTACTATAGGGGCTTCGTCTCCCTCTTCTCTACCTCTAAGAGCCTTGGTGAGTTCTAATGACTCAGGGGTGGTGATATAACCTCACCACTGGCTTCAAAGCTCCTTGGGACACTTGTGTATGTATCCCAGGACACCGGTTGGTTGGAGTCCTACTCCTTGCTAGGCCTTTGACAATATGTCTCAAGTTGTGGGTCCCGATTAGTGTTGGTGTGAAAGTAGCAAATGCACAACAGGCCTAGTATGAAGTGGAGTGACAACCAAGGGTGGTTAGGACCATGGTGAGTAGTGCCACCATGAGTGCTAGCACAATAAGATAGAAGTTTTGTCCCATGTCACCAAGTGACATGCTAAGTGTCACGAGTGGAGTGCGTGTTAATAGTCCCAGGCATTGGGACTTAGCAATGGGAGTTGGAAATGGAAACTAATGTTGTGAGTGCGTGGCATGTGCACTATTAGTCAGTTCATGCCTAAGTGATACTAGAGTTGGAACGTGGTGAGCCATGAAAGTTGTGAAGGGCTCTTGAAGTCTAGTTGGAGTTGTAAAGTGTTACTAAAGCCACGAAAAAAATTGTTTTTCATTTTTCGAAACTCATTAGCTCTAGGAAAGGTATATTTAGGTGAATATTTGATGATTTATTTTGTGTCTGTCCTCTTTTTAAAAATCCAAATGACCAAACATTGAGAGAGAAAATAGGTTGAAAATTGTGCATGAAGCTAATACTCATAGTGATGAGACAAGTGAGTATGTTAACTTTCTCATTTTGTACACTTGTTCAAAAAAACATATCTTCATTCACCACATAGATGTTATTCCCTATGTCCCCCAATGATCTTTTAGTTGGACCAAATGTTTTTGTCCCCCAAATGATCTTTTGGGTGCTAAACAATGATCATTTTTGTCCTTCAAGATTCAGTAAATGGATAACCCCTTCTTCAAAATATTTTTAAGAAATGTTGAAATAACATTATCTTCAACCTTAAACTTAAACATTTTGTCCAACTAGAAGATCATTTGGAGACAAAGGGAGTATTATTGAATATCCCCTTTTTCTTTCTTGCCATTGTTCAATTTTACTACCTATGTAATTATATTGAGGAATCAATATTATATTGGGTTACACAGGACTTAGCTTCTACTATAGTAAGAGAGCCAACCCATTTATAACCCCTTATTGTAGCCAACCCCTTTCCAATCACACACACACACATTTCCACCCTATAGGATCTTTTCTTTTTGTTCAAGTACTAATTAGTAGTAATTAAATTGATGACACAATTCCCAATGAAGTTGTGACACAATATGATTGGCTACAAGATTCTCAATATTGTAACTAGCCTTTGGTCAACTCTTGGTTGGAAATAGGAAGGCCTATATGACCAATACGGATCGAATAGAATCTTGAGCTAAAAAATTCATAGTAATTATGTTTTGAGAAATAAAATTTTGGAAAATTATAGAATCCTTCCAAATTCTATATCTGTAGATGGGAAAATTTCTCCACTCATGAAACCCATGCTCAATATGTGTATAATTGCATAAGCAATTGAACATATTTGGAGCACAAGTATGTTGAGTGCAAATATTCATTTCTTCTTGTGTAGAAACTAAATAGATTTCAAGAGGATTTTCATAATTTTCCACGATTGAATTTTCCAAAATAAAATTACCATAAATTTTCTAGGTGAAGATTCTGTTCATCCCAGGCAGCCATATTGATCATGTAGGTCATCCTATTTCTGACTAAGGGCTGGTTGCAAATATCAGGAGTCCCATAACTTAGCCCATTCAATCATCATGCGCCAGTTTTGATCACTTACTCATCTCATCCTTGCACGGAAATAGTAGACCTAGAACATGGGCACTGTCCAAAAGTGGCCATTGAAAGGGGTGGAAAGGCAGTCTGTCTCCTGCTTCTGTGGAATCAATTTCTTCTTGCCGATGTCCACCGATTGGCAATCCATGTCTGAACTGCAGCTTTAATTTTGGAAGTTACAGGACAATTTTCCAAAATTCAAGGAGCTTTTACAGATGGCTCAATCAAAGAGTGACTATTAGTTACAGGGAGGAACACACTGGGCAATTGAAGACTGTGAAAGTGACAAAGTTGACCATTTCAATTCATTTCAAGTTCATTTTGATCATAGAAGTCATTATCCATATCTTAAGTTAGGTTGTTTTGTTCTGTTTTGTTTGGTAGGGTGAGATCTCCTGGACCACAAATCCCCAAAGGTGTTCTTGGTAGCTTTGGAAAGCTCTCTACAAGGAAGGGTGTATCAACTTTTTTTTGCAGTGTTTGGACCTACAGTGTAAAAGTTATTGAATTTGGAAGTTTCTATAAATTAAAAAATTAGAAAGTTACTTTTTACTTTTATTTTGGTTGTGGCAATGGCAAAAGACACACAAGTCCATACCTTAAGTTAGGTTGTTTTTTAGTAAGTTAGTTAGTTAGTTTTGTTTTGTTTTGTTTTGTTTGTTTGTTTGTTTGTTGTTGTCGTTGTTTATTACAATGAGATCTCTTGGATTGTGAATCTCCAAGCACATTCTCCATAACTTAGCATTGGAAAGCTCTTTGTGAGGAGGCGTGCACGTACTTTGTTTCATGGTGTTTGGATATAGAGTGTGAAAGTTATAAAATTTTGAAATTTTTGTAAATTAAAAAATTAGAAAATTACTTTTTACTTTTATTTTGGTTGTGGCAATGGCATAGGGAACATTAGTTTACTATTATGTCATTGCAAATAAGATAACTACACCTTTTTTAAAAGTGTCCCTAGTGGCTTCTTGTTTTAAAATGTACAAGTGTGTCTTGTGCCATTTCCACAGTATAATAAAATAAGAAATAAAAGTCATTTTTTCATTCATTCAAACTTTGAAATTCAATATCTTTTTTTGTTGTATGTTAGAAAGCCACAAAACAAAGTCCTTGCACCCCTCCTCACAAAGAGTTTTTTGACAATACCCAAAATGTAACCGGGGGGATGCATGGTGCAAAAGATCTCATTGTAACCAACCAACCAAATTTCATTTATAATTTGCCTTTATTCAATAGAGTCCCTAAGGGACCATGTAATTGTTCAATGTACAAAAGAAATCTTGGGTAGTTGTGCACAAAGTTAATTTCAGTTTGATGTTTGCAAAATTTTGACACAAGATGTGAATGTGTCCCCCCTTGGTTGAATATAGTTTAATTTTTTTCAATTGGATGCCTAAACTGGCAAGCATGTAAGTAACATGATGTAGGATGCAAATGTCCCCAAAACTAACCATGTGTAGTACCAAAATCTCACTTTAGGAGGTATTAAAGCTTGTTGGCCTTATAAGGCAAGGTTGAAGAAAAACTTTTTCTTCTAACTTCAAACATTATAATCTTTCAATCTATATGGTTGAATGTTTTTGAAATTTTTCCCCTAAATTTTCTATAGTAGTCTAGTACAAATTTGTAGTGTTGAATTTCTTTTAAAGTTTTCTTTTCATTTTTTCTCATTGCCGTAAAAAGTGGTCATTTGGGACAATTTTTGTTTGAAATGTGCCTTGGTCCTTTAAGGATTAAACACTTATTTCTAATAATTTGAGGAACACCTATATTCAACAAAATTCATAGTTTAATCTAGTAATGTCAAGAAAATGCTTAAGAGAGTCTTGAACACTCTTTTGACCTCCAACAAGATTCGACAAAATATTAGGAGATTTCATAATTGGGATCATGCTCAATACTTATTTGAATGCATTACTTTTAGTGACCTTATTATATGGCCTATACTTGATTTCCTTGATTATAGTGTCCCTAATGCAGTGACACATCTTTACATCACTTTCAATAGGTTTTGAAGTAGACCCTAGACTAGACTAGGAGAAAGGTCTGATGATTTGAATGATCTTCAATGATACCATTGATATATTGTCATGGAATCTTAGGTCTCCTAATTGAACACACCATATAACATTTTGTTGTTACTATATAATGCATGGTCTTAAAAAACTTTCACACTAATAGCCATACTGTACCTAAAGGTCTAATTTGGCACTAAGGTGTCGAAATTGAATTCTACATCACCTCACACCATTTACATAATGATGTGTGGAACTTTTGTATAAAAATGACTTCATTTATGTGGAATCTGATCTTCACTTACTTAGTAGACAATATATCTATATTATAGGTGTTTATATTATAGAAACCTTTCATGATTATAGTGCATCTGTGTTATAAATACCTATATTGTAGGTGTTTATAATATAAGCACCTTCAATGATTGTAGGATATCTAATTATGCATATGTTCAAGGCTCACATGCTTTCATCTCCATGCTCACATACTAGCACTATTACCATCCATCCATCCATTCATGAAATTAGGTTGTTTGTTTTATTTCTTATGGTGAAATACCTAGAATTGTGCATCCCATGTTGTGATCTTGGTAAAGTTAGAAAGCTCTTTCCAAGAAGGGGTGCATGGATTTTGTTTCGTAGTATTCTGACTCACGGCAGAAAAGATATTGAGTTTTGAAGTTTTTATAAATTAGAAAATTACATTCATTTTTATTTTTGAAGGATTGACATTCCAATGGTTGTGGCAATGGCATAGACATACCACCATACTCATAGAATAGGGTTGGTAGAAAATAATGATTTTTGAAAAAGTTGAAAAAAAAATGAAGAAGAGAAATTATTGAAATGAGCAAAAATTGAATGACAAAGTTGTTGCCCCCCTCCCCAAAATATAAAACAAAAAACAAAACATTCTATATTAGTGGAATAGTCTAACAGAGCCAAAATAGAATCCAAAATCCAAGTCAATCATGGGGATTCAATACTATTGGTACTATTCTATAATTTGACCATCTACCATCAAGAAACTTTTTAATGGCTAAATGAAGAAATTTCAGGTACTTAATCATTAAGTTTTAAGAGAAAAAGGTGGAGAGGTCATTAACTTTTAATCCATTGTGCATCATGAATCCTCCAAGGGTGTGGGAAAATGTTAGAGAAAATGTCCCTTCCAACCCCTCTTTAAATTTTGTCTATAACTTTTGATTGGAGGTTCAAATCTCAAATAGGTTCTTAGAAATGAAATTTAGTTTAATTACTACATTAGCTTGGTTCAAATCTTTTTGAAAAAATTTATTTTACTATGCCTGAATGAGGTATGAAATTCTACTTTGAACACAATTTTTGCTTTTAATTATGAGTGGTTGATTTCCTACTAATCCTAACTTTACATATTCCACTTGGATTGATTTACCTCCCACCACCCAACTTGTATAAAGATCATGTCTTCAATATGCTCTCATTAAGCAAATGACATTCAAAGCTATGTAATATAGGTGCTGAACCCTTGATTATACTATGAAAGTAATGCCTCATTTTCTAAAATTTAAATTTTAAATGTCGACTCTACTTTTTGAACTTAATTCATTATTTGACATCAGTGTCTTGACCATGTCCTATAGCCAGGGTAGTTTATATCTTAAATGATGTTTTGTGTTTTGTTTGATTTGGTGAGATTCCCCAAACCATGCATCCTTGTTTGCGTTTTTGATATTGTTGGAAAGCCCTTTTTGTGAGGAAGGGTGCATGGACTTTGTTTAGAAGCGTTCTAACTCGTGACAATTTTTTTTTATTGAATTTTAAAGTTTTTATGAATTAAAAATTCAGAAAATTTACTTTTATTTTATTTTTATTATATATTGTGGCAAAAACATAGGGGCACACTATTCTATACCTTAAATAAAGTTGTTTGTTTTGTTTTGTTTTGTTTGTTACAATGAGATCTCTAGGACTATATTTTTGTCAATTGTGTTCTTAGTTAGGAGGGGTGAACAAATTTTGTTTTTTTGTTGTTCTAAATCATAGTAGAAAAAAATATTGAAGTTTGAAGTTTTCATCAATTGAAAAATTAGAAAATTACTTTTATTTTTATTTTATTGTACTATGACAACAACATAGGGCATACTAATACATCACAAAGTTTAGAACCTATGGTTTGTCAACAATTATCATGTGCTTATTGTTGTTCCATGGGTTTGCACGTTAATATACAATTTAGCACATCATTATGATGCATTACTTTATAATTTATTGCACCATTATGATGCATTACTTTCAATTGAAAGTAATGCATCGTAACGGTGCGATAAATTGTAAAGTAATGCATCATAATGGTGTGATAAATTGTAAAGTGATGCATCATAATGGTGCAGTAAATTGTATATTAACGTGCAAACCCATGGAACAACGATAAGCACATGATAATTGTTGACAAACTGCAAGTTCTAAACTTTGTGATGTAGTCATCTATTGTAGCCCTATGCTATTGCCACAACCAAAATAAGAAGTAAAAAGTAAAAAATAAAAGTAAAAATCATTTATTATTTTTTTAATTTAAAAAAACTTTAAAATTCAATATCTTTGATGCACAAAGGAGAGCAAGGGCTTTGTTGCAGTATGAGAGGTTGCATTCTTGATATGAAGTGAAAGCTTTATGCATGAAGGAGTCCAAGGGCTTTGTTTTGTGGCATTCATCTATTATATTAACCCTTAAACGTCAACACGGATGTTTTGTGTTTGATGAATGACAAAGAATCTCTCTATGTAGGACATAATTGCGACTATTCATCCTCGGAATTTTGTGAGAAAAGTGTAGGTCTCCTATAGTAGTATGACTTCCAATGAATATTTTTGGATTTTATAAAGTAGATGATGTCACACGGTTCCAAAAGGGAGGATTTTCACGGTCACCAATTTGTCCTTCAAGGGTTAATCACAGACTTTCACAACCCTGTCACGAACTTGTTACAAAAATGATCACGTTTTCATCCCAAATATTTCATCCTGAGTGTTTTTCATCCAATCCATATACACTGCAATAGGTCTGTGCTAGTATAGTATATTCACGAAGTACTGTACCGGTGTAAGTTACCGTATTTCCAAATCCCTCCGTTGTCAGAATCTCTCACTCGGTCACTCTGGGTCTGTATACACTCAGCCGACCGTGATTCTGCTAAGGCCCAGGGACCTGCAAATTGGATAGAATTGAAGCTCTTGGGTCCAGCATGCCCAGCATGCGTGCACGCGAGCTCAAATATCTTACTTGTAGTCCCACACTTGCAGACTAGGATTTCATTATTCTCACTCGTAAGCTTGAATGTTCACGTGGGTTTCCAATTACGTTTTCTTGTGGGTTTCTAAATCGGTGTCTTTGCCGCTGATGTTTCTCTGGCTTGCATTTGACCATAGCTGTTTTTTTCCCCATAGCTTATGCAGCAAGCAAGAAGGAGGAAGAGATCTGCTTAACGAAAAATGGGGCTTTCGAACAGGCTGCTTGTGGGGAACTTGGTTGGAGAGCTTTTGCTTGTTTTCTTCCCAGTGGGATGAATTGTAGCTCTGAAGAATTGCTTGCGGCTGCTATGAGAGAATTACTGCTACAGCACCTGATGTACTGACATTCACGATGCTGGACTTCCCGTGCGTTCCTTGTATGTACTAACCCACGTCCTTAGCTTGCGGGTAGCAGAGAATCCATGTCTTATGTTAGTGATGGAATTTTGAAAATTTTAGGGTTATCGGAAAATATTATTGTTGTTCTTGTTGTTGTAATCCTCGATCCCTGGTGAAGGCGATGTATATGCTTCGATCTGATTCACTGATGTGAGTGAGTCCGTGATTGCAATGCAGGGGCGGTGGTGGGGAGTATTGAGGAGGAATTGGCGTCGCTTCTGGGTCCTCTTTATGCGGTGCTCTGTGGCTCCGTCACGCTCCTCACAAGTTGTCTCTTGGCGAGAAGCTGGAAAAGACCTCCTGGCTATGAAGATCCTTCTGTGCTAGCTAGTGAAACCGCGTGTATGTTCTCTTACTCTTCGCCTTGTTTGCACTTCTAGGGCATACAGTAGGATTAAATTTTGCGGTGAATCTTCCTTGTGCTGAAATTTCGTGTTGAGAGCTGAATTTGTACACAGATTCTGTACAGTGATGTTCTGTTTAATATAATCCATATTCAGAAACTATCACCACGCTATTGATGAGGAAGAAAAAGTGATTTGCGCAGAGGGATTGCATAGAGTAGTGTCGGGCTTGCACCTTTTCTAGTTTAGCACAAAAGACCAATAAGTAACTGAAACGATGTGAGCCAGTATCACTCATCCGTACCTGACTTTGCTTTCAATTGTTGAGTTCAACGAGTAAGTTGAAGTGTGTTAAAGGAATTCGATTTCAGAGGGTCGCTGAATCTTTGATACCGTGATTCTCCCTTCCAGAGCAGATAGGCCCGTGTGAGGAGTTGAATTCGAGAGTGTTATCGTAGTATGTTATCCTCCTTTGAAACAGAATCGTGGGTTGATGGTGGTGGTAGTCCAGTTTCTGTCAAGGAGGTGGAAGCTCTGTTTGACCTCTTCATGCGAATCAGCAACTCGGTTATTCACGACGGTCTGATTCACAAGGTTGACTATTTTCTCTCTTTTCACTTCAGCGGCACTTGAATGTTGGTACTCGGTTCGAAAAGTGTATCGAAATGATGCCTAATAATGCACTTGTGCAGGAGGAGTTTCAATTGGCGTTATTCAGGAACAGTGAAAGGCAGAATCTGTTCGCAGATCGGGTAAAGACCGTTGCAATGAATACTCTTGTTTTTTGTGGATAAAATGGTTCCAAGTTAAAAATTAGGGTTCCATTATCGCACCCTATTGACAACTTGACACGAGCATATCGTTGGTTTAGTGTGGCAGGTGTTTTACTTGTTCGACAGGAAACAAAATGGTGTGATTGAGTTTGGGGAATTCGTACGCTCACTGAGTGTGTTCCACCCAAAGGCGCGTGCTGAAGACAAAGTTCAATGTGGGGCTTTTTTTTCTTTCTCCTAGCTTTTTAATTTCAATAGATCTTGCAGTCCCTAGTTTGGCCGCCCTATTCAGACTTGAGTTGATTGTCCTTCTGCAAACGAGCATGAAGCCATTTCATTTGAGTAGTCTGTGGATGAAATCTATTATGAAGTTATGCAATTTCTGAACCCCTTGCACTTGTTCTGATTTATATGCAGTCGCATTCAAGTTGTATGATCTTCGTCAAACAGGATATATAGAACGTGAAGAGGTACCACCAAATCTTTGTTTTAGTAGTGCTGAACCGTTCATCTTGCTGATAACTGTCCAAGTCCAACTTTTTGGTTATTGAGACCATTTCTGCGATCCTAAGTACTGAATGCATTGCGAGTATTGAATTTCGTAATTGTGACCACAAATAGTTAATTTTTTCTTTCTATCATTCTTTGATTGTGTAGATTGTGTAGACTATACAAAGGGTGGTTGATCATGGCAGGTGAAAGAAATGCTGGATGCATTGCTAGGTGAATCTTCGTCGACGATGGCTCTCACAGATGACGTCATCGAAACCATTCTGGACATGGTATGAGGATTGCTGCTTACTTTCTTTAACGCTGAATTAATTGAAAAGTGAATAAGTATTTCATCTTGCCAATCAACCTTGCCTATGTGATTCTTTGTGTGATTCTGAATGGGAAGATCAATGGCACTGTTTCTGAGTATGGAAGCTCAGACATTTGCAGAGGCTGACACAAAGATTGAAGGTCGTATCGATCAAGAAGAGTGGCAAAAGCTGGTTGTGCGCCACCCATCTCTTTTGCAAAACATGACTCTTCCTTATCTCAAGTAAGCACCCTTCATGTCAAGCTTCTCTGCTCTCTGCTCATAGAGTCTTAAGAAATGGAAATGCCAAACAATAAAGAAAATTTTGCGTCTTTAGTTGCTTTAATCTTTTGAGGAGCAGTAGATTCATCTCCATTACAATAGAAGTTAGTTTCTTAGGATGGACCTCAATTGTTATGCAGCAGTGAAGTCATGAATTGCTACTTTTACTATATTGCAGGGACATCGTCACAAATTTTCCTAGCTTTTCGTTTGTGAATGATGTGGATTCAATATGAGGATAAAAACGACATGCGCTCTATGTAAACTGTTTCTGCGCGGACCTGCTGAGCAAATCCGTGTCGTCATTTCTTTGCGTCTTCAAGGAAAGACTCGATGTCCACCATTTAGAGTTTTGAATAGGTTTAGTTTAATCTTGAGTTCAACGGTCAAAAGACTGTTTTGTAATGGACAAGTCTAGGCTAGTGTACATATCTGGTGCACGTATACAGTACATGGTTTGTTTACAGTAGATTATCTTGTCTCTCTCTAAACTGCATGTGTCGAGATTTTTGTATTAAATCACGGTTGAGTGTTTTTTTTAATATAAGGTACTGGATATTATTCCTTTCACATTAAGTATTTTAGCTCATGTAGGGAGCTAGCCCCCCCTCGAATAGCTGATAGTTGCTTCATCATATTAGCTTTTGCTATTGAGGTGACACAAGAAAATTATCTACCCGACAAATTCTAAAATTCACTAAAATTATTTAATATTATGATTAGACTCCCAATTAAGTAGGTGTCGAATATATCTAGCCAACATCATAGGTTTTTTTTCCCCTGCTTCTTCCAAGGAGTCTAGTATACTAACAGTTTTTTTGCACATATGGTCGACTGCCACAACCAAACCCCATCCTTACATTTCCTCATGAGGCGACCCTGAAATTTGGCAGTACTGTAATTTGTGTTTCTCCATCAAGCTAGGTGGTCTAGTAACACTTTAGCTTGAATGTTGGAGTCGACCAGCCACTGATCCTGCCCTGCTGCCCTCCACCATGTGCCTGGTGCTCATGCTGGGCATCCCTATCTGCACACATCCCACAAAATTAATTTACCCACAAATGAGAATCTGTATTCGGTTACCGCATGCAATTGGATCAACAGAGGCCATGTCCCACATCACGCAAATTTGAACTACTGGAATTACGCTCGTCTCTTGCACCTATTTGTAGAAATTTGAGAAAAGACAGACAGAGGACAGAGCCAACTTGTGATGGCTTTACCAGTAGAAACCATTGCCAGTAACTTATAGATTTTGGTCCCTGATTGAGTAGTTCCATTTAGTTTGCATGGGTCACAATGTCATACACCAGCAGAATACAGAGCTAGATTGGCCCTTGAGCTTGGAAGGTGTTTTATTATGGAGTAACATCAACGTACGCATGTTGTCCTACAAAACCCAGGTTCTCCAAAGGTTCTGCAATGGTGCACACTCAACCCTCTGCCATGTCACTCTCTAATTACAGCTTTCTTGAGTACCCTCAGAATTTATGATGATGGGTAAAGATTTGATTGGAAAACTTCTACAGGAGCACATGTGATCGCTGTAAAATATATACAGCGTTGAATATTCAGGAAATTAAGGATCTTCAGTTGGACACAAATGACTAGAATGTGCTTCAAAGACTTACTATTTCAAGAGAAAAATGGAAGGAATAACCGAAATTATATCACTGATATGGGGAATTTCAGATACTTATTGGTTTGGCTCAAAGTTCTCACCGGACACTGGTTCAGGGAAATGTGCAGGGTCAGTGTTGCAAATAGGGTGTGTTTACTTTACAAAGAAACAGAGAAGCAAACTAATGACTAAATAATTACAGCAGTGCTCATAAAACCTGACATCTTTCCCCACGAGCAAGCCCTAACTGTGACAATCTTCTGCAAGCAGTGTAGAATCGTAATTGCTGAATCCTTGAAGGCAATCAAACTTCTGAAGAATCTCATGGATTCTGAATCGCAGAAGACAATTTCCATTCTGAAAGAGACAATCCTATACTGAAAAAAAGCTCGAGATTGCAACATGAAATATTCTTTGTATTCAGGGATACATTTCAATGTGGGGAGAGAATGAAAGCATGAATGCTTACCCGCTTGCCTCGAGTGTTGAGCACTGTGCAGAGCCGGGATCGCTTGTTCTCCAGGCTGGTGAAGAAGCGCGGCTGCCGTCTCTCTGGAGGGAAGATGGGGCTGTAGGGGAAATTCAGCATCTCCTGCACCAGCGTTTGCCGGTACCACTCGTCCTGACTCACCTGCAGCTGCAGGTACGACGGGATCCGCTTCTCGCAGGGCGCCAGCACCAGGATCTTCACCGGTGATGGCGTCGTCGTCTGATGTTGTTGGTTGTACAAAAAATGCCCCAGAAACGTGTTCTCCTGAATCCCGCGTGCACAACTATCCGTGTGTTAATTGCACACATCTTACATCATTATAAATCATGGATTCCGTTGCCGAAGACGTTTCCTAAACCTAAATCAGTTCATCGTTTTCAAGTTTTCACATTCAAGAATCATATCATTCTTGAATGCGAAGGCAGGGAGGTCTTCTACAGTAGCCCTGTAACAAGAATATATTCGTGTGGATTCTTCTACAATAGCCTTGTAACAAGAATATACTCGGCCCACAATTCATGAGCAAGCATGCGTTCAAGATGTTCTCCAGTGAAAGGAGCCTTGATTCGTGGAAAGCGAAGTGCCCCTGCCCTGATGTTCAAGAATGTTATGTATCATTAAATTGGCAGCCTTCTTACGACAAATTTAAGGGTATTCTTTGTTTAGGAGGCCTCTTGTTTGCTGGTGTCTTTGCCCACCTGAATGCGCGGCGCTTGGGGGCTGTTCTCCGCGCCAGTGTGCCCAACGAACAAGCCGAGTTTGTTGGCGATGGCAGGCAAGTACCCCTGCGATTGGAACGGCAAGTTCGGCAGCGCTACCACCTTCACCACCAGGTCGTCCGCTTTGGTAAATAGATCTACGTTGACAGGGAAAATTGCAGGGCGCATATGCGGATAATCACGAAGTGCCGGCGCGGCGACGTCGCAGGCGCCTTCTTTGTCGCATACCACGACGAAGAAGCCTTCGCACACGCGCTTGTGCATGGTGGCGGTGATGTCGTGGCCCCCGAGCCAGTCGCCCAACCATTCGCAGAAGAGGTTGTGCGGGATGTTGGGTCCGAAGGCCACCAGCACCGAGCACCGGATGCTCCGCTGCTTCGCCTTCTCGAGGGCGGGTAGGTAAAAGAACACCACGCGCGAGTTGCTGGGATTTGCTACGGGGTCCTTGAAGTCTTTCCACTTCGTCTTCGTCACCACCATGGCCGCTGGACACCTCCAAGGTCGAGAGTTCACCAGTTATAAGGGCTCCTCGCAATGCGTTCTTCCTTTGGCAAACCTGAAGGCTTCCACATCAACAAAACTCGATCCGGGAACAGTTCAAAAACTTTGGAATCATATCCAATCTGTGAAGTCTTTCCACTTCGTCTTCGTCACCACTACGGCCACTGGGAACAGACCAATTCCAAAGTCGAGATATCACCAGTTACAAGAACTCCTAGGAATTCGCTCTTCCTGTGGCAAACATGAAGGCTTCCACTTCAACAAAACTCCAGGGACAGTGCAAAATCTTTGGAATCATATCCGAGTCATGTGATGGTAACTCATGACGTCAGAATTGTAACATCCATTCAAATGCATAGGGCTCTAAAATTGGGACTAGTGTAGATCCGAGCAACACCTGGAAAACTGCCAATGTCTTGAAATTTTCCGATTTTGACGAATATGACAATCGGGATACTTTAACTGGTGGAAGTTGCTCCCCAACACTAGGAACCCGAGCATGGATTATACAGGTCTTCAATCTGAAAGTAGTATCTTGCAGTAAAAGCATGCAGTGAAAGCTTAGAGAGGTGCAGGGATTGGTTTCAGTAGGGCTGCGAGGAGCAAAGGATAGATACCATTGAGAGAAAAATTGACTGTGAGATCCATTGGGACTTGCGTGATAATCCGTAGAGCAGAGCAGCCGGTCCTATCTTGAGACAGGATGACAGCGACCGTGAATGTAGTGGAGTTTATGCTTTCACGAGTATGCATGCATGGCATACTCACAAACTCCGGAGTCAATTTGACGTGAAGAACGGGAAGAAAATTAGCAGCTGTGAAGATCCAGCAAGCTGTATCTCTATCAATTTCCGACACCTCCAAACAACCTTCCTGTCGATAATACACGCAGACTTCATGTTTTCCGTGAACAGGTGTCTATCATGGACTAATTCCAAAAGGTTGGCTGAGATCGGAAAAGGAATGGCAGGGGTCAATACCATATTCAAAACGATAAATATGTTCTTGTCCTCGTAGCCGTTACTATCATAAAATGATGACAGGAAATCACTCCATATGCCTCCAGTAGGAGAGTACTAGTACGTGGCGGACATGAAAGGATACGTGGCAGGACTGTGAGACAAAGGGGCCAAGGATCAAAGGCTGTGTCTTCAGAGTGAAATTTTTAGATTTTCCAAACGATTTTCATGAAGGCCGGTTTAGAGAACAGTTAAAAAGAACTCTCAATCCTAAAACCCTCAAAGGAACCTTTAACAATCGTTTTCTAATGAATTGTGCAGGTATATACTTTACGAGATCTTCTGTGATTCAATGGTATTAATACGCGAGTAACTGAGCCTTACGTTGAACTGTTTAAGGTAGACGTGCAAAAACTTCGTTAAAAGTACATAATTGGAAAGTACAGTACTTGGTAACCACTGTAATAGTTCTTCAATGGTATACGGCTTTTCCTGGCTGAGGACATTCTTCAATGCCATTCTAGAATTTCTAAGACGCGGAAGAAACAATTCGATTGGGGTAAAAAAGTAAACTGCAGTAACAGCTCAGAATTCTGCCATTAGAGAATTCTACCTACGCGAAGTTGCAGAAGCAACTACTTCCACGCTTTCTTGCCACGGAACTGCTTCTCGGCAGTCCTTCGCCCCATCTTCTTCTTGCTGCTTGTCCTTTTGATGATTGCCCGCTTGGCTGCAAGAGGCATCCCTTTGCTCTTTTCTTTCTGCTTGTTACTCGTGCCTCCAGTCTGCCAGCCAATATAATCATGATAGAGCCAAGTCAGGAGGCAGAACAAGTTCGTAATAATTTGTTAACCACTTCGTAATTTTCAGCAAAAATCTCAATAACTCCACCCGTTTCTCAACCCCAAGTTGAAGCAAGTGGTTCTCAACAAGACAGGGTATGCTCTTTCAGAAAAAAGACTTTCAAAAGGAGGGAAGAGGCAAATCACCTTTCTCTGCTTCATAGCAGTACGAGCTCCAAACAGAGGGCGATCTTCCCGGCCTGCTCTAGCAGAGGCTTGTCGCTCCTCTTTCTCTTGTCGCTTGTGTATTCTTGCCTGAAGGATAGTCCACGATGTAAACGAGGGAGGGCAACATGTTCAGACCCGACAGACACACTACACGGATAAAAAGTAAAATGAGCAACACAAAGCTGAAACAGACAGGCACGATCAAATCCTAGTGCAAAAAACAGAACATCAGTAAAACAGAACCTAATGATCTCCATAACTTCAAACTTAAAGTAAGAACAAAGAAGAATACAACACACACCTCTAAATGAGCAGGGTTGACCCGTTTTTCATTCAAGTTTCCATGTTTGTCAAGTTTAACGGCGATCTCTTTGCGAAATTTGCCAGCTTTGCTCAAACCATGCTCTGCCATCGCTGCCTTAGCTGCACGCTTTGCCTGTACAGAAATAATGTCAAACGTGAGACAATCTCAAACTAGCTTTGACAAAGACAATTCAAATTATTGAACACAATAAAGCCTTACAAAACAGACCAAACAACCAGGACATAACAAGCAAGACGAACAGCATCCCTATCCACGCCACTGGGAGCTTAGAATTAAGACTATCAACCTCTACTTCACAATATAACAGGCCATGCTACACAATTAAACTATTGCAGACAAGTAAAACGTATCAGAGAGAACATACACCCGAGGACAACTAAATAGAAAATTGACGCCTTAAAATCAGAGCAGTTACCTGCAGGTCTCGAATCCTCTGGAAATCTTCATTTGAAAGAATTCCATCTCCATCACGACTTACTACTTCAGTGACTACCTTCTTTTCAACCTTTGCGGCATACATCTTTTTCAAATGTCGCAAACTCTGGCTCGTATTTGCGGTCTCTTCTAATTCTGAGCTTTCAAGCTTCTGCTTCTTCTGTGAAATGCTAGGACCAGCATCATCCTTCCCTTCAGTATCTTCACTATCTAACTTCCTTTTCCGTGAGCTTTTCCCAGATTTATCAGGCTCATCATCATTTTCATCGGAATCACTACCTTCCTCAAGCTCTGTTAACACACTTAATAACCAGTGAGAGGGCGCCATCACATTAATGCAAACAAGGAGGAGCCTCGAGGAAAGAATACTAACCCTAAACAAGATAGACATTTTAAGTTGATGAAGACAAACACATCTGTCCAATGGATGGAATATGACTTACCTTCCAAATCACTAATTTCAGCTTCGTCTAACTGGTCAGCCTCTACATCGCTGCCCATTTCCTCATCTTCGATCAACTCGGAACCATCTTCCTCATCACTTTCCATGGCGTCATCACTTTCTCCACTACCATCATGCTCCTCCTCATCTTCATCCTCGTCACTACCACTCTCACCATCTATAAGCAGCTCAGCTCCTTCTATACCTTCAGAGATCACTTTCTCACCAAAGGCTTTAGGATGCACTGCAAGATCTGCACCACGGCCCCTGTCCTTTTTGTCCAACAGTGCTGGGAAAACCTGAGACCAATGAAACAAGTAGCTCAAGTTCCAAGTCAAGAATAAACGGTAAGCACGAAATCGACTTATAAGGCCATTCAGGCTGAAATGAGGGGATCAACGATAGGTCCAAATCTAGGCTGTATTTTTGGAGCAACAATTTAGTAAGGAAAAACACAGGTGCAATGGAATAAAACCTGACGATAGACTGAAATGATGGAGCGAGCAGCGGCTGCAACAGCTTTCTCCCGAGATTTCTTGTAGAGAGCCAAATCCGTTAAAAACTCCTTCGTCATGATCAATGGTATACGCATACATATTTCTCGGACAACGTTCAGACCTACCGCCATTACCTCCGGCCGGGCTCGATCGTGAACAAACTGATTCACAAGCTGTCGAATCATGGACTCAACAGCATCAGGAGGCACATCATCGTGGCAGGACTGCACGGCTGCTGCAAGCAGTTGAGTAACATCCCGCTGATGAGGCTGAATGTATCGCTGGAGATATGGATAGAAGTTGAGGAGAATCAGTTTGTGAAGACCTACTGCCCTGGAGATCACAGTCATCATCATCAATTTCACTTCAAATCGTTCAGTACAGCCTTGAAGACGCCTGAACAACTTCTCTGCAAAATTTTGAGGATCATGCACATGCTGCAGAGGTGCGTGAGAGCCGTGGTCCATGTCCCGAGACTTATTGCGTTGTTGCTTTGCCAAACTCCGCATCACCCTCTCTAGTTTCGCTTGTTTCTTTTTCTTACTAGATGTTGTCCCTTTTTTATGAGCCTTATAAATTTCCTCCTTGCTGACAGCTGGTATGCCTGCCTTTTTGGGACCATCATCGTCGTCGTCATCACTTGAATCATCTTCATCTTCCTCCTCCACCGCCTGGTCATACCCTAGAAGATACCGAAGAGCAGAGATCATAATCCGAGAGGACTTATGAAAGCAAGCATTGCAAATTGCATTGGAAGTTCGCTCATCCACCCAAACTTTACGCCGATTAAGCTCTGCCAGCACTGCAAGCGCTCGTTTGGACTTGTTCTCGTTATCATCCTGGATGCGTAATCAGACAACCAGCATTAGGAAGGTGTAGGTAGTATGACATAATTTTTTTAGCCAGTGATAAGAATTTGGTCCCAAAAGAATGGATCTTGTACCCTAAGATCTCTCCACAGCAATACAGTGTTCCCCCAATTTCACACCTTTCCAGATTATTAAATGACACAAAATAGTGCCCTCCACCTTAGTCACTTCACCGCTACTCCCATGGTCGACAATGCCTCAAATTACTGAATCCAAGAACATTTTAGAGGTTTAGGGTCTAGGAAGAATTACCTGCAGTAAATTGAAGAGAATATTTTGCAGAGGCTTGTTGACGGGATCGTTTCTGTTTTTGATGTTAAGACGGCGAATATCTTGTACAACGTGCGAGTACGCCAGCTTCCTGAGAATCCGGTCACCACCAAGTTGAAGGTCCATCAGGACGGGCAACGCATCTACCAGACTAATCATCTGTCATCAGGGGAAAGAATTAGGTCAAACTCTGTCAAAACCCTAAACCTCGCACTGAACTGACAGGCAATTGAGAAACGAGAAACGAGGGCAATGCAACCCTACCTTGCGGTTCCGCAAAAGAACAAGTGCTTGTGTGAGCTGCCTGCGAAGCGTAGTTTGGATGGTAGCCCCGTGGGACTTCAACAACTGCAGCAACTGCATAGGGAAGTTTCCCAGGTGCTGAGGGTAGAGAGGAGTCATGTGCGCCAGGAACATGGCCATGTCCGCCATCTCTTTGGCCACCCCAGGGTCACTCGCGGCGGAATTGTTCGTCCCCGCAGTCATAGGCTGCATCAAGAAAATGGGCAGACAGCCATCAAAGTGCCGAAGTTGCAGCACGAGCTCATTCTCGTATCCTTCTGGGTCTCTCTTGCACCGGCCCTGCAACGCAAGCAGGTCGCCAACTCTCTCCGCGCCCCTGCCGCCCGACGCCACTGTCAACCCCGCCACCATCTTGACGGCAAGGGATTCTGCTCAACCTCGCATCTGCGGCACAATTTAGTTGGTCGACGGCGGCCTCCTTTTCAACACCCTTAAACCATGCGCACACCGCAGGACATCTCCACACACACAGACTTGCACATCCGTGATAAACCTCCCAACTTCTTCACACGAGAGCGCAGGCAAATAAAACCAGATACCATGATATTAGGGCTACCGTGTACCGTCCCGCGCTGGTGATTACTGTCGCCGGTATTAAATTATAGTGGCCCCGTGAACTGTGTTTCAATGTACTTCCGAGGCTACGACCGGACGTGAGGTTAGGAACCGAGCCTAAATTAGGGTTTGGTTGTTATAGGCGCAGCTTTAGCATGCATTTGTTCTTCCAGAAGTTTGAGGGAGGTCGCGAGCACGTCTACTCGCCATGTCGAAGCGCGGTATGTCTCCTTGCTTCATTTGCCATTGTTTGTTCTTTCTCATGTTGTGTATGTGCGTGTGACGAATTCTGTCATTTTATGTGTTTCGATTGCCTTCTTTTAGGGTCGATGGACTAGGGTTTTACAACTGGCGTATCGTAGATGGTTGTTGTTTCCGAGTTGAAGAGATTTTGTGTTTTGGGAGTGCTTGGCTTGGGATTGCGGACCCTGCGGCTCTGCCTGATGTATTGTTCCGTTAATACCTTCGAAAACGCTGCTGCTACTTTAGGGTTAAATGTTTTATGTGGCATCTGAAGGGGGCTCTACTACAGAAGATGCCACATAAAAGAAGGCCCTAGGTTCAATGTCTTGTGTGGACTTCTTTTGGAGTCTCTATTGTGCTAGTGTTGATTGGGAGGGGAGGGGTTTTACACCTTCAGGTAGAGGAGGTTCCTCCGGGAACAAGTTTCGGATGTCACTCGGTCTACCTGTAGGCGCTGTGGTGAATTGTGCCGACAATACTGGAGCCAAGAATCTGTATGTCATTTCCGTCAAGGGAGTGAAGGGGCGCCTGAACAGGTTGCCAGCTGCTGCCGTTGGCGACATGGTTATGGCCACGGTGAAGAAGGGAAAGCCTGACTTGCGGAAGAAGGTCATGCCTGCTGTTATTGTGCGCCAGCGCAAGCCCTGGAGGCGCAAAGATGGTGTTTTCATGTACTTCGAAGGTATGCATAGTCTTTGGGGTTGACAAATTGCTTCGATTGTGGTATTTTCAACTGTCTTCTCATGCATGAACTTTGATTGGGTGGTTTCTTCTAACTACATGCTAAACCATACATGTGTGCTCGGCTTTTTCAGTGTGTACTTGGTTGTCCATCTCGCTTGTAGGTTGGCAGGTTGTAGTTAATGATACGTTGTTTCTGTTGGAATTAATCTATATCTGAATTATTTGAATTTTTGCAAATGCAGACAATGCTGGTGTCATTGTCAATCCTAAGGGAGAGATGAAGGGTATATACTCTGACCTCACTGCTTTTCTCTTCAAAATTCAACCCTGTTTGCATGTTCAGTCGTTTCTCTATTCTAAATAGAAGCTCGCCTTCCTTATGTTAGTATAGATTGTTCTCATATTGTATCTGGTCTTTCTGACGTTGTTTTGGCGGCCTACTGTGCAGGTTCTGCAATCACGGGTCCCATTGGAAAGGAGTGTGCCGATTTGTGGCCTAGGATTGCTAGTGCTGCCAATGCTATTGTGTGATGCAGTCTCTCTGCGTCCTTTCTCAGTAAAGACGATGAATTTTGTTTCTCATTAGCAAGACCAGCGTGTCCATTCTCTCAGTAAAAACGATGAATTTTGTTTCTCATTAGTAACACCTGAGTGTCCATTCTCTCCAGATGTGCTTTTGATGTTCTACTCTTCTTCCGTGCTGCAGAATACGTATTATACGTGTCCGGGGCTGGGGGTTCTTTGCTTCCTATGAATTGTGGCTCTTTTCGCTGTTAGAGTGTGGAGGCTCTTGGAAGCAGGCTTGCACATGAATTACATGGAATTTTCCCATATGCAATACACCGTTGAAAGAAATCAATATCAAATAAAAAATTGTTCACAAAAAACATGATAATTTCATTATGTTTGTACATTATAATCTAAATATAGTAATGTAAACTAGAATATCGTTTTCTTTACATTTAGAAATTTGATATTATACTTTCAATATCAAGTTACTTAAACTGAAAAAAAGACCTATAGCAAATTGTAGAGATGAAGATTGTATCTATCGATTTAGGAATTTGTTAGATAATGGTGGATTACCTCGATGATGAGGCCATTTCCATTCAGAGTTATGGAAATACATGAAGTTCCCAATATGGAGTAAAAATTAAAGGTTTGAGAGGCTTAACCCCTCACTGCCCAAGGCCTGAACAGGTTCAGAAACAACACTTCTTTTGAACTGCTACAGATATAGTTTTCACTAAGTTATAGGGATCTCAACCATACAATCTTGTAGTGCACCTGTTGTAGATGATGTGCATCAAATTTGGTGTCATTTGAGTGCATAGATTGCATGACTATAATGTTGTAGTGTTGAAAAAAGATGTTGAAATTTTCCTAAAAACACATTTGGAGGCGAAATTTGGTTTCTACATCCACTCAAATGAAGAAACTTTAAATGAAGAAGTGATTCAAAATCAGCATAGAAACACATTGATGAAAAATAATATTAGTCAATTGATTCACTGCGTCTATAGAATGGCTTTGAAATGTCGAAAAATAGCAAGAAAAGTTGCAAAAAACACATAAAAAATTGAACCTTCTTCTACTAAAATGCTTCTCAATCACTCATAACTTCATGGATTAATATGATATTTTAAACACACAAACTAGACTAGTAAGCGCAACTCTTCCAAAAGTTTTTATTAAAAACAAACATTGTATGAAGAAGAAACAAGCCGTTGAAGTTCACTATAACCCTAAAATATCGAGATTTTGAACTTCAAATTGCTCTTAGACATTCAAAACAACCTAGATTGACATGAACTTTCTACCACAATAACTAAAATTCAAGGGGAACACAACCCAACAAATTTTTATTGAAAACAAACATTGGATGAAGGAGATACAAGCCCCCAAAGTTGAAGCCATCAAATTCAGTTTGGTGAACTCAAATTGAACTTGTAAACTTACATTGTCTTCCAAAAATTCAATACATCTTGGATTAATTTGAAAATTTTACCACACAAACTAGAGGAGAGAGCGCAAATTTTCCAACAAGTTTGATTGAATTTGAACATCAATTGCAAATTTACACCACTTTGAATTTGCCCCAAGGACACTTTTGGTCCCCTTCAACGGTGAGGGTTTAATTGTGTAAGTTTTATTCAGAAGCGAATAGAACTACTTCAAAAGTTATGGTCAAATTTGAAGAACAATATGCCTCTGGTATTCGTGAGTTTGTCAAAAAATTCCTATCAAATTCAAAATTAGCTCAAGAAACAAGAAATTGTCTACATGTGTATGTATAGTAATGAAGTACCTTAGAGTTTATAGTAAACTTTTGTGTTTGAACATAATTAGAAATCAATAGATTGTGGTTATCATTATTCAATTTCAAGTTTTCTTGAAAATTTCAAATGGAAGTATAGGGAAAAGACTAAATAAATTCCTTTTTATTTATCTTCAAAGAATGAAGAATGACCAACATAGTTAGCCAAAAAATTATCAAATATTTAGATGATGAAGTACATTTTAATTATTTTCTATAATTTCTCTTCAAGTTATGATTATTTTGGGGATGATTAGGCATTTGAAGGTTAATTGATTCAACTTTACTAAAGATATTTATATGGACAAAATTCAAATTCAAATTATGAATCTAGAAATGGCAAAAGAACACAATAAGTTCATTTGAGGATAAGTAGCTTCTTCTATTAGAATATCAATAATTTACTATTATGGGAAAACTACTAACACCATCACTTCTAACAAATGCATTCAAATAATTTTCCCCCCTAAATTAAATGATATCATTTTTGAGCTTAATAAAATCCTAGGATACTTGTGACATTGTTCTAAAGCTAGTCTAGTGAAAAGACATGGGGATTAAAATAATATGATGAATAATTTTTTAGATTATTGTAGAAAAGACAAGTCCACCTATTCATTATAAAATGAGATCGTTTATAGGATGACTATCTTGGTTTTAGATCTTGTCTATTCAAAGATTAAAGGATTTCTTAACCTTGGAAGGACATTGAAGCCTAAAAATAACCAATAGATGACTTTCAAGAATAAAATAGAAATGAAGAATGCACCTATTCCAAAACCAAATCTTTTTTGGCAAAGTACTTTAGTAATAGGTCTCGTTCTTCCAAGGTTAACTCTAAAAGGACGTTAAAGTCAACAGGTGGCCATTAGATGCCTTCCAAGATCACTATAGAAATGAGGAATGCACCTATTGGTCCAAAAATCTAATTATTTTTGGCAAAATATATTGATGATAGGTCTCCTTATTTTTAAGGTTAGCCTATAAATGTCAACACAGACATTTAGTATCTATTGGTTGACAAAGTATCTTTCTGTATGGGATATAAGTGCAACTATTTTCATCCTCAGGAATTTTGTATGGAAATGAGAGATCTTATACAATAGTTTGACTTCCACGGAGTGCTTTTGTAATTTGTAAACCAATGATTCCCACAGTATCAAAATGAATGATTTCCACTGTCACCAATTCGTCCTTTTAAGAGTTAAGATACTTGCCTACATGAGAACTTGCACCCCAATGAACGGGAAAAACTAGCAGTTAGTTCAAAGTTAGCCGGTGGATTTGGGAAAATATCCAGTTGCAATTCGAAAACATCGGCAAAAAAACAGTGAAAAAATTTAGAAAATTTCTATTTCCAGTAGAAAATAGAGAAAATAACCGGGATCAAAACTTCAATAACCGGTTGACTATAGGAATTGGAGGAAATTAGCCGGTGAAATTCAAAAAGTTTCCCGAACACTGCTGCACCCATCCCCGTGTAGTCTACATACCCGGGGCGCAAACGAAAACCGCCAGGGTACTCGACCCTAGTATTAATTTGGGCGTCGGAAAATGGTATGGTTTGCTGCTGCATGGCAACGCCGTCGGCGTTTCTCGCTCGCCACTGTCGAAAAACGAATTCACTTCCGCTTCGGTCGTTGCGTGATGGCCAGTCCTGCGCCGTCATTCCCATGGCATTATCTCGCCGTGATCTCGTAGTTCCATAGCCTGCTCCGTCAGCCACTACCGTGAGGTTTCTTGAATTCATCGCCAATTGTGTCGGAAGCTCGTGCGAGTACATACCATCTTTTGGCGATGTCGCAGGGAATTGAGATGCGGGGGAAGAAGCGGCGGTCGAGTGGCGGCAGCGGCAGCGGCGGTAGCGGGGGTTCGGAGCCGAGCGTTGAGCAGCAGCAGCAGCAGCAGCTGGTGTGGAACCCGAAGATGGATGCGATGTTGGAGGTCCTGGTGAAGGAGGGCGACTTAGGGATGCTGAGCGCGGCCTTGGAACGGATTATGAGAAAACAGGGGTGCGATAAGGAGAAGACGAGAGTTTTGGAGAACTCTGTGTCCTTTGGCTCCCAATTGCGAGATGTAGCGGAGAACCTGACGCGGCAGCAGGCTGCGCTTCACAATTCCGCCGTGTGGCCGCTCACGCAGGACTTGACGGTGAAGGTAACGTAATTCCGTTGGCTTGTGTTAATGTGTAATGATCTGGAGGAGCGGATGTTGTGACTGGATTTCGCTACGTTTGACGCTCTGAATTAGGGTTGATCTGCTCGGTGACCAGATAGTGGAATATTCTCGCTCTCCTGCTACTAATTCAGTAACGATTTGAACTGTTTCTCAATCTTTGTACGTGTATTTACGGCTTAAGAACAGAGCATTAGAAAACGGAATAGAGAAAATCGCAGTGTAAGGCAATCGGAATCGCAAGTGAATTTTTGTGAGAACGAGGATATTCCGTCACCAGTAACAGAGGTTGATTTGGTTTTATCCGCGGGAGGTCATTCTTGATGGCGGGCTTGTGTGTTTGTCGTGCAGGTGTTCTCTCTCTTAGGCACGCAGAGCCTGTGTCAAGCGGCCGCATCGTGCAATATGTTTAACCGATTGACCATGGATCCCGCGTGCTATGTCGAGGTGGATTTGACTATGCGAGGGTCACTCAGAAAAGTTGGCAATCGCACTGTTTCCAAGCTTGTGAATCGAGCTGGACCGTGCTTGAGGTGAGTCTTTGTGTTGATGAAGTGAATTTCCAGTGATTTGGTGTTGGGAGGGGAAGTGGCATTTTAAGCAGTACTCGGATTTATTTTTCTTGAATACCAGTGAAGCATGGGACTCTGTTATCAGTCTAGCTTCAGTGAACTGGTTCAAGTATCATACTCTGTATCTCTTTGAGTTTTCCATGTACTCATACAGCACGTAGCTTTCTATGTTCCCGAAAAATTGATTTGGATTTTCTTTCAAAATATTCACGTTCCTGAGTATTTTGGTGTGTCTTGTTCGCCGTGCAGGTCTTTAAAATTGGGAACACTACCTCACCAGAATAGGACACCTCCAGTGATGGTTGTTCCCAAGTTGGACGCAGATGGCGGGCTACAGCTATTTCCTGTAGATCTCTCTGTTACACCTAACAGAGTCTTCCCAACAAGATGCATGGCTCATGATCGTGATTTTTTGACTAAAGATTGTCTGGAGTCTCTTACTGCACATCACGGAGTAGCTGGGTACGATGGGTCATCTTTTATTGCTCTTTTTTTTATTGGTGCAGTCTTTTTTGCATATTCATTGGTAACTTTCCTCTGCTAAGAACTCTGAGTATCTGAATGTGAATCATTTGACACGCTATTACAGTCTTTAATGTTACCCAGAATTGATGAAGTAGGGTTTGTGATACTGCAACTCATCTGCTTGTTATCTTATTCGAGTTGTCGCCTTTTCTTCTTTGCTCCCTTATCTGCAGGGCATTGTTGACAAAACTCCACCTGTTCAATTTGGAAAAGATGGACAGCGACAATCTCTGCCGGGCACTGGCCGCGTGTCCCTGTTTGACGGATCTGGAAGTGGTGGGCCTGTACGTATTCTTCGCAAAATGCCGTTCTCTTAGAGCACCTCTTAGTTGTGGTGTAGGCTATTCGGTGTAGTGCAAATCTTTGTGAAGAGGATTAAGCTGCTCTGGTTTGAAATCTGCTGACGATTGGAATGATCAGAACTCTTTTGAGTGGAGATGTAGAAATTGTACATGATTAACTGCAGCTATCTGGAATTATTTGTGTGAAACTGTGAACATCTGCTGATATGGACATTGAATGCACAGCAGAAGAACGAGTTTGCGATCCTTGATGGAGTGCTTAGGCTCTTGCTGCCCGAATCTTACCCGTCTTTGCTGCCAACCAGGGAAACCGGACTGGAGTCAATGTAAGTTAGGTCGTGCGTCATTCCTAAGTGCACATGCAATATCTTGTGCGTTTGTGCGTACTTTAAAGTTTGTATTCGGTTTAGGGATGATAAACCATAATTAATTCTCAGATCCGGAAGAGAGCCTGAAATCGAAGTCATGCAACCAGCTCATCAAGGGGTGTCCAAATCTTTCATACCTGGCCTTGCGTGGTTATGGAGTTGCTGATCGACGGGCCAACATGCTGTTGAAGGTATTAGTTTGCCAGAAATTCAGAGTTACACATTCATTGTACAAATTCTGTATGGCCTTGTCTTGCACTCACTCTTTATATTCCTTGACTCTGGAAAGAAGTGGTGAAATGAGTCTTCTCTTTTAAATGTATTTTCAGGGTTTGCTGAAGTTGACTGTCGTTGACTTTTGTGGAGCCCTAAAGCTTACTGGCGTTTTTCTCAGGTATTTGATCTTTTCACCTTCAGAACCTTGTTGCAGGACATTTCTTTGAATAGGATCTTGATTCGGCAACACATTTTGAGCGCATCTTTGTCTGAAAATCTGCCTTTTTCTTGTTGGTAGGGGGATTGTGGGACCAGGAGAGCAGCCATCACAATTGAAAAAGATTTTGTTACGTGACTGCCAAAGATTGAAAGAGGTAATTCTAGAAACTTGAAAATGCATTTTCTGACTGGTTGATGGAATTGTTATAAATAGTCTTGCATGAAAGGATTTTTGATAGTTCTGCTGAACTTAAAGCTGTGTAATTTTATGAATCTATATGTATTTGATATTCTGTGCTGGATTTTAATATCTGAGTGCACTGCATTCAAAGAAGACTTTCACTCATGATTACTGTGAAGATTTCGTTGAATCGTTATTTAAATATTCACATTAGAGGTCACCAAAATATGGCCTATTAGAGTTTCGTATTTCCTGAGTTGTATGCTTTGGTTGTCAGACTGCAGCTCCTGTCTGGCATATATTGACTATATGTGCTGGAAAGATGGGATTGCGGAAAGAATGTTATTTTGACTTGAAAGGATCTGCCTTGTGATGGGGCAGGCTGAAGTGGAGCGATTCTTGTTCATGATCGTTAGCGGCGAATGCAAGAATCTTCGCCATCTTGTTAGTGCACCTATTATACTTCACAACAGTTTTTGAAGTTTGTCGCTGCTTCGAATTGAAAGTTCGCAGCCTATACATTTTTTCACGATTACCAAATATATGACTTTCGTTGTTCATTATTTTAATGATTTGGTTTGAATATGCACTAGCATGATTGTGCCGACGGGAACTGTTATGGGCTTCCAATTGATGTCATGGTTATGTCAATTGGTTATGTATGCAGGATATATCCAATAAGGGTGGGCTTGCTGCAAGGGATTGGTTCGACAAACGATTAAGCCCAAGGTGCGTACAATACAGATGTGATGTTCACAGGATGCCGGGAAGGTTTAGTATTCGTATGGCTGGTTTTTCCTTCTTTACATTTTACACAATCAAATGTCACAATTTAACAAAATGAATTCATTCACTATGGTACATACTATTTGGTCAAATCATAGATGACACCAAATTGAATAAACGGTGGTGCGTAACGCTGCATTATTTTGCGTATTAGGGGGAGGGGGGAAGGGGGGCCATTTATTAGGTCCTGATTTCATCTGCTGTTGGTTTGTGGGTTGATATTGCAGCACAGAGCAGGCTATATTAAGAGTGCGACAAGAGCGGACTGACTTGTGCCTTCTTGCTGAGTTCCCAGATCAGAAAAGGTCTGTATTGATTTTGGTTGTCTGTTCCTTTTTAACCAACTGATCTGTGTTTCCTATAACTCAAGTATATCCGATTCTGAACTTGTGAGGCCTCTTTTTTACACTTTTCAAACATAGGCATTACGGTAGTCCGTTTTTGCCTTGTGCAAGTGTACCGTGCAACTGGCTATGTGCGGTAGAACTTGATTCCAAATGATAAAGTAGATTTTGTGAAATCTGATTGTTAAGGTAATACAGTTACTAATTCAGCTGTTATTTGATGAAAAGCAGCAGCGACAGTGGTTCCATGTCGGACAGTTTTGACGATAGCGATGACAGCGCACCACTTGGAACATACTCATCCGATTCTTCATCCAGCTTTGACAGCGACAGCGACGACTACGATGATAGTGGGTTTATGAGTCCTGAGAGTCCTACTGAAGGTTATATTGTGGATCGGGACATGTATCACTATGACAGTGACATGAGTATGGTGAGTCCAACCCATAGTGATAGTGATACACCTTTTGAAGTTGAGAATCTATGGACCGAGGTCGATAGGAGTGCTGTCTTGTAACTTCCTCATTTAGTCGCAATTTTCATGACGTAGATTGTTGGCTTTTTCTCATGCCGTGGATTGCTGTTATCTCATATTAAATAAAAAGATTTGAAAGCTGTTATGCTCAGGAATGGTTTGTTTTCAGTTCTTCACTGCCTGAAGATTTCCATTCAGGCAGTCTTCTGGATTTTTGTTCCGGAGTCTAGTTGAAATGCGACGTAGAGTCATTCGGACTGGTTTGTGAGCATTAGCAGGAGAAATGATTCGAATTTTTCCCTCGACTGACCATGATTGAGTAGAGTTCACCATGATTGACACTCTCTGGTGGTTTGCAGCCTTACATGGACTTCTCATGGCGTCATTAACTGGTTATCCCCGCTGGGCTGTGGAAACTCATTTAGCATCAGCCTGCATCATTGAATCCTTAGGATAGGGATGCACATTTTTCCTGTTGTTACTAGCTTACGAGTACTGTTGACTTGGTAGCTACATCCTGAAAACAGATCTTCATCCCTCAATTTTGCTTGTTTGTCAGTGCGCTTGAAAGCAGGATTCATTCTGCTGCGAGATGTAGATGTTCCAGTATGCAAGCTTACCTTGTCCGTCTTTTTTTGAAGTAGGAATAGGAAATAGGAAGAGTGAAAACTGTTTATAAAGCGATCCCTGCCATTTCTCTATCAAATGCTTGATATCTGCGTCCTTTTTCTGGAGCAGTATTCATTTCATTACCATGGACATGACATGAATTTTGTTATTGAATTTGATTGAACACGTCAGAATTATAGTTGACTTGCTCGAATGTGGCAGAAGTGCTCATGTTTTTTCAAATTGCATCAGTTAGTAACGTAGTTACCGCAAAGATTAAACATGGGTAGTTTCAAATTCTCAAGTGCACAAAATTGTCTTCAACTGTAGCGAATGCAACCTCTCCTGAACGTTTCAATGATACTTCCGAATCATGGCTCGTGTAGCAGAGCCGTACATTCAGACTTCTTTAATCTGACCCTCTCTTCAATGACATTGTGGAATATAATTGTGCACACTTGTCACACTTGTCATTCCTTGTAGCACACTTGTCTCACATTCAAACTATTTGACTTGTACTTATGACTGTTTCCCAAATATTCTACACTTCCTACTATGGTGGAGGCACCCATTACCAACCATTGCCCCATTGACAATCAATAGAGTCTAAAATTCAAGAGAGGTTGGGATTCATTTCCATGATTCTTTGCACATAGAAAAATTGGTTGTGGTAGCACTTTGGGTACCAAAGTGCCATGACATATGTCCCTCATTTTGCGTGCCAAAGTCAATAGGAGTGAGTAGTTTTGGAAAACTCTAGCCTCATTGGACATGGGTCCAAACCAACTTTTCACTTCCAAAATTCATAGTAATAAAATTACCAATTTTTTTGCAATCCCCATCATTTCTATCTTTGCACATATGGAAATATTTGCTTTGTTTAACCCTACTCCAAATAATGTCCAAAATTTCTTAAGTAATTAGTTATGGGTGCCTCCACCTTAGATGGGGGAAGAGATATATTTGTGAGGGGCACCTACATTGAATAGTGAAATTATGTTGCTCCTTGCTAATTTCTCAACATTCAATACTATATAAATAATCACTATTACCAAACAAGAATACACTAATTTTGAATAAGGTATTGTGGTAATTGTGACTCATAGAACTTCTATATGTACAACTGGAAATATTTGTAGAAGTATTTGCTGATTTTGATGGCTTGTAAAATACCTTTCTTGGAATAAGGCAACCTCATTGTTAACCCTTGAAAAGCCCTTGGGGTCCCTCTATACAACCCGTATTTAGCTTTATATCTCTTCAATTATGGCTTAATAGATGAGTTATCATACATTTTTATTTAAATATTGTCATGATCATTCATTTACTTTGTACTGAAAAGTATTTGGTCAATGTTTTCCTGATCAAATACCACCAAATACATAATATACTATATGGTCGCAAAGGACTTTCAGGCCCTTCTAGGGTTAAGGCAACCTAATTTCACTATTCTGTGCAGTGTAGAGACGTTGGAAGCATTATATGCAAAGATGCCAACGTTAATTTTAATTCTGATCAAATGATCTTGTACCGCACAGTACTGTACAGTACAAGAGAGCACAGTCAGGTGGTTTGTATGAAGTGAACTCCATAATTACAAGTCCTGCATAACAGATTGACAATTATACTGGAGTACGTAACAGTGGGAGCAGCAGCTAGTGCAGCTCACTCAAACACATTTTCTTTGTAAGTTTTTGTTTACTGCCGTTGAATGCTTTGAACATTTAATTCAGTAACAAACTTGCTGGAGGAGACCTACTCTAAATCTAAGGATATGGATAAAAAACATGCCAAATATGGAAGAAAACTTATTTGTTCATCGAAATTGTGTACACCTCTTCAAAAAGCGTGCTATTGCCCCCGGATTTTATGGCAATTCAGCAATTTCATCTAGTTTGAGACGATGGGAATATATCTTCAAACTTTCCCCTGCATTTTGTTTTACTTCTTTTGAGCAATTTTAGCAGAAACGAGGCCCCTGTATTATAACTACTTGTGCTTCAAAATCGGTTTTGTCATTATACTCTGCATTACTAGCTGGTAGATGTAGAGCTATCACTATGCTAAACTTGTTTAGGATTGCGTGACTTCTCGACGAAGCAAGAAGAATGGCAAATGCATTCCTAGACTATTATAGACTTATGACCCAAATACCAGCATGAACATCGAATAAGTTGCCGAGTTCTGCTAATTGCGCCCTGTGGTTATAGATAGCAAGTTTTACTCTTGGATTAATTCCTGATGGAAAAAATGGAGTGCCACTTCCTTATGGAAGAAGAGGCGGAAACAATTATATCTCCAATTAAAAAAGATATGCCAGTGTGAAAAAAGAGTTGTCTGGACCATAGTTTTATTACTGCAATTGTACCACGTGGGCTCAGATTGCAAGTGCTTCAGTTCCTTCAGTTTAATGATGAATAATAAAAGTGAATGATGAAGGAATTAATTTGCTTTGCACGTCTATTGTGACCTCCGAGTCCAACAAATGCATGCCATGTGAAGTTTGTGGTAGGTGCAGCTACAAAAAGCTTGAGCCTGATCGAGGTACTTTGAATGGCATTATTTGCCCGGCAGATATTGATACTTTTGGAGATAGTGCCGAGATGGCGATGGTTTAAAATTTGGTAAAGCACTGTGTTGTTTGAATTTAGTATCATTCAATGGTACATGTCTGAATCACAAGTTTCTCCTGCAGGGTTACTCGAAAACGAAATCTTCCATTTTGTTCCCTTTTTTTTCTTTCATTTTTGATTGATGTGTTTATTTTCCGTGTTTGTTTTTCATTTCTGTCTTAGAACAACAGATACAAAGATTGAAAACCACCATATACTACACTTTATCACCCAAATCATCTTAATGTTGAACTACAAATCAGAGTAAAGAAAAGAACAGCTGTATTCCATTTTGATTCTAGCAACCTAGCTTACTGCAGAATTCTCTGGCAAGCTAAATATGCCAAGAGAATTTCCATGACAAAAACATGAGATCCAACACCAAGGTGTCAAGCATGGACACAGTTCACAGCATTTAACAAGGGAAGCTGCCTTCATTCATGCAGTGCGTGATACATCTAAACGCTACAGTTTTGAACATTGATATATGCCACAACTACCAAATGAATGCTCTCAACAGGAAGAGTCAAACGCTTCAAAATCTTACTACATCGTTATATTACTAATATTATGCTTTCTGATAGCTGCAAGGTAGGTAATATACTTACTTTTTCCCAATTCTCAACTAATTGGTCCCAAATCAAACTGTGAGCTGTGGCCCAAAACCTCCACTGACAGCCAAGATTATTCTTGTACGAGCACCGCAACCTTGTTCCGGAGGCTACTCGATTGTGTAGACTGCCACAAAGCCATTCAGAAAACTTTAAACTGAGTAACGAAATCTATCAATCCATGAGAATGAATTAATGAAAAAATAAAGGTACGTGATTTTCAATAGACTTTTTTGACAAATTTTCAACTCTGAAAGTGGAAACATGACATGATTCTCCACTGGTGTAAAGAATGACGATGACTGGGAGGCTGGGGGGGGGGGGGGGTAAACTAGCTATGCCGGACACAAATGAATGTGCTTACTTCCGCATCGGTAGCCACTAAGCTGGTAGCGGCCACAGGCCTTGGGAATGGCGAGCACATTTTTGATGTAGCTCAGGGGGTAATCTTTGGAGTCCACAAACTCGCTGCACATGCAGGCGGGGTTGTAGTTCATGACTACTCCACAGCACGACTGGTCCGGCTGAGGAGGGTAAGGACCCTTCACAGTTTTCAAGCACGGCATCAACGTCTTCAAGCTGCACTGCTCAGGCTGCCCATATGCCGTGCTCACCATCACCATAGCAGTGGCCATCACCACCACCACCACCACAAAAGCACGATTCCGTGCCATCAACGGGGAGCCTTGCCTCGCCATCTCCGATCGATCCCCCAAGTACTCCACTTTACGACAACATTCACCGAAACTGTTGCAGAAACTTTGTCCTTGTGACAGCATGAAATCGATGCAGGCCTGCAGCGCCAAAGTGAAGTGTGGGGAAGATGACGGGACGAGGGATGCCTTATAGGACGATCGATACCATAGCTCCTGAGCATGACGAGCATGACCCCGGGGCACTTGAGAGCCTGGCTGGAATTGGAGAGGTGGTCACGGAGTCTGTACATAATTATGCTTCTTGCCATCATTTCTGTTGTACTAGCTGTATCGATCTCTGCTGAAGGTTCACATACGTTGTTTTCATGTTCTTCTTGCATGCATGCTTGAGACTCAGACAGGCTTAGCTTATTTAATCGATCAGTTGCTATGGTAGTGAACTACAGTATGAAAAAAATATCAACTGCTACGATAGTGTACGTCTCCCTGTATATAACATTCATGACCGACTTATGTAACAGGATACTGCCAGCATGCGAAATTTCGTTACAATGGCAGTATTTCAAACGTCATTTTTACATTCATTTCTAGGACACGTATAGATTTCAGACCGCACGGTCTAAACATGGAATACGGACACTCATTTTAATGAAATATATATCGGTCTGGAGACCCCATGTTGGCAAGGAAGAGTTGCATTCTGGAGTTACAATTCGTCACCAACTAATTCAACTTGCAAGTGTCTCCAACATGTCTAATTATTGACCTTAGTATGATTGAAATGAAATTGCTGAATTCATGGAGAAGTAGAAGCATTCAATGAAAATTCACCGGCTTCAGTGGCTTGGCCTCAGTTGTAGCGGCAACCACCATAATAAGAACTGACGACAACATACCCACACCAATTTGTTGCAATGAAGCTTCTAGAAAATTAACCTTCAATGAAGTTGCAATCCTCTTGAACTGATAAATGAAGGAAATCTCCATTATAAATGGAAATCAAGTTTCAGTTTTAGTTTTAGTTTTAAATGTCAAACGTTTGTTCGTGCAGTCTATTGCATGCACTAAACTTAAAATCTATACCCGCCCTTAACTTTATACCAGTCATAGTTTCAAAGGCAAAGCCGCTCAGTTGTGCATGATCTATATTTTGGCATTCCGAAAACTGCCAATTAAAATGACACTGTTTGTGCTTCTTAAACTGCAGTAATTGGAAGGCAGTTAAAACTCCAAGTGAACGCTCAAAAGATAATCAATGGCATAATCAAGAGTTATGTTCGTTAGTAAGATTAGAATTCAATATTTCGTTAAAATTAATGAGTCTCTTTCAATATAAATCGACATGGGGAGGCAAGAGAATTCAACACGATGTGATTATTTTAGCTCTACAAGTCCCGCCACTAGCCTGAAAGCGGCATTGATATTTTTTGTCTACTGAATCAGTCAATTCGCATGGCGTGTTGAACTAGAATTGAATTAACTTGAGTAGTGAGATTAGCAAAGCGAGAACTTTATTACCAAGTGAAGACGAAACGACAGCTAATCTGGTTCTACATATAGAACTCCGTAATCGCCTTCTGGTTGTTCTAGCTGCAGCATCCACTAGAGGATCAATTAGATGAGTCTGTGGGTTGTAACTGCTTGAGCAGGGATTGAAATCCGTAACCAACTTTTGTGAGAATTAGAAAACGGATTAAAATAGTCTGCGGTTACTGTTGAAGGATAATGACTGAATTGGCAATTAGGATTTAGTGTTCAGGGTGAAATGCTTCATTGCCCACTCCCAGACTTCCAGGTGCCATGTGTGCACGGCAACCCCAGTCTAAACTGAAAGCTTAATTGAAGACCGCATCATTCTTATTCCAGGAATTTTGAAATTAACTCCATCAAACTTATTGAAGAAGAAGGCTATGGATCAAGTGAGGGCAACAAAGACATGCAGGAAAACTTCGGTGCAATAAGCAGTGATAGGAGAGAAATGAAATTGGATACGAGATAGCAAAATAATGTTGTTCAACCTGGAGTCTTTGTAATCTACAAACCCAACATTCTACTTTCAAAATTCTACACGTATCCTACACGGCCTGTGAACTTTGATTCAATATTTCAGTCTTAAATATATAAAACATAGTTAACACAAATCCATACCTCATGATTGACAATGAAAATTACACCAAATATTCTCAATCAGCATCAAGTTCATTAAATTGTTCAGAAATTCAAGACAGTGAGGGTTACCCTAGCCTACCATTAAATATGTATCCATACCAGTCCAAGTTCATATCTACAGTGAATCGTGAAATTACTCAAGTTAGGTTGCCCCTCACTAATTTCTTGACATTTGATAATAAATAAATATTTACAGTTACTATACAAGAATTAACTATTTTTGAATTAAATATCATTGTAATTGAGATTCATGAACCTCTATGTGGACAAATGAAAATATCTCTATAATTATTTGTTGATTTTGATGGCTTGTAAAGTAATTTTCTTGGGGTAAGGCAATCTAATTGTTAAGGCATTCTAATTTCACAACTAAGTGTAGTTGAATATCACAACCAAACAAATATTTAGAGAATCACATACATTGCCAATCACTTTAGGACCCAACATGTTATTTACTTTAGCCATCATGTCATTTTTTTTCCTTTTTTCTTTAATCAAAATTGACTAATAAAAACTAAAAGTGTGGCATGCTTCAAATTTACCTTGAGTGTTGAGAGCTTTGAAAACTATGACCTTCTATGACTTTCCTAGAAAAGTGTCATTTTCTTGAAATTGATTATGTCGTTTAAACAATGATATATGAGTCGAGGCTAGTTGCAAAGTTAAGTGAACATATTAGCACACTGCTGAATCTCAAAACAAATTCATCTGAATAATTGTGTATTAGAGCTAGCAAGATAGAGGGATGGTGTGACAAACACTAAAGATTTTATTTGGAAGTGCAATTGCTTAATTACTTACTATAAGAGCACATGTTGAACATGTTACTCTGAATCAATGATCAATAGATCATTGCTGTAGAGAATTTGGATCATATTGCATTAACCCCTCTAGGCCCAAGCAGTTTTTGTACTTTTTCACAAGTTTGAACTTTGATTGACAGTATGCATTGTACATCAAGCTTATTACATGATGTCAATTGTGCTTTTGACCTTCCCTATCCAATATGAACATCATATATGAAATTCACTTAGATATACTTCTTAGAATGTAGAGAAATGAAGTTATAACTTTGACTTGTTGAACAGGTGAGAGGCCCAAAACAAGCTACTTGGGCCTGGAGGTGTTAACCATTCCAAAGCCTCGAATGGATCATATTGCATTAACTATTGGACCACAGTCTCAAATAGATCATACCACATCAAGTATTCCAAGTCTCAAATCTAAAGGTAAATATGAAACCATTTATTGATTTTAATCCTCCAACTTCACAATTTTCATTAATTAAAGGAGTTGATATATTATATGTACATTCAATGGATTTGGAATCTAAGCAAAAATCAATCCAATATCAATTTGATGGAGCTCAACTTCAATCCCATATTTGTAGTGCACCTTTACTTCCTAGTATGCCATCTCATATCTAAAGCTACCCCCAATTTGCATCTAGCACTTCACTTGAGGGCCACATTTTCATTCCAATACAAAATGACTTTGATTATGCAAGACACTCCATAGATGCAAATGACAATGAATCACAAATTGTATTTATCCAATGGTACAAGTCAAAAAACAAAAACAAAAGTTTGTACAAAGACAATCCGCAACTAATAAAGAAAAAAAATAACAATTCTCCAAACAATATTCTACTATAAAAGAGCACATGTTCCTATCAATCCTTTAATCTTGCAGGCATAGTTTTTTGCCTTGTACTACCTAAATTTCTTCCAGCTAGTTGTTGTGTTGTAGTTAATATAGAGGGTTTGGATGTAGATGGGACTTGCCCTCTTCCTCTCAACAACACTCCATCTATCAATACCACCTTCTCCTTCAGAACTACATGCTCATTAACCACTGGGGTTTGTATAGTTCCAAGGAGCTCTATGATTACTCTCGAGACAATCCGTGTATAATTCAATGTCTCAATAGGACCACTGTGGTTAAGCCTTTGCCATTTAAACATCCGACATGAATTGAACCTTTGTATAGGTTCATCTATTGTTGGAATGGGAGCTTCATCAAGAACAAAATTCTCCTCAAAATTCACATCTTCAACCATTATTGCATGCTCAAAAGAGTTTTGAGTAGAACCAAGAGCAATTGATTGTTTTCCTCCAACTAAGAACACATCCTTTGAACACTAGTGTTGTAATCCTACTTTTTGGTTGTTGTCACTATCGTCAGAGTCTACATCCGCATCTGGAGATTCAAAATTGACATGCAATTTTGAAATTATGGGTGTGGATTCTACAAGATTCTTCTTCATAGCACTTGCAATTCTGGATACAACTACTTTGGCTTGTCCAAAATTAATACGAAGCAATTGCTTGCTTACTTGTAGCGATGCTTGCAAGGGATTCCATCCAATAATCTTTTTATTACAAATTGGGCAGTAGTCTTTGCCTCTTACACATCCAAAGCAAGTAAAAGTGTGGCCACAATTGTGTAGAATTCAACCCCATATATCTGTTAATACCAATTTCTAATCAAAATTGAATTTTTAACACAAATACCATTCATTCAATACAAAAAATTTCATAGCTTGGATGAATTGCACCAATTGTATACCTACTACATTACTCACAAGGATTTTAATATAGTTAAATAAACTCACCACAAGAAGAACGGTTAGAGGCTTTTTGTTGCAGATGACACACAACTCAACCTTGGGGCCCTCAACATTGTTGCCTGCAATTACCTTCTTCATGATCAAGTTCGTCTCAATGCTTGATTGGGAAAAGGAAATTGCTTCCAAGGGTACAACATTTGTTTCTCAAACACTCCAAGGGGTGGTTGCCTCTAATACACATTGTGTCCCTACAACAAAAACAATAAGCATCAAAATATCACTCTTGTAAAAATCAAAGACTATGGTCCTGAGTCCTAAGGCCTTGGGGTTCATCAGTCATGACATCCAGAGTTTGATACAAAACAAGGACTTAAGTTACAAGGATCTTGTACAATCCGGAAACCAAATCAAATGTCTATTCAATATAAATTCATGTCTAGAGTTCGGACCTTTGGAATATAGAAAGGAATTATGTAAAAGTATATTTCTAGTACCAAGGACTACTTCTAGTATAATAGGACAATATTATACTTTGGAGGTAGATTACTTTGCATCATTCCAGATTAGGAAAAGGAAAAGATCTTGGAAGGAAAAATAAGATTCTTAGACCACAGTATCCCATGTTGAACAGGACATGGAATCAATGCTCTAGGGACTTGACTCTTAATCTTGTTCTCTTGATTACTAATACACAAATGTACAAAAAGGACCAATACCACCCATTCCTAAACTTTAGTCCTATCAACTTTCTATTCATGACCCCTATAAAATCCCTAGGTTACAAATATATAAAGTTTACAGGTTGAGCAAATACAACAAGAACAATGCAAGACAAATTTAAACCAAAAATTCACAAGAGTTCAGGAATGGAAGGTACTTGATTCCCGAGGGCTCATTGCGAGATTGGCATCCTTCTCAAATTGCCTTTCCTCCTTCTTTGTTGATATAGTAGTGGCTACTACCAAAATTGGACCCATTCCAAGTGCAATGGCATGATTAGAGTGGAAAGGCTTCTCACAAAAATTGATGAGGCAATTCAAAGAGATTTTTGCATGTTCTATAAGGCACCATGGGTGATAACAGTGACCACATGCTGTTGGAACATAGTCCCAACAACTGTACCAAAGGCAACAAACTAGGCAAGCATTGAGTATATGTGTCAACATAATAGGGAGTGAAGGGCTCCCAAAAATGGGTCTTAGAAAGAAAACATCACCACTATTGTCCTCCATCAACTGAAGTTAATTTGCCATTGAAATCACAAGACCCTTCAAAGAACTCACTTTACGAGAGATGCCTTCTTTTTGGGTCATAGGTCTCTCCAATTCACTCTCCAAGATGGAAATCTCAGAATCACACTTATCTAGAACCTCATTGGACCGCCGATAGGTTACCTCTACACATTATTTTTGGAACAACAGACTTTCTATCTCTACTTTGTCACACATCCTTTGTTCTGACAATGCTTTTCGACTAGACTCTGTGAGTAGGTTCAGCTCTATATTTTGGATTCTTGCCTCCATCTTTACCCTTAATGCAAGCTCTCTAATAGAAATTTTGGATAGTTCTATTGTGCTTTCTATATTTAAGAACTCCCTATTTGACTGGAATAACTTTGTATGTCGAAACTTGTCCTCAAGAAGAGCACTCTGGGTTTTGTTGTCAATTAAAGAAACCTCACAATCCTTGACAAGCTTGGACCTCTCATAAATAAAATTGACCATCATAAACAAATCCTCTTTCATCCAACCAGGAGAATTTAATGTCCCACAACTCTTTCCCACAACCCTCTTCCCCATGGCTGAACCACTAAGAACCTCACCAAACTCAGACTTCACAGTCAAATTCAAATCACTCAGAAATACTTTTCCCGACTCCTCCAATGGTGCATTCCACTGCCTCTTCCCTATTGTAGACAAACCTAATGCTCTCTCACCCTCCCTAACCGCCCTTTCTTTTAGATTGCTTTCCCTCTTCTTTCGTAAACCTTCAATAACCACCCTCCTTTCATCTCTAAACTAAAGCCAATCAACTTTCTTGCCTAGAGACTACAGGATGAGCCCTCTCGCAAACTATAGAGTCAACTCTTTATTAGGCATTTCTTTGGTCTCATATATTCTCCAATACAATGACAAGATTGCATCCTGCTCCTCTAAGGTAGTCCTTATGTTGTATTTCCACCCACTCTTACTAGACTTTGGGCCAAAATATTGACAAACAAGACTTTCGAACACCTCCACTTTGATATCACCTACAAGGACACCACCATTAGGGACACCTTCAACTGTAAACCGGTCACCCATCTACACAAGGCAATCCCAACATGTTTCCAATACAATTAAATTTCTACACCAAAACACAAGGGCGCACAAGGTGTGCAACACTTTTGGAAAGACTAAATCCTAGAAAACTATTGCATTGTATGCTTCAAATGTTCTTCCATGAAATCCTAGCTCTTAAAAAACAAAGATAGAACAGGGTCATTACAAGAAACACCTACTTATTTTCTCATCACAATTAGAGTGACTCTCTTGTCATCCACTATAACTTATGAATTTTAAACCCAATGCAAAAAATGAAAAATCTATTTCTAGTTAACTTGATTGTCATCATGATTTTGATTTTTTAGAATTTTTTAAAAAATATTTTATATTTAAATGTCAATTTCATTAATATGTTACACTTTCAGGTTTAGGGGTTATTTATACTAAATACCAGTTCAAATGAATGATTTTTGGTTGAAATTTTTGTTGTATATTCCTATAGTAGGTAGACATGTCCCTACCAAAGGGCATCTAAAAAAACATTATTTTATATCCTCCATGTTTGTGCAAAGAGGCCTCCCTTACCCGTGCATTTGTAAACATTAGAAATCGTTTTGACCTCATTTTAAAAATCCGATCTCATCACTATGAAGTCTTTTCCAATGGCCAACTTTTCGTTTTTTTGAAAATTTATTTTCCTATTTTCTACAAATTAAAATGTCCCAATTGTATTTACTAGGACAACTTTTTGGACATAGAATTATGGTGAAGAAAATTCAATTGGGACATTTTAATTTGTAGAAAATAGAAAAATCAATTTTCAAAAAAAAAAAAAATTGAAATTAGAAATGACTTCATGATGATGAGATTTGGTTAAAAAAATGAGGTAAAAAAGATTTCTAATATTTATAAGTGCACTCATAAGGGAGGCCTCTTTGCGCATCTATGGAGGACATAAAATAATGTTTTTTTAGATGCCCTTTAGTAGGAACATGTATACCTATTGTAGAAATATACCATAGAAATTTCAAAGAAAAATCATTAATTTGAACCGGTATTTTGTATAAAAAAACCCTAAACTAGAAAGTGTGACATATTAATGAAATTAATTTTAAAAAATAAATCTTATTTTATTTTAATTTTAAAAATAAGGCGTACAATTGAAATCAAGAATTCTATGACAGCATTTTTTGGTTTGGACATTGGGCTTATAAATCAAAAGTTATAGCATTGGATCCAACTAGTTTTTCAAAACGCTACGGAAAACAACAAGAGTTTCTTGCAATGACCCAACATTCATTCCTTACAAAATACCGTCAAAATGAAAACACACTTCATACAAGTTCCAATTGAAATTCAACTCCACAAAGTACATAATACACACCTTATCTTTACCCTAACAAGCTCTCACCCACTACATTCTCTAACACCGTGGCTCAAACTTCAAAGATAAGTGTACAAAAAGAATGTTACTTGGAAAGACAAGAAAAATGAAGCTACAAGGAAGAATAGAGGATGCAACTCTAGAAGGATGTGGCGGGAGAAAAGTAGCGGGAGGCAAACATATTGGATGAGAATTGCGCGGGAGAGGTATGGGACATCATTTGAAATAGCAAGGATCCCCCCCAACTCATCCTGCTCCAAACTCTATTAGCGTGGCAAACCAATTATGAGTTGTCAATGTGGGAAAAACAGCTCCGTTCTGGCTTTCTATATCGTCCGTTTTTGAACGCCCGTATCATGCCAACGTCCAAGATGAAATCGGTTGACTAATCTTACTTCTAATTGAATTGTACGTGGGTTTAATTGGATCCATCTAGGAATGAATTGAAGTTCCAGCAATGAAGCCAAACATGAACCCAAACACATATACCAAATGAACCAACAATAAGCTAAGCACCCAATACATGACTCATTTGTCCAACAAGAAGGTTGGTGGAAATTGGAGAGTGCTGCTTATTCCTCCCCGAAACATGATAAAACGAAAAGAAATTGGGCATAGTAACCCACCAAAGCTTACTCGTCCCAATTGGCAACATCTTCGCTCTCTTGCTCTCTCCATGTAAGTGATGCTTTGTGAGATATTCAAACTCATGAATGTTTTGTCTGCCTTGCTTTTACATTGGAATAGATCGTTGAATTGAAACAATTGAGGTTGTGGTATTAGTAGATATGAAACGCACACATATTCCTCTAGGGTGATTAGCACAACCTGACCCTTTGCATCTCAACACAATTGAATGTGTAACCAGCCTAAACTCTTGTACATCGTTGAATTCTGGCAAAAAGAAAAAGGAAGGATTTCATTTAAGTTGTTTAGTTGACAACGTAGGCAAGGGTAGTTCCGAAAATTAGTAGCCATGTTTTCTACAAAATGAGATTGTATTGCTAAAAGGGGGCCTTGTTCACACTATCAAGATTCCATTCATTGCCCCAACCTACGGATAGGGCCACCTCTTCCTCCTATATGGCTGGAAGTCAGTCTAATCGATTCAGGCTAGAATGAAAGTAGAGTAGGGAGTCAACTGGTTGACCAGCTTAAAATCGGATTTATTTTAAGGGATTGAATGCTTACTTCCAATTTAGTTAGGTTCATGATTTCGGCCATTCATTAGTCATTGGATTTTGGCAGGGTTTTCTATACTAATGTGAATCTGGATTTTCACGTCAGTATGTTTGTCAGTGTCCGTCTTGACACGTCAGGATCATGACCAAAGGCTAATGACTAAAAACATTTTTTTTTCAACGGCTTGCCATCAACACAATTGGTCTGTCCGTCAACTTGGATATCAGGCCGTCGAGGGTGACGGACAGACCGTCAAGGATCAAATTTTTTTATCTTGATAGATGCAGGATTGAATTCTAACGTTGCGTCTGTCTATTGTCCGTCCAGACATGATGTGACGCTAAAAACCTTGGGTTCTAGAGAATCATTGTATAACTTACTATCTGAACATTTTGTGAGATCATTTTGTAACTCATTGCATGACCCTTTTTTTGCAGATAGCCTTGGAAAATAGAGTTGCATGACTAAAGCCGTGTGTCTCTTTTTGGTTTTGGCCTTGGCCATAGCCGCACCCCTAGAGAGCTCTTAGCCCTTTCCAGGAAGAATGACTATTGTAAACTCCCTCCACAACAGTGGCAACCTTATTGCTTTTGATAAGGGTCAAAAGACCCTTGTTGTACAGGTAGGAGACGTGGACACAACTGCTGCAACTTTCCTCCAAACCAACGCCAATATTGGAACAACGATGATCCATTTACTCAATTTATGTTGTAACAATGTAATCCCCACTCCACTAGCTCTGACACCATCAATATCTGTACCACTAGCAAATTTTAGTTTATCACTTGCTTGCATGTTGGGAAACCAAAGGATTAATCTAAATGTATGTTGGGTAGGTAGTGGCTAAATGCTATAGTTACATGATAGGGGTGCATGGTATAATAACCATGCTAAAAGTGTAATTTGCACATATATATAGTAATCCCCCTTGATTATAGAAAGGGATGATCTAAGCTTTGTATTTTTCTTATAAAATATTAATAAAATATAAAATTTTATATTATAAGTAGCATTGTAGAATGCATAAGAATCTAAAAAGATCAAACAAGATTCTTTATTATTTTATAAAAACATTCCAATTTTCTAAACACAATTTGTATGCAATTCAAAGAGAAATGACACTAAATGAATGACTAATTTTTCAAACTTCAATTTCCTCTCTCTATATTCTTCTAGTTTGTAACTATCCATAAATGAAATTTCAATATTTACTTTTAGAGACGAGATTGCAAGTATTCTATGAGTCAAAGAATTTTCATGAAAATTTGGACCTATTGTGCATGTTTGGAAAATACATTAAAACTTCACATCAAATACAAAATATGCTCCTAAAAATCTGAATTTTTCTTGATAGAAAGACTCACAAAATTGAGTTGGTGTCAAGAATATTTGTATTTACAATGCTATAGGAAAAAAATAAATGAAGAATAAACAAAAGTGTGAATACAAAAGTGCTAATATATGAGAACTCTACATTTTTATCAAAAACTTTGAAGAAAATTGCAATTATGATTTACAAATTAATGAATCTCAAAATTTGCAACCCTTCTAACTCAATTTCCAACCTCTTTTCTCAAACTACAAATTTTAAATTGTTTTTTCAATATCAAAAAATTAGTCACATACATTGGCATGTCTTTACACATTCTATGATATCCACCTTCTCTAAAATTATTAAAATTCAATCCATTTCCATTTGAATAGTATTTTGAACTTGAAAAATGCATTTAGTAGGCTTGTCATTAGAGAAAGTTTGGACTCCCCAAAGGGTTGCCAGGAAGTGCTAGTAGTGACCCTCACTGTATTACATTTATTTTGTTTATGGAACTTTTCCCCTATTTCTGCACTTCGTCAGTTTCAAATGTCAGAGCATTCACTGTCAAGTACTATTAGTTAGGGTTGTGACAAATGTTGTTTTGATATTTGAAAGCACCCCTGAAGCACCTCCCTTTGACAATTGTGGAATAGAAAACTAAAATATACTTTTAGAACTCCCGATATTCACACAAGGTGAATCTTTCTTTCGTCAGAAAATTCCCTCTCCAGAGTAGCTTCAATAGGCTCCAGAAATAGACTGGTTTGTCAAACCCTGGCAGCCCTTCGGAGAGTCCAAACTTTCTCTAATGTATAAATGGAATTTGAAAACTGTTTGATTGAATCAATGGTATAGGATATTCTTGGCAATCCTAAAGAATTTTAGTATAAGCTTCCAATAAACCACTACTACATTAATTATTATTGCAATACCTTTGTTTTAATGTTATATTAAAAAAACCTTTAATAATTAGCCTTAAATACATGTTTGGCGATCATGCTTTCACTTTCCACTATTGATATTCAACAATGATGAAAATGCCCCAAAATATCATTTCCTTTGTATATTAAATTATATCTAATGATCTTTGATATTCTTGTAATTACATCAAAGAATATCACTCTTAGATAATAGAATGGCTAGTCAAAAAGTTTACAGCATCAATTTAAAATTAGGGAATTAAGTAGTAGTCCAAGATTATAGGCCCAAGATCAAATTGCTATAAAATCTTGAGTTTTTATAATTTTTTAAAATTTCAAACTAAAATAGAATCAAGACTTTAGTTGGTTAGTTTCAATCATTTCTTTTGTCATGCTTAATTTTTTTTAAATAATTTTTATGGCTAAAATTCAGATCAAGATAAAGGAGAATGAGTTTCCAAAATACATTAGTCATGGTGATCTGTGGAGTTGCCATTTTCTCATGTAGGAAAGTCAAAAAATTTATTCAAAGATGGAATACATAACACCAATCATTGAAAAATGAAAATGGATTTTTAGCAACTCTACAATAAAATTTGAATGGAAATACAATTTTTCCATCATTGGACCTCTCTAAAATCATCCAAAGCACACAAAACTACTTGTGAGGTGTAAATCGTTATATTCGTAAATTCTAAAAGTAGAGCCCATAGCATGTAGTCCAACCTCAAAAAGTCAAAATCCCTTGCTTTGTGTCATCCATTTCTCTTCTATTAATGAGTGAAATATTTTGGTTTCATTTTTCCAAGATGAAGTAACATGTCCAATATATAACATAAAATTTGGAATTTTTTGGTGAAACCTTCAAAGAACCATGAATTTTTGAAGAAAAAGTAGAGAAAATTCATTTCAAATACAAAACATGCTTCAAGAATTTGAAAATTGAAGAACACAAGTAGCTCATAGCATAGAACAATAAGTGATGAAGTTTTTTTTATATCTATCTATATACAGAAGTATAAATGGTATTAGATCTACAAATTCAAGCTTGAAAAAATGTTTTTTTTAAGGAAATTTTCGAAATTTCCAAGTAGAGTAGAAACTACACTTCAAAAGCTTCATTATCACTTGATTTTTTCAAAAGCAAAAGAAATCACTTTAAATGTCAAAATAAAGTTTTAAGAGGAAAAAAGCTCAAAATATTGAAATACATTGTTGGGTGAAGCACATTTTTGATAAACTACTTAATAAATAATTAAAAAAAAATTAGTATGACTTAAATTTAGTGGTCCCATATGTAAAATAATTCATTTTCTCAACAGAAATTTAATAAATTATGCACTATGATGCCTACAAATTCCAAAATTTAGCGGTTTTTCTCACCTCTATCAATAGATCCAAAAATTAAAATATTGTAAAAAAAATCATTAGGATATAAATTTTGATCCCATTGAGGTACCAAAAAAATTTCTTCATTTTAGAATCTTTTTAATTAATCAAAATGAAAAAAATAGACAAATTTTGGAGGTTTTAAACAAAAATCACCTATTTAGTGTGTCCAAAAAGTGATACCCAAAGCCAACCATTGCCCACTTTCTACATCAAATATACAATAAACACCAAGTTGTCTCTAAAATTAAACTTCTTAGATCTTTAATGATTAAATTGAAGCACTCAAATAGAATTGCAATGTAGTTATGGTGATGGATTTTGAACAAAGTAAATTTTACATAACTTGTTTATTATCCTTCTTGAAGAGTTCTAAGTTGTGCATGTGAAAACTAAACATGTGAATACAAGATTCATTTTAGCAATATAGAAAGTTTTTATTTGATATGGTGCAAAGTTTTTATTTGTAGCTAATTGATACTCTTGTGAAGGTCAAGTATCATTTGGTGCGGTTATTAAGATGGATTTGGTACATGGATAGCTGTTAGGTATGGTTTTGAAAAAGATCATTGGAAGGGAACACACTAGTTATATGTCTAGTGTAGAACCTTGGGATGAACACTCGAATGTGCATTTAGTTCCATCTATCTAACTAATTCTACTTAATAGGAGAGAGATGGGTCACTTACATGCCTTATGTGGACCTATGTGTGGGCATACACATACTTGAATCTTTGGGGGCATTGAATAAGGAGGATTAGTTTGACGTTCTTATTTACCATTGGATAGCCTCCAATTCCATGTACTCCAACAATCAAATTGAGAGATTTTTCCCCTCATTAAGCACTTTTAAAAGGGAAACAAAATTGTACACCTAGCTTACGTGCACTATGCATGTGTTTAATTTTATACTACCATCTTAGACAACAAGTTCATTTCTAATTGTACACAAATTGGGTTCTACCAATTGAATTGGTTGAAAATACATCTTGAACAACATTCATGCATCAATCCTTAGACCATGATTTACAAGGCTTTTGCCACCCAAGTATTCAACTTTATCCTATCACCAAGTTCTAATGACCATAGTTACAATGCTTGGTAGGAAACAAATTTGTCACAAACCCGTCATAAATTGCTATTATTGAAAGCAAAAACTACATAGATCGATCCCCATTACATAATACTCTGGTACATATATCTATCTAGTATCTACATAAGTGGACTATATAACATTATTAACCAATGCTGGAGGGTCCGTCTTGTTCTTCCAAAAAGCAAGAGCCTAGCCTCTAGCATTGCAATTTCCTAGCTAATCAATGATTCTTTGTGAATTGAACTAAATTCACTTAGGAATCAAGGGAGGGATTAACTCAATCTTCAAAGGGCAATGGTTAACAATTTCATGTGACACCTATTCATGCCTTGTCATCATGTATATTTTCTACACAAATGAATCTACAACACCATAAATTGTAAATCTTCATAGAACATATGCCACATTAAAAGATGACAAGTAATATGTCGTTAAGCAAAAAGAATTCATATTTTTATAATCAAATACTTCAAATCAAATCTTAATGCTATTACATTGCGTAGGAGCAAATCCAATTTTGCTATAGGCATAATCTATCTCAATATGAAAATTTTGTTGAATGTTAGCACCAAATATTTGCTCAAGCCTACAAGTCTCTTGCTTCAAATTTACAAAGGCCAAACACCAAATTTGTTGATTACCATCATTGAAAAAATCACTAAAGAAAAGGTTGTCAAATCCTAGATGCAAATGCACATCATTTTCAAGATGAAAAATTACATCTGGAACTTTGATATCAAAAACATTGAGAGATTTGTCAAATGCATAACAAACCTCATTTCCTTCAGTTCTATAGTTGGAATTGGGTTCAAAATCGGTTTTGTTCTTCATACACTATAACAAAACATGGTAAAAAAAACCCATAGTCAAAATCGACTACGGTTCTTTTTGCCATGTTTTTGTACATGCGCACGTAGTGGGTTGTTAGCTTCGTTTGCAGTTTCCCACTACAATTTTTGGAATTTTAGGGTGTGTACTATAACATTGGAAAGGTGTTTGTTAACCATTGCCTTTCAATACCTTTCCAATGGTATAATACACGCCCTCAAATTCCAAAAATAGAAATGGAAAACTACAAAAACATTGGCTGCGTGCGTAGTGGGCCTGCACAAAAAAGTGGCAAAAAGAACCAGAGTCGATTTTGACTGCGGTTTTTTTTACCATATTTTGTTATAGTGATAGTAGCAACAAAACTATTTAAAAACTTGGGATGCAATGGTTCCTCAAGCCAAGTTCCTAGAGATCGAGTGTCTAAAGCATATTTTCCCACATGAGAAATGGAATCATAAGAAAGTGTTGTAATGTTAGAAACATCAACATCAATATTTTTCATTGTAATACCCTTTAGATTGACAAAGTATAATCCTCGGCCAACCATACTTGGATTGTAATTTAGATTTGTTGCTCTTTGGCCTCCCAAGGATATCCAACTTGTAGCATCAATATCTAAAGTTTCACATGCAAGACAATATGACATGATCATATATATGCCATTATTATTTTGGGATACTATTTGATCATAAAAAGACCCAGGTTGTAGATTTAGACCAATAATCCCTTGAACCCAACCATTAGGTAGTTTGCAGTTCTCAATATCTTCATATATACATCTAAAGGTGATGTTTGGAAATTGAACATCTTATGTGCCCAAAGCAAATGCATCTTGGGATAGAATTCCTTTTGGTTCTCTAACATCTCCATATTTTTTTGAAAAATTACATGGGATTGGATGCTCTAAATTGCATGTCAACCAAGCAAGTGGATATCATTTACATAATGGTGAATTGCACAAAACACTTTGATAAGAAGATGAAGTTCTAGGATGAAACCTATCAAATGATTGGCTTGGATATAAACGACTAGAACAAGGAATCCAAGGTTCTCTACCTCCTGGCTCCTATGTCAAATTCCATCATAAGTTCTTGTGGTGGAGTACCAATAGAAACTTTGCGAAAGAAGTCATTCGCATCGTAAAAATTCCACAATTTGAGGTACAATGGATCAATGTTAAAATCAATTTTGTTCATATTGTTAGTAATTGTTGTTGAGTTCTTTATATAAAGTTGGTTTCCACATACTCTTGAAAAGGACAAGCATCCCACTAATGCCAAGTAATTTAGAACAAAGGTGATGGATAATGATTTATTCATTGTTGTAATGATTTTGGTTCTAACAAATCATAAATTGATATCTTATATATTCTTAGAAAAATGATAGTCTTCTTTAAAATTCTTTCATATGTATGCAAGTAAATAATAAATATAAATATATATTCAAATTATATCTTCTGTATAATAATAATAATAATAAGTATAAGTATAAGTATAAGTATAAGTATAATAAGTATAATAATAAGTATAATTTATTTTATTTTACTTTTCATTTATGATATAGAAACAACTAATATCCTAGGTTCCATTTTTATTAATAGCGTGTTTATTTATTATCCTACAAAAATCCAATCTAATTTAAGGTAGTCAATAACTCAATATTATATCCAGATTGGGGTTTTTAATGTTTGCTAGTCCATTAGTTTGATTTTTTTAATATTTAATTGTCTTCCTATTGCAATAAAGGTTAATTGTCATTGAATTACTAAATTTTAATAGCTTTTAATTTTGTATTTTTTTAAAACATAAGACCACAAGTTTTATTTTATTTTGTTTGACTCTAAAGCAAAGCATAGTAGATATTTCACTTTTAATCATTCCAATATATGCACCCTCTATTAGTGCCGCAATTCTTGCTGCGTAGCTTGATTTAATTAACCCCGAATGAAACTCTGTCCCATGAGAGGACAAATTAAGTTTCAAGCAAGTACCTACAGTCTATATTTTTCATGATAGAGAAATTAATTAGCTACGTGGGGATATACATTTTTTTCAATTCATGCTTAGGAAAAAAAATTACATCTAAATAAGCTCAAAACAAAGGAGATTGAGCAACAAATAAAAATTCCAAAATTTGAATTTTTTTTCCAAAACATTTTTTTCTTGTTGATTATATTTTTGTCTACAAGGAAAGATTTTATTCAATTCATTTGAGTAAGTGGTGTGAAAGTTATAGACAATCTTGTTTTCCAAACAGTCTAAGCATCTTCTTGAAAAAATAACTTGTAAGATTCATTTTTTAATGCAATTTTTATAATTTTTTCAAAAAGAAAAATTTCCACATGGTTCAGTTTTTTTTTGAAACAATCTTACCATTGGGATTAGTGCATTTTAATTCCATTGTAGAGATATTAATAATTTAGATTTTTCTTCTATCTTATACCTACTTAACAATTCTTTTAAGAATGAAAATTAAGTCTTTTTTTTTTCTTGGACTCTCAACTCAATTTCCCACCCTAAGTAGTGCAAAACTTAAAGTCAAGAAGGTTTAAAATAAAATAATCTAATCCTGCAATGTGAAAAAAAAATTATTTTCTTTACTTTAAATGCATATATCTTTCCATCATTGTTGTCAAAAATTTTGAAAATTATTCTACACACTCTTGCACTAGTTAGATGTAAGATCCAACAATTAGATGTCCAAAAAAAACAATTTTCAAAGTTGTTTACTCTTTGGAATAGAGATGGTAGTTTTGAGTGTTATTTGGCAAAAAAAGGACCTTGATTGTGCAGGGGTTAAAACTAAAAACTCATTTAAAGTATCATACATGTGCGTGTTTTTTACAATCTTTGCAAAATTCCTGCTATTGTTGGTGTTCATAGCTGGGTCATTGCAAGAAACACCGGTCTTATTCTCCATCACAATGAGAGTGATCTTTTGTCATCAACTATAACTTTTGAAGTACAAGTCCAATGAACATGAAATTTCGATTGAACATGTCTAACTTGATGTTAATTAGATGACTTGTTTTTTAGAAAAAAATGATCATTTTATATATAAAAATCATTTTTTTTAATTTGTTACAAAGTGCACTTTAGGGTTTTTTTACAATGTTAGGAGTCCCTAAATTTAATGATATGGAGTTGAAACTTTCTTGGTCTACTTTTAGAGTAGGAAAGCCTATATTTACCAAACAAAATTGGAAAATCTATTATTTTATGTCTTCCACATGAGTGCAAACATCACTTCTATTGTGCGCAATTCTTGAACTTTGAAGATGGCTCTAAGATCATTCTTTTGGTGAAATGTCATCACCAACAACTCTTCCCAAATGGTCAATTTTTAGTTTAAGAAAAAAATTATTTTCCTATTTTTTACAAATTTTGAATGTGTAAGTGCCAATTTTCATGAGATTTTGCACTTTTCTAGTTCTCCTACTTAGAGAATTTTTCTATGCTTTTCCTTCCTAGAATACCCTCTTCTTAAAGGTTTAAGCATTAAACATATTCTACCAGTGAATTTTTATTTTCCTAATTATAAAGTACTCCTAGAAAAAAATAGTGTAATATGGAAAACATTACAAAAACAACATGGTGTTTCTTGCAATGACCCAACTCATGACAAATTCCTTTGAATCATAATGCCATGTATCAATATTTCATTGGTGAATTACATACATATATCACACATATAGAATAAATGAGAAAATTGGGTTGAAAGTGTTTATAAAGAACAATCATTTTTCTTAGTCCTATTTCTAAGTTCATCCTTTAACATTCACAATGTTGCATGTACCTTTAGCTCCATTCTTCATTTGTATTAGGTGTATAACTACAAGTCACTCTTCCAATAACTCTATAATTTTTTTAGAATGTCACTCTTTGCATATAGATGCATCACAATGACTAAGGTAACAACACTTAAAATTGCACAAAATAATAAGAAATTGCACAAAGTAATACGCAATTTAGTCTAGTTCCCATTATTTGATTGAAAAACTTTGTGGTCTCTTGATGGTTGTCAAAAGTGGATTGCAGATTTTTTTTTTAGAATGCATTTTTTCGACATTGTATGAACAAACTACAATTTTTCAAAGTACTAAAAGTCGATGATTCCAAAATCGACTACCATTAGAGGACAATTGAGGGCTTCAAAAGCCTGTTTCAAGGTTGTTCCCTGCATTGTTCCCAGTGCTGCCAGAAATTAGGAACTAACTCATAATGGGCTGAATTTTTGAATTTTTGAAAAAAAAAAATTCCCAAAATTTTTACAAAGTACTAATAAACTTAAAACTGTATTAAATTTTTTTATTTAAATTTAATAATAAAAATAATAAAAAATAATATTATTTTCGGACATGGCAATGATTGTGCCACGTGACATTGCTGATGTTGCAAGTTCCCACAGCTTGGAAACTCAAAATAACTCACAGCCTCTTCATGCCCTCAAATTTCATCTAAGGTAGACCAACCTATTACCACCTTGATTCGCAATCTGAGTATATTAGGACCAACTCTAGGAGGGGCACATATTTTTCAGAGGTGTGCGCATGTTTCACGAATCAAATCCAATTAGAATTATAATTTTCTGATAAAAATTGTAATTTTTATGAATTTTTAAAGTGGTCTGCCCTAAATTATAAATCCGCCACTAGACTAGAGTCATGAATGTCCTATCCTAAATCTATAACTGCCATTACATTTACCTATGAACAATGGAGTTTTGACCAATCAAAAGCTGACACGTTACCCAAGTTGAATTTAATGCACTGAAATTGTCAGAATAGTGAATGGACTTGTGTTACGGATTTACTTGACCAAGAAGTCGATGCTCTACTTAGTGTGCATTCAAAGCAAACCAATACTAAATCACCACTAAATTACCACAATGGCAAATAGAATTGCATGTACACATTATATCAAACTCATATTATATTCATTAAACAAAATGTCAAGTGAGGAACAAACCTCCTCACTTGACTATTAAAGGTAAGGGAGAGGCCAACTAACCCTAACCGTTACAACTGTTCCCTTGTTACGAACGGGTTCGTAACATTACCCCCCCTTCTAGGTTGGGGCCCCGATGCCGTTGGATGGAGTTTATGGAAATCAGCAATAGCCTCCGGTGCGTTTTCAAGATTGTCCACTGGCTCCCACGAATTCTCTTCCGGGCCATAGCCCTCCCATGACACCAAGTAGTGGAGTTTTTTCCAACGACCAAATAAACATGAATCAATAACCTTGTGCACCTCCCACTCCACATCTCCAATTGGGGTAATAATCGGCGGAGGTGGTATGCGGCGACGTCCGGGAATGGTATCTTCACGGTATTTTTCAAGTAGGGAAACATGGAAAACATTGTGAATACGTAATGTCTTAGGTAGTTTTAACCGGTAAACAAGATCGGAGAGTTTAGCTATTATTGGAAACGGTCCAAGAAACTTAGAAGCTAATTTATGAGAGGGCTCTGTAGTTGCAATATTTTCATGGCGCAAGAGGACTTTGTCACCTGGTTGAAAGGTCGGTTGTAGTTGTACTCCTCGGTCGTAATTTCGCTTAGCTTGTTCCCCTGCAATCATAATCATAGTCTTGAGTTCCTCATGAACTTGTTGTAGATGTCGAACACGATCCTCGGCTGGTGGAACAGTGGATGTTGTAGGTATAGAAAATGATAATGCTGGGGGGTAACCGTACGTGGCATAGAACGGAGAGAACCCTGTTGCAGAATGGCATGCGTTATTGTAGGCAAATTCTGCTAATGGCAGTAGATCTACCCAATTATCTTGACGCTTTGTCGTGAACATTCAAAGAAATTGTTCAATTACTTGATTCACCCTCTCCGTTTGGCCATCCCCTTGGGATGAAAAGCCGTCGTTGGTGCTGGTTGGATCTTAAGAAGTTCACATAGTCTACGCATAAACTTTGACACAAAAATGGGGCCCCTGTCTGATATGACCTCCTCCGGCATGCCATGATATTTCCATACATTATTTAAATATAACGATACAGTGTCATTGGAGTCAATGGTCTCCTTTGTAGGTACAAAGTGAGTTAGTTTAGTATTCTTATCAACAACCACTAGGATAGAGTCATACCCTTTGCTTTGGGGTAGTTTAACAATGAAGTCCGTGGACACCCGCTTCCATGGAGCATGAGCAACTGGAATCGGTTGTAGTAGGCCATATCGAGGCACATAACCTTTGGCACAAATCACATCCGTCAACATATCGGTGCACATAACAACGAACAGTTGGCCAATAAAAAATTCTAGTTACCAATTCTAAAGTTTTAGCCTGGCCTTGATGTCCCGTGGTGGGAGCGTCATGCCTCGATTGCAGTATTTGTCGCCGGAGTTCGTCATCGTTTGGTACATAGATCATGTCTTTGAACCGAAGAATTCCATCTGTCAGGTTATATTCCTGAAACCGTCGACGGATGTCATGCGGGCTCTTTTTTAATCCCCCTTTTAGAATTGCCACTATTGGTTGCAATGCGGGATCTTCGTCAATGCATAGTTTTATTTGTTCTAGAATATAGGCATCGGTCCAAACGGGGTCACAGTCCTCCAATGCTGCCAACCGTAGAAGGGGGCGATTCTCTTCATGTTGGCCTTCCATGAGATCAACTCTTCTTGAGAGGGCATCTACATGCCCATGTAAGGAACCCGGCCGATGTTGGATATCAAAGTCAAACGCGGATGAAAATTCTGACCATCGGGCTTGTCTCCTATTTAATTGCTTTGTAGTCATAAAGTACTCTAAATTTTTATGATCCGAAATTACACGGATTTGATGAGGTGACCCCTCTAAATACACCCGCCAATCTTGGAAAGCTAAAATAATACTTAGGAGTTTTTTGTCATAAATGTCATAGTTTTGTTTAGCGGGAGACATTCTAGAACTCCTATATGCACACAAATGTAAGTGACCGTCATCCCCATGCTGCGAAAGAATTGCACCTGTTGCTAAGTCCGATGCATCTGTCTCAACTATAAAAGGCCGTGCAAAGTCAGGATGGAGTAGTACTGGTGCTTGAAGAAATCTTGATCGTAGGTCTATGAATGCCTGACTTGCTTGTAGGTTCCATTCAAATTGTTTATTCTTTTGAATTAAAATAGTGAGAGGAACCGTGATCTTGGAATAATCACATATAAACCGGCGGTAAAAATTCGCAAATCCAAGGAAAGCTTGAATTTCCTTAACCGAGGTTGGAACAGGCCAATCCTTAATAGTTTGCACTTTGTCTGGACACATTTCAAGTCCTTTAGCCGATACAATCATTCCCAAAAATTCAACGGAATGTTGATGGAATTGACATTTGGATTCCTTAGCATATAGTCCATGTTTTTGTAATCTTTGTAATACATCCCTTACCACTTGCCGATGTTCTTCAAGATTCTTTGAAAAAATTAAGATGTCATCTAAATATATAACAACAGATATGTCCAAAAGGTCCTTAAAAATATCTTGCATTAAAGATTGAAATTGTGCAGGGGCATTAGTCAATCCAAACGGCATAACCAAATATTCAAATAATCCGTACCGCGTTTTAAAAGCCGTTTTGAATTCATGGCCCATAGCCATACGAAGTCGATGATAGGCTTGTTGAATGTCCAATTTGGAGAAAATCGTAGCCCCTACCAACCGGTCAGTGAGCTCCGGGATAAGGGGTAGGGGATAGCGGTTCCGGACGGTAACCTTATTAAGATTGCGGTAATCTATACAAACCTGTATTGAACCGTCCTTTTTTCGAGTGAATACTATAGGTGCCGAGACCGGAGACTTGGATCTTCGAATCTATCCCTTGCCTAAATTTTCGTCTAAATACCTTCGTAGCTCCTCTAGCTCCACCGGGGACATTAGTCGCAACCCAGTGTTACGGGGCTCTTGTCCTTCTTTAAATTCAATCTTCATATCAAAAGCACCATGGGCTGGCAATTCATTTGATGCCACCTCACTGAAAGCTGCTTTTAAATCATGATATTCTTCTGGAATGGAAGAAGATAGTGGAGTATCCACCTCGGAAATCTCGAGCACATAAATTTCTGCTTCCTTTGCCGAAAGACGAAAAGCTGCCGCAGACACCAATGCATGCTTTGGAGCAATTAATTTTGAAACTTGTTTGTCCCCCTTGAACTTCAAATCATGTCGTCTTTGATCTAGAACTAGACCAGCCCCAGCAAGGGGCAGGCCTTCCATGCCAAGCCCAACAGCTGGGCCAAGGCCCGCCCCGGTAGGCAGGGTTGCCGGACCGGCCCCTGCAGAGCCGGGGAATTTGGAATTTCCCCTCTCTCCTTGCACCCCGTGCGCCATGCACATAGCCCGACAATATGGAGAGTCAAATACCACGCTCCGTTGAGACCATCGAATTGTTGGGTCATGGCGGATCAACCATGGAATACCTAAGATGCAAAGATACTTGCTTGTATTTGTAACATCTGCTACCAATCTTTCACGATGATTTCCAATCTTAATTTCGACAATAGCCTCATGGGTTATAAGCCCGGAACTGATCATTCGTCCATCAATCACCCTAACTTCACGCGGCATCGGCTTTAGTTGCAGCTCCGCATTACATTGTTCCGCAAACTTGGGGTGCATGAATATTCCTGTGGCTTCTGAATCCACTAACGTGAGGCCTGGGACGGAATTGAGCTGTGCATCCAACGTCACATGTGCACTAGGGTCAATAGTGGCACGTAAGCACAACGGATCTAATCCGCAGTTTACCTCTTTTGAAACCTTGACATTCTTATTCGACCATATGTTACTCCATTGTAAATTCTCCCAAAGGGCCGACTCAAGAGGCCGGTCGACCATATGGCCCACCTTCCTTGTTGCATCCAACGTGGGTGTCTTGTGGATGATGGCAGCGGCAGTTTGCACAGTGCCCGGGTACTGAAGGTTTTCCTTCAGTCCCGGGCTTTTTCTTTTCCTGAAGAGGTGCCTTCCGCTTCAATGGTGCCAGAGATCGACAAGGGCTTAGAGGGATTCGTGGGGCAATGTGATCGAATATGACCTATTCCACCGCAACCCCAACAACGTCCTTGACGTTGATATTCTTGCCGTTCCACCGCCGTTTTTGCCAAGGCTGTAGAAGGAGTACGCACCGCTCCAAGCTCCATCGGCACTGGCCCGGAGGTATTCGAGTTAGATTGTACCTTCCCCACTGCATCTCGTGGCAATGTTGTTGGAGATCGGAAACTTGGAGTCTCAAATGGTGAACGGCGGTTTTGACGCCGCCCCCATAATCTCTCATCGATTCGGGATGACATTGCCATCCAATCTTGTAGCCAGCATGGTTGAGTCTCCGCCGTCACCACCGAATCCAAAATCTCATCCTTGAGTCCTCCACAGAAGCGAGCTACCAAACTGGATTCATTCCAATCTAGTAGCGCCGCACATTCATTAAACATAGAAATATAATTCGCTACTGACCTAGTTTGTCGAAGCTTCCCAATGCGATCCTCCGCACTGCTCCGACGGTCAATATCCCCATACATGGCAATCACGGACTCCCGAAAAGCGTAGTAATTGCCCAATAACTCGTGATCACGCTCCTCGTCCAAAGCTTGGAGAAGAGGCATAGCCCAATTTTGTGCCGCTCCAGTCATATACGAAAGCGCATAAGCTACTTTATCTGCATCAGAGCTATAAGTGCGCGGTTTACCTTGAAATACAAGACGGAGTTGTGCAAACCATCGGTAAACTTCATTTCCCTTCTTTCCGGAAATTTTTTCCGATTCCGCTACCTTTGATTCTTTGAGTTCCACATTCGATTCCGCACACCTCCCTCCTAACACCCCTCCGCTATTGAAGATGGGAGAGACAACCGGTTGTGGTCCTTGCGCTGCTCTACTTGAAATCTCTTGTATCAATTGAGGAATTGTGGCTTGGAACACACTTTGGATTTGTTGTTGGATGAAGGCCACCCACTCCGACCCCACCCCATTCGGCATCAATTCTACTCCCGGTTGGACCACCGGTGGTTCTTGATCCATCGAAGGAGATTAGGTTTCTGAATCAAATAATCCTACAAAATTCCTCATGGTAACAGCCGTTGTCCAAAGCCATCAATGCACCTTCAACTTGGGAATCCGAATTAGAGCATGGACTTTGCATGACTTGACATTATGTTACGGATTTTCTTGACCAAGAAGTCGATGCTCTACTTAGTGTGCATTCAAAGCAAACCAATACTAAATCACCACTAAATTACCACAATGGCAAATAGAATTGCACGTACACATTATATCAAACTCATATTATATTCATTAAACAAAATGTCAAGTGAGGAACAAACCTCCTCACTTGACTATTAAAGGTAAGGGAGAGGCCAACTAACCCTAACCGTTACAACTGTTCCCTTGTTACGAACGGGTTCGTAACAACTTGGGTGATTTTTATGGTGGTGATTGGGCCAAAACTAGGATGGCGGTTATAGGAAGCTGGCGGAAATGGGTTGGTCTACCTTAATAAGATTGTGATGAATAGTGGATATATAACTTATGTTAGGCAAAAATTGAGAGTGTGGTTTTTTAGGAAGCAGTCAGAAGTAGGTGTAGTCACCTGACCTTACATTTGCACATTCATCGGCAACCGTTCCTTTTGAGAGAAAGTAACCCTGTGAGAAACCCTAAATTGTTGGTTTCTACAGGTTTGTAATTTTTTAGGAAGAATTTAGTCCTGGGCGTCTTAGCAAGCCGTGACAGATTTCTTCATTCAGCTACGATGGGACAAATCTATGATGCACTTTTAGTCGAACTCTTATTGAACTTGGAAGCTTGTTCAGAACTTCAGATCCACGGAGAATGATATAGGACGTGTATACCAAGTGCTATAATTTGACTTTGCAATTGATATATGGAGTGTCAAATGTAGCTGTTTTGTGACGATAAAATGTAACTTAGAAATGATTGATGAGTTCTAATTTTGAGCTTAACCCTTAAACGTGTAGACATCCATTTTCTAGATGATGAACAGATTGAAACTCTAGCTTCATCCTCCTAACTACTTGGATGAAAGTTATTCTAATTTGTGAAGATACATTATCAAGTTGTTGTCCTATCTAAGGGTTGGATTTGGTGTTACTTGAGTTCATTATTTTTCTAAAATTACAAATGTGCAAGTATGTCAAGTGGTCAAATTGCATTGACTTTAGTTCAAAATGGGATTAGCCAAAATGAGGTCATAGATAGGATGAACACAAAAATTTCAAAAAATCACCATGTGAAGAGAACCTCATTTCATATCCATTCCAACAGATTTTACTCAAGAAATGATAATATTTTACTTGCAATCAAATTTTGAAGGAATTTTGGAATTTCTCTTTCAAAATTTATAAAAGAAGATTGGTGATAGCATTGGTGAATCTAATTGTATAGATGAAATCTACAAATCAAAATCTATGACTTTTATTTGCATTTCAATTCCAAAATATGCTTCCAAATAGCACTTTATATTGATTTTTCTCAAATCATCATTTCTGAAGATGAATCTGGACGTTTAGGGGTTAATCCCCAAATTCGGTTTGGTCTAAAGGATAATTGTAGAAGTTGATTGTCTGACACTACTGTATGGTACTGCTTTTGTTGATGTCTATGCGCAGACCACATTTAGGGGACCAGGATGATTACCACCATGTAACTTCATTCAACTGCTTAGATGTACGGATCCTTGCTTTACTTGAACTATTTATTGTTCCCTAGTAAATGTCAAACGCAAAAATTCTTATTGTTACTAGAATTGATGACCAATAGCAATTAACAATTTTGGGAGATGAAATTGGCATTGCTATGTTTTGATGTTTAAGCCACTGGAATTGAGGCTTACCGCAAGATTTTGTTAAGGTTTATGTGTAGAAACGTAGCAACACCGTTGGGGTTGAGGCTTACCACAAGAAGTTACGTTGAGGTTCATGCAGTTGCTTCTTTTGTTCAATTTTCAAATTAAGTTTGTAATCTCTCTTAACCCCTAAAGGACCGGGGGTGTTTGAGCTAAGCTCTTGTTTTCTTGATTAGCTCTTGTAATAAGCATAATTTCTCAAATGTGTGATATGATTTTGATGATCGCCGCCATTGAAATGAAAGAAGACTTATGTATCTTTCTTATGAAAAAAAAATCAACAAAACCGCACAATTTTTGAGAAAATGCCACCGTTGACAAAATGGATGAAAGATATCCAATTCGGCAGAACTTTGTACATGTGCTGAAGATGGAATGTTGAAATAGGAATGCTCAAAAGTGATCCAAAAACTCTTATTTTTTTCCAACAAGTACATATCATCATTATTTAGAAGTGTAATTTTTTTCAAATCATTTTGAGGTGTGGAAAAAAAGATATGAGCACATGAAGTGATAGCCCAAATTACTTTTCCTATTCTCAAAAAATTCACCAAAAATCGCTCACTCAATCATTTCTCGATCGGATTATACTAATGGATTTAGCAAAAAAAATCATCTAGGGTCTCTTTGTTGGTCACGGACTATTGGTGAGGTTCACATTCTAAATTTTCTACAAATGTAGTTGCAGAAGCCATGTGGTGGCCTTACGGTCCTTTAGGGGTTAATTAGTGATTGTGAAGGTTATTTTCAAAAGCAATCTTTGAGCTCCTTTATTTTTGAAACCTCTAAGCAACCATAAGCAATATGCAAATGGATAACTAATAAGCAAAGGCTCAGAAATAAGGACTCCTAATGACAAACAAATTGTTTGGTTAGTAAATTGTCCATACAAATTTTCGACTACAAAACAATCTCTATGGCTATGTTTACATTTTTATCAAATGAGAACTTACTATGATTGTGCTTGGCAAAGCCTGAAGTTTGGCATTGTAGTTACACTTGAGATACTTAAATAGGCAATTTGTAAAACCTAATATTGAATGATTTGAAATCAATGAAAGCATCTTCAATTTTGTGATACAAGCCAAGAATAGAAACACAATGCTTAACCCTTAAACATTGACTTGGATGTTTTGTGTCTGATGGATGACAAAAAATCTTCTTATATAGGACAGAAGTGCAATTGTTCATCCTCGGAATTTTGTGCAAAAAAGAGAGATCTTGCACAATAGTTTGACCTTCAATGCATATTTTTGGTTTTTTTAAAGTAGATGATGTCACACGGTTCCAAAAGTGATGATTTCCATGGTCACCAATCCATAGTTTAAGGATCAAATAAAATCATGCTAGGTAGAGACTGATTCAATCTATGCAACCTTTATGTTATTGCTTGCAATGCATACACAAAAATCTTCCATTCAGCTTCATTTGTATACATGAGAGCTCTAGAATCCTATTCCCAGTATTGAATGAAGATACACGGCGGTTTGTTTTTCATGATGCAATTCTTTTGGGGTTGAATTCAAGACTCTTTGCTTTGGTCTTGTTGGATGGATAAATTGTGAAGCCTCAGATAGTTGAGTTGATGTAGATACTATACTTGAGAATAATTATCATGATAATTGAATTCTATAGCAATTTGTAAGCTATGATGTAATGATTTGTTTCCAAAATAAAAATTCTCAATTCTACCATTTTTTCATGGCTTGGAATTTCGAAGGAGTTCTTGCACTATGAGATCAAGGTGAAAGAGTTTGATAGTTCAATTTTTATATTTCATTCAATTTCCTATTGTTAGATTTGGAAGTGATGTTCCTTCATCTACTATGGTCGATGTCTAGCATCATTTGTGATGAAGTATTGTTCCATTTTCTCAGGAAAGCAAAGCATGTTAGCTTTTGGTAGACGCTTCCCTAGATAATTTTTCCTTATCTCCTTGCCTTTTACAAAGTATGGAACTAAAGGTTGTCCTTAATATTTTGGGTAAAAATATTAAACTATATTGGTGCAACTATGGATTAGAGATATCCCATAGGCCATGAAATGTCATCCATTATTTGACTTTCTTTCAACTCTTATTCCATATTACATTGGAATTCTAATCCAATTTGGTATTCTTGGAGAAAGACAACAATTGATAAGACTCAATCTAATCAAATTGAGTTATCTTCTCTTGCTAGAGTGAGATTTTGGTCACTCGAACCTAGAAGAAGCTACAAAGAGGGTTCAAAAATTTTGCACATCAAGATGGTACTTAAATTTTGCACCTCAATGTTACAAGGGCAAGACCAAATCCTCAATTTATAGAGAAGACAACATATTAGATCAAAGTTCATGATTGTCATTATAGGGCTTAAAGTTTCATGGGGAGGATCCAAAGCTCATTGTAAAGAAAAGACAACTTGGTATGAATGATTAGATTGAATATTATCAATTGTTGTCATTCCAAAAAAATTACAAGTTGAAACAAAATTTGAATGCAATTTAGAATAAGAACTAGTATGCCTTGTGCCATTGCCATAGCCAAAGTAAAATAAAAATTCATTTTCTAATTTTTTTAATTCATAAAAACTTCAAAATTCAATATATTTTCCATTGTATGTTGGAATGCCATGAAACAAAGCCCTTGCACCCCTCCTCGTTGGGGGCTTTCAAACCAGGGGACGCAAGGTCCATGAGATCTCAACATAACAAGCAAACAAACAAACAACCTAACAAGGTATGGATTCTTGGAAGAATTGAAAGAGTGGCCAAACAAATGGTAACATGTTGTAACTTTTTGGATGTCTCTATTGTACAATACTTTTGTTTTTCATGTGCAATATATGACAATTGCAATATGTGTCATGATATTGCAATTTTTTTATCATAAAGTGAACAAAACATGCCACTAACTATTGCATGCTCACTTGTTCAATTATTGAAGGTGGGTCATCACAACTATGGTTTGAAATCCCTCAATTTACACTGCTACCCCAGGATATGATTGTATGCAAAGAAGAATCTCAGTCACTACTTGCTTCTTGTAGTCTTGTCTATTAACTACAATTCTTCATTGACAGAAGGTGTGTCATTTGCTTGCCGCAAATACTCTGCGAATGCTTTTATATTTCTGAAGGAGGAACCGGATTCAGTCACACCTTGGTGCAGGATTTCGTTTAAGCGTATCGCATTCTTCCTCAAAACCAGACCCTCCTCGTCCACCATTAAACGTCTGATAGCATTCTCCACCTGATCTCTGGTGGCAGAAGTCTCAAAGTCACGGCGGACCTTGAGAGCAGCTCCAGCGTCCACAACCCACCTGCTCACAGCAACAACACCATATTCTCAATGCAAGAGAGTTTTGCCATTGTCACATGTTTCAATTGGTTAAGGAGAGGCAAATTAAGACCGGTAATGCTTGCTCCTTGCATGTGCAAATTTTCAACAAGGTGGGTATGAAGTAGAAATTTAACTGGTCTGCCAATGAGAGAAGTTTGAGAAAAACCCTCTACAACTAGCCCGCATTAACTTAATGAGTGCAGATCCACCTAACATAATCTAAATGCAAGAGAGTTTCACCATTGTGGCATGTTTTGATTGGTCAAGCAATCAAAGGAGTCAAACAAGTGAACTCTCCTACATTGAGATTATGTCCAATAATTGCAAAATAGGTCAAGTCATCAAAATCACAGGTCAGTGCCAACCTTGCCGCCCACGCCTAGGATGCTAGGACGCTATGTAGGTCCTAACTAGTGATTATTCTTTATAACTTGGCTTGCTTTGCAATTACCTAGTCCATAATGTATTAGCCTCTCACTTCAGAATTCAACTAGCCTTTCTTGTAAAGACAAACTCTACAGAACCGGGGTGGTCATATGAGATTACACTCCATAGTTGCCAATCAATTCCAGCAGTGAAATTGGCAGACTCCTAGCTGGAAAAGAGATGCTGTTAGAAAATGAATCGCCACACCGTTGGTTCTATTCAGTGAATGATACACTATTTTGTAGATTTTACTGTGAATTTAAAAACCATGTAGTTGTGGATCTCTAGATGGATAATATTGGAACACATATATTTAGCGAAAAAAGAAAATCTCAAACTCCCACTTGAGCTTCCCTAGTTGATCGACTCAAAAGCTTCTCTTTCCTCTCTTTTCATGGCGGTCCAAGGTGAAGGCCAGGACCTCATCCAGAAAAGAAGTTCGTTTACCATCGGGGGGCACTTCAAATCATGAAGGATGCTACATAGAATGCACGGTGTAGATAGACAGGAAGTGTAGTAGTACCTGGAATTCATCATTTGTTCAGCCTGAACGGGCCATGTTAGCATTGGCACACATCCACTAATGCTTTCGACTACAGAATTCCAGCCACAATGAGACAGGAAGCCGCCAGTGGCAGGGTGTTGCAGGATCTGCACTTGGGGGGCCCAACTTGAAATAACACCACGGTCTCGAATCCTCTTTATAAAGCCTGCCCAAACAGAACCATTCCAGAGAACTTAATAAGAATTCAAAAAACAATGGCTACGATGACCATGTTTGGATTACATAAAGTAACCGCACGCAATTGAAACACCTACCTAAATGGTGGGACATTCCGAATTCGACCACAATTAGTACAAATCAACTTCGGAATGTACACCTCAACATTATAACTCGAGTCGCTTCTGCACATGGCATCCAAATGATGCGTTTCGGGGTTCCTTGGAGTCCTCTTAGCTTCACCAACAAGAATATTTAACAAATTTGAATATTCTCATGATAGAAACTATGCTCACCGCTTAAACTTTAGCATTAGGTGTAGTTACAAGAAGAGAGGGAGAATAGTTCAGCTACCTGGGAGCAAATTGTCAAAATCAATCGAAGCCACGCCAGGAGGGGGTCGCACCACCCAGATGAAGCGTTGATCACTGGCTTCCAGACCTAACCCCAGCTCTATCAGTTGAGAGTCTGATAACTCAACAACGGAGCCGAAGGCAATGTAGATGACTGACGATTGGGGCTGCTGATCAAGCCATTCCAGTACCGGATCCCTTTTCACAGTAGCAGCTCGTTCTTCGCGAAAAAACTCTTTGGTGAAGACAGATGCTGGTAATAAAGGGCCGACAGGAATGATTCTCTTAAGCTGAACTCCATAAAGAGGATATCACGTCAGTCACAAATCTAAGTTCACAATCTGTAGTTGAATTATTAGACCTTAAAATTCAAGGTTAAGAATTTAATGTTTTAAGTGCAGGTGCAAGTGTAAAGTTCCTGCATAACAATTATACTTTATAAATTTAAAAGTCGAAATATGCGAAACATCTTATAAGAGCTGTCTTGCTGGGAAACCATCAAACTGAACAAATTGATTTACATCCAGACCTCTAAAAAGACATTCTGGAATATCCTTCACACTCTCATTCCTGTAGCACATACGCGAACTATATGTCACATCTAGTCAGTATTTTGCGACCGTAGACAGTCAGGTTCAGATTATATGATTTCATCCTAGCTCTGCCATGAAATGGCGGATGTCGCAACAAAGAACAAAAGGAATGTTCAGTACCTTGGAAGATGGAGCGCCTACTTGGTAGTACTCATTGAGGGCGTCAAATACAGGTGACTCGAATTCATATAGCGAGTTTACAAGCAGTCCAGATGCCTCCTCGCGTATACATCTTGAAATTTCCATTATGAGATGGTACTTGAGCCCAACCCTCTGCATAGGTTCAACAAAATCCAGTGGGTGGAGAGGTGGAATGCAGGGTATTTCCACAGGCTTAAGCTTGTCGGCTTGAGAATGGTCAATCGGTATTATCCCTTGAGCTCGCAGAACGGGTGCATGAAGCACCAACGAAAGCGCTGCTGCTGTGTTTGCCCACATAAAGTAACTGCACATCCATAAGCCATATCTCTTCTCTTCAACACATTGGACTACTTGCTCTATTTAGCTACTGATTTAACCAAGAATTTATTTATGACAAAATTTGATTGAGCTTACGAAGTAAAATGTACATCACACAAGGCCTAAGTAATTTCATATCACCAGAATCAGGTCAAAAAATAAATAAAAATCGAACTAAAGAAGTCCCCGCATAACCTACTCTAAACTGCAAAAAATAAACTTGAGACCTATTTGGGACCTCTTAAGTCTTAAGTGCTTTAGAGGTCTAAAAAAATTCACAGCAATAGAATCAAATTGAAGATATAAAATTCTATGTCATGATTGATCTCAAAAGTTGTGGATAACTTTATTTGATGTACGACATGAGGAGTCCTAAACTCATATAGAAACGAAGTAGGGATGGACTCTGAGAGATTTTAATCACCTGTCGATATGGAGAGGCTTGGTAATCTTCAATACCCACGTCACGAATATGTCAATGATGGCACAGGAGGGTGGTGCCCAGTCTTGAGGAAATTTCACCAAGCCTTCCAAATACTCCTCCATGGCTTTCTTCGTTCTCTCCTCGGCAGTCTTTAGCAGCACCAAGTGACTGTCGCTGGGTTTGTACTCTTCCCCGTTGGGAAGAGCCACCACCCGGAGCCTTCCCGTCTCGTCACCCAAATGGCCAGTGGCCTGCAAAGAGTACAACACGATTTCAACTCCTTCACTTGTTGTGGTATGATTAAGGCCCAAGAATTCCTGGCATTAAAATGAACCCAAATTTGATGGATTCCATTTGTGAAAAAACAAATTCAGACAGGGCTAACTTTGGTATGATCATCAGGATCAGTGAAGAACATTCCATTGCATGTGTTGTTCAAAAAAGAAATCACAGTACCAATTATACCTTGAGCGTGGAGATGACGCTCTCGGCGTTAATAAAAGATACGTGGACCCCAACGGCGCAAAGCTTCCTTGCAAAGATCAGATTTGGCACCGCATGGCTCACCATTGGCCCCGCAAACATCACCACATGGGGTGCGTCATTTTCTACCACAATTTGCAACCCCATAACACCTCCCTCTGCACAACAAAGATCATCTTAAAAAACAACAGAAAAATCCCAGGCTAAGAAGCAGCAGCAACGCAGTCCTATATTCAAGCGCAATTCAGAACACCAATTAACCCTAAAGTCACAATGAAAGTCCCTGCGAGAGGACTCTTGGGATTTCGGGAAGACTTCTGTGAGCTCAATTTTGGACATGATTTTATGAAAAAAAAATTGAAACAGGAAATCACAAGTAGCTTTTGGGGAATATAATTTTTATTTCAATTGGTGTTTGGGAGCAAAAGTTACTGTATTGCCACCCTAAGTCTGCAATGCACCGAAGTCCAAAATGCAGTTTGATAGGCAGCACAATGAAAATCACAGAAAATTGAACTTTATTAATTTTTAATTTTTTTCTTAAAGATTATATTTTTTGTCTAAATGTAAAATTTTGATTCCTTTGTAGTGGTAAGAGAGTTCTGGATAATTTTGTTTTGGTGGGCAATTTAAACATCTTCTTGAAAAAATAACTTAATATAGGATTTGATATCGATTATAACTTTTTGAAAGCAATTTTAACAATTTTACAACAAAAATGGTTAAAGAAGGTTAAGTTTGTTTGTTAGAACAATCTCACCATTGGGATTAGTATGTTTAAATTCCATCTTAGAGCTATTAATGATTTGTTTTTTTGTTCAATTTTGAACCTACTTCTACTTAACAATTTTTTAATGAGTGAGAGTGAAGTGTTTTTTTCCAAATTTTTTTCCTAGACTCTCAACTCAATTCTTCAACATAAAAAATTAGAAATCCAAAATCTGTTGTGCAGAATTTTTGATTCAAAGGCAAAACATATAGTTGAGCAAGGTGCAAAAAAACTTGATTTCTTCACTTTAAATGAAGATATCTTTCAATCTACGGGTTCAAAGTTTCTGAAATTTCTTCCACAGATTCTTATGATACTCTTGTGCATGATCCTACGATTAGATATGTTAAAACAATCAGGTTTTAAACTTTACTGCTCTGTGCAGTAGAAATGACAGTGTCTTTTGATGAAAAAAAGCCCTTAGATACTTTAAGGATTAATGCAAAGAAATTCAAATGATTTCTGTCTTCAAAGGTCGGTCTAAGCCGGCGCGGCATTTCTTCCCTTCTGATGAAATTTCAATACACTCAGCAATGAATCTTACAGGCCAAGTACATAGTGCGCACCATTGCCAGAGCTGATCGACAAAGAAACGACAGCAGCGAGAAGCAGCAGCATCGTTGAATTAATCCTCGTGAACACCACTTTGGTCGCCATCGATCTCGGAGTCTTGATTGCAGCAAACTGGAAGCAGAAGTCTAGAAACTAAGGAGCTAGAGAACGTTGCGTATTCGGAGCCGGCGTTTGAGCACCGATCGATCTCGCTAAGACTTCACTGAAAAATTGGCACCCACAGAACTACTTCGCTTGAAACGCTTGAAACGCTTGAAACTCAGTACAGAACAAGATTGAAGCTCGTGTAGACTCGCTCGTCCTGTCAAGGAATTGCATTGAAGAAATTCTGGTGCCCATCCCAACGATATGGACGGGGATGTGTACTGCTCTCCGTACTCGATCATAGATTACTTTGTGAACATTGGGATGAGCGCGTTGTTTGCAAAATGTGAGATGCTGATAATTATGTACCAAGAGCTGACTGTACTATCTAGAGAATTGGGATCTTTACTGAGGGCTGCAGTTGAATATTCCATCTTTGACCGTTTGCTACTGGTATTTTCAATCACTGTTCAACTGTATTTCCGTAAGTTACTCTCACAGCTTCGGTGATCCTTCATACATAACATTGTATAACAAGGCAACGGTTCTTCCCCACGCTGGGAAGGTAGTATATGATTCCCTGGATGCCTGTGAGGGAATCAACAGTAAATGCAAGGATTGGGGTTGGCTGAAGGTAATAATCAGTTAATGCAAGGATGGGGATTGGCTGAAGTGCCTTACAAAACACTTTTGTTCAATGTGGGGATCCCCTTTTCAAGGATGCACAAACGAATCCCTGCCTCATTACTAAACAATGTTCAGTAAAATACTGGGGGGTTTGAAAACTTCTTGCATGCCACCATCTGAGTATCCAGTCAGTGACCCCTTTGGTGTTAGTTGCAAGGGCATCCTCATTAGAATCCGGAAATTCGCCCGCAAAGTGACGTCCGCTGAAGTGGTAATGACGTTCATGGGAAGACATTCCACCTGTATTTGAATTTTAGGAAAACAGGACATTCATGTCGCCGCTAAATTAAGGTAAGAGTGTTTTTATCAACTGTCACATGGCACAGTCTTGATATGAATTATAAGCTTAAAAACTTCTGCCCTGGAAGACAGGCATCGTTCTTGAGAGGGCACACGAATTTCACTCTGCCATCGTCTCACTGAAAATGTCACGAACACTTCATTTTTCTTAGCTGTGGGCATTCAAAAGTTTCTGGAAATCTTGATACATGTCAGCATAATCTGAATTCGAAATTATACACTATAATTCGGCACTCTATGCAGGTTTATAAATTGACAGTGAACGATCATAAATTCAGAGAGCATTGTCCACTAAAACGGATGGATGAAAACAATGCACCCTACGTCTGCCATCGATCACCCTTCCAATCTGAACGTTGTCCAGAAATTTGGATGTTGGGGCACTTAAGGGTTCAAAGTAAACTGCACCTAATATCATCCAAATAAGAAATTGAGCAGTGTTGCATTTTATTTTTATTTTCCAATCTTGTTGTCCCAGAAGTTAAAAGATTATTCTTTATTCTCTTCCTATGCAATGTGGATATTGTATTAATCAACTAAAAACTCTCAAAGTGCTCAAAGTAGGTGCATTCAAAAACAACCCTAAACTCTTGTGAATAGAAGCAATACATTTTAGCAAAGAATCTATAAGGGTTGACTTTATAAAGGGGTGGATCACAATTAGGTCCAATTAATCACCTTAACTCTTTAACACCTCTATCATTTTTCAAATTTTTGTACATTACTACTTATATCTGTGTACGAATGCATTACTTACCGAGCAATAACATCATTATGGTCATAAAGAAAGCTGCTCCTATCTTGCAAACAAGTCGCTCAATGATCCCAATGTTCACAAAGTAGTCTATGAGTAGAGCAGTCTATACACATCGATCGTTGGGCACCAGAATTTCTTCAAATCCTTGACAGGCTAGGGCGAGCGAGTCTACACGAGCGTCTTGTTCTGCTTCAAAGTTTCAAGCGAATTAGTTCTGTGGGTGCCAATTTCTCAGAGAAATCTTCGGGAGTAAGCTTCATGTTGTATTGAAATCTCACCAGATGGGTATAGAGAAAAATGACGCCTGCCTTGCGCAGAAGGTTCTATTCCTATCAAGACTGCCATGTGACAGTTGATAAAAAAACACTCTTTAATTAGTTAGCGAGAACCGGGATGTTTTGTTTTTCAAAATTCAAATACAAGTAGCATATGCTTCCCATTCTCGTCATTACCACTTCAGAGGACGTCACTTTGCGAGGTATGTGGCAGCTTATGTGGAGATGAGATCGAGCAGACGACTGCCGTGGAGGCGAGTGCATATTTTCTACACTTGGGGGTATAATGACACCTTAGCACATCTCTATCCGAAGATGACAGTTTCTACTGTACAATCACCGAATGCTGCCTCTAACTTAATTGCAAGCTTTGTATTTGTCATGGGAAGTGGGAATTTCTGATTAGCAGTATCTTAAGTTATGGTGCACGATCATAATTCTTCCTTCTTGTTGTCTTCAATTTTCCAGAAGTTTGTCGTGCAAAGATCGCGCAGTGGTTGTTGCGAGGAGCTCTCCGATCCGTTGCCGTCTAACGCCCTTTCCTCTAGCTTTGTCAAACTTTATACAGGTAGAACCTCTCTTAGTGCATCAGTGCATGGTGTGGGGACTATGTACTAATAGAGGTTTATGTATTTAGAGAGGCACATTTAGCTTTTCATCTTGAATCACAGGCCCACCACAAGCCCACCTACTATTCGCAAACTCCTTTTAGTGCATATTATGCATTAAGAGAGTTTGCACTAAGAGAGGTAAGTTCTACCTGTAATTTTTTCATGTGCAATGGATTAACCCCTAAGTACCTAAGCCTTTCCAAGTGTGTTTTGACTATGAAAAAAAAGCATAGGCTTATAGTTATCTCCACCTCCCCAAAATGTTGTTTTTTCAAAATCTAATTGTATGGATGTCTAAAGAGCTTGCTTATTAGTGTGCTTACCAATTTAGAGAGAAAAATTGCATAGAAGTTGTGAGATTATAACAAGAGAAATACACATTTTCTATTTTTAGTATGTCAACCCTCCCCACAAGGTTTTAGAAATTTGCATATAAAATTTTTTGGAGATTGGAGGTGACATGACCAACTAAAAATTTTGTTAGCACACTAAAATGCACTTCCAAAAACCTTCAGTTCAAATGAAGAGCTATCAAACTCATTACACAATCCACCTTGCAATTGTTGAAATGCAATTTTTTTTAGTAAAGTAGAAATCACAATTAACTCCAAATCAACATTTGCATGTTTAAATTTTCAATGGTGAATATCATGAAAACACTTTACTCTTTCCATTGGGACCATTTTCAAAGCAAATGGATAAGAACAATTTTTTAGATCTCAAATCAAGTGAAATTGGCAAGCTTTGCTTAAAGCCAAGAAATCAAGTAAAATTGGCAAGCTTTACTCTTCCACTAAGATACATATATGCCTTTGAGGACATCTCAAAAATCCAAGATTTCTCTTTTTCTGTGAAAAATAAAAAATTTCAGTAGTTAACCTTTGAAACTGCCCATAAAAAATTTCAAAGTGGTCACAGGAATTTAACTGCCCATCCCAAAATGAGCCTGAAATTTCACGTCGACCGAATATGGTCGATGAGGCAGTTAGGGGTTAAGGCACTTAGGATTTAAGAGTCTTATGAATTTTGTATTCACATCTAAAAGTGAGAAGTCAACCAACTTCTTCTCTCACAGCACTCTTTATTTACTACTAATTAAAAGAAGTTGTCAAAGGTTTGTAATTTTGTCTACACTTGTTCAATATTTTTTTCCAAATTTGAGTGAGTATGATTGTGATCCAAAAATAATCTTGTCTACAACATAGTTACTCACTGTTGCATGATGTTTCAAGTTCAAGGAAAATATTTCTTTGAAGAGATTATGGAACAAAAGAGGTACTATAACTTCCTTGAAGCTTGGTTAGAAAATAAATAATTAAAATGGTGCCTAATTATTTGGGAAATTACTGACATTAGTTTGTCCTCTAACACACACACACAAAAAAAAGGCCTCTTGTGGAACATCCATGCTAGAGGGCATTACTCCATTCATTTCCAAGCACACAATTTCATGTATATAAGAAATAACAAATCCATGCAATCAATAATAAACCATAGAAATTAAGCTTTTCTAAACTCACAATATTTTTTCACTCATGACCATTTAGAATATCAAGGCATAAATGTATCTTAGGAAAATTGCAAAAACGGTTACACACTTGCTAGTGTAGAATCCCATCCTAATACATTTCAGACTATAGTGGAAGTTTTAGTTTGCAAAAAAGTCTTCAAGAACAACAAGAGGTTTTGTGCCCATTCCAAGACCAAAACAAGGAAATGTAATGTTAATGAGGTACAACAAGTGTCTTCAATCCATATACACATGCTACAAATTTCACAAGAAGTAAAATAACTCTAATAAACAAACTTAAAACAAGACACAAATCCACTCCAAATTTTTAAACTTGATTTCTTTTTAGCAAAACTCTGTAAAAACGCCATATATCCCATAGTAGAATTTTATACAATTCTGCAATAAAATCTAAGTGGCAAGATTTTCTACAAAGCGCTTTCGTTGCAACCCAACGATATCGGCAAATATTATATGATTAAAAAATACAAAAATATTTTAGGTAAAGAAACCGCAATAAGTTAGCACCCCTCCTACTCAACTCCATTGGTAGGTAGAAAAAAACACTAAAAGACAAGAAGAGTTCCATGAATTGTCTTACTAGAGTAGGTAAGTGGGAAAAGCATGATTCCATGTTTCATAGAAATTGGTCTAAAATCCCCGTCTGTAAATGTGGTGTAGTTACTTGCTATCTAAGAATAGACACAAGTGACCATTTTCAAAGGCTAGATTCTAAAACTCACTTGAGGACTCTAGAAAAATTAATTAATTAATCAATCAAAAATAAGAAATAAATAATGACTGCATAATTCATAGAAAATCAACTTGCTCCACACAATCTTGCATCTCTTCTTTGGTCAAAAACTATAAACATAAATTGCAAAGTTCTTTGCTTTACCATTTTGACCTTTGTAAAGTACAATCTCTCACAAACAAAGCATACCTCTTACATGCAACAAAACCTAACACATAACAAAATCCTGGCATACAAGGTACAGAGTTTAGGGTTTGGAAGTTAAGACAAAGGTTATGAGAATGTGGACACCTTCAATGAAAGTAGTAGTAACCATCCAAAAATTGTAAGAACAACTTGGATGAATGCCTAACTTATTTATAATTATATTTTAAAATTACTTGATTTTAATATATTGCTTTTGGAGCTATCTAATTGTTATTTGCACTTTAATGAATAATTAGGTAGAAAGTTGTCCAAGCTACTAGAATACTACAGTCATGAAATGGGATAGAAATTTCCACACTAAGAATTAGGCTTCTATTTCCTAAATCACACTCTACACTGCATTCCTCCAATTCTCAAGTTGTCTTCTTTAGAATCTTTATGGGCTTGACATACCAAGAACCTCATGAATCATTAGCATCACGTGAATGACATCCCAAGAGCTTCATCCTAACTAACCCCAATCTCTCAAGGCTACATGACTTATCTCATCATCACTAATATTATCCATGGATAAAAAAATTTATATGACATCTCCATCCCAAGGCATCGAATGCTAATAAGCTAGGGCTCACACCTTGCAATGTCATACATTAAAATCATTCAAAATGTTAATGATGCATCTTTTCAGTCAATCAACCTCATTTGAGATTCAATTAGTTGCGCTTGCAATGCAATGTTGTTCTTGCTTCTTATAGATGCCTCCACTAGCTTCCAATATGGACAATAAGATTCACAACCATTGTGATTCTCTTTGGTCATGTGATATAGTTACTACCAAAATAATTCATCAACAAGCCAAATACTCCAACAAATATCTTCAAAGAGCAAATTTCTTCCATCCACTACAAGAGAAAGGGTGTTTTAAGTGAATTTTTAAGTATAGTCCTAGATATAGGATTACAAGTAATGACCTTTTAAGAGATTTTTAGTAAAATTTTACTAGAAACACATGTATTTGTAGTAAATTTTTACTGAAAATCTCCTTAAAGGTCATTACTTATAATCTTATGTCTAGGACTATACTCAAAAATTCACTTAAAACACCCCTTTCTCTTGTAGTGCATGATTCAAATTATACCATCAAGGAGATGCCTCCTTTCCTTGGTGCTTCTTCATTCAACAATTACAAGTACCACAATGTCTATTCTACAAATCACATCTCTTCTTGCCATCAAGCAAAAAAGAAACTAACTTTGTAGACATTGAAACTCCATCGTCTCTATAAAAAATATCTTTAACATGACCATCTAATGAGGAGGTGATACCTTCACTCTCATATTCTCTTCTACCATCACCCTTGGCTCTCTTAGACCATCTCATACTTAAATTTCAATGAGATTGCTATACCTTGCAAAAGCTTTGTTCTTTTAAATAGTTCTCTCTATATTCAAAAACTATTAGTTTATTACAAAAATGATGGCAATGGATACCTTATAGGAAATTCTTGAAACACAGCCTTTGCCAACACTTTGCTATCTACTATCCACTACTTCACTCAGAATAGCAGTTGCAATATCATGTACATTCAAACCAAGCTTTCAAAGGACTCTAAAGATTTTTCAATAAATATCTTACACAAAATTTGTTACCAAACTCCAAAACCCTACAAATAAAAATTTGTCTTCATTTCTTTGCTTCAAATTACTCTCAATCTTGCAATCACTACAAACTCAACAATTAATACTATTGTGCTTCAAAGAATTCACCTTCCATTGCATTAGACTTATATTACTAAACTCTATATGAAACTCTTGTGACAAATTTGTATCTTGGCAATGGAACCAAATGATAAGGCTCCCAAAAGAAACTCCATTGTTCCAAACATAGACTCACCTATCACAATCAAATGGCAATGCCAAGAAGGAAACTCCATGGTCCAAACATCTTCTTACCACTCACAACTCACAAGACAACATAACTTCCAAACAAGAATCACAAGGAGGAAGTCTTTATTCCTAGAAAATGGATTAGGCTATGGCTATCATAGCTTGACTTCAAGTGAAAGAAAGATGGAAAAATAGACCTTGACCTCCATTTTATCACCCTTTTGCCAAGCTTCATTTCTTCATCTATTATCACTATTTCCACTCATAGTATCTTTCATTAGAAAATATTGAACCTTGCAAAAGGCCACAAGTCTGTATGGCAACGGTGCCATTACAACTTGGAAAAAAAGAAAAAAAAGAAAATTCAAGGAATCTAATGGGGTAATATTAGTACTACGTCAAATTGGCGATATGAATATGTACATAGTTTTTTAATTTTTTAAAATTTGTTTTGTATTTGCACCACGGGGGGGCCAAAACTAAAATAGCCTTCTATAAGGTTCAGATTTTTTCTAATGACTATCAACTTATAGGATCCTAACAACCTGACCGTTGTTATCTATAGGCAATGAAATCACTAGAAACATACCCTCTTGGCATTGCAAATTATCCTACCTACTTGGAAAATTCTACACACATAAGTGGCTCAAGGTGAAATAATCCATGTATAAATCAATCTAATACAATTTCTAAAACTAGTTGAATGGATCCTATAAGGATGATTGTAATATTTTACCCAAAAATTGCATAATTTTGAAGTAGTGTGAACTAGTGTTGTTCTCTATTGCATGGCATACTCATTTAATTAATCCCTAAAGGACCACATGTGTGTCCATTCAAAGGACACTTGAAAACTAAAGTAGGTTCCTACGAAGTCAATTTTGATCAAATATTTTCAAAATTTTGACACAAGATATGAACATGTAAATCCTTGGTGTGAATATAAAATTTATAGATCATATACCAAGCAAGATCAAAAGTTATGATGCTTGAAAAAAATTGGGCAAATTGGGGGCAATATTGTAGGCATCTTTGGACATCTTTTGCTAGAAGCCTCACCAACTTTGAAATTTGGCATGTATGTAATTAATAAAATATGGAATAAAATTTTCAAAGAAAAAAGAAAATTTTAGTTCTCAAATCACATTCTAAGAGGAGTCAAACTTGGTTAGCTATATCATAGTGGTTTCAAGAAAAAACATTTCCTTTTAACTTCCAGCCCTACTACTATACCTTTGGGGCAAGGGCAGTGGAAAATAATTATTTTTAAGAAAGCCACAAAAAAAATGAAAGAGAGAAATTGCCGAATTCAAAAAGAATTAAATATCAAGGTTGTTGTGAACAAAGAAAATGTCTATTATTGGCCACAAAGGCCAAAATGATGTCCAATTACCATTTATCTTGGAAAATGAAAAGAGAAGGGGATATTTTAATAACATTAAGGGAGAATTGAGGATAGAGAGGTAGTTTTATAATGAAATCCATTGTCCATCATGAATACTCGAAGGGTATGGGATAATTTAAAGATGAGAGCTTAAGTATGAGCAGTTGAGCTCCTACTAATCTTAATTTACATATCTCACATGTGTTGTTTTACCTCCTACCACCCCACTTGTATAAACAACTTGTCTTCTCATCACTTTCAATTACATGATGGATTATCCAAGTCAAAGGGTAAACTATGATTTTGAAAACTAGATGCCGAAAGTGTTGAACTCTTTTCAATACAATGTAGGATTTCTAGAAATAAAATTATGAAGTGTCCAACCTACTTTGGGAACTTTAGTTGATTATTCGGCATTAATGTGAAGACCCTGCCCCAAAGATACAGTATCTTACAATCTATGAAGTCAAAGTTCTTAAGAAATTTCTCATATATTCCAAATTTTTGTCTCTAACTTTTCATCATTTGGATTTCAAATAAAAAATCTACTCATTGAGTCATTGCACAAGAAATCATAAAAAATTGACAAGTATATTGTTAGTTCACTTAACCTCCTTGCATTGCTAGGTGTTTAAAGTAAGCTAGACTCCATATTTGCTTTTGAAATTTTGCATGTATGTACCTAACAAGATTTAGAACTAAAGGGTAGAGAGAGTCAAATTTATCAAGAGCAAAAAGTTTACTCCAAGAGCCAAGTCTCAAAGTTTATTGACCTGGTATTGTAAAAATGACAAAAGTATTTTTTTTCACATAATGCATTATAATTTTTCAATCTACATTGTCAAATGGGCTCAAAAAATTTCAAGACATTGTCAGATTAGTCTGCTACACTTTTTTTTGGTTGAAGTTCAAAAAAATAATAATTTTGGAAAATGCACTAAAAATGACAATTTTTGACAATTTCTCTTGAAAAACACCCCTAGTATATTAGGAATTAATCCCTAAAAAAAATCCTTGGATGAAACAATCATAAGAGCTTATCAAAAATTATCATTTGGGGGTGCACTAACCAAAATTGGAAATTAAACTAGTTTTTTAAACTCCAACTACACATAAGGATAGTAGGACATTAAAATTGTAAGATTTTAGTATTTGGAGTATTATAAACAAAGGATCCCTACAACAAAAAATCAACAAACCTTGAGTCCTCTTGGAGTGATGTCATTTTTCTATTTATGATCGAGCCTTTATGTTATTGAGTTCTACACCTTTAGAGCTACATGCATGCAAACTTTCAAAAGCAAATAAGGAGGATATCTTACTCTAAACTATTTTGCAATACAAGGAAGTTAACTAGCCCGACAATACAATAGCCATTTTTTAATTATTTTTTGTACATTAATAATTTTCTTTCTTAAAGATTTGATCAGTGAAAATATAGAAATAAAGGTTTAGTATAATTACATTTATGTATGCACCTTGTGTCAATTTTTTAGAAAACCCCATTCAAAAATTGACTTATTGAAACCTACATCACTATTCAATTGTTTGTTCAATAGTCTTTTAAGGTGTTAATATGAGTCATTTGAAGAACTTGATTTATGCTAAAACTTGAAAATTAATTTGAATATAAGAATATGAAATTCATTTATCTACTATTACCTATAGTAGGCTCCTAAATCCTAATCCATTTTTGACTCCAACAATTTGCCCTATTTTTTCAAGTCACACTAATTTATCAAAGTCACACTATTTGTAAAATAAACTAAATGATTTGTAAAGTGACTAAAAATCTCCTACATTATAACAATTTCTTCTAAAGAAAATTTTTTAGTGACACCAATTTTGAAAGTAACACTAAGGTAGAACAATCTAGCCATTGCCATTAGAAGACCCCATAGTTGACACCTTGGGAATGGCCCCATTATGGGTTTTTTTAGATCCCATAATGAGTTTTATTAGTAAATGAGATTTGGGTCACAATCAATGTCTTACTTGAAGGTAATGGAGTGATTAATGACTTCATTAGGAATTTCTAGCTTTTCAGTGTAATTTCATTGTAGGAAGTGACTTTTTTAGGCCTTCCATGTTAGAAATTATTGTCATTGCTTTTAAGTGTTCAAGATGAACATTATGGATATAGATTTTCTTTGTTATAGGGTAGTCTAGACTCTTTGGCGCCATGATGGGATGAACACTTCAAAAATTCATAGCAAATTCATACTTTGTCAAAAAAATATAATTTCAAATGTTCTCACTGTTTCTCACACTTTTCTTTATGTTGGAAAAAAATTAAAGAATTTCAGCAATGGCATGAGTACAAACTCCTTATTCTGACCACAATGGGTTGTTTTACTTTAATTTTGAACCCTCACAATTAACCCCTAATGAACCCAAAGTGGGTATACTTTCAAAATGTTCCAAATCCACCAAGAATTTGAGCAATGTTTTTGCTCATTTTTTCTCAGGATCAAATAGAATGCAACCATAGGATCTTGTAGTTCACTTTGAGAGTGAGCACCTTAAATAATTTTAGATTATCCCATTGCATAATTTAGTAGATATTTAAGTTTGAAGTTTTATTCGGATCAATGGAAAAAACAGGCAATTCCCTTTGAAGGAGCATATCTAAATGAGGACATTTTGAAATGATGACCTTTTTGTGATCAATGAAAGACAAAAGAGTTGAGAATGCTCATGTAAAATTTCACAATATTCTAGTCATTTTGTAATGTATGGTGGTCATTGAAATGAGAGTAGTGTTTGTAAGAAAAACAAAAAGGGGCACACTTGTCTTCTCCTTGAGCTATTTGGATCTATCTTTTTTGAGGTGGGCAACAATTGCATTGATTGGTTAACTTTTGAGTTCCTAGCCAAACTAAACAAAAAAATATGAGTTCTGAACTACACTACACCATTCAACTTTAAAAATTCCAAAAGGCAAAGTTTAACTCAAAATTTGATGAAACTACAACCATTGGATTTAGAATGCGATCTATTTCCTAGAAATACTTTTTTAGTGGAAAATAAACTCAAAATTTTAAGAATGGGCAACTCAGAAAAGAGGGACAATGACTAGAAAATGGTCACATGAGGCATTTGGGGTTAAGAACATACAACTCCAATGTAGCCGGGACCCAATACACCAACAACATGATGACATGGCCACTAAAAAAACATGCCCCAATGTAATCGGCATTGGTCTCTCTAGATTCCCCACCTCCCACCCCACCCACCCCATTTTCCATTCCTAGGCAAGTAATTTGGTAAAATATGAAGAGCTTGCAAGTTGGTCCACTATATGAAAAGTCATCATTGTCAAGACTTTTTCATGCTTTATTATGTGTGCCAATTGAAACTCCCTGTTTGCATGAAAGGTCTTTTTTAAATGTAGAGTCTTTTCCTCTCCTTCTTTTTCTTATGTCGAAAAGTCCATTTGAGGTTGGGATTGCCAGTTTTGCATTAGATCAATTTATTTTAAAAGTCGCTGGAATGAAATGAGTTCTACCTCCTTCCACTTCAAAATCTCTATACTATGCTTGTTCCCCTCTCCACATTGGCAATGCCCTAGGAGCAACTCCAATGCAACTCGCTACTACATGTTGATTGGGCTACTAAAAAACACAAGCCCCAATGCTATCAACATTGGTCACTCTTTATTACCGGCCCTACCATTTTCCATACCTTGTTCAACAATTTGGCAAAATATGAAGAGCTTGCAAGGTGTCTCACTATAGCAAAAGTTATAAACTTGAGATCTTTTTAAGCTTTGGTATGTATGCCAATTGATTATAATTCCCCTTCTTGCATAAAAGGTCTTTCTGTAAAGTAAAATTTTTTTCTCTCCTTCTTTTTATTATGCAAAAAAATCCATTTGAGGTTCGGATTGCCGACTTTGCATTGGGTAAATTTTTTTTCAAAAGTCTCCAAAACGGGATGAGGTCCACCTAACGTACCTCCACTTCAAAATCAGGATACTGTGCCTGTTCCCGTCTCCACGTTGGCGATGCCCAATCAGTAGCCACTGTAAAAGCAGCTGACGGAAGTCTGAAGGAAGTTTGAAGACCTTCGATGTTGACGTCACCCCAAAGCCCTAAAACCCTAAACCCTAAAACCCCTAACCTCTCCACCCCGCATTCGCACGGGTCGCTTCGCAGCACCCTCAGAAACCCCACGACTACCAAATCTACGAGATAATAGACTCACCCTCCATTTGCTCGGGTTCCCTTCCCGCTCCTCTGTCTCTTCCCATTCCTGAAGGCGGCCCTTCCCTGAAACTTTGACCGTTCTTGTAATTCCTACGGAGCTTTCAACCTCATTCTAGCACATTAGGCGAGAACTTCAAGAGCATCGAACGAACTTACTGCGTTAGAGAGAACACAAGGAATTGCTATTCCACTTGTCGAAGATTTTTCGTACCACTCGCTGTGAGAAAATAACAAGCAGGAGGTCGAGTGCCGAGAATGGCCTCTCATCTGTCGCGTGCAGTGGCGAAGAAGCTGTACTCGCTCGGCGCGGGTGGTATGTTTCGTTTCGTCCATTGTAGTTGATGATCCTTGCATGCATTTGGGGAGTATCTATTTCGACTTTAGAGTTCATTTTGGGTTTCAGTGGTGAGCGACAATGTGGGGATCCAAGATTGGTGGTGATGATACGTGGTGGTGGCGTGTCGTGAATTTTGGCTTTTGGGTTACGTTTTTTACAAGGATCGATGGATGCATGTGGAAGTGCATGTCGGATGTTCTCTGTCTTTGGTTAGGGTCCAGGGTTTAGGGTTTTAGACTTGATTGTCTTGCTTGTGGCTGACTGAGAACGGTGAAAAAACTTTGGAAAAAAGGTCTAGATAATTATGTATTAATCATGTATGAATCAACGAACGGTTCTAACTTGGATCCGTACAATAGAGTTCTACATAGCTGCAAACCTTTCAATCTCAAACAATTGGAAAATCCCTAAAGGCCACTGGATATCTCAAGATTTGAGAATTTATGTCACTTGCATTGTAAAGATCACTGTTTGGAACCTATCCTAAGCTTCTTCTTCTTTTTGTGTTGTGGAATTCGTAATTACATTTTAAGCCTCACATTCTCTCACTCTGCTTAAAATGTGTCGATGCCTGGTGTTGTCACCAGTTGATACCAGGAAAACGGATGATCTCTTCCCTTGTGGAGCTTATAATTAAAGTTTGTTTAAATCTGGATCTCGTTCTTAATTTTGCAGGGAGCTTACGAACGCTGGGGTCTGCCTCAGCGAAGGCCAAATTTTATAGCACGCAGGGATTTGACGATGCATCTGAAGATGCTGTGTCGGAGCTGAACACGCAAACACCAGAAATTGATCAGGGTCATCAATCTGATGCTGCGCCCGAATTTTTTTCGTTTGATTCTCCTGCTGTTGCTCCAATGAGTGAAGATAGACCCGCAGTTCAGCCTCAGGAGAGCTATTCGTCTGGCCGTGCCTATCAACCTCGCGGGGTCTACAAGGTAATGAAGTCTGCAGGCCCAGATGTTTCTTTTATGAAACTCAATCATTCATGGTTGTGACTATCAATATTATACTGGCGGAGTCATTCATGGTTGGCGATTTTAGAATCATGGTTAGAGTTAAAGTTAACTTCTAAGTGCCCAAATTGAAAATAGTGGCTGCCTGCATACCTTTAGGAATTGGAAATGATCCATGTAGAAAGCTTCATGGAAGACCATAAATTTGTGCCAATAATAAGAATAACCATATCCTACTTTTCTGAACAATAGAAATTCGTTTTGAGAGTTACTGTAGTTGACTATTAGCTTCCAAAGTGGGCTTTCTATATTTTGTTTAGCTCTTAGGGGATCATTTAAAGGGGTTTAGTTAACGGCGTTCCCTTTTGTGTTGGATCTCCATAGTTAAGTAACTTGCATAATTTCAGTTGCATATCTGTGTTAATTTCACTGATCAGACCTTGTTTGTGTCATTCAATGTTCAGGCTATACTTTTGGGGGAGGTTGGTCTAGCTCCCGTTCAAAAAGTTCTGAAGAGTGGACGAGCTGTTACTATCTTCTCTGTGGGCACTGGAGGAATGCATCTTAATCGTAGAATGTTTGATGGGGAGACTCCTGAAGAGTTTGCTGAGCGTAGCAGCATGCAGTGGCATAGAGTAGCTGTGTATCAGGAAAAAGTTGGGCATCTCATCTTGCGCTCTATGAAGCAGGGGTAAGTTCCATGGTAGATTTGACTGGTTCTTGGGACAGATGCTGAGATGATTAGTTGCTGAACTTTTTTTTCAGGTTCTTGCCTTGTGTTTGGATTCCAACAATATACCAGTTTATTGATGATCAGTTGTTAATGTTACCAGGACACAGGTTTATGTTGAGGGCAACATTGAAACAAGAGTTTACAACGACCCCAATACGCAACAAGTGAAGCGCATTCGGGAAATTGCAGTACGCCAAAATGGTACATCCTGTATGCCTGTGTGGTTCTTTCATTTTAAGCAAATATCGGTTGTATCACGACAAACGGTGTTGTCTTAGTAACTTCAAACCATTCATGAATTTCTGTCCGTGGGTAGTGCCACATGTTTGGTTGTGCTGTACCAAGTAGTCTTTTAACTGACATGGTTTCTGCATTGGAATGCAGGACGCCTTTTATTCATGGATCCAACATCAAAAGCTAAGGAACAATACGGGGAAAATCCTTTGGAGTCATTAGAGCCAATTACCCGCCAATCAGAGCAGCCACTAGAGACATAGATGGAATACTGTTGCTGCATACTCTACAGGAGTTTGGCTGAAATTACAACACCTGGTGATTTATGGTCTGCATTCCTCTCATCAACGTCACAAGGAGGATTCCACAACGTCATCACTGATCATCATTTTAGAGTACGGTGATAATCCCCCTTAGTGATATTTTACCACATTGTCATACAGATGAGTTACACTTATGTGATTCTGTAACGAGAGGAAGTCTCAATTTCTACAGAAAACCATTTTCTAAAGCATTAATGCGGAGGATGAATATTGCAAGCGGTGTCCGTTTAGCATGTTTATTTTTGCACTGCTTCAAACGGTTTCCTTGATGTGTACTCCATTTTCGCAGTGTTGCTGCTCTGGAGAGGTGTACTTTTGAGTTGATGGTCATTGTATCTTAAACATTTACAAGATGCATTAAATTGACATCTTACTCGAAGATACTTGAGGTGTTTGGAATGGACACATTTCCTAGAAACGTTGAACGTTGACAAGACAGTTGAAAGAACAAGAGTAACAGGTCACAACTTGTCAATAACTTCTTTATTGGAGGTACACTTTTCAACCCACGAGATATCCTCCTAGTGTATTAGCATATTTAGGGGATTACTCAATAGAACTCACTGGAGAGATCACTTTGGGGTATTCGATCTATGTCAATTACTTACGCCATCATTCAAAGTGGGAGATCATGAGGACCACTATTGAAGGAACCGTAGACAAACCCTGATTCCTATTGAACATGAGTGGCCATCGACCAATTCAACTGAAGTCATGATTTCTCACACCCAATGTTTGCTAATTGAAGGCTAACTAAGTGGAAGAGATGAGCAGCTGTTGGTAACAGGTTTCAGTCAATAGGATACAGGACCAGCTCCCTAAGGGTTTTCTATGTCTCCTGCGGAGTATATTACTCCAAGCACTATAACAGGCTTCGGAACGTATTAGCCTGAGTTCATGGCTGCAGACTGAAGGTACAAAGTTAGTACTGTCGCAGACGGGCGTTGCAACCACGCCGGGAGCACATGACTTCGCGGTTCCAGGTGCACCAGACGGGGATGAAGCACGCGCGGAAGACCCGTCGCACTCGTACTTTGGAACACCCTCCACCGCAGCGACCGCAGGTGCCCGGAGCGGGCCTGCTCCTCGTCACCATATGCCTCTCGTCACAGATGCAGCACAGAAACATGATGCCCACTTTGTTGCAATGGCTGGTGACTATGTTCAGACAATGTCGAGTAGGAAGAAGAAGCTTGATTTCGCCGGCGTGAATGAAGAGTCCGTTTGGTCAAGGTTCCACACCAAAGTGCCAAGGACTGGAGGCGCCCGAGGAAGGTTTAGGAACACCTCGATGTGATTGACACTCTTGTCGAAACTTGCAGCAGCTTAGTTCCTCCTGCAGCCTGCAAGATGTGTACACTAGCATTACTCCCTTGGTTACCGATGGGATAGAAATCAATGGTCTGCTAATTGAACTATCAATGTGCAAGTGATGACATTAGGGGTGTCAAAAGTGCGAGACTTGTGCAATTAAGGGAGCAGGTGATTTGGGCAACTTGATTTCAAAAGTTGTACGCAGGGCCTCGTACTTTCAGATGAGATCTATGGAGGGTCAGATTTGGAAAAAAATCAAAGAGCCACCGAAGCAGGAATCACAAGCCTTCAAACTCTTATTATGTTACGAGAAGGGTCGTTTATATGCAGGAGGGCTCAATTGCACGGTGGAAGTGAGTACTCCCTCCACAGTCTTTTATGGCGAAAATAGAAGCCTAGTCTGTTGAGCTTTCAATTTTCACATACCCATACCCTTGCACTGCATCCCTGGCTCAAGAAATGACAAGCTCTAGTACATTCATCAAATACGCGCCTCGCATTCCTCATCTCCGATCCTCAACAAATTGAATTTCATCCAATTTACAAAAAGTGCTTACTAGAGGACTCCGATGACAGAGACAACGTCCCTCATTCATAAAACATGGAGTAGACGAATGGAGAAGCACACAACCATGACTCGATCCCAACGATTCAGAATTGAATCCAAGGGCAATGAGCTGCTTAGGGGACAGCATCTCACTGGGTATCTCCTAAACCATCCTACGACTCTGCTAGTGATCGAAGAATAGTGTGAGTTACGTACCTACAGCTCAGTTGAATGTGTTTGTTATAAATGCATGGCGCTTGGGAATACTTATAAGTTAGTGACCCTTAGTTGTGGGTGTGCAGGCGACGCTACCTGTCGACGTCGTCGGAGTCTCTGTCGAAGTGCCGACCCTGAGACCGGGAATCCTGTATAGACCGGGAATCTTTTGAATTCAGCCTCTCTTCGTATTTGTCGGTATGGTGTCCCACATTCGCACGGCATCGATGCACACAATAGATGGCGCAGGACACCATTTGGGCGGTGCTCCACCAACTCCGATTGGAGCATATAAGTTACTACAAACCTGCTTGTGAGCAAACTTTGTTTTGTCTTAACAAAATTTTGAAGGTCTAGTGGATGGCCCACTCCTCCAGAAGTATAATGGTACACAGAAACTCGCGTTGATTTGTGTGGTATTTTTAGTATGTAAACAATGTGCTTTTATATTAATATAAGCCTTGATTGATTGATTGATTGATTGATCGATCGATCGATTGCTGGGTACACAAAAATGTGAGTTGATTTGGGTGGCATGTCTTATGTGTTCTAATTGCTTTTTTAATAGTATAAGCTCTCGTTAATTGATCATTACTTAAAGCGGCCCTTACACAGTCAGATAAATTTACCTTATTTTGACTGCTTTCTATAATTGACCACTCTAGATTCTTGCCTAAAATGTACTTGTATTATACATGAGAGTCTATAGTCAGTTTTAGAAACATCTATTTTCAGCACTTTGAAAATTTGTAGTTTATTCATAAGGTATCAAAAAAATGCATTCCAAGAGAATCTAGAATCCCCTTTTCACTCCCAAAAAGACCCCACAAAAAAAATTTCAATGTAATAATGGAAACCAAGTTGAATTGCTTATTTGTGCAATTTTAGGTGTAGTTACCTTACTTTGAAGCTTCTTAGTTGAAGAATGTTGTGCAAAATATGGTTGGGATATTTAGATTTCAGGGAGAATAGGCTTGGAACTTTGGAGGTAAATTCAAAGCACTAATTAGGGGTGGAAACGACCCATAAATGTATCCTTTCTTCTTCTAGTGTGTTGTAAAACTTCAATACCATAGTCATTCATTTCCCATCTTCTAGATCTAAGACCCTTCAACTTGACTAGATCTATAAGTGACTAGGGCAAGGTGCTTCATGGGAATAAATAAATAGTTGTGTTGAATGGCAATAAGGTATACATATTCAAAATCACTTTGAAGTCAATTGCAACCCTCTATTGTTGGGCCCAATTCCACCCTCTTGTATCCTAGTGAAGTGAAAATTATCTACATTCGGCATTAAGAGAAGAGGTCCACAAATTGTCCCTTTTAAGCCTATCTACCTCATCAATGACAATAATAGATATTTCAAGAAACCTAGAACTCATTCCTAGATAGGTAACATTTTGAACCCAATCAATTTATAGACCTCCCAATCTATGACAACTTAAGTATGGAGTTAGGGTTGAAAGGGTTGGAATTGGGTTTTACAAATTTGAAGGGATGCTTTTACAACCATGTAGGGAGTTGAAGGAACCACAAGAGAATCCAAATGAAGATGGTCCACCCCTAGGGACAACAATGGGAAGCTATCTATTTTTGCTTTGACCACCTATAAAGTATCTTCTTTTACCAAAAAATGAGTTGACCAAAATACTTGTGTAAAAATATCTGATTAGCCATTCTATTGCAAAAAGAAATTTGTGAATCGGATTGTCCTAAATAAGTGCATTGACCGAAGGGTCGACAATGACATCCACCCTTGGCCCCAGTTGTGGCCCTCACTGCTTGTTCCTGTGATGCACCCTATCCTGGTTGCTTACTTTGCATTAAAAACTCATAGAAAAAAATAAAAAAATAAATCTGGTATGCAATGCAGATCATGAGGCATAACCCACAAGTTCATTCCAAGGGATGGGATTCACAAAATACAAATGGAAATTTTGAAGAGGTTTTTACACTTGCATGCCAAACATTTGTGCATACATTGACCAGTGAGCGTAGCTTGAGAGCCAACACTTCCACTCCCTCAGCTCCATGTGCAATGTCAAGGCTAGTATCTAATTGTCCTTCTCAGTTCTTTATCACCAAGAGCCATAACCACACAAGAACACACCAGTAAGAAGAAAAGCACCAAACGTCATACCCTCAAAACAGTTTCACAGTTTCACCAACCCGATTATATGTTACAGGTAATCGGCATTACAGGTACCAGCAAGAAAATTGACCTAGCAATTGACCTGCAGGAAGCATTTGAATATGATACAACACATTGAGACTACATGTGCTACTTCACCTTTAATGTGCTACTTAGAAATACAGACTCCGCTTCTGTAACCATCTCAGATACCTCGGCAGGAAAAAGCCGTTTAGATTAGTATACACCAACTATCATGCTGAACACAGTGGTTCAACGCCATGCCTTGCGCTTAGTGAGTGAGACAAACTTGCAGGCTGCTTTTATGGGACCCCGCAGACAATATACGTATTTACATGTACCCTGGCACCGACCTTGCTGCCAGAACATACTAATCGATTGAACCTGACAAAGAGCTTAAGACATGGAGCGTACATTATAATTACACTTGATCGCTATGCCACAAAAGCTTCTGAGGTTCAATACTGACTGAAGCAGTTTGTAATCAAGCTATTTGGCAGGTGAGAGATAATTACATAATTGTACAGAGTGTTGTTACAACAGGATATGAGGACATACGAGTGAGACTTTAACCTGGGGATAGTCTCGCTGTAATCCCAAGAGGTTAGTGAAGAAGAGTACGTTGTCCATGCTTTTTTTGAGTTCTTCGGCATCAATTCTGAGCGTCTGTAACGCTGGGGCACACTTGAGGAGAGTGCCCAGCACAGAGATGCAGTCGGTGTTCCCCCACCCTATCACAGTCGTGATATTCTCCAGTTTTGGAAGGGTCATTGAATGCATCCGCATGAAAGCAGCCCCAGCACCTCCCGCTGCTTGAAGACACTGAATCGCATACAAACAATAAGTCAAGAGCAAGGCAAGAGTGACTAATAAAGGAGAGGATAATATAACCGCCACAGACCTGATTCTGTCTCCTATTGACTGGCCCCTCTTGCCAACAGCAACTCATCTTTTTCCAATCAACAATTGCTTGGCTTTCAATTAGCAAATACGGTGTAGGCATGACTTTGCTAAATGTCTTTGGTCACTCATCATTGAATGAAAATCAGGGGTGGTCTACTGTCCATTCAACAGTGGGCTACAACCTCCCACTTTGCATGATGCATAGGAAATCACCGTACACTGAGTGAGAAAAAAATTTGATATCCCAAGAGTTTTTCTCTCGTTATATCCAAAGTGAGTTCTCCAGTGAGCTCTATTTAGTAATCTCCAAATGAAAGTACGCCCCTACATGTTTAAAATGCTCAAGATGATACAAAGGGTACCATCTCCCTTGCTGAAAATGAAGATAGACAGTAGTCAGAGAAAGTCAATGAAGTTTAGAGCAAACCTCAAAAAAATCTGCGCCAATGTGGATAGACACAAGCTCCTGCAAGTGACGGAGTAGTGACTGCAGTTGAATAGGGTACTTGCGCTCGATAAAAGCATCAATGTGGAGGGAGCGCAGATTGGTTCCCAGCCTAATCAAATGGGTGATAGAATCCAATGCCCACGACTCTCCGCTTATGTGCAGATTTTCTAAGGTTGGGAGCTCCCTGATACTAGGCCGAACGTGCCAAAGCAGGTCGAGGTTCTGTAACGAGAACCCATCCATGACGAGCTCCTCCACATGACAAAGCGACACGGTCACCAAGTTCGGTGCATTCACAGTGACCACGGTAATGGGTGCCGTGACCACATCCATGTCATTGGCGAACTCCAAGGAGGTCAGCTTCAAGGCAGTCAAGTGCGGGGTACGCAGGCCCTTGCAGGAGTTCAACTTCAAATCCTCCAGCACTGGTGAGAGCTCCACGAGTGTCTCAAGGGCACTGTCGTAAATGAAAATCAGGTCCAGGTGGAGAGTTACCAACTGTTCAAACTTTCCGGGCGAGGAAGGCATCTCCGGAATGAAGCCATAACATAGGTTTAGCCACTGCAACTTTTTACATTCTGTAAGATGAACCAACTTGTTCGGCTGTGGCTTGGCACGGTTTGCATCCACAAGAGTCAGTCGCTCTAGCGAAGTGTTCACATGCTGCAGCCAATGACAAACCTGTAGCAAACAGCACAGCCTTAGAACTTAAACTCCATCAAGAAATTTCACCCTAACCCTAAAGGACCAAGGATTCATAGTGTGAAAAATATAATTCAGATGAAGCCATTATTTATATCAGTGAAGAAACTTTCTCGAATAGGAGAGAAAAATGAAATAAAATTGAGCAAAAAAAAAGTTCCCATATGATCTACTCAAAACTACTGAGAAATACGAGGCTCACACTTGGGCCTATTGGTCCTTTAGAGGCTAATACGCAGTGTGTTTTCAGAACATTCGAAGTTGAAAAATGAGAATTGCACCTTATCTTCTGAGAAGTAGTCGTTAGGTATCCAAGGCCACACAACTGGGTGGTACGAAATCTTGAGAATTCGAATGCCATTCGTCTTCAGCAACATTTGTGTCACAATCGCTTCCAGGCATGAAGCATTCCTATTCTTATCCAACTGAAAGTTTAAAGTCAAACGTTAGAAGTTGAGAGGATTAACCCCAAAAGGATCAAAGATTAGCGGTTCCAAAATTGCCAATTTAACCAATCATATCGTGAAATCTATAATTCAGATGGGGTCAAATTTCATGTGGCTGAAGCACATTGCACGCGTTGGTCACGAATTATTAGATTAGGAAGAAAGAAAGTCTGCTCATGACCTATTCAAAACTACTAAAAAACACAGGAAGCCCAATCTTGGATTCTTGGGATTAACCAAAATAAAGGAGGAAGTCAATAATTCAGGAAAAAACAACAAGAACACATGTCAAGAAGAAGCGTGCAAGATAATCTCAAAATCTAGCAAAGTTGAATGAGAACCGCACCTTTTTTTCCAAGAGTTTGAATGACTCAAAAGTGAGGGTGTCCACTAGCCTAGTTAGCATCTTCCAACGGTGGCACACCACGGCACATTGAGCCACCATTTGGGCATTTTCAAGCTTCGACAATATCAAAATGGCGATAGAGTCAGGAAGCACGTCGAAGTTCCCCATTGCTCCCATGATACGACTGAAGGTCACTATTACTGTACCAGATGGCCCATCACCCCATTTCCTTCACTCATAGTGCCAACTTGTTCCCAAGGGCACCCTGCCCGTGGTCTTCGTCATTGCCCGAAGCATCCTATAGCAATCCATGGACCTGCAAAAGATATTACGGCAAGCAGTGTTCGAAAGAGACTCAGAAAGACGTCTTCTTCTCAGCATATCAAGAGAGTTGACCACAAAAGAAAGTGTAGGAAAAAACAAACTAAATAAAAGTGCCACTCGTATAATATTTCCCAGTGAAAACTTTGAACATCTTTCCAAGTGGTCCCATGCTTTAAACTCCTTCTTTCCGTCACCACGGCATGGTAAAGTCAACTTTCTCTAATAAAGAGAAGACTTACAGCACACCCGTGACACAGAAACATTGTATTCTTCGTCAATATCTTTCGCCATCAAAGCATGAAAACCGAAAACCGAAAAGAAAAATTACGGATTGTCCTTGAAAAATACAAAATACGTAGCGGCCCCGCACCACGGTACAAACAGTAACTACCGACCTGCACACTCAATTTCCGAAATTCGGGTGCCGCAAGCGAGCGAATTCGGAACGTTAACAAAGGAAACCGCGACACTCCAAAGAGAACTACGCAAATTGCACCAAATTGCAGAAAATCGGAACCCACACTCACGAATTTTTGAGAATTTGGCACAATCCAATTTTGAAGTTTCGAAATTGAACGAGAGAAGCCCAATTAAATCCGCTGTTTCTCGACCCTAATCCAACCGGTCCTAACAATCCTGCAACCGCTTCGTAAACCCAAATTTAAGTTACCCTGTTTAACGCGTACCGAACAAGCACTCCGCAAGCAACGAAACATACTGAGTGCCACTCCATTCTTGCAAACAAAAAAGAGACAGAGACGCCCCACTTACAACAGAATTGCCGTCGAAACCCCGGCTCTTGAAACCCCCAACTGACGCCCTCGAAATTCACACCACTCTCCAGCTGTGATGAGTCAAGGTCGCGCCCAACTCTAGAGAAATTGGAATCAAAGGTATCAGCGCTCGAGGAAGAGCGCGACAAACGAAAGTTATGACCCCCAAGAAAGTGAGACACTACACATTTACCAACACTACAAAATTGACCTTTGTTGATATTGCAACAGCAAGAAAACGTGGCCGTGGAATTAAAAAATGCATGGACGCTCAGTGCAGGGGAGAAGTGGGCAATTGAATTGTAACCCTAGTGAGTGTAAGTGTGAAAGTGCAATTCCTTGTGAACATCGCGATTACGGGTTGCACAAGTTACGAACTTATGACGGGAAGAGTGAGAGACCTTCCAAGGGAAGGGAAGGGAAGGGAAGGCAGGCGCGCCGGCACACACTTGTGAGTCACGATTGTCTACTACTGCCATTTTCCCCGCTAAGTTCCTCTATCTACTAATTACTCTCACTAATCACCTACTACCGGTAATCACTTACTAATCACTTACTAATCACTTACTAACCACCCTCTGTGTTGGCTGGCGGGGGGAACTAGTACGGAATGCTTGATTGGCACGATAAACCTTCCATGCATACCTTGAGTTAGATTGTTTGCCTTGTTTTGTTTGTTTATTACGGTGAGATCTCCTGACATGTGCAACCCTTAATTGTGTTCTTGGTATTGTCGGAGAGTCCTCTGCAAGGAAGGGTGCAAGGAAGGGTGTGAGGTAGTGTGCTCATAAACCATCCATTTAAAGGCTGTTGGGCCTTTTTGATGGTTTACAGATGTCCCAAAATATCATTTCTTATTTTTCACTTGAAGAAAAATTGATGCGGAATTTAACACAAGTGGTTTCTTATTTTTTGGAGCATTTATGAATTACTTATGAATTTTCAAAGAATTCTGTGGTAGGCACCTATTCTTGATCATAGGCCTTGCAAAACCCACACACATGCAATTTGAAACAAGATATGGCTTAACCCAAAACAAGCATTACGACATTCAAAAAGTAATACACAAGATTCCTAAGTGCAACCATTATTAAACTTAAACAGACTCTAAATTAATTTAACATTTGTGAGAAGGCAATTGGGCAATCAAATCTCATTTAGAAAAATTAAATGGACAGACCTTAGCTTTGAAATGGATCTTCTCTGGCTCTTATTCCATCCATTGGCAAAGTATGAATCAATACCTAGTAAATCTTATTTATACTTTCAAATTGTTGGCAGTCCATTTTAGAACCACTGACTATCCATTTCAAAGGTATCTAGTGGGCTATTTGAAGAAGATGGTCGCAATAACAACATACTACTATATGGGCTTTGTTTTGTGGCATTTGGACATGTAGTGTGAAAGATATTGAAATTCAAAGTTTTCATGATTTAAGTAATGAGAAAATTATTTTTACTTTTATTTTATTATGCTATGACAATGGCATAGGATACACTAGTTTTCTTGAAAACTCACAAGTTTTGATGGACATCCAAAGTCCAAACTGTAGGATCAACAAAAAATAAGTTTGAAATTAAAGTATTGGAAATTAAAATTTTCCAAACAAATGGCTTGAAGGGAAAAGAAATCTTGCAAAATATTTCTATGTTTGGCATCCATTGAACTATATTCTTCTAAAGATAAAAAAAAATTGGGAAGGATGTATTGATCTTGTCTTATACTTTTGATATTTTTCTAACCCCTGAGTATTAAAAGTGTTAGTTTTATATCTATTGGAGTTGAAGTAAATCTATTCACTTCCAACTCCAATAGATATATATACCAATAGTAAATCTATTACCCTTGAGGGCAAAATAATTTTTTTATAGAGTGGAGAAGTTCTTCAACACATTTTTGCTAAAACGTTTGCTTGAGAAACAAAATCAAATGGCAACATGTCACCTTCAAGGGCTAACACGTATGGGCTTTAATATAGAGGAGATAGGCCTTACTCTTGGAATGTCTTTTTGAGTTTGCAACAAGTAACCAAAGAATTTCTTCCCTTATGCCACCCACATGCCATTCTAGGAAGTTCTAAGAAAAGTAACAAACTATTTCATTAATAAAAATAAAAAAGTATACCTTACATTTTTGAAAAATCAATGTATATTTTGAAAGTTACTATTGTTGATTAATTTAGTAGCTTTAAAGAAGACTTTCTATTTATAAATTGGATATTTTGGAATTAATGTTACAACTTGGGTGCCCATAATGTTCATTATTATATATAATTTTTTCACATAGAGATAATATAGTGTTGTGTATAATTGTAACATGAAATAAGGATTTGGGATTTAATCCCTAAACATCCAAAGTATTCTCCAGAATTCATGATCAGTGAAAAATCCATCATAAAGTACTATTTGTAAGAATATTTTGGAACTCATATACAAACAAATTTTTTAGATTTTGAGTTGTAAATTCCATCTGCATGGTTAGATTCACCAATACTATCACCAATATTTTTTTTTTATAAATTTTGAAAGGGAAATTTAAAAATTCCTTTGAAATTTGCTTGCAAGCAAAATGTTATCATTTTTTTAGTGAATTTTTGTTAGAATGGATTTGAAATGAGTTTCTCTCAACATGGTGATTTTTTGAAATTTTTGTGTTCTTAAAATCTATGACCTCATTTATGCAAATCCAATTTTGAACTAGAGTCAATGCAATTTTGGCTTGGTCAACCACTTGACATACTTGCACATTTGTAATTTTAGAAAAATATGTACTCTAATAACACCAAATCCAACCATTAGATAGGACAACAATTTGATAAAGTATCTCCACAAATTAAGATGACTTTCATCCAAGTAGTAATGAGAATGAAACTCGAGTTTCAATCTATTCGTTGTCTAAAAAAACCCATCAGAATCCAAGTAAAAATGAGATTGAAACTTGAGTTTCAATCTGTTCATCATCCAGAAAGTAGATGTCGAAGCACTTAGGGGTTAAAAAAGTGTTCTTGAAGTCTTTTCTTACTTGGTGAACTTCTCAATGTAACAAAAAATCAAGGCAATTTCTTGTGATGATTAATCGAAAATTCAAACGCTTTGCAGTGATCGCGGAGGAGAATACATCTCCCAAGAATTCAAGCAACTATTCCAAGAAACAGGAATTCACCACGAGATGACACAAGCGTACAGTCAGAATGGAGTCAGCGAACTAGATTTTGAGAGTATAAACTAGATTTTGAACTGGGTACATGTGTTTTCTATGGTTTGGTATAAGAACAACGAATGTGACATTAGAGAATGTGATATTAAGCCGAACTAGGTGAGGAAATATGTTTTAAAACAATGGTATGCAGATTCGGCATCTGGTTGGTTGGTGTGACGGCGATGATTCTGAGTGATCCAATGCCTTTACCTTTGGCTGTTTTTTTCCTTTGACTGCTGGGTTTGGGCCACGTGTCCATTCGGCATTTGGAAGAATGTGTCACTGCAATTGGAACACTCCGTCCGACTGCAGAAGAAAAGCATTCTCGGACGGGATTGCTGCTGCTGCTGGGCTGCATGTTCAGGGTTGCATTTTCTGGGATTCGTATGATAATTGGGAGCCCATAAAATCACAAGATTACACAAATTTATAACCTCCAGCACTGAATTCAGGACTGATGGTCGTTATTGCAACAGTACATGATGATAGCAATATATGTGAAATCTAAACACAAAGACCTGCAACGATATTCTGAAAAGGACATGCATTGGCAGATAGTGCCAATTACAATCCACTCCACTTTCTTTTCAATTGAAACCATTGATGAGATTTCTAGAATGTATTCAAACTTGATTACAAATGCTTACATTACAGCAATTTGAGAAAAGTCTGAACACGAGAACACCATCTAGTGTACTGCAAAAGGACTTCCTCCATGCCTAAAATTCGATCACCACGTCACAAATATTACACACTCAATGCTGAAGATTATACATTGAGAGAGCAATACTGAACAGTACATACCCTTCAGAAGGTGATCTCTAAAAACTCGACCGTCTGCGGGAGTGCGGGTTTGCTGAAGATCCTTGGCCTGCACTGATAGCACACTGATGCTCGGAGTAATTTCCTCGTTTGGACGATAAAAATTCATGGCGGATTGACCTCAAGAATTACCGGTAATCACACTTCAGATTTCGCATTTCGATTCCTGAAACTTGGCCGACGAGATCCACACGACATACATTCCAGTGACCGTGGTTCCATTTGCTCCTCCGATTCTAAACCAGCAGTAGGTGACACTCTTCCGGTGGCAAACTTGGCAAAGGCGGGGAAAACTTGCGCCAGGATGTGCGAAATGGACCGAAACAAAACCACAGCAGTAACACCGTAGGACCATATGCACGCCACAACCGCGGCTGCCAACACCAGTCCAGCCATCTGGTCCATTCCCCCACTTAAGTCATCCACAAAAGATAAGTACGTGCCCATGAGGATTAACACCCCGAGTTGGCCAAACACCCGCTGCCATCGCCAGTCGTCCGAGATGTTCTGCAAGGAGTACCAAATTTCACCTTCTGTTTTGAGTTTGCCCAGCTTTCTCATCCTCTCAAAACTTGCGAGCTTTTCCGGGTCCATCCAGGCGTAGGCAATCTGCCGGAAGATAGACGACAGCACCGCAAACAACGACAGATACGAGTAGATCACTCCTGTGTTGTACATGACCGTGGGGCGCCATATGTGAAGGTCGCTATGGCCAATGGCTTCCATCATGGAGTAGCCCACCAATACTAACAGGAAGAGATGGATCACTTCGGAAATGAAATCTCCCCAATGTAAGTTCCAGAACCAGGCTTTCATGTACAACACACGTCTTTTGTTATTAAGAACTCTAACAAACGTCCAACCCCACCACAGGATCACTACCACTGCAACAATAAATTGGATGATGCCTTGCATCACTCCAGCCGCGGAAACCCCGTTTCTCACCGTCAATTTCCAGAATCTACATTGCAAATCATTTGAACGTCAGTGCACATACCCGGTCACAAGCAAGCAAGAACTACACTTCATTCTACTTAGTATATCCTCCTATATACACTTCATTCTACGTAACTCTAGGCTACAGAGTTTTATTGGGGATGTATTTTTTAACCTATGGTCATGGCGCTACTACATACTAGTCATGTTGACATGATTCCACAAAAATAGCCAGAAAAAGACCAAGTTTGCAGTAAAAAGCTAGAGTGGTTTGCTTTACGCGTAAACACAAAATAGAATCAAGAGTGTAATGACGAAACATTCACTAGGCCTCGCAACTAGTACCTGTAAGCGTAAAGTTCGTGTAAGTCGTTGTACTCGCAATTGATGGGATAAGATAACACCTTCGTGTCCACTTTCCAGAACAGCCAGTGCCGCCAGTACGGCTGATAGGACTCCACTACACCCAAATCGTAGTAAGGTCGGGGATCCAACCGCCCCTCAGTTTCGCTGTAGGAGAAATTGCTGAGTGACAAATTCGCATGACCAGGGTCTTCACAGAAATATTTAAACTTTATGGCAGGCAAATTCTCTGGCCAGACCTCAAAATACCCCAACACAGAATCATTTCGAAACTGGGTAGCCGGGTATAATAGGGGGTTCCAAACACCAATGATGCCAGGTAATTCCAGTGATGAAATTGTCAGGTTCCTGGCAGCTAAACATGCCTGGAAAATAGCCAAAAAGAGGACTAGTATCAGCAACGGAGCTGCAATCCTCTGCCTACCAGCACCCATGCTCCTTGAGTTCAGATTTAGGGTTTTAAGTTCTTCAGTGATGGTTGGTGCTCAGAACGGAGTACAAGGAAGCTCGTGCGGAGACTCTGCCAGGATCTGCAAGCCAAGCCAAAGCGTTAATCCCCGTCACCCATCGAGGTACATCATCTACTTTCGATTTAGAAATCCCAGACGAGATCAATGCCAATTTCCGGAACATGCCTAATAACTTCAATGTGCCCAGAAATTGAAGACTTTTAAGCTCTTGCAGGCTGGCTTGAGTTTCTTGCAGCGGTGGAGAAAGCGCATGGCAAAGCACTTTGGTTTCCCAAGCTTCATAAAAGTTTTACGAATCAGAGAGCACCAAGAATCGAGCCAGGGGTACAACATACCGACGAACTACACGGCGTAACATTAGGATAGTCGAAATTCGACGCTCTCTCAGCTCGTTTTGGATTGTTCTCATTCTTTATAAATAGGAAATCCAAAACAAGCTGAGAGAGCACTATACAGACACGCTATCAATATACTTACTGCAAAACACGATACTACTAACTGCCATAGCCGTTCGTCGGTACCGACAAGTAGTCAAATAACAGAGCAAACTCTTTTACAAATCAATCGGAAGTCGGGAAATTGCTGGCGTCGAATTCATCCCTCACACTATCATGCGCTCTCACAAACTTACGAACAGACATGGCCATAGCCACGGCCGATTTTCCAGCACCACCACAACCAACAGTCAACCGAAGCTCAGAGAAGCCATACCTTAACTGATGTGCTACGTCTTTCTCAGTCCCTCCCGAAGAGCGCTCAACCCCAAGCAATGGACTCTGAAAGAATTCCAAGCTCAATGCGGCCTCCCCAAACCACGACCACAGTAGTGCGGCTCATCACGCGAACTAAACTAACAGGCGACTCTCTTGCTCAGAAATTCTCCAATAGCAGATTGATTCCGCGACCCAAGATGTGCAAACTATACACGTTAAGTATGTTCTGTCAGCCCTTAGTGGATTCCAAAGATGAGGATCCAACGAGCCCATGCTAAAGAACAGCGATGTCTGCCGGAATCAAATGAGCATCTGAAGCGAATGAAATGATGAATCACGCGGCTATCATTCCCGAGCAGACTATGTGCACCAACGACGATTCAGTGTTCTATACTTCCACTTTCCAAAGTCAGTCGGGTTACCGACTGGACGAAGGTTCCACGACGCTGCGCCTCACCACAGAAGGTCAACATTCTCATCACGAACTGCTGCGTTGATGGATGGCGGGGGTTATTATTATTGTAGTCTCGTAGCTCTGTTCATGAACTGAGTATCCAGGAAATTCAGTCGTCCTGACACATTATCAGCGCGTTCACTATAAAGCAATCACAGTTAATGAAATACCTTAGAAATGACTCCGTCAGCAGGATGAACTTCATGAAAAGTGTGTGCCTAAATTACATTAGTGAAGTGGTCTGCTTCGGTACTTAAGTTTCGCGTTCGTCGTTCTTCATAGATACCGGTGGCTTCAAACGACTGGCTCTGCCTCTTCGGAAAATACAATCAGATTTTTCAGACTTCACCCTGAAATAACAGGCGAATATGACCCAAACGTTCAAGCAGATGGGCAATATGATGAAAGGCTGTCCTCCAAACTCTGAATCTGATAGGACCCGGATGCAAAACTTCACGTTCGCAGCAATAGTCTCCTATGTGCCTGCATAGAATAGATTTTTCAGAAGAGAGCTTGCGAGCTGAGAGTTAGGCATCCAAGTACGAGTGACTTCGAATATCCCTTGGGCAGACTCAGGGATTGCAGAGGTTTTAGCACCCAGATCTTCCAGACGGTGCCCATCATCAGCACATCCAGTGCTTTCCCGGCTGCCTTGTCGAACTTACGTCAAGGAACTCTTGAAGAAGGGCAATGCAAAGAGCCTTCCTCATTATGTAACGTCAGAGCCCCTTCTCACCAGGACATGAATATCATTCGGTGTTACAGTATCTCGAGCCAGAGAACTCCGACAGGATATTCAAGTGAACGTTCCTTAGAGAAAGAACAAGCTGAACAGACTGATTCAAGTGACCTAAGTTAGTCACGCACTCATGTCAATCGGCAGAATCAACCTGAACAAATGTTATGCCAGGCAGCTTTTACATCCTCAAGAGACGTTCGACGCCCAAAATCATGTTGAATGTATCATCGGTTGGCGTGTACAAAAGGGCCCCGTGATCTCAATTTTGCTATACTACAATATCCCCAGTAATATACAACTAAAGTGTAACTGAATGGTGCCCTTGGATTCTTTGGATACTATGCCCTCTTCACCTGCAGTAGTCCCTTCGTGGATTTCTTGTGGCCTCGTTGATTGAAATACTAATCAAGCAGCATGCTTGCAGGCATCGGTTGAAGTCTCAGCATCATTTGCTCTCCATTTCAAAAGGGGCATGATGCAAGTTTTCACTTCCCCAAATGCACTGCATCATTCTTTACTTCGATCCTCTTTCTAGCAAAACTACAATGCTCTTGAGAAATCGATTAGATCACCCGAAATCTTCCACTACTTACTCAAAATAATGAACACCATTTGAATGAGCGGAACCATTCACTGGTGGGTAACGGACAATATCGTCTGGAATAGCTCCCAAATCGAGGCCTTTTGCAGCAGCATCAAAGTGTTGGAAAAATGACGGCTCAACACTGTCCCAGTTGTTGTTTAGCTCCCCTGGCCGGGAAATCTTCTGCCTATACGACAATTGAAAGGCAATGTTCAATGAAGGCTTAAATTACAGAATAATGGATCAAAATTAGGACGGCTCTCTACCATAGAATGAATTTTGAGAAAGAAATATCTCTCAAGCAGTCCAAATATCGAAACTGCATATGCTAACAGTAAGTTACTCTTGCCATCATCTCACTGCTAGAGCATACCATTCCTGATCCTCGATCATGTCATCAGTCATGCCGAATGCTCTGAGTTCATCTGCTGAGTGATGCACTGTCAAGCTGTACCTGAATTCAGAAATTTTATATTGATCAATCTACCAGTAAAAACACAGTCACCAACCAAGCACATGCGGAAAAATGAAAACCTGGAAAAGACTATTGACTTTTCTTTCACTAGATGCAAGAACAACCATCCACATTCTCTACAGTTTAGGTGTATTAGAGCAGTTATCCAAGACATTCCTATACAAGCATTTTAGATTGATCCACAAGCTACAATTCTATCTGCATTTGTCGAATCGCCATGCAGAGGATCACAAGATATACCGGTCGTGGTATTCCTGAGACTAAGAACCGATCAGGCAACTAAAAGAGTTTGACAGCCACCGTTATATAAAAAAATCTCACCTGCCTCCAGGTCCAAGCTCCATAACTAGAATCTCTGTATTCCCAAAATTGAAGAGGCCCTCGAATTGCTGCACGGTCCACTTGTACCATCGCATCAAAAACACTCGAAGAGTAAGACCATGAGACACAAGAACCAGATTCATGTTCTTCGAGCGAGACTCTGGTCGCTGAAAGCGACCGACATCAATATCTGCTCTCAATGTTTCTCTAAAACCTGTATATTACCCCAACAAAAACATTACACCAGAATATTAGAAATCCAATTGAGATCGTTGTTATAAACATAGAACTCCCGGATTGAGGATATTCCTTGCTTTTCTTGTCCTCAAAAACGAAAAATCAAAAGAACAGTCACGTTGGCTTGCAATAATATACCAAACTATGAATGCACGAACGAACATTTAATCAATGACGATGTGCAACTAGTCTCAAGTTGGATTAAACCCAACTTCCAGATTTCTCATCAAATCTCATAAAAGAATAGACAAATAACAGATGCAACACTCTACGATGTCCTACGCTGGGCAAAAACGAACTTATGTACGTGTCAGACCCACTGAGCTGGACACTGAACGTATTGCAGAATCACTATCAGGTTTTCAAGAAACCAGGAAAAATAAATCGTACAGCACGTCATACTGCTACAGGTTTATGAGGTTTATGGGCGGTACCTGTAATGCGATCGTAAACATCTGCAGCCGATTCACCGTTCGGAAAACGATAGAAAAAACGACCATAGCGAAGCCGAATGGCTTTCTCCACCCTCATTCGCTCCCTGTCCTGAAAGTTACCTACACAACGACATTACATATTGGTCAACGCATTCCAAGAACATTTCGGGAATTTATATAGCGACTGAAATAGGTCCCAGCCTAAGCAAGACGGATAATGGATGCGATGATGAAAACATAAGGGGACAAAGAGCGACAGCAGGTGACACCCACCAAAGTCCTGCTCGCGCAATCGAGGCTCTTCCCTAACCCCTGCAATGCGGTCGCGCTCAAAGGCCATCCCAATTCCACGCAAAGTCTGCAACGTGCGCTTGTATGGTGAAACATAAAAGTAAGCTTTCCAGTCGACACTTTGGTCACACTCGATCAGTTTGCGTATATCCTGTCCGCACTTCACTGCTTGATTCCAACCTTTCTCCGTCAGACAGATTTTTGAATCAGGGATTCGTGTGTAAGCACTTTCATCGACATTCCCTAAACTTTCACCATGTCGCACAAGTATTATTCTCCGGGGCCGCGGCGGCATTCCTGTACCAAAACATCAATTCATCAGCTGCATGTGAGAATGGTGAAGTTAGTTATGAAGTGACTGGCATTCAGGTAACCTGAAGGATGAACCTCAACAATAAATCTCTCTGCGAGTTCTAACAGAAAACTATTACATAGAAAAATTAATAGTAAAACTTAAAAATACAAAAAGTAATAACCTACAAAGCAATATAGATAGCAAATGATAAAGAAGCTAACAAACACATTCCCCAATACCATATCAATCCATCCGTTCATAAAGTGAGCGAAATTGAATGCGGTACAAAGTAATGTAATAAACACAAATTGATTGGCAAACAAACAAAGCCTGCTTAATAGGGTAGATGTCTCAAGCGGTAAGCCGTCTATAGGTAATTCGCTGATATAGTTTGGTTCCAACAAGAAGGTGTGGATACGTGAATGGTCCCATGGAGAAGAACACAAATAAAATCGTTGATTCACATGCATTGAATCCATAGTCCATACACCCCTAGCACTGCGAGCATACTCGATCATACAACTGTTCCACAGTCTCTACTGAACTAAGCTACTCCACAACTCTGATGCTAAGAGTTGATTGTCTATGGCCTCGACAGCGAGCCGAAAAAGATAGACAGCATTGTTAGTAGAACTTCGAATCACATGTAGCAAGAGATGCAACCATTTGAGTGGAGATAAATCACTTTTGTGTTCAGCACATACCAGCATGCTCAGAGAAAAGGGAAGCAATCGTCGACTCTGAAAACTCCACAGGTCTGCCTCTCTGCCTGGCCTCCTGTTCCTTGTATCCCTGAATTAATCTCTTCACACCCTTATGACGCCAATTTAGCGAAGGAACCGAGTAAGACTCATACTGCAGAGGATTATACGGCAATTGCCCGGATGCTCGAGGTCTCAAAGAAAACGAATTGGTCGACCTCTCCATAACTCTAAAATTGTGAAGAAAGCATCCATTGACAGAATGCCGCACCCATGTGTTCCTCAATTCGGTTGTTGCCATGACTCCGGAGCATTGATCTCCACACCTGGAAATCATTAGGGCTGATATCCCGTCGCCAGCCAATGCTGGCAGCATCACCTGCCCTAATGCCATTTTCAAAATCTCCTTTGCGAGTAATAGTTACAATAAAGAGCACAGACACTCTTCAACACTCCAGGACAGAGCTTCGTTATCCTCCTTTCCACTCCATCAATGACCATCTCCAATCACATCGCCATCTGCCATACGGACACACAATATTTTTAATGTTATTACACCAAGATACTACATAATTTACCAAATATATACAATCTGCTCTTCAAAAAAGAATAAAAAATTATGAATTTTAAGAGGAATCGCATACTTTAACCTAGCCTCCTTCGTCCCGACGAAGGCACAAACAATTGAAATTGAATGACGAACCTTGAATTCAACAAATTTATGAGTTATTTTCGTCAGTCAGCTCCGGAGCTCCACACACGCCGGTCGCGTCTCTCAATTCAGTCACGTTTCTTCATCAGAAATTCCTCGAAACCGCCTCCTGTGCTCCACGCCATCGCTTCACCAATTCATCAACCCTTACTTTTTCAAAAAAGCATCAAAATCCTCCCAGCCACCAGCACTCCGTCACACCACGCTGAAAATCGGACTCCTCGTCACATTCATCGCTCCAGTCTCCACCTCCTTCACTTTCTAAATGTCAATTCCGCCACACCTCCTCCGAACGGAAGCACTTCCAGACCACTTGTCCGTTTCTCATGCACCCGCCCACGCTATCCACGCTTCAAGCCCCGGCACAAAATGCAATCCTATACCAATTCCAGAGAGATGAGTGCAATGCCGGGATGCAAAATCCTCGAGTCATCTCCGAATCATCCTTAAGAATCCAGCGTCGATTCCGTGCAATCCGTGCAACCTCTGAAAAACAACAGCTAAAGGAGACGGCGCGAGACTGCCGTAGCCGATGGGCAACAAACGGTGACCCCACGAGCCTACAGAAGCGACTTACTGTGTGCCGTCTATCGCCCGTGACGCTTCCAGCCTCCCAGTTACGGCACATGACGGCAGTTGATTGTGAGCCGTACGAATTCCTCGTTCTTGACAGTCGCTTTCTGGCGCCGTTGGACGCCGTTCGGCCGGTAAGATGTGGTCTCCTGGTGGGAGTGGCGTCAACAAGGGCTGCTTGTGGTTGGTGGCTTTTCGACGTGGGAATTGACGGACACCCTGCTCCAACAACAAGCACGGAATCTGGAATGTTCCTAGATATTGATACTCTGAATAGGGATCCTTTTTTAGATGTTGACTTGGGGAATCTAGACTTTTGCCAGATATTGTGAATGGTGTTACGATGATTTGGCATTGGTGTATCAAACTCTCAACCGAAATATGCTCACGTTGGGTGTCTATTTGCCACGAGATTGTTGTGAAAGTATTCCATCCTTATTTATTTGAATGAAAGGTTTTCTTTGTTGGATCACAAAAAAATTCTTTTTGGTGTTTGTTGTTTGATATGTCACTCAAAGAGCATTGTCACCCATCCATCAAGACATCATACATTGACAAATTATGGATGAAAATTGAATAATTAACCTTTGAAGAACGTTGGGGTTGAAAAGTGGTTGATGGATGACTTCATTGTTCATTTTAAAATAGAGTATACACCTATTGGTTTAACAATTGGAGTTGTTTGGGTGACTACTTTGGTCATGGGGGGAGGGGTGGGTCCTTTAATCTATGAATTGGAATGACATTCAAGATGTTTATTGTCAATTGGATGATAGAGAATCCTTATGTGTTAAGATAGATGGTGTCTTTGGAATTTTGTGTGAAAAGTAGAGGTTCATGCATAGTAGTTTGACCTCCAATGAATGCTCTTGGATTTTATTAAGCTAATGATTCACAGAATACCAAAAGGGATGATTTCCATTGGAACCAATCCATCCTTTAAAGATTAAGGGTTAATGTTTGGATCCATCTACAAATTCTCTTTGCTTTAGGGCATCTCCAATCTAGTCTGGAATTTATCCCTTTAAATGAACTTGTACCTTTTTACTGTTTTATAAATTAGAACTTGAAATTTTTATCATTAAAAGCACATCCCAAAGTAATTTGAATAAGTAAAAGAAAATTCAAGTTTAAACATTGGACAATGAAAATAAACCACTTCCAAATTAGCTAAAAGATATACTTATAGATCGAGAAGTTGAAAGATTGTCAGAGTCAAGGTTCTTTCGACAGATAGTTTGACAACACAACGAATACGACGTCCAACACATTAAGTAGACCCTCTTGTCCATCTAATAGAGTCAAACTTAGCTTTGACTTTTAAAAAAAAATTCACCCTGCCCGTGAGGCCATTTGGATGCCATGTGGCATCCTGAAGGGGTGCATGTGGGTGTGGGCGACCTTGGATGTGGGTGACCATGGGTGTGGGCGACTATGGGTAGGGCGACTTCGAGTTCAAGTTGGTGGGCGACCGTAGGTGGGGAGTATGTGGCGACCTACGAGGCAAAGACACGAAGTGGGAGCCTAAAGAGAAGTAATGCCCCTCAAATACCCACAGTCACCCCAAAAGACCCGCAGTTGCCTCCCAGGGGACACACACACACCCTTGGACCCGCAGTTGCTCCGTCCAAGACCCGTAGTCGCCTCCTTAAACCTGAATGCACCCTACCAGACCCGTAGTCACTCCCCGAGATCTGTGCGCGCCCCCTAGAGACTGCCGGTTCAACTGGTGGTAGCCCACCCGCACGCGCCCCATGACCAACTCTCACCTGCACTCACCCCACCTATATATCTACTCGCCCGAGACCTTTTGGGCACCTTTCATTGAAGCTTCTTGTCTTGTATCCTTTAGTGGCTACATGCGTGAACCTTGAGTATTTACTATTTATTACATTCATCCACCCTTCTTACCTTACTAGTTGTGGACCACCTAAACTCCCAAACAAGTTTTTCGAGCCTTACACACGACAATCATTGATGGCTAGTAGAGTTAACAATGCCAAGGCATTGCCTATCTCTGCTGTTGCATAGAACACCAGGGCATTACAAAAGGTTGCCAAAGACAAACATCGCAAGCGTAGGGGCACTATTCATCGGAAGTGATTGCACGTGCTCAATAGTGACACCCACCTTGCTTTTAAGGGTTGGAATAAAGAACATTAGAGAAATTTTGGACTCTCCGGAGGATTGTTAGGAAGTGCCGGTAGAGACCCTCACTATATTACATTTATTTAGTTTGAGGAATTTTTCCCCTATTTCTGCACTTCGTCACTTCCAAATGTTAGAGCATTCACTGTCAAGTACTATAAGTTAGGGTTGTGACAAGTGTTGTTTTGATATTTGAAAGCACCCCCGAAGCACCTCCCTCTGACAATTGTGGAATAGAAAACTGAAATATACTTTTAGAACTCCCGATATTCACACAAGGTGAATCTTTGTTTTGTCAAAAAATTCCCTCTCTTGAGTAGCTTCAATAGGCTCCAGAAATAGATTGGTTTGTCAAACCCTGGTAGCCCTCTAAAGAGTCCAAACTTTCTCTAATGACTAGAGCCTTAGACAATATAAACCTGTGAAGACTACATCGAGTGGTGCCACATCGGCAAGTTCTTTCCTTTATGGCGTCATCATTATAATTGGCACACCAATAAGGCCAACTTGAAGTACTGTGAGAATCCAACTTTCCTTCAAAGATACTTTGAATTATCACAAGTCCTCTACAAAACCGCCTTTGTAGATAGGAACGAGGTCCCCCTCTTCCTTGCTAGAGGAGCATATGTTGAGGTCGCTCTAAACAAAGAGGTTGATTGGAGCACAATCAAGGGAAGTACATATGTAACTCGTCCAAAGAGTGGTTTCATCCCAAGAGGAGTTCTAGCCTTTCCCGAAGGGGGACTTGGTCCTATTCGAAGCGCATACAAAACACAAATCCCTGCCATTGAGGTTGACACTGAGGAGTCTGAAGAAGATGATGACTCTGATGGTACGTGCGTCCATAGGGTAATACGAATCGTGGAGCAATTTGTTTGCCCCACTAAGGTTCAAAATGAAATTGTAGAGGGACCCACGACATCCACAGGACAACGACCAAGGCAACCATCTAGAGTACAGCATTCAACAACATAAGTGGGACCCGCATCGATTCCAACAATAGTTCCTAACCCATCGTTGCCAATATAGCGCAGGAAAGAAGTCTTCGACTTCGGGCCTGATGAGGACACGGCTATGGAAGAAACTGACCATGTTCCCATTTCTCCATCAACAATGGGCTCGAGCAACGACAGTATGACTTTGGCAAAAGCTCTCGACCTCCTCAAGACCAAAGATGCCAAAATTTCTTCACTATAGAATGAAATGAAGAAATTGCAATGTAAGTGTGAACACAAAAGTACACTCATCCCTCAACAAACTATAGAACTGCAACGCCTTCGTGAGAAAGACCATGACACTTTCACTTTGTCGGATATGGATGACGCTTTTGTTGAGCACAACCTCCAAAATGTGGACAAGGTTGTGGGGGACCTTACCAACCATAACCTTCAACCTTCTCCTCTTGCCAAGCGCACTAGACGCTCCCCCATCATTCCAAATACATTTCCTACTATTGTCACAAGATATACTACCAATGATACAATTGACCTCAATGGGACCCAAGACTCTCTTTCGTTTCCTGTGGTTCCATCAATTATTCAATTGGAGAAAGACCATGGACTTCACGAAGAAAAGAAGATGCTTCGAAGAAAGTTGATTGAGTTGACTGCCACATACTACCATTGGAAGGTCGCTTGCATTTTCTCCGTGGATAGATCCCAAAAAGTTGCAAAGGAGCTAGAGAAAGTTTCCAGAAACTTTGTTGCAAATGCTCCTCAACAAGAGAATGGACTAACATCATGGGCATTGTTGGAGGACATGTTTCCCAGTAACATGTGCACGGTGGAATTGCCAAAAAAGGAGGTCATAGATTGGAGCAAAAATGGTTGGGACCACTATCATACACACAGTGCAGTATAAGTACCATTACAACACCAAAACGTCATAAAATGACTTGAAATATCGTCCCAGGGGATCCTAGACTGTTACTACAAGTTGAGATTATCCGTATTACCAACTTAAGCTCTCTCTTCACCTCTTTTCTCTCTTTTTCGGATTACTACCTTTCCGAAATCCAATCCAGATCCTCTCCTTTCCGGAATCCGGATCTGTCTCTTCTCGCACATATTGGTTTTTGGTGCCTCTGTTTTGCCCTTAGAGGGTCTGCCTTTGATCTTGTAGAGGGGTAGGGACTCACTACTCGTATTCCTCACTTTTTCTCTCTTTAAACTACATAAAACACACTTAGACCAAATGTTGCACTAGATTAGACCAAGAAACACTCTCACAACTTCTTGGATGGCCAATCCGGAAGGCAAGTCACTCAGAGCCGTAACAAGTCCTATCTACTACAACGACAAATCAACAGAAACCATAACCAATGGGGGATTGTTAGTCCTTCACTAGATTGATCCTAGAGTTTGGCAGACCTTCCGGGGATAATAGGATGGAGATTTTTCCGCTAGCGGTTGCTTATCTTCGCACGAAACCCTTCTTGGTATTCCGGATTCGCACCCACGCCACTCCTTGCCGGATTTTCATTCCAATGTTTTATAGACACCACACGCAAGACCTTATTCACAAGTCTAAACTACGTCACAAATGTTCCCTCCCAAATCAAATCTAGTCACCTCAAATCCGGATTCCTCCTTTCCTCCTCCTCTCTCTTACACTTCAACGCTCTCACGAGCAAACACAAAAAAGCTGGATATACGATAGATCAATTCCTGAATGTCTACTTGGTGGCTCACATTAAAGAAAGGATGATAAGATAACAACTCTACGCACTAGGATGGAATGAGAGGGCAACAAACATGCCCCTCACTTAAAAACCCAAAAACCAAAAGCCAAAAGCCACCCGGAAATCCAAGTGACCAATCACAGACTTTCCGAGAAACCCGGAAAGTCAGATCCTACAAATACGGAACCTAGGCCCACGCTTGGAAACCTGGATCAAATTCAAAATTCAAATCCTAACTAATTGCAATCCTAACTACTTCGCCTTTTGCGCCTTCTTTTGACTGCTCCCACCTTGACTTGATGGTGCCCGGATGGATGCCCTCGGAGTTGCTTTCGGAGTTGCCTTCACCAAAGTCATCCTCAACGTTGCCTGGGTCTGGATCTTCTGGATTTCCAGAGGCGAGTCTTCCTCTTCCATGTCCTCCTCCTTTTCTTCCTCCTCTGATCCGGTTTGGTACTCCTCTTCTTCAGATTTCTCAATTTGAGTGATCTCCCTCTCGTCTTCTTCTTCTCTTGGAGATGTCTCATCCAGCACGATGGTGGTCCTCTCCTGTTTGGGTTGAGGTTGTTGCATGTGTTTGAAGCTTTCCAGATGAGTCCGGGCTAGATTCATCAGTCCTCCAATCCGGTCCGCCAAGTCACTCCGAATAAGCAACCTGGGTGTCTAAAGGGTTTCCTTCTCAAGAAGACGGATCATCGGAATCGGTGGCGAGATGGTAACTTTCGGTTGCACCAACTCTCGTGTTGCTTCCGGCTGCTTGGTTGGCTCCCGAACTGTCTTCACATTCCCCTGGATGGTCTTCTCCAACTGAGTTCAGAAGGGCTCTGTTGAATGCCAAAGAGTCTCTTTAGGAACTTCCGGTCTGGATGGAAGTAGTAGCGATGCTATTAATTTCACTTGAGTTTCTGTGTCAAAGTGGATTTCCGGAAAGTGGAAAAAATCCATGACCCGATCCGGATCAATCCGCCCTAAGAGCTGGAGCATCTTCTTCAACACGGAATCCATCCCCGATGAGAAGTTGACCAGGATCCGGACTACCTTGGATGCGGTCACATGTCCTTCTTCTATTAGCCGGTTCTTGACAAAGGAGGCCTTGATGATGAGCTCCGCGGGTCTATCCACCAGATTGGATAGGTTCTTAACACGCTGTAGAGCTTCCTTTTCCCTTTGCTTTGCTATGGCTAATTCCCCTTGTGCCCAACTCAATCTGAATTGGAGGTCATTCTTCTCCTTCTCCAGATTCTCAATCTACTTCTCCTTTCGTCCCAGCTCTTCCAGATTCGGAAGTTTCTTCACTGCGTTGAGTATCTCCTCTAGCTCGACCTTCAACTCCTTGTTGATCCTCCTAAGAAGATCTGCCAAATTCTCATGGTACTCCTGCACCTACAAGACCCAGCTGAATCCAATTTTGAAGAATCTCGAAATGTCTTCCTCTGGCTTTTCTGGAACCTTCTCCGGAACAGGGAGTTTCCCTCATGAAGCCAGATCGGTAGATTTCCTTCGTCTCCAATCTATGAGCTGCTCCTCCTCTTCCGGCTCTTCCTCTTCTTTGAATGTCAATTGCTCCGCCTCTACTTCATTCGTGAGGCCATAATGTAGGATTGTGGATCCAGTGTTGTACTCTACTATTTCTGCATCACTCAAAAGTTCTGCATAGTGGTAGAGGTGGAATAGGTAAGGACCAATTGGGCTAGTCTTTGCCTTTCCTACATTGGCAGCAAGCTTGGAGACTACTACTCCAATGACTTTGCCCCAATTGACCATTCTACCCTCCATGGCACCAAAAATGGTGTTAGCTACCGTAACTGTAACTCGGGTAGGCTTTTCCGGATACAAGATCGGAATAAAGAACTCTAAAACGTGCTTTTGCCTCCCATCTAGAGAGTCACTAATGGCGTACCCTTCCTCAGAATGGGCTACATTCGTGAACTTCCCTATCGCGAACTTATCAGTTCGGGAGGCTAATCTGGATCCTTTCTTGGGGAATCCGTATACCTTTGCCCAAACTTCATCTGTCCAAGTTCTGGGTCGCCCCCTCACTATCAACTCATACTAATTCGAAGCTCCTACAATGAGCTCTTGAATCATCCGATTGTTCTTTATAGTCCATGGCCTAAGGAACAGGCCAATACACCCTATCTTGCTTAGGTCGTCTTCTAATTGTGATTGGTCCCTCAGCCTTTCCAGAATGGTTGGACAGACCATCTGTGCCGTAACTAGTGGTTTACAAATATCTCCCTCTACCATCGTAAATTGGAACTAACTAAATTGCTAAAATGAACACTAACTCACCACTCTTTTATTCAACTATACGAGCGCAAAACTGCTGCGAAAAAAAGAGGGAGGAGAAATGGGAGTGGCGGGGTTAAATACCCATCACCCTACCAACCTTTCCAAAAGCAGACCATTTTTCCATAACAGTTCCCTAGATTCCTAGACCGGAATTCTAGATTGTAGGCTGTCGCTATCCGGGTTTCCGGAATCCGGATCCGTCCTGGACCCTTTAACAGAACACCTGGATCATCCTCTCTACCTTAATGCAATGTTTAGGCTAAGAGAATTCTAATTCTGTTTGCCTATTGGAAAATTTGAAAATTTCCATACTATTATAGACCTATTTTATACTAACTTGGTAGATTCCGAGTTTCCGTCTCGCAACAATCCTCAATTTAGCCAAGTGTATCAAAGATTTGATCACACATTGGAGATAGACCATAGAATTGACTTAGTTGGGATGTCTAATTAAGTATAGGTGATTCAATTAATAGAATTTGCAATTGGGACAATAGGTTTATTTTTATCAATAGCATAACATTGTTAATGTTCATTGGAGGTACCTTAGCCTTTTCTGAAATGAGGAGATCCCTCCCAAAAACCATGGATTGAGTTCTTAGAGTATCATCAATGGTAAACCAGTAAACAACAAAGGTACATTAGTTTGAGGTCTCATTAAAGATCCCTCAAAAGAAAAGGCACCCACTAGCGTTTGATGAGCTCTAACGAAGAAACCATATTCCAAACCTTCAACTTTCCACATTCATTTGGCATGATTTGTTGATGTTGTAGCAATGTGTTAATGTAGTTCCTGCATTTTTTGAGCTCATTGTCATTTTGACAAACAAACTTTCACAATGAGCTCAAAAAATTTTACATTAATTGAAATTCCTTTCATCCCTCCTTTGAGTTTGAAAATAATAATTTAAATTTAATTTCTTTCATTACGCCCCTCCCCTCCCCCTATTTTTAATTTTGAGAAGCCATATGGTTTGGCATTCTATATGGGATTTATCCCAGTCCATCATATCTTGTATCCGTGTTCAGTACCCAATACCCAATCCAGTATAGTATCTCATATCCCACATCCATATCCAAAACTAGTACAATATCCATATCCATATCCAATACCCAATTTTGGTATAGTATTTTTATCCACATCCAATATGAGAACAATATCCCGTATGTGTATCCAAGTTGTTTTTTGAAATCAACGTCATTGGAGGGGGGGATTTAAAAAAAATATCAACAATTCTCAATTTTGGAAGGGGGGGGGGACAAAAAGGACATAATGCATCATTTTGTTACATTGTAGCATTGCCCTCAAATTGTTGTGTGGCATTTATTTCCATTTTCCCTCAAATTGTAGTTGGAGATTGTTGACAATGGAGTAGTGGTGAGTCCGGGTATAATGATTTGAGAAAAGGCACTATCAACCTTGAAAATTCACATGCCCACTTTTAGTTAATCCCTGAGCCCCCCAAAGCCTCAAATCTAGCCTCCCCAAAATGAAAAGTTCCCATGTTTGACTATTATAATCTTTTCAAAGATACAATGAAATCATTTGTCTTTTCTCCCACAACTCCAAGCATGACTCTACTATCAATCAATATGCTCAATTTTTGTGGATCTTGTTTTGGGTGACAATTTGATTAGAAAAAAATTCAAGAAGGTGTTGATTTCAAAAAACATGCTTTGGACGCTCAAGGGTTAAGGAATGACTCAATTGATCACCTCTGGCATGAAATAGGTGAAGATGGGATGTGTAAAAAAGTCCTTTTGTGTTTTTCATTAATTTATTTGAATTTCATTAAGAGGTATTATTTAATCAATAGTTTCTTGAAATGCATTGAAGCATGTTGAAATGAAACTCAACATTTTTTTTGTAACAAGTGAGGGTCTTTGCAAGAAACACCGAGTGTTTTCTATAGCATTTTGGCGAAATCTGGATTTCAAACTCGGAGTATTATGAGTACTATGAGTACTAAGTAGTAGAACAATTACAAACATTGATTGGAAAAATTGACGGTTGAAAGTACCATTCCAAGGACTATGGACTACTTGCAAGTACTGAAACAATACAGACTATGTGAAAAAAAGATAGATTGTCACAAAAAATAGATATGATGAGGTATAAATTAATAATAAATAGAAAATCATGAACAAAAAAACAAAACATTGGCCATTTGTAAGGACTTGATGGTGATCAAATTTCACCTAAAAATGAAGTCGAAACCATTTTTGATGTTTAGAAGTATTTGTGCAAGGGAGATGTGGAGGACATAAAATAAAATATTTTTAGATGCCCCTTAGTAGGCATATGCCCACCTAGTGTGGGAATAGACCACCAAAATTTCAACTCTACATCATTCAATTTGGGTACTCCAAAGATAGTGAAAACCCCTCAATCTCAATGTGTGACAAATTAACAAAATTGAACTTTAATATAAAATGTTTTTTTTAATTTCTAGAAAATCAAGGATCTCATTACCATCAAGTTAAACATCTCCAATAGAAATTTTATGTTCATTGGACTTGTGCTTCAAAAGTTAGAGCAAATGATGACAACATCACTCCAATTGTAATAGAGAATAGGAACAATGTTTCTTGCAATGACCTTGATAGTTTTGGATTTGATTGAAATATTTTGTTTAATCAATAGATTATTTTCCTCAATTTCCACAATTTCATGTTCCAATAGAATTGAAGAATGATATCAAATCATTTCAATTATTAGAATTTTATACAAGAAGTCCTAAGCTAACAATTGGATCTTAAATGTACCCTCCATAGCCTTTGATGACCACAATATATTTTACTTCTGCAAACTTGTTCCCAATTAGATGCGCACCAAGGATTTTCATGCACCAAGGATTTTGAAGAGGAAGAAATCTTTTGTAAATCCAACACATCACCATGCTCCTCTTCCATATTAGCAACTATAATTCTAAGGATTGACTACTTTTTCTTCATCGACTACATTGGAGGAGTCGTATTCACAAAGTGCTTCTAGATTTTAAATTGAGGGCCCTAGTTTCAATAGGTGGTTTCTTTCAAAATTGACCAATAATGCAAGAAGAGGAAAAAACTTTTGTTTAGGGTACTTGAGTTTGAATTCATACAACTCTAAGACACATGCAATACATTTGCAAGTGAAGTTCTAGATTCCTAAACAAACAAGAACTATTAGAAAGTTGTGACCAAAACAATAGAAAAGCAACAAATTTTTGTTGTTTTGGGCACTAGTATGGGGGGTCAGTGTGTTAAAAAAATAAGGATATAGGTGCGAACAACCACTATTTTATACAGGGGTATGAATTATTTTTTAATTTTTTTTTCACATACTATCATTATGTAATTTTCTAATGGAACCTATTATTCCATACCATATAGTACATTAAAGACGTTCAATGCCATTTTCGATACCCTATATTACTCTAAATCCATTTATAATTTTAGCCCCCATTTTTTTAACATACCCTATCATTTGTTCGCACATATGTTGCTACTCCAATTGCTCACTACCCCCCCCCCCTTGGGCATTGGTGGTCACAACTTGATAAATTTAATAGAATTTTGTAAAAAGTTCAAAGATTTTTGTTGTTTTAAGCACTTCGATTTTTTTTTAACTAAATCAATACAAATTCAATAAATTGTATAAGTAATAATTAGTTATCTAGACATGCACATGTGAATTCAAGCATATTGTATTGGTTGAAGAATGTGGGTTGTGAAAGCAAGGTTTTGGGTTCAAACCCCAACTCCAATACATGTATTGACGTGGTAGTTGCAGTCGTTGTTGATATGGAAGTAGTCCTATCATTGATGATGCTCATGTGGCAATCACTCAATGTTCCTCCATGGCTTGACCAAATTAACAAAATAAAACCACACTTTTTTATTTGATTTGGTTTGATTCTATCCAAAACATATCCAAAATGACTGAAATAGACAACAAATTTTAGTTAAATTTTTGTTGTTTCGGTTACTCCCTTTCTAATAGTGAACATAAGCTTATAAACTCCAACAAACTTTGTCACATCACATGTAATAAGATGCTATTTGGTTTCCAAAGATGTCACAAGTCAATCCTCCTTCCCCAAAGCTTGTTCTTTTGATAATGATATAATGTTTGTACACTCTTTCCCTTAATGAAATAGATTTATGATCATTGCTTTGGATTGGATCCTAGTAAGGGTGAAGAAAATTGCAAACTAATTGCCTCTCTTCCCTTTTCAAATTAAAATGGATTTGGTTGTCACCATTTAGCTTCAACTTTAAGGAGATTTGACTTCTACAACAAACAATGAAAATTTGTAATGCAAGGGGACCCAAATATCAAGGATGGCAAAAAAAAATGTTGTTGATATGAGTCCATTAGGGCTACATAAAAAGCCAAAATTGGATCCACATGGTAGTAATGTCATTGTTGTGCCTAGTGAAGAGATCCACTAGTGATGTTCTTATTCAAGTGAACTTAAAATCCAACCTAGTCCAATGCATAGTCCAACCATTGTCCTTGAAAACCAGGCTTTGATTGACAATTGTAATTATGGGTGTTGGTAGGGCCCTTCCATGAACCAAATTATTATCACCTTCTAGTTTAGAATCTATAGCTTTCTTGTGAGTTGGATATAGGCCTATTGTTTCAAAGCCAATTTTAATGCTTAGTGAATTGCAAGCATTAATGACATAGCTCAAGAAAACATTTCAACAAGACTAGATTTTGTCCAATAGGGATTTCTATTTGTGGATTTCTTCTTTATTATAAAGTTCAACTTGAACAATTGAAATAATATAATTTCAAGTATGACTTTGATACAAATTTCTATAGTATGCTATCCAATCAATACTAAGCTTTTAGTCCATTAGAGATTGTATGTATGTATGTACATATATAATAAAAAGACACACTTCATGAAGCCTAACTAATACGTCTATTGTCCCATTTAAAGAGGTAAAGGATATCATATCTTTTGGAGAGCACCTACACAATAATCAAAGTCCAAAAGAAGAAGGGGACTTTTAATTCCATCTTGGTTCAAATGTAGGTTAACAATAACATCATTTGGTCTCTATTACACAAACATGTCATCCAAACTCATCTTCCAAGATTCCTCCCTAATTTTAATTTAAAAAATATATAAAAGTAATTTATTCACTATAAATGATAAAAATTTAAAAGTGTTGAATTCATAATTTGTAATCCGAGACTCCCAATGGAAAGGAGAGCTAAAAAAACAAAAAAACTAATAGGGGACAAGTTTAAGCCTCAAAGTAGGGGGCAAGTTTTTTAAATCTATCCCGAAAGAAAAAAATTCTCACCTCATGGAAGGCTCGGAGGATTACTATAACGAAATCCCCACCACCCTTCGACGAACGGACAAATGGACGAACGATGGACGGACGGACGGACGAGACGACGAGACCCAGCTCCCCCTGCTTTTCCCTCACCAAGGCTTCCAACAAGGCTTCCAAAAATGACATGAGAATTGCTTCTGTGCCTTGCAAATGATCACCTTTCCGGTGAAGCCGAGCTTTCGATTTTGCAGGAGAGGAGGAGCACCACAGGAGCAATTTTCATGATACCGAAATCGCTTAGTAGCCAACGGGGCTTTAAATTTTCGCAACAAAGTGTGCAAATTATTTCATTCCTTTGTTCGAGAGTTATGTGTGTATGAAGGCGGAGCGGCGGGAGATGATTGTGAATTTGCTCCCCAAATCAAAGTTTCGAAGGATGATGATGGACGGCGGCAGAGGTGCGGGAGCAGCAGGTGGAGGCGGAGGTGGAGGTGGAGGAGGTGGTGGAAATGGAGCAGCGGGGGATTTGAGCATGTGTTACCAATGCGGGAATCTTATTGAGAATCATGTGACCTATTGTCATACGTGTTACGACCTGCGATCGGAGAGCGACTTTCGAAACGAGCAGCGGTGGCGGAGTCTAGAGAGTGATTTCCTGGCTGTGCAGGCGGATTTGCAAAAGGAGAGGGCCGGCACGAAGCGGTTGGAAGAGACGTTGCAGTCGTTTAGACATATGCTGTTGCAAGGGATTCATGCGGATGTTACTATTGAGACCGGGGAATTCGACAAGACTCCTGCACATCGCGCTGTCCTTGTGAGTATACACACTCACCCATATCTTGTTTTCTCTGCTCCTAAGAGCTTAGGGTTACGCAAAAAATTGAGGAGAAAGGTGAGGATCTTGTTTGCGTAACTCTAAGAATTGTAACCAACATATAGGAGTGTGATTCTTGAGAGATCACTATAAAGCTGTGGAGAGATCAGTTTGGGTACACGAACGAATTTTGTTAAGGTCAATTTTTCATCAATATGTATGGATTACTTATGCAATTTCAAAGTGGGAGGTTGCAGACCACTATTCTTTCCCATTTCCATTTCAAAGATCTGTGGCCATAGACATTTAGCCAAGTCATTCTTACACCTGTAGCTAATGAAGGCCAAGAAGTTTATGGATAGATGAGTTCTTGTTGGGTGAAGGGGTTGGTATTGGAGAGGGGGATCACGACCCTAACGGTTTTGGTGTTCTCTACCTTCATATAATGTTTTTATCATGATGAAGGGAAGATTCTTCTTCTGCCCACTTTGCAAAGAGTTGAAGTTCATGTCAGAAACTGGAGATTAGAAGGTTACGTGCTTGGTGTTATTAAACTGGCATGGAATTCAGTTTTTAGGATCATATCTAAAGTGTCTATCTTCATAATACCCTGACACGGGAATTTTTGGGGAGTCAGGCTAGCAGGTCTCCCGTATTCCGAGCTATGTTCGAACATGAACTGGAGGAGAAGACTTGTGCCCTCATACGTGTCGCTGATGTGCCCACCCAAGCTATGCGTGCCCTTCTACTCTACCTCTACACAGGTAAGCTTGTTCGTCTTGTTTAAGTCATAGTTTACATCCAAATAAAAGAACTGGATCGTCACTTACAGTCTTGAATGGCTTTGAGCCTTTTGAGTGCTTAAAACTTGCGATGTCATTGGTATAAGGTAGAGGACACTAAGACCATTAGGAACTCACCCTGTCTGCTAAACTGACCGATGTTACTAATAGAAACAAATCTACTCATTCCGTTGGTTCCACGTATTAGCAAGTCGTATAAGTATGACTTGGCTAAATGTCTATGGCCACTGATACTTGATTGGAATGGGGTTGTCTACTGTCACTTTAGTGATCTACAACCCTTCACTTTGGAATTGCATATATAATCCATACATTGTGATAATATTGATCTCTACGGAGAGCTGTGGAGATATCACAAGAGCCAGAGTCTCGGTGAACTCCCGAGAATCACTTCTGCATATTGGTTAGAAGTGATAGAACGCAAGTAGTATCCTCTACCTAGATATTCTAAGACGTTAAGCCTACTGTATATGCAGGGGATCATGACACAAAAGTTATGAAGGAGCACGGCATGGCGCTTTTAATTGCTGCTCATAAGTATGATATCCCCGACCTCAAGAGGGTGTGCGAATTGGCAGTTGCCAATGCAGTTCATCATTCCAATGTGCTGGACATTCTTCAACAAGCACGTTTGTACGATGCAGCGTTAGTGAAAAAGGCTTGTGCGGAATGCATTGCCCAAAATTTGAAGCAGGTAGTTTATACCGAGGAATTTCGAAATCTCATATATAGAAACGATGACCCGGAAGCTATATTAGACACGATTCAAGTTCTTGCCGGTCTTCAATAGCCTCGATCTTGTTTTCCTCGTCTCTCTAGAGCTTGATGAAGGGGAGGAGTAATATACCCTGATGATTTTGCTGATCTTTTCACTCCTGAATGTCTACGCTTCCTTCTACTGGTTCATTTCAATCTTACGAAACAGATCATTTTCGAGTATTTTCTAAAGGATGGCCTGTGGTAGACGTTTAGCTCGATTTCCTATTTGGAAATAGCCTGAGTTGTATTCAACCGCCAACTGGACAGAATGATTCAAGGATCCGTTGCATGGAGGACACACAAGACTGGGAAACTTGAACTGAAAATTGACTTCAGTTCACTGGGAAACTTATCGAGTTCTTCAAATTGGCAGTCAGTTTCTCAAATGTCAAAATCTAAGAGTTAAGCTTTGCCAAGACGAACTTGAACTTTGCATGTAGTGTTGGAACAGTGTTCTTGTCTCGTTAATTGCTACAATCGAATTCTATCTTAACCCTGAAAGCAGGAAGCCTATCACTGTGAAATCAAGCTCATACTCTCTTCCTGTGTATAATCTATTTGAGTGGAATTTTGTTTTGTTTGTTTTAGAGACAAAATCGTCTGTTTTCTACAAGTCATAAATTTTTCTGTATTTTTCGATAAAAAATTAAAATTACCATGATTTTGGGGGCAGAAAAGAGAAGGAAAATTCATATGAAATGCATATATGTCTCAAGAAATCCGAAAAATTTCAACATAGGTGTAATTATGTTGTATACAAGAACATAATAGTGTAAATAAAATTTTCATGTCATTTTATAAATAGAAATTAATAGATTGTAATAATTACTCAATGTTTAGAATTTTTAAAAAGGAGTAGAAACTAGATTCAATTTAACTCCATTTCATTAGTTGGCTAAATGACCCAAAAGATAATTTGCATGACACAAAATTGGATTTAGAATATTGGTGTAAGAGTTGCTAGAATACACTAAACATTCATCTTCTTGGATTTGTGGTACATACATCTAAATTAATTGATAAAAATGTAAGTCACCTATGACGATGTTCTTTACTCATCCTAAATATGAAGGAACAAAGGTATCATAGCAAAAAAATTTAATTGAAAACATTGTATTACATTGTCCAACAACTTCCAACTATTATCTATAAACTAGATCTAGACTCCTTAGACATTCCAGAATTAAGTCTATTTAAATGAGTCTTTGAAGCTTGAGTGGCCTTCATAACATTGTTAACCAATGTTGGAGGGGTTTCTTTTGGCATTTTATAAAAATGGAGAAACTCCTCTCATGTCATTGGCCCAAGCTATGACAATTGCACTATAATTTAAACTTAAGGGCCCCCAAGGTATCCCTAGGATCTTAAGAGGGGTGAGAAGGGGGGGCAAGAAAAGACCAAGAATGGTATTCTTTACATGTAAAAATAACCTAAAGTTCCATTTTGCTCAAGACATTAATCCCATAAGAACACATGCTTACAAGAATTTATTATCTCCATTTCTATTAACACCATTTTGGCACTAACAAAGAATGAAATATTTTAGTTTAATGTTTTAGAGATGAAGTTGTATGTCTTATAGAAGTCATAAAATTTTCAAATTTTCTTGTAAAGATTTGAAATTACTATGGATTTTTACAAAAAGGTAAAATAAATTAATATCAAATAAAAAACATAATTTAAAAATTTGAAATCTCCATCTATTTTCTATATTGTAGTGTAGAATATCACAGTGTTAAATAAGTTTCTATATCTTTTTATATATAAAAATATAACAAAGGTATCCTATAATACAAGATTCTACAGCATAGGTATTCAATAACATAGATACTTGTAACCTTTGAAGGTACCCTATAACATAGGCATCCTATGACCACAAAGGTATTGATAACATAAATACCTAGAACATAGGTATTTAGGCTCTTAGGCTCATGGCTTTAAGCATTAGAAGGGATTCAATTACTCTAGAAGATCACAAGTTCCCACAAGTTCTCGGACTATGGGTTCTCATCCATAGTAGTTGGCTGACATAGTCAGGCAACAACCAAATCAGATAATAATAATAATAAATTCATTTTTTCCAATTTTTTTCATTTTTTGAAATTCTAAAACATTACCTGAGAATGGTCATCCATGCTATTTGAATCTCTTTTAATGATCCTAGGCTGACATGCTAAAAATTCTCCACCACACATTGTTCACTTTTCCCTTTCTCCTCTTCCACAATCACTAGCAAGACCAAATTTGTGATGATGCTCTAAGGTAGACTAGCCCATTTCCACCAACTTCCTATAACTACCATCCTATTTTTGGCCCCATCTCTACTATAAAACTCACCCAAATCCATTTACTATTCTAACAATTTCACTGCATTAATTCCAACTTGGATAACGTGTTAGCCTTTGATAGGTGGATACTTCAGTGCTAATTGGTACATGTAATGGTGGTTATAGGTTTAGGATAAGACATTTATGACTCTAGTTTAGTGGCAGTTTTGTAATTTAGGGCAGACCACTTTAGAAATTCATAGAAATTACAAATTTTATTGGAAAATTATAATTCCACTTGTGTTTGATTCGTGAAACATGCGCACACCTCTGAAAAATATGTGACCCTCCTAGAGTTGGTCCAAATATACTCAGATTGCGAATTAGGGTGGTAATAGGTTGGTCTACCGTAAGAACAAGTGGAAATGTTTAACTCTAGAAGAATGCCAAAGACTAAAAGTGTCCTTTGGAAGGTGCTTTGTGCTCATTGAATAATGAATGATTTTCATCCAATATTTTTTGTGCAACTTTATTACTGCTATATTCACTTCAGTGAATTAAATTCAAAACATTTCATTTGTTTTTTATTTTATTTGGGGTCGTTCATCACAAATATGGTACACTATACAATGTATTTCTACAAATGATTTTTTTTCCTAATTTCTTGATTTTCACATTCAATTTTTTTTTGCCTTTGAGCAAAACTAAGAAAATGAAGCTTCCTGAACTACGATTTCTACACCACTTGAAAATTTTGAAAAATTCCTTAAAATAAGTATTTCATTGAAGTTGAAGTTTGAAGTTGAGAATTTATAACCATGTTTCTAAATATGGAGTGACACAGAAAAATTTTATTTACCAAAAAATTTTACACTATAAGGTTGTAACATTTAAGAGACATTTTTTGTTCTCCAACACCTAAAAATGGCCTTGAGTTGAATGAACACTTCCAAGACTCAAAACCACCACAACTTTTGAAAAGCATGCAATGAGAGATGAAAGTTTATTTGAAGCAACCCATAAAGTGGAGACTTTTTGTGCTTCAAAGATATTCATTCAAAGTGAATTTGGTATCAAGTATAAGCTATTCTACATTTTCAACTTTAAAAATTTGTAAAACATTACCAAAGTGTCTTGAAAATTAACCCTAAACTACATGGATTGCATTTTTCTTGAGTTCACTAATAACCTCATCAAATTTTGTCATTCAACCTTTGAGGGAGGGGGACTAAAACAGTCTCTTTTACATGCTGCTACCTTAATGTACTTGAACTATGAAATATTCAGATTTTTGGAGCATGTTTTGTATTCAATATAAATTTTCTTCAATTTTTTTTTTCAAAAATTCATGGTAATTTGAAATTTTTACAAGTAATTCTAAATTTTTTTATGGTAACTATATATTAGACATGTGATTTCAACTTTGAAAAATACAACCAAAAAAATTCATTCATGAATAGAGAAGAAATGGTTGATATAGAGTTAAATGACTTTCAAGTTTGACCACACTATCATGGACTCAATCCTTTAGCCAGATGAACTCCTAAATGCCCAAAGCATCGTGTTTTGGTGTAAAGGAAACTTTGAAATAAAACTAAGGCCAATGGAAAGGTATTTTCTTAGAATTTTTTTCACCTAGTAAGAATGGAGTGTAGTAAGCCTAGTATCATGAGGGACTTGAATTTTTTACAAAGCAATTTCCATTCATTTATAAGAGTTGCCTGAATGCAACCATGCTTGTTGTATAAACTCAACATCCTCTCAAGTTTTGCCACATTGTCACAAGGGGCAATGGGTTCTTTAGCAAGGTCCAACACCACTTAAGAAAATTAAATATCCTTAATATCAAGTTTCCTACAATGGCCTAAAATTGGCTCTTGTTCCAATGATTTGATGAGAGTATTATTGCAAGTAGGAAACTTAGGTAGTTAGGGAGCTAATTACTAAAGAATATTCACATCAAAAAAATTCTTATGTAATTTGTACTCCCTCCATCCCCAAATGATTTTCCTATTAGATAAAACATTTTGGATTAAGCTTAAAAATGATAATTTTACAAATTTGTTTTGACTTGTAAGTAGAATTCAATGCTCCCCTATAGTCCAAGTAATTTCAATTTTGGATTAGTTTTGGGACACTAAAAAGTGGGATTTGGAGGGCCTTTTGAGGGAGCACTGATGGCCATTGATTTGGCTAGTGGGGTGTAATTCCCGTGTTGCATGGGCTGCCTTGTTCCCTCATTGGTGGGCTACAATTGGATTGTATGCGGCATCCACATACAACATGCCTAAATTAGGTGGTGGTGCATGGGTTTAGATTAGGTTAAGGAACTAGTTCTATTTTGATTGGAAGGAATATAGGGCCAATTTGGTAGGGAGATGGGGTCAACATGGACAAGGCTTAAAATAAATTGCCAATCTATATTAAAGTATTCCAACCAATCTATAGTAAAGGACTTCATTTTGGGGCCATTCCTCCTACATCACACCATTTGAGGATCTTTTTGGAACAAGAAATCCATGCCAATAGGATGATCATTTTGGGATGGAGGGAATATTAACTTCAAGTATGTATTTGTAAGGTTGTGTACAAGACAGTCACTGTTGAATTTTTTGCTTTATAAGTACAAATTTTGTCAAACACATCAAGCTGAAGTATTTCTTTTTGCAGCAGTGGTTGACACCTGTTGAATAGTTCCATTGCAAATACATTTAAAATTTTGATTTGCTTGATATGGAGGGGCATTTGATTGATTTCAATGAAGGCAAAGGAGATCTCCGGGCTCCTATTTGTTTCATTACCATTTTCAAGGGTTTACCACCTCCATTAGTATTCAAAGATGTGGGCAGGTGAAAAAATCTATAAAAGAAGGGAACAGGTCCACATTCAACCTCCGATTGAGCTGTATCTTTTTGCAAGTCAAACTCTGAGCCTTCAATTCAAAGATCCTACGGTTTCGTTTCAGTTTTTCTGTGCTTGAATTCCACTTAGATCTTGTTTTCTAAAATGTAAAAAATGCGCACCTGAAACACCAAAACAGGTCTTGGGCATTTTTTAGGGGTTAAAACCTCATGAATTAAACAGATCTCTCAATCATCGTTCACATTACAGTAATGGCATTATCTCAACCCTGAACACTGATAACGTATCATGTTTTGATCCAAGTGCCAAGTGGATTCCTCAACAAAATGTGCCAGATATTAAGATAGAAATCAGGATTGCATCCATAACAGGTCCACTGTTTCTGAAAGAAACATCACCATGACTAAGTTTCTATTACAGAAACCCGAGATCACATCAATGTGAAAGAATATGCACGCAATACATTAGATTGCATCAGGAAGCATTTAAAAGAACTCTCATTCATTTACACTAAGACAGCTAATATTTCCGATTCCAGGCTCCCATAGAGCCTCTCTGCATTAGGCTGGCAAATCTCAAGTGTCGGCATCCAAAGCGTTGAGATCGCAACAAGGACAAAACTGTCAGCAAAACGCTGCAACAGGTAGAACAGGTTCTAAGCGATGGCATATAAATATTTGAGTCCTATCGCCGCCATGTAACTACCGGTACCCAGAATTAAAAGGACCACAATAGAATTCTTTGTGAGAAGCCTACAATAGAATAGTCACAGTAAAATCTGACTTGTTCCTCACCGGAGCTCGAATTGGTTTCTATTTCTCGCGTCTCATTCATTCGCTTGACGTAGTCGTTTCAAAATTTAGCCTTCTCAAAGAGGTCGCTGTAGTAGGTAGCTCATGGATGTTCACTCCAATACGAATAAAACTGGAGGAAAAAGCCTACTGTTGGATAATTCCACAAATATGATCCAGACTTCATCCTGCTCAGGTGCTTACCACCTTCTCACCAGCGACGTCAGAAGCTGCAGTCAAAAAGATAGACCTCCATCGTGAGTTTTAAACCAGACAAGTTTAAGTTTTCTCCTGATAGGGTAGAGAATACTAAACCCTTGGGGACCTGTCTCCTAAACTAACAGCAACTCAACTATCCGTACACTCGGTTGGCCTTCAATTCGTGTAAGCATGGCTTGGTTGATTACGGTCTATGGCTACAGATCTTCGAATGGAAATGGAGTTCTCTACTATCTCATCAATAGTGATCCACAACCTCCCACTTTGAAATTGCATAAGAGATTCATAAACAGTGATGAAAAGTAGCCTCGAAGCACACTTGGCTCTTGCATCTCTCCTACAGCTCTACAGTGATCCAGAAAAATCCCCTCCCCTCTACCATAGCTATCCAGGGATGAATAGCTTCCAAGATCCTATTCGTGTTGAGCAATTTTGAAAAGGAGGACCGATATCCCTAATCCAAAAAGTGAAGAACTGACTCCAGACAGACTGGAAAATCATACCTCAAAGAACTCAAAGACACCTCCTGAGCGATTGGCTGGTCTTTTCTCGACAGCGTTTCCACCATTTGCAAAGACGTACACAAATGCCACTCGCCAACCAACCATGATAAATAACAAGCTCCCCAAGGAAACCAGAATAAAAGCCTGTGCCGGGATATGAGATGTCACAATGCTTCTGATAACGAGTCCAAGCTGTCAACATGCACACCAAAGTTATTGAGCACGTGTGATCCTCAAAGAGAGATCATCTACTAAAAACTGATAGCGGGTGAAATGCTTAATATTCTACAAACACAGCATCTAACTCAGTTTCACACTACTAAAGAAAAAGTTAACAAACGACTTCATTTTTTTTCTCAAATGTACATAACTAATTTCCAATTGTTAGCAGTTACTCCGTAAATTCTAAGTTTAAAAAACTTACAGGAATTCCCACAGCCCAGGACTTGAGAGCGGAAGTGGCAGCTTTAGATACACCATTCATCCCTTGTCCGTCGGGACCATAACCTCCCAGGAAGAAGGACCCCAAAATCCATCCTGAAAAAAGGAAAAAGGCAATAACTTATCAACATTTTGCAGATACAAACCACTGATCAATCCTGAACTATCACTCTGTTCAAATATTCTCAAGGCTTCAACTGACCTGCTATGAAAGGATCAGCCGTCCGTAAAGCATCCCAATTCAAAGTTGTCAGTCCATGGCTAGCTCGACCGATGACAGCGAAGGTAACAAGCGCCACCAAATCACCCGCAGCTAGTACTCCCACACGCCTGCGTCCACAATCGCAAGACATGCATTCCAAGCTCAGGCGATGATCTTTAGCCAGATGCTACTAACTGACAGGGCAGAGTAGAATGGAGGTTCACGCGCAATACTGAATAGATGTAAAGATACTGAAAGTGAGCATAACCGGGTTCCGGGTTACTTCATTTATCGTTTCACACATATTTGACAAGTAAGAGAAAAACTCTCAAGCAGGTGATAAAAAACAATAACATCGACAACGCACCCCCAGGAAAAGCTCGAGGATGCAGCTTCCCGATCAACCCTACCGACACCTTCCACAGAGACGCGCTCATCTTCTACCAACACGGTCTCCATCGATCGAGTGTCTTCGGAGTCACCGACTGTGGGGCTTGCGGGAGTCGGCACGGTCTTTCTGCGCCGCAGTACAGGTCGGTTGACACTCTCCTTGTACTCCGAGGCTGAGGATTCGCCTTCTAACCCTGCCCTCGCTCTTCCACGCGGGTGGACGCGTAAGGAAGTGCATGCTGAGAAGCCTTTGGAATTCACCCGGGAAGAGTCGAAGGAAGAGAAGGCAAGCGTGGATTTGAGGCTGTACGTGGGGGCATGCGCAGGGGCAGTCGCCATGGTCGCTGCACGTCCGTGCAAATCCCAGACCTAGAAGAACAATCCCAATCACGACTAGAATCAATCAACCGCGGCCTGCAATCCTCATTGAATGTGCCGTGAATGCGCCGTGGAGTAGACTGCTGATGGAGTCAATTAAAACATTCAACCCCAACGCTTGTTTGAGGGCTCCAACTTGGGCGTTTATGCAGTCTACTCACAGAGATTGACGAAGAGGTGAACAGAATGCCCTCAATTCAGACCTACCTAAACGAGAAGGGTAACACAAGTAACAGCCAACACTTCATCTATCACACACAATAATGTCATCTCTTCATTACCATTCCCTGTCGAAGATGTAGCATTCAGCAAAGCCTGAAACCCCCTAATCAAGCAAGCAAGCAAGCAGGTAGCAGACGAGACGCCCCAATTGTGGAACCATAACCCTAGAATTCAAACTTCGCTTCGAACTTCGTCGCTGGTGCTCCAACCATAGAATCTATTATAACAACAGACTAACTGGGAATGCGAAACAAGTTTCTAAACACTCGGACGGCTTTGAATTCTAACATACCAACCAAGACCATCGTCGTCAGGAATTCACCTCAATGGCCACAACCCTTGAGCTCCACACGCGCAGACCTTTAAGCACCGACTCGAGACGGTTGCATTTGAATTTGAACTCTGAGTCCCAACTCCCAAGTAGCTCCAAAGTTGAAGAACAAAACTGCAAATGAACGTGGGTGACGTCGAAGACTTGGGGAATCGCTTCTGTTGCATGGGTTTGTGATCAAACAAGCGAATTGCGAGCCCATATTGGAGGTGTGGTGGAGATTCCATGGCCGCGGTGATAGGGGCTCCTCCGGCACGGCAGCAGTGGGGATGGATGAGAGTGACAGTCCACCACCGTAGAAACGGTAACCAATCTCATCACCTCAAGGGACTCAAGTCACTCAACAGAGTCAATTCTCCTGTCACCGTGCTGACACTGACACTGAATTCTGGATAACGATATCCACCGCAATTGGATTGGCTTTTGAATTTTTGAATTTTTGAATTTTGAATTTTGAATTTTAGGACTCTTGGTGCATATTCTTAGCACAAATCTGGGCAAAATCCATTGATGGTGAGTTTTTTCTCGTGATGAGCATTTTCAAACCACACATATACCACAAGAAAAAGCCAAGCTTTTCCAAAACTTCTGCTTGGAATGGGTTGGTCTATGTTATACAAGAAGTGTGCAAACCATGGTGTTGTATAGAGTGGGTGAAATTTTTTATGTTGGGGGCTATTTTCATTAAGACTTATGAATCAATGACACCTAAAATCGTCTAGATTAGGGTTTGAACATAGTTTTTTGTATTGAATTGTAAAATTTTTTGTTGGGTCTTGTTGCCAATCAAAAGAATAATAAATTCTCTTGGATACATCCTATAAACACCATAGAAATCAACTATGAATTTTCCAATTGCAAAAGCCTCAGTTAAATTATACTACAACAAAAATCTTAAAATTTGACAATGAGAATTGAAGGATTAGTGATACAATCATAATTATTGCTACATTCATATAGTGAATTAGCCTAATAATTGCAATGTATACACTTTATATGGTTTGGGTGGATTGACCCCCTTGCTCATCCCCACCAAGTCATTCCAAGGGTGCATGTAAAAAAAAAGACCCCCTATTTTGTACTTCATTAATTTATCTTCACTACCTCTCTTGGCTAATTAGGGGCCTCTGATTGCAAATATGAATTCAAAATTTGCAAATTTTATCATGTGTGAAAAATAAAAAAATTCAGGGTTTTTACTTGGGGATGAGCAAGGGGATCAATCCACCCTGACCCTTTATATGAGATGCCATACTAGTATATGGATTTGTCCTATTTGTATGAGTTACAAAATGAAACTGCATATGATAATAACTTCCTAGGAGGAACATTTTTACCAATGATATTTGTGATGATTCCTCCACATGAACATTGGTTTTCATGCAGTGGGTAAGAACATTCCTCTGTTCATAGTAATAACCATATGTAAGTTCATTTCGTAGAATGCACTAATAGGACAAACCAGAGGTGGGTGTAGGCACCCATTTCCAACCTGCACCTTGAATCAGTCTTGAAAATAAATGTACATCCAGATTTTCCAAATGTATCATTCATGAACCATTCTTAGATGGGACGTTCCAATGAACAGATTGCAGCGTAACAAGTCCCACATTACGATAGAATTTAGGATGTCACACCCTGATATGGGGCAATCAATTTCTGAAGAGAAACAGAAAGTGAATTGAGCAGCAACATTGCTTTCTGACATTGAACACTGAGAAATTAAATGCCATCAGTGCACATTGAAGTCCAATCCATTGAAGCCAGAAAGAGACAATGCATCCTTCTGGATCGAACCCCAAACTGTGGAACATATTGAGAACCTCCCAAATGCACAATATGCAAATAAATAAATAATCTATACATTCTGCAAATCATGGTAATCATGACAGACAAATTTTAATCACTTCTTCTGAACATAGCTCTGAAGATACTGATCAGCTAGCTTCTTGACTTTACTTCCCTCCACAATCAAAAAATCTGCAGACTTTGCATCTCCATGATGCTGCATGACCTTGGAGGCTGTTTTGGAAACTGCGTACCGGAATTGGTCTGACTTGATTACCCCACTTTTGTACAAAGGTTTTAGATGTTCTTTCACGTATGCCTCCACCTGCAAATCAGCACAAATTGTTAACAAGCATTACACCTTCGACTGGACAGATGTACTGATTCTTGAAATTAAGAAAACGACCTGCAAAGGTTGGTGTACTGTATCCGTTGACAACTTCCTTACGGGCGTTGACCCTGGCTCAAATGAATTATTTAGGAAGCTTCCAGGAAGGTAACAAAATGAATCAATAGAAAGCAGAAATCAATACCTATATTTAGAGGTAGAAATATGTTCCAAAGGTTCCATAATACCGTAATTAACTAAAAGCTTTCAAAGTGGATTTCTTTCTTTGGACTCCGAAAGGTTAACTTAGACTAGAAAAGAAAGATCTCTCTATAGCAATGGAACCTGAAAGGAAAAGCACTTGCCTGTTTCTGAACTGCAGTTGATACCTCAGACTCTTTCCCACCAGGATTGGATCCATTAGCTTTTCTATTTGGAATACCAGCAGCACTGGAAGGTTCAGCAGCCTGTCCAAGTCGAGCTTCATTTGTGGAAGAAGGCTCGTGAAACGAACCACCAAAAATATGTTCCTCCCCGAATTGTGAAATAAATGATGAGCTCATCTTCAGAACGTCTTTCCTCATTTTATCAATGCGGCTGTCCAAGTCCGGAAACTTGCCGCTGTTCATCCAATCATCGCCATCAGACTCGCCAGTAGATCGAACGGGAGCAGCACCTCCAGGCTTAGACTCCAACTCACCCTTTTTCATATCCAGTGCACCTGATTTTTCTTCACCAGGAACCACAGAACATCCATTGCCTGTTTTAGCAAGCGCACTCGTTTCATTCGTCTTTTGGTCATTACTGAATTTTGTGGTGGAGTCTACAAGCACATCCAAACTCTTTCCTTCTTGGCTTGAGTGCGAAATAACTAGAACTGCACATTCTTTTCTCGTGCTCGACCCTTCAGGATTCTTTTCATTGTTCGCAGGCACTTGCGGAGGGTTATTTCTTTTAGAAAGAACAACCTTCATCTTGTGTCTAGGAGATGCTGGCTGTGCTGAAGAGGCGATATTTCCTTCACCAGATTTCACCTCCAAGTCCAAATCCGTTTCATTGAAGACGTCAGAGGACACAGGTAGGGATATATCCAGAACATTTTCAACGTCTCCGACATGAGAATTGTTGTTACTGTCTGGAAAATTGGAAAGAGAGTTCTCTGCAGCGCCAGTGCTCCCTGTGAGCATTCTTGATGATCCTTCCTGTAAATCTTCTAGAGCTTGGTTATTTGGACGTGTTTCGGTATTAGCGTTCTGGTTTTCACAAGGGCTTGCAGGAGGTGAATCAGAAATAAGACCAGTAGCTAGCAAAGCCTCTGTTACAGCAGCTGCTCCATCTGGTTGACCAGGTTCAGGAATGGAGACTTGAAGCCTAACTTCGTCTTGTTGAGACAAGGCCCTAACACACAGATTCACATACACCCCTTTGCTGTTGGAACTCTCATAAATTTCCAGCTCCTTGGCCACTCCTGATGCAATCACAGACTTCAACTTGTAGCCCCCTTGGAGATTTGTCAATTTCGCTTTGCGCAAATAGTGCTCAAGAATTCGATTCAGTTGGCCCTGAAACACCAAAAGTGAAAGTCAGAAAGAAATTAACAAGAAGCCCTACACACCATTTCATCAGTGTGGATCGCTTGTAGTAAAAAACCGTGAAGAATCAAACGTTTCAAAGCTCCGTCAGCGTCATTACCTGTCGAACTGCTGTGGGGACTCTGCTCCTACGATCAGGTGGTAGTGTGGGCTTCATTACCTCTGGAACCTGTCCCTGTTGTTCAGAAGATAGCTAAGCATGAGCCTAACTTGAAGGGGTGCCAATTATTACCGGGACGCATCTCTACCATGAACACCAATTTTAAGTTTCACGGACCTCGCAATGGAACACAATGCCATTTCAGACGCCAGACTAAGAAGAAACGCTATTTGAATGAACTAAGAGAATCAGCTCCTGCAAATTCTCAGCCAATTCGCGTTTCCAGCAATTAAAGCGAGAAATAGTATTCTGTCAGAGACACTTGTACCAGAAGGGAGGACTCCTTTTTAGTCCTGCCTTGACATTTTGCTGATGATGAAGTCACGGCATCTCCAGACCTCCTTGCCAATAGCTCAAGTGCCCATTGACGTTTATCCTTCTTCTCCTCAGCATCTGGAGGGCCTGATGCCTTTGAGGCGTCAATATGTTTATGGTTTCCTGGCAAACCTGACCCTTTTATTGTGCCTTTGCTGGTCTTTTCTGAAGTGTCACAAGATGGTACTCTCAACCCCTGTGGAGATGGAATGACTGCCCCGTTGCTTGAAGCGCCACCAGCTCCATTAGACTTTGTTTCTGTGGGTTTTCGACCCATACTTGCTTGTGACTTCAAACTCTTGGATTCAGATGTCGCTGCAATTCAGTCAGAGAAAAATCATACATTTAAACCTCTTAGAACAAATTTGCAGTAAACCTCTAATCCGGTTGCGGAGGCAACGTCAAAGAAACAATGTTTGTAAATAATAAGACTGTCAAATGTACACACATCTTCTCCGTCCTGTCTTTGAATGATACCATGGCTATTTCAGATTTAAAAAAGTAACAGAAATTACCTTTTTCACACTTCGGCTTGCCCTCTTCTTTGACATCGCCTAACAATGATATCAAAGGCTTAATATCGTTATCTCGTGGAAATAGAGAAGTATCTGCAACATAAAGTCTACTTAAAATGGAGTCGCCCTCGGCATCGATTTTCTTCAATTTCTGCAGAACCACATCCTCCTCCTTAATCACTTCCTCCTTAACCCGCACACCAGATCGACCTTCCACAACATCTGAAGCCACTTGCTTGGCCTTCTTCATACGGGCTGACTGTTCCTTCCAAAATGAAATGTCCCAATCCCTATCCCAGGTCTTCCGAGACACTCCTCCCGCATACAATTTCTTGGTCAGGCTCTCGCGAACTCCACCTGCCTTACCACGAGGCGCTTTATCCAGCATTTTGTCCAACCAGGAGTTCCGTCGTCGTTTCAAACCCTGAGATTTTACGCCCTGGTTTTGCTCCTGGTTGCATGCCATGGCAGCCTACAACACACAACATCTGGATGTCAGTAGGGTATATGATGATAAAAAAAAATGAATGTCTTAAATCGGTGTCAATTGAAGGTGAAACAAGACTTGAATATCTTTCCAGTGACATTAAAAACATTAAAACCGCATAATTTTCTCCACGGGATCTTCCTAAACTGAAGAAATACCCCCTAAACTATATTGTTTGCAATCTAAATAGTTAGATGGGCACTCTAATTCAACCTTGACATGCCCCTATTCCTTCACACTTGCTAATACTTTCAACCATATTTGGTTGCGAAAACGGTTTATTACGGCATTAAAAGTATAAAAACAAAAATTCATAGACGGTATACAAAACTCGCAATTTCCACAATTTGTCAGGCATAAAACTTGCAAAAATATTTAGATACGGAATGAATTGTTTGTGATCTAGAATAAAGAGGAAATTCTGATGCAGAAAAGTTCCATGAAGAAAAATTGGGGATTCAAATGAGTAACCCGAAAAAGTACATAAAGAATTAGGCATCACCTTGAATGCTGAAAAGAATCTTTCATCCGAAACTGCCACCTTGCCATGGTCCTCAGTTGCCCCGTAGCCTGCGGCAGCCCTCATTTGCCGGCGGATATCCTCAACAATCTGTGCAGCCCTACCATCTGATTCTCGACGCATAACCACCCTAGTTCGCACCCCACCCGCTGAATTGCTCCCAATGCCTCCAGTGTGCTCATCCTTGACTACTTCAGTACCTACTGTGAGCTCATCCTTGACGATGTGCACAAGGTCTTCCACAGGCACATCTTCTGTGAAGGGAATCTCTTGTTTTTTCACAGAAGGTAATGTCTCATTCACTCTGGAGTTCTGCAGTGCATGAGCATCAGTTTTCTCCACCGGTGGAGCACTCGCAAATTCTTTCCCTGTATCTATTTTCTTCACAGCAGAGCGCGCTATTTTCCGAGGAGGCTCTGGCAGGTCTTCCGCTCGAATAATATCTCTGCATGGGAAACTCAAACAGATGACATTAGCAAGAGTGAAAGCATTTGAAAAAAATTACACAAAAACAGAATACTTGGGAAACACATTACTAGACCTGCACATACATGAAAGTCTCTCAATGTTCTATCCAAGAGTAATCCTCTGCAGAGAATAGACAATTCATAAACCCCATAGTAGAAAATGCTCTGCACAGGCACAACAGATACATCTTTGAAATAGTGCCTAACGAAAGCAGAATAATGCAACCCTAGGAACATAAATCAGAAGCATGTCAGAAGGCCCACCGATCTTGTCTTGTGGATTGCTTTCGCTTCTCCTTTCTAGGTTGCTCTTCAAACTCCACATTATCGAAATAGCTTACTGGCAAATCAGTGTTTGCTGCAGCCCCAAGTTCTAGTACAGAATCATTTCCATGGTCATTTCCAGGTTCTTCGGATTGCAGTAATTGCATAGTCTGGAATGATAGAACCGCCACATCACGCTGCTCAGACTTGGCCGAAGGAACGGGCACAGGGAGAGATCCAATTGCTTCATTGGGTCTCCGATCCACCGGGCCACAATCAGCTCTCATAGAACCATTTATCTGTGGCTTTGAACTAGAGGGAACAGAAGTTATAGGTTTCTGTCCTTCAGTGGACAACACCTCAAGAGCAGATGGACCAGGTTCTTGGATTCTGGTGGCCTGAAATCATAACAAGACAGCAAAACTAACGAATTCAGAGATATACGGGGATGCGTCAACCTGATCTCAAATACCATGCCGTCGTGAGAATTGCCTCAAAATAATCCGCAAAACCATGTCTGCCCAAGTGCAATGTAATATTTGAAAAAACGAGGCCATCTTTATCGCTTCTATACCGGACGATGGTGTTCTTGTCTTAATCAATCAACCCTACTGTCTACTACTCTGCACTCCCATTAACCATCCCAATATTATAGTAAATCCATTCCATTTTTAAAGCTCAGATTCTTTTATAATTTCACTTCTGCGTATATGGTCCCATGTACGGCTTGTATTTCTAGTTGAGCATAATCACCAGAGGACAGAACACGCAGGAGAGTATTCGGACTACCTTATACTCCAAAGGGGCGTAGGTAATTTCCTCCGATTTGACCACAATTGAGGCTTGACACATAGGATCTGAACACCAGAAAGCCAATTTGAAAACAAATCTTATATTACACGTTCTGTATACAGTAAGCCTTATGACGCTGTAAAGCCCTCAACAACAACAGCAAATACGCAAATATATAGACAGTATATTCAACTAAAACAGAACCTGAAAAAGTCGATGCTTGTCGAATTTCCGGGGAAAGAAGCGTAGACTCAACGGCTTTACAAGTTGAAAGCATCAAAGCCGATTCTCCCTCACCAACTACTGATACGGAAACTGTAGGGTCGTCTTCAGAGAACACTGTAGCATTGTATGCAAGTTCCGCAACAGGGACCCGCTCACTTCTAGATAATGAGACAAAGGTTGTAATAGGTAGAATAGGTGATGAGACCACAGTCGTGATTGGAGAAAGGGAGACGGGTGGTGGAGGTCGCAAAGCCGAGGCCCTCTCCGAGCACCTAAAGCCAAGATAAATCAATCAATATGAATCCCCACATAATGTACAGAAGGGAAATAAGCAGATGTGAGACTTGCAATGCAGATAAACCGAAACTGTACACCTTCAATCCTTACATGACAAAGTTCCTGATGCAGAACCGCAATCCATGAAGAAAGCACTGCAAGTGTTAACTCTTACCTTGGACACAACCATGAACCCCAAGAAATTGAAGGATCAAAACCAACGCATCCAGCGTGGTACCTGGAAAAGTGGAGCCACATCGTCTATGAGATTAAAGATCAGAAGAGGATCTGGAATGCAGTATTTCTATATATAGGTGAGAAATGTTATTGAATTGGCACTCAAAGGCAAATACACGCAAAATCCAAGAACAGGTTGAAGTTCTCTGAAAGCATTTGAGAATCTTACCAGCGATCGCATGAATCACAAGCAACAGAAGTATCAGCTCCATCTTCATCTTGAAGAGGAACTCCCGCTCGGACGAGGCACTTATTTCCCTCCAAACATGCCACAGCCTGGAAATCCACAAGGAGAAACATTACCTTCAATATTGAGATGTATGCATAATTGCCAGCGGTTGGTGCCAACGTCATCCCAACCCTACCTTGATTTGGTCGTCCATGAAAGATTAGAGAGTAATTCATAATGAGAAAAAGGAAAGGAAAAGGAGAGGAAGAACCTACATCTTCATCAATGAAGAAAGAGGGAAACGAAAAAGGAAGACCAGCTTCTTCATTATCCCACGATTCTTCCTCCCTTTCTCGTTTCACAGGGAAAGGGCTAACATTTTCTACAATGTCGCTTTCTTGGTCATGGACATTCTCCACCTGTACAAATCAGCCACTACAAGCATGAAAAACTTCAGTCAATTGTTTCTAGAACAGATATGAGCAACCCTCAAGCATATTGTCTGCGGATGTCTATCCCGGCAGTATGACAAGTCCTTCATATCACACAGCTCCTTGAACAAATTTCAACAATAGGGCTTCCACTCAATTCATTCCAATTAATGAAACTACATTATTCTGAAACAAACGAATAAAATTGAATACAAGAGAGCACACCAAGTGACTGCCAATCGGATATTGGTTCGTTGAATGATTCTAAAATACCAAAACTATAGGAAAAGGCGATCAACTAAAACGTTCGAAGGTACGCTTACAGAGATGAACCGAAACTGCTGTTTACAGAGAGGACACAGATTAGAAACGGATGACCAGTTCTCGATGCAGTCAAAGCAGTACCTACACAGAGTAAAAGGAGGGATTACATTAGGGTGTCGTGTGCAATGCCAGTTCATTTTAACAGCTTCTCATTTCTTGGAATCAAATTTGTATCGTCGTGAACCAAAAACAGGTGGTAACGAACTAGATGCTGCTGACCTGCATTGAAGAAAATGATTTAGGCTTTAGAACTGGAAAATATACACCGCATTTTCAAATTTTCACTAAGAAGAAAGTGGAACTTACTCATGACTGCAGCAGTCGAGCACTCCACGGACTGCAACATGCGCTGAGCAGATACCGCAGCGGCCACTACCATTGTCGCCCACTACCTGTTTGAATCCCTTGTAAGAAGATTGCAATGCTCGCCATAAACAATGTCCGTTTCTAACATCGAACAAATAAAGCTGCCGACAATTGATTGCAAGACCCATCCAAACACATTAAAGTATGTTAAAAAGTACATGGATTAACTCACCAACGTCTTTCGACCTCCGCTCGGCCCTCTGCTGGACGCAACTTCTTTAGAGTCCCTCCTCTCGTGAAGGAGCTCCTTACGACCTATGCCTTTGGACTTGTGAACGAAATCCATTTCTATCCTACGCACGAGAATCGCTTCATCCTAGGCGGAGAACGATCCTGCAGCAAGATGGCAGGTCAGACTGAAGAATGTATCCAAATATTCTACCAAATTTTGGAGGCAGAACATGATTGCTCATGTGAGAATCTTTCGTGAGGGGTTCTCCGCCCAATTATAGGCCAAAGCAAGGCAAGCATTCAGTAATTAGGTTACACAGAACCCCTGTTCTAGGTGATAGACATGAACTGACATGAGAATCGTCCTCTTGTTCGCTTCAATCGTTCGATCAACCCAGAACTCCACAATCCAGCTGTATTATGCCGATTTTGAAGCAGATTTCCCCCAAATTGCCCTAAACAACGAAAATCCTCCCGTAACACAACCCCAAAGACGACCTATCCAAGGACTATACACTTCATATAGTGCCCATTTCGCATCGCCCACACTCTCGATTTGTGATTGAATTCGAACCTGGAGGATTGAATCGGAAACTTAGATAGTGTCAAAGATTCTCGCAAGCTCCCCACATGCGATGCAGCAACACAGTGACATGACTGCGAGAAAACGAAAGCCCACAAGCCATAGCACCAAAGACCAGATTGACTGTGTGAACGGGGCACCTCAAGTTGTGGTTATTTTTCATCCCGATTATTCATACTGTGTGAACGCAGCGATTCCCAGGCTTTTCATATGTAAGGTAATAGCACCTAAATCGGCTGAATAAGCAATTGAGCATGGTTTGTATTATCAAACTATTGTACCCCATGTCAAGGTATCTAAGCATTGGATGCTAAAAGAAGAGTTTAGATTCTTTTAGTATGCATTTTTTGATACAATACAAATAAATTATGAATTTTCAAAAGGTTAATTATAGTTGTATAAAAAATTGACCTAGGCACTTAAGAATACAAGTGGAAATTTTTAGACAAGAATTTGCAATGTTTAGTTTTAAACACAACTCAAAAATATACCTATCAATCAACCACAATCAATTTATGATCTTACTATTTTGCATATTTATTATGGCTAAATTTTACACATTGAAACAATTATATGTAAAGATCATTCTCATATATTCATATTCATGAAGATAATCAAACCCTTAATCTTGAAAGAATGTTGCGGGGCAAAGTGGTTTGATAGATGACTTCATTGTTGATTATTGTAGAATCAAAGAATGCACTTAGAGGTCCAAATAATTAGAAATTTTTTATATCTACCTTGGTCATAGGGGGACCTCCTTCTAGGACTAAGGACACTAAAATGTCCAAACATTGAGCATGTCCCAAGCTCCCATAATCTTTGTTTTTTCATCCATCTAAATGTTTGCAATATCTTGTATTAATTCTCTTACACTCTGACAATATAGATTTTTAAACTTTCCTTTGCATATATATTGTAGTAAAAGGTATATAAGCATGCTTAACCTCAAAAAATTACTGTTATAGTTCAAAATTTGACATTGCACAAACAACTTCAAAAAGAAATACATATTTTTCTCAAAGTATCATAATTAGAACTTAAAACTTTGAACATAGAAGGGGAAAAAATTGTATGTAAATTACAAATGATCTATTTATAATCATATTAGAAAGAATTTTTCAACTTTAGCAACAATTATTTTTTAAATATTAGAAGGTTTAGTAGTAGATTGAATCATATGGATGTGATATATGGATCACATTTTACAACTCATGTTTATATTTTATCATCAAATTATTTTCATGTAGTAGATTTTTCAATACATCTTCATAATTATTGAAATTAAGTTTCTAAGGGTTTAAGATTGCATTAAGTATACTTTTGAAGATTGAAAAAAAAAAATTAATGTCACACGAAACTCTTTTCTGTGTGTGAAAATGAGAACAATAAGTAATATTTTCAACTTGCTCTACTATAAATATATTACAAATAAGATGAAAACACAGAAAATCATTTATATACCCATTCTTAACAAGTAGACTTCTATAGAAATTGTCCTCCAAAGTATAATAAAATTGTTTCCATTCTTAATTGTCATTTGTTAACTTTGTTACTATGACTACATGAAATAGTGAAATTAGGTTGCCTTGACAATTAGGTTGCCTTACAACAAGAAGTTACTTTAACCCCTAAATGCCCGAGGCACCAAATTCTAGTGTTTCAAAAACTTTGAAGTTAAGTAAAATCCAATCCAATTGTTGTTGTTATTAGTTTATATTTTAGAGAACTCTTTTTGAAGTCTAGTTTTAGGATCAAAAAGCTGATCTTAAAAATGAAGGGTTATGATTTTTCTATTCAAGATTTTGTGCAAGGATGCCCAATGCAATCTTGACTTCCTGTAGTATTGAGGGCTCTTGGAAATGAGCCTCAAATACACTAGATGTTGGAGGAAAAATCACTTTAGAAATTCATTTGAAAAATAAAAAATTGATGGAAGTTGTGCATACTAGGCCCTATAACCTCATATTTTTTTAGTGACCAAATTTTTAGAGTTGACATGCAAAAAGAGAAATGAAAATTTTTCATAGTTTCAACACCCTCATGATCAAACACTATAATCTTTCAATATGTAAGTGATATTGTTATGTTTTCTTTTCCTATGTGATGTCTAGCATGTCTAGTTTGAATTTGTGTGGTTGCAATTCAAAAGAAATTGGTACAACTTATGAAAATGTTGATTTTTTGCTCAATTTAGAGAAAATTTCAAGAAGCTCCAAACAAGCCTTGGGCATTTAGGGGTTAAAAGCCATCAAAGTCAACAAGTATTTCTAAAAATATTTCCATTTGTACACGTAGAGGTTCTTAAGTCCCAATTACAACAATATCTAAATCAAAAGTAGTGCATTCTTGTACAATAACTGAAAATATTTAAATAGTGTCAAATGTTGAAAAATTAGTGTAGGGCAACCTAATTTCACTATTTTGTATAGGCTTTGTGACAAGTTTAGACGCCTAGGGAACTTCCACTTTGAAAATTCATAGTAATTTTGCCTTCTCCCAAAAATTCTCTGTATTTTTGTTTTGAAAATTCATGATTTTTCAATTGCTAATTCTACAGAAATGTTTTTTCTTGATGCACTAACAACCCGCCAAGACAGGGTCAATAGAAACCCCTGCGCCGAAGTCCCTGTCCGGCTGCCCGTGACAGAAGTCGGTAAGAGGGACCGAGCCCTTTGGCAGATCCCTCGTTCCCTCCGTCTCTCCGATGAAGGAAATACCGACTTCTGCGATTCCCCGTAAACAGTTTCCTTCCCCTCGGCAGGCGGGATCGTTTTGCAGACACAACAATCCAAGCAACCAATGTCGACTACAGCTCTAGCTCTCTAAGTTCTGTAGCTCTCTATTAAGTTCTCTGAGTTCTCTAAAGTTCTAGCTCTCTAATTAGTAACTCCCCGTCCTCTCTCAGTCGTAGCACGGTGACGATGGCGAAGCAGACCCTTGGGTGCCAGAGCACCGGATTCAGGGTGAAATTTTAGAGCCCCATTTGCGTAATTGCTGGAAGCTGGAGCGCGGGTTTGCATTTCCGATCGGTGTAGGTGGTTTTCTTCCGTCTTGTCGCTGTTGGGTTTCTTGTTTCTCTTATATTTCGTAGAACAGAGTAAGTCTGGTTGGTGACGACGAGGTTACGTATTCTTGTTTTGTGTCAGTAGATTTTTCGGCTTGTTTTGTCAGCCGAAAGATGCCTTGTTCTTACACGCTCACTTTTCTGGCAGATCTTTTCGTAGACGGTACTCCGAGGGAGATTTGTTTCCGGCCACAAATCACAACGAAGAATTAGGCCACAATCACAAAGAGGCTGCAAGAGTTGGGTTTCGGAATAGTTTGAGAAGTCGGTATGTTTGCAAATTTCGATAGTACCGGGTTCAGGGTGATGCAGCAACCGAATGCTGCCGACGCAGCAGCCGACGCAAATGACGAAGAAATTGCTTTTCAGCTTCAATTGGAAGCCATTGATGAGTCGTTGCATCATCATTCCAGACCTAAATCCCAACCGTCGTCTTCCTTCCAGGATGGCGCTTCTTCGTCCAGAAGTCGGGCCGTCCCCCATTCTAGAAACTCCGGACGGTATTCGGGTACTTTTTCCACAGATCCCGATATTGCTCTTCCTTTATACTCTCACCTTCGTTTTGCTTTTGAAGTTGAAACGGGTTTTGCTTTTGAGGCACGTGCTTGGTTTACATTTCGCATTTGAAGGCGAATTGGTTCGCACTTCACAGAAACCAGAGGCAAAGGGAAATTGCTGAGGAGTAGGGGAAGTCTTTGTTGTGCAGGAGCTCGAGGTCCAACTCTTCCCATGAACGATTCAGAGAGAATGCCTCGATTTCCGGGTCAAAACCCAAGACAAACTGCAGACCGAGATGGTGCCGAAGGTGGCACTACTTCAGGCTCTGCAAGTGTCGGCAGATACCCCATCTTGGAAATGGAGTGCGTCATTTGCACGGAAACGCAACCATATACCTCATTCATGAGCACAACTGGTGAGCAATTCCTTTTATAGCGGAAACGGCGTCGCAAAGTATAGAATCTTCGAATGACCTAATGGAATTTCTAGCTAGTTTGCACTGTAGAGGACTCGGAAGAGGAAACCCAGTATAGTCTAGGGTTTCTTCCTCCAAGCCCGATGCTTTGAAGAACCCCTGCAAGTGACTAACAAGCCTCGGTTCAAATGCTCTTCAAAGACTCTCTTGAAGGACAAACCCTAGTAAGATTTGTGATAACGCTGAAAGTGGCTGCTAGGCCATACAGGCTGTCTTGCTTTACAGAAAAGAAATACTCTAGGGGCAGATCCAATTGACCCTTTGTTTTTTATGAATTAATACACTTGGTGCTTTACACTTTGGATAGGTCTTTATCCGCTTTGAAATCCTATAGAACGTCGAGTCTGCACTCTGCACTAGCGGATTCCCTATACTACTCTTGTCCCGTACTGTTTGTTGATCCTTTGTTCCAATGTTTCCAGAATGTACCCACGAGTACTGCTTCTACTGTTGCCAACACTACGCGGAGGAGAAGATCACATCTGGCAGCGCTCAAATCAAATGTCCTCACGACGGCTGCAGCCACGATTTCAACATCCATCAATGCCGTGAGCTCCTCTCCCAAGCCAGCTTTGAGATTCTCACCACCCGGCAAACGGAAGCGGCCATCCCGTCGTCCCTGAAGGTGTACTGCCCCTTCAAGGATTGTTCGGCCTTCATGGAGAATTGTTCGGCCTCCAATGGTGGTCGGGGGAGCCGGTTCGTGGAATGCTGGGCCTGTCACCGGGGCTTCTGTGTGAAGTGCAACACCCCATGGCATGCCAATATGACTTGCAGCCAGTACCGCGCAGATGCGGAGAATCGGAACCGCTCCGGAGATGAGAAACTGCGCGACCTGGCCAAGAAGGAGAAATGGCAGAGTTGCCCCGAGTGTAAGCGCGTGATTGAGCTCAAGGAAGGCTGCTACCACATGACTTGCCTGTAAGCATTCCATTCCATTACTCCTCCTCGGGGTTCAATTATACTTGTTGAAGAGTTCAGCAGGCAAGCTGTAGTTCCCTTTGATTGCACCAGTTAAATATGTTGAAAGTGCACCTTATTATCCCATTACTCGTATAGAACCTGCACGATTAAACCCATTGTGCTTTAATATGATTTAAAGCTAAAAGGGTTGACATCCGTTCACTCCCATTTTCCAATCTTTGATGATCGTATTTGTGCAAGAATGGTATGTATGGTGCTGGTGCATTGTAAGCTTAAATTATTATTCCACGGCTTTGATGGCGGTGGCGGTGGTGGTGGTGTGCAGATGCGGCAATGAGTTTTGCTACATCTGTGGAGCAAAGTGGAAGAACAAAGTTGCCACTTGTAAGTGCAAATTGTGGGACGAGAGCAACATCATCAGGCAAAGGCCAAGGAGGCCGAGGGTGAATCCAATGCCTGCTCCATTCTACTGATTTTCCTGTCGCTCCGTCTGGTGTAAGTTTTGTGGTTGCAAATGATGATTCATGAAGGCCATGTGACTTCGTAACAGTTTCCTGAGCCCGAAACACATCAGATATAGAACTCGTTCGGAGCAACAAGTAGGCCAAAATGAAAAGAGAGAGACAGAGAGAGAGGAACAAGGAAAAAAAATCATAGGTGAAGAGGTCCATGACTTGTACACATCTTACATCAGGTCATAGTAGCTGGCTAAACCTTACTATTAAGCTAGTCTTATGGTTTTTGTTGGCAGAGCAGCAGAACCGTATAAGCTTACCAGTATTTCTCCATGCCAGTTTGTGAATACAAGACAAATTTATCGATTGCATTTATGCTCCAATCTGAAAGAAACTCAATGGAAGGGATTCTATAACCATTGGCAGACTTGATCCTGTGTCCTACAAATCAAAAGCAAATCATCTTACCTGAATAGTGGTAGTAGATTCGGCACTTTTGTTTGCTTAAATGAATTTCCAAATCACCTTTTTGTAGGTCTTGATCTATCAAATGATGACACATGGCACTTATTTGGGTTTGAAATTTATTTGTTTTTTTGTCTCATATTTGCTACACTGACCCCAAAAGGATGTTGCATTCTTTCTTCATATTGAAGAATGGATGATCTTCATCTGTTTTTTTGTGTGCTGCATCTACATCATGGTTAATTTCAAGTCACGGTAATTGTTTTTTTATTTTGTAGGGAATAGTTTATCAAAAAAATGGTAAAACTGTACCCTTAAAGCTTGATTTCGACACATATGACTATTGAAGGTGTCCGTAATATAGACTCCTAGGCTCATGATTCTATGTTCACATATTAGGACTTCTCCATGAGCATAGGAGCCTATATCCACTATGTACAAATTTTCTACTTATAGAATGGCATGGAGTTATGGTTTATACCATAATGTTCTATATTACAATGTACACTTACAGTGAAGCTTTTGGGCTTTCTAATTGTATTGTGTATTTCACATAAGTTTTCTTTACTTTTCCTTAAAAAATATATGGTAATTTCAAATTTTCACCAAAAGAAGTTTTAAAAATTACATAACTTGAAGAAGGCATGTGATTTCATCTCTTAGAAAATAAACACAAAAATTGTCATTCATAAGCACTCATAATGTGGAAGCATTCAAAATTTAAAAATGTAATTTTTAATTCTTATAGTGAAAAGCGTGTCCATTAATGGTTAAAGGTTCATCTAAAAAAATCCAGAAATTGACTTAATTTTGCTCGGATGTATCATGAGAAGAAGAAGAAAGAATGTTTTAAATAAATCAACAATGATATGTAACTATTTTTGATAAGTTACACTTATGCATTGTAATTTTGGAAGTGATTCTACTACCTGTAATTTAGTTCAATTGCCTAGGATTTTCCATGATGCAAATAGTATCCTACACCTGGCTTAAGTGGTGAATGAGCTTCACAACTAAAGTGTTGATTCAATATGTAGCTTTCTTGTAAGGTAGGAGATGCAAAAACTGCTTATTTAAGAGCATATTGGCTTAGGATCTCTTCTATGTGGATCAAAGTATTTTCTAACAAATTTTCAAGGCAAGAAGAGAGGGAGACACATTCATTCTAATTTGATTTGTAATTTTTAGACTTAACTTAAATTAGACATGATTTTCTAAAGCTGATAGTAGTAGGGTGCTATTGAAGGCCATTATATGTCAAACAATTGTTCATCAATGGTGCAAATGGAGTCCAAAAATGAAGGTGTGCGAACCTTAAACTTAAACAACATGGTGCATGTAATTGCCTAGGTTGATACATAGTGACCTACCACTCACAACTTCACATTCTTTACGCTTGAATTTGTCTACTTCCAAATCAAACTCAATCCCCAACCACTCATAAAACTGTCCACAGTAATCCCTAATTGGCTACAATTCATCACTGGACAATTTTTCATTCTTACATTTACAATTCATGGTATAATAGTAGGAGCAGTTCTTGGAGCATGGGCAGAATATGGACAGGCTACCTTTACCCCAAACCAATAGAAGTGCTCCTGGAGACATTTGGTTGCGGCATGACCGAGGTACGTTCATCCAAAACTCGACAGAACCTCTGTTCTTCATTCATCCGTCGACTATTCCGAGGCTTCTCTCCCATTTCGATCGGCGGAACCACGAGATCATCAATATTCAGCGCAACCACCAGCAGTGTCAGGTGGTTCAAGATCGGCATTGAAGAATTTTTTGCATAGATTGTTGATTCGGGGATTGATCGCAGCGATGGCGCTCTCAGCGGGACGCTTTGTCGTGGTGGGAAGCGGGAGTTCGGGATTTATGGGCAGTGAGAAACAGGGGAATGTGCAATGCGTTTCCAATGGGCAATGTGCAATACGGATCGCTTCTGCCCCTCGATGGAACTCGTCTCGCTTGGTTGCAAAACACCAACTTCACGCGTTGTCCACGAATTCGCACGGTGAGTGTTTCTTTTGATTTTTCGTTTTTGTCAGAATAGGGTCTTCGGTGGGAGGGTCTCCGGAGTAATGGATTTTAGCATGTGGGGTTTTTGCAGTTTTGGAATTGGAACAAGAACGCGAGGCTTTGGAGTCTCTGCCTGAATCAGAGGTGGCGGACGTTGCGGAGGAAGAAGAGCCAACACCATCGGGTCCTAGCGTTCATGAGGTAGGGCGTCGTGGCCACACTTAGTGTTCATTGTTTGATCATTTTTATTATGGTGTATTCGTTGCAGATTTATGAACTTGCTCCAGATTCTTGAACCATTTTTCTTGTAGAAGGTGTTGAGTCAATCGTCGATAGTTTTAAGTCGGTTTGACACAATTTTGAATTTGCTTCGCCATTTGAAACTAGGGGTGTGCGATCAGAGGCATGTTTACTACATGTGGCGTGCACTTTTGAGAATGTGTGATATTTTTCTGTTTTTTGCAGATCCACAACCTGCTTATGCAAGTCTGCGATGAGACTTCCAGCATTGCTGAAGTGGAATTGAAGGTACGCTGGATTAATGTCTCCACTTTCATTTGTTTCGAACATGATGGATTGAATGGGTCCGACCCAGGCTATTATGACTTTTTTTTAATCGCTCACATGGATTTTAGGGTAGTAGGTGCTTAAACCGTCATTTTAAGCTCTTTGCCCCACTTTCTTTGCCCAAGTAATTGTGAATTGGATTTCCTGGCAAAGACAGAAGGAAATGACAGAATTCACCTAATAGAATTAGTTGTGACTTTTTGAAGTGAGAAGCGAGTTGCTACCTATTCCTGTTCTCTACTATAAGGGGCAAAACGCAAGTCCCTCTATCTTCTTAAAACGAAGTTATCAGTGGGATTGACTGGTGACAGATGGGGACCTTCAGTCTGCGGGTGAAGAGAAAAATTGGCAAAGCAACAACGCCAGTGGCACAAGGATCTCCAGTGCTGGGTAAGGCTACGGTTGTTAATACTCCGGCTACTAATGCTTCTCCGTCTGCTCCAAGCAAATCCACCAAGCTTGCTAAGACTACTCCCTCCAAAGCAGACGCCGATGGAGGCTTACTCTTCGTAGCCTCTCCAAAGGTGCCACTAGCCTAGCCTTCACCTTACCTCTTGTCTCATTTTGTCCTCTGATGTACTTTTCTTCAGAGACCGTGAAGTTGTTCATAGCTGTTGTTAAATGCCTTTTCTTTAATCGTCGTTGTCTGACTTGAGGAAGGATGTTTCTTGAGGGAAATGCCAGATGATGATTGTGTATGATCTGTGATGTTCAATGAATCGGGACACTGAGAGTAAATTTTTTGGGGTCCAGGTGGGTATGTTCAGGCAAGGAAGAACTGTGAAGGGGAAGAGTGGGCCTCCTCTTTGTGTAGAGGTAATACATTTCCACGCAGTTAATCAATAGATTGTGTTTGAAAATCAGCCAGAGAGAATTGATTCTGGTCTTTGTCTTTAGCTTTAGAGATCTCTTCTGTGAGAGTAGTTCTATTGTTTAGCATGCCTATCCCATGAAATTTTTGCAATTGTTTACGATGGATATAGAGTGCCGGTCTCCTTTCAGCCTTCAAGGTACACGAGAAGAGCTGAATATGAAGCTCAGAAAATGGGCCAGAATATTCATTTGGCTTTTATGATGGACTCTACTACAGGGTCAAGTAGTGAAGAAGGGTCAAGTAGTTTGCTACTTGGAGCAGCTTGGCACGCAGCAACCTGTAGAGGTAAATATCCGTCTCCTTGTAGCTGCATCGATTCCTGGGATACCTTGTGATTTTTAATTATAATGCTGCTTTTTTATTTCATTACTGTCAGTCAACTACTGCATTGGATATGAAGCAACTAAATGTATTGAGAAGTGTGTCGTGGGGTTGGAATAACCGTTGGATAGGGTTTTGTGAAACCTATTGACTCAACAGCATGTGTACATGTGAACAGTTTGCCAAAGACAGCATTCCTACTTTGTTACCTGTGTGTGTGGATACACCAAGGGGACTACAATGTGTAAAGTTTGTGAACTCATTTTGATTGTCCTCTCGTGCAGGCGGATATTGGTGGCGAAGTTGAGAAAATTCTGTTCACGGATGGAGGTTTGTGCTTTCTATTCTCCTGAATTTCCTTGTGAATGCTGGATCTTTATCTGACGAAGATATATACATGACTTGTGACTTTTTGCATCAACTTCTCATTTTGTCTTGCCAGAGGGTTCCTGACTGACTCTTTATTCTTTTTTGTCTGCAGAGACCGTTGGTTATGGAGATCGGTTAATTGCCATCAGGCCATGATTCCTGGAATTGTTAAAACTATGCACAATGTCATTCTTGGCGCTTTTTTTTTTTTCCATGAGGATCCAGTAACGGCGAAGACTAACCAGGAGGATCGTGCTCAATTTGAGTGCGTCTGAATGCTTGTGGTTGTAGGCAGATGCTAAAAATGACACTGCATGACTTATCAGTTTATCATCTTCTGGCAAGTATCCTATCATCGCTTAAATACATATTTGTGTACGTGATCAGTTATGGTCATTATCTAGGTCTAATGAATAGCTGCTGTTAGTTTGTTCCAGAACCAAAAGAATGGCAACTGGTGCCCCACAGCTTTGGGCATCAAGAAGTTCTTGACTTTATTCACCTCTATCAATTTATCAATGTTTTGAACAAGTTTGGTATTTCATCCTCGTGCAAACTTCAGAAGTACGTTCTGGTACTTTCAGAATTAGAGTGAACATGGTTTCCAAATTGTGGTTGAGTTCTTCCTATATTTACTTGCTTGTATTTTGGTATCATAGTGTCTTCACAGTACTTCGGTGAACACGCTCCGAGCACTGCCTTCGTTATCCTAGCGTACTTCATATAAATGAGAGTCACGGGGAGATGTTCTCAATAGAATCAGTCGGCTCTCGCAGGCGTACAGAACTTAATTCTTTTATGGCAAGTTTGCACCCCCAGAGCTCTATAATTGCAACCTGATTGCACTGTCCCAGTATATCTTGGAAATCTCTCATGGTGTGTACAAATCTAATTGGATAGCTCCCACATGGCAACTTGTGGACGCATGTGTGAACTCATGTAAGCTTAAGAGTATTTTAATGGCCCATTTTTCCTCCCCAAAGCAGTGCAATTAGAGAAGGTTAACCCTTAACCCCTAAATGCCCAAGGCACCCAAATGTGGTGTTTGGAAAACTTTGAAGTTAAGTAAAATCCAACCAAATTGCTATTATTATTAGTTTATATTTTTGGAGAATTCTTTTTGAAGTCTAGTTTTAGGATCAAAAAGCCGATCTTAAAAATAAAAGGTCATGATTTTTCTATTGAAGATTTTGTGCAAGGATACCCAGTGCAATCTTGACTTCCCGTAGTGTTGTGGGCTCTTGGAAATGAGCCTCAAATACACTAGATCTTGGAGGCAAAATCACTTTAGAAATTCATTTTAAAAAATTGTAGAATAGATTTTGAAAAGCCATAAATTGATTGGGGTTGTACATGCTAGGCCCTATAACCTTCTATTTTTTTAGTGACCAACTTTTTAGAGTTGACATGCAAAAAGTGAATTGAAAAATTTTCATAGTTTTTACACCCTCATGATCAAACATTATAATCTTTCAATTTGTAAGTGATATTGTTATGTTTTCTTTTCCTATGTGATCTCTAACATGTCTAGTTTGAATTTGTACGGTTACAATTCAAAAGAAATTGGTACAACTTATGAAAATGTTGACTTTTTGTTCAATTTAGAACAAATTTTAAGAAGCTCCAAACAAGCCTTGGGCATTTAGGGGTTAAAGGATGGAGTGGTGACCGTAGAAATCATGGCTTTTGGAACCGTGTAACATTATCTACTTTAAAAAACCCAAAAATATCCATTAGAGGTCAAACTATCGTAGAAGATCTTCCCTTTCCACCCCTAATTCCAAGGATGAATAGTTGCACTTCTACCCTACACAAGAAAATTCCTTGTCATCCATCAGACACCAAATGTCCGCATTGGTGTTCAAGGGTTAATCCCTAAATGTCCAAATTCATCTCTAGAATTGACGAATTGAGAAGAATTATTATAAAGTGCTATTTAGAAGCATATTCTGGAATTGATATACAAATAAAAGTTTTAGATTGAGAGTTTTAGATTCCATCCGAATGGTTAGATTCACCAATGCTATCACCCATATTTTAATATAAATTTTGAAAGGTAAATTTCCAAATTCCTTCTGAATTCAATTACAAGAAAAATATTATCATTTTTGGATTAATATTTTTTGGAATGGATTTGAAATGAGGTTCTCTTGATATGGTGATTTTTTGAAATTTTTGCCTTTTGAAAAATCCAAGACCTTATTTTGGCAAATCTAGTTTTGAAATAAAGTCAATGCAAATTGACCACTTGACATACTTGCACATTCATAATTTTAGAAAAATATGTACTCTCGTAATACAAAATCCAACCGTTAGATAGAAAAAAAATTGATAAAATATCTCCACAAATTATAATAACTTTCATCCAAGTGATTAGGAAGATGAAACTTCAGTTTCAATTTGTTCATTGTCCAAAAAATGAATGGTGGAGCACTTAGGGATTAATACAAATCTTGAGTTTCTCATAGAACTTATTACTTAAATAGAAATTTATTAAGCAAAGAACAAGCTAGAACTTGTTGAAGTTAAGTTATACCCATCCATACCTTAAGTTAGATTGTTTGTTTTGTTTTGTTTTGTTTGTAACATTGAGATCTCCTGGACCATGTGTCCCCCAGTTGCATTCTTGGTACTATCGGAAAGCCCTTGGCAAGGAGATGTACATGGGCTTTGATTCATGACATTTGGACCTATGGTGTGAAAGTTATTGAATTTCAAAGGTTTTTTTTAATCAAAAAATTAGAAATTCACTTTCACTTTTATTTTGGCTATGGCAACAATACATAGCATATTAGTGGGTATGAAAATTAAATTGGACTAAAGTAAATGAATATGATGTTGCTACAATGTATTGGTGGAAGGTGATTAATTCACACACAACCCTATTTGATGACAAGGTGTAAGTTAAGTTCTCAAAAGTATGTGATAATGTAGCATTTTGACAACAATCTACAAGTGTGAAAGTGAAAAAAGAGAATTATTTGAGGGTAGAAAGAATCAACATCAAAAACACGAAAAATTGCCATTTCTATTACAAAGAGCAAAAAAGTGTGAAAAATTGTTTTTTTAATCTAATTGTAGTATTTTGCATTGGACTCTTATGAGAATATGTGGAAGAAATTTCAAATTTTTTGACCATATAGATTGCAAGATATTTGTATTTGAAGTGAAGAAAATAATTTTTTTGCACCTTGTTTGACTAGATTTTTTTGGCTTTTAATCTTCTTAACTTAAGATTTTTGGATTACTTATTTCAATTTTCTAATTTTTAATGTTGAATAATTGCATTGACGGAGTTGGGAAAAAAATTCAAAATACACATACACCTGATTTTCATTTTTCTAGAAATTATTAAGTAGGAGTAGGTATAAACTAGAAGGAAAACTAATTCTTTAGTAGTCCTACAATGGAATTGAGATATACTAATCCTAGCAATGAGATCAATGTTGAAGAAGTTTTTTGAGTTTTTTTTGTCTATTTTTCTTCAATTTCCAAATTGAACAAATTTTTCAAGTACAGAGTCTAGTATATTATCTATTTTTTACTCAAAATAGAAAATTGTATAGATTTTTTCACCATTGTTTTGTTGATCGATGTTTTCAAATTGCAAATGATTTTTTCCCAATTCCACGAGTTTGCTTTGAATTTGTTGCTTGTTCTTTCCAAACATAGGGTGAGATTGTTTTAGCAAGCAAAGTTAACTATGTAGAATTTTTTTGGAAAAATTGTAGAAATTAAGTTTAGAAATGTATCCTATAAGTTATTTTTACATAATAATGCAATGATTGCTCATAAACCAAAAAGTTCCATAACTTTCACATCACTGATCGAAATGGAATGAATCAAAGCTTTACATGTAGACAAAAATCCTATTTTGAGAAAAAAAATAATTAAATTTTTGTGATTTATTGGTTCATTCCTGACAAATTGCTTTTTGGACTTAGGATGGCACAAATTTTGCTCCCAAGCACCTATTGAAATTAGAATTATATTCCCCCAAAGCTAATTTGATCTTCAAAATGGGTTTCAAAAAATCATGTCTAAAATTGAGGTAACAAAAGTCTAGTACCAAAAATCCCAAGAGTCCCATAAAAGGACTTTTGGACATTAACAAATTCCCATTTTTGGACTAATAGCCTTTAGGAGGCTTCCGTTTCTCATCTAATAAATGAAGATTGGTTTTGTATTGATGAAAAATATATTTTATCTAAAATTTTATATGAATATGTTTGTGTTTAAATACACAATTGTTGCCAATGTGATTACTTCCTAAGCTCCAAGAAAAGTGCATTGTTTGAGTGGTTTACACCTTTTTGCATTTTCCAAACTCCTTATGATCAGTTTTTGTATTTCATTTCTTATGGCATAACAAAATGTCACATCAAAAATATACAAAGAGTTTTGGACGACTAAATAGTCGAAGTGTTCCTGTCTTTTGAACACATAGAATCACTAATAATTAACACTTCCATTAACACCTATTGAAATGTAGTTGTACATGTGACATCTAGTGATAGGACACAATTTTTAAAAATTCCCCAACCCAACCCAACCCAACCCCAATTCCAAATCCACCCACCCTATTTGTAATTTCAGATTGCAACTTCAGATGCAATCCATATGGGATATATTGCCGTATTTGTATTCATAATATGTATCCACATATTTCTTCTGTATCCTTATCCCATGGCGACGGCTATTGATTATCAGTCTCAGATCCAACAGCAGACATTGGAAGTCGATTCATTTTGATAAAAATTCACGATTGACGGCCTCGGGGTGGTTTTGATTTTCTCTTTTCATGAACTAACGGTCGGTGATTTTCCAATCGGAAAGGGGAGAAGGGGGGCTGCATCTTTTCAGGGGATAGTCATCCATCCTTTCCCTGCTATTTGGTGAGAGAACAGGGAAGGTGATATTAGAGAAGGGTGCTTTTTAAAGAGGTCTGACCGGTGTAAGAAGATCGATGTGACCTCCTGACACCCTCTTCTGCCTCCTCCCCTGATCCACATGTGGAGGTAAATTGTTGATTAGGTGTGTCATTGATTCCTCCCCAGGGGGTACCTTGAGATTTGAGCAATCTGAATTGTTGCATAAGATTCTGACCAGCCCCATTGATCGAATTGTTGCAAGAGATTCGGTCTTGTCGAACTGACCACACTATCCCGACCGTGACTTGCACCTAATTGCACTGAGGAAGGCAGTTCGATCGATCGCAGTACCGGCAGTCCGGCAGAACACACATGGAAGGGAAGGAAGGGCCTGTCATGTACACACACTGGTGTAGCTTGAATAACCCACAGATCCAATAATTGCAAATGTAATGGCTAAATTTAGAAAAGTATTGTGCGCATAAATTTTTTGTAATATGGTAGTAAGTTTTATATTGCGACAAAATAATGTTGATCCTTAACTTAGTGTGTAAAATTGGAGAGTTTAGCACTGATTTCAGCAATACTAGTTGTGGATTTAACTTAGGCTCACCCAGTTTGGCACCACTGCCCATGGTCGGTCCTTCAGCAAAACCTCAAACTCATCAGATGAACTATAAAGTAATTAGTTCCGTCACTGCACCCATATCCCCAACACGTCTGGATCTTCAATGCTGCAAATACCTGCAAACCTGCAATGTTGAATAAGTTAGGGCCTGTCTGCCTCCAACAGCTCATGCAAGATCACACAACTATCGAGCTTTATTTTTCTTGAGGACACTGAATGAAAAGTCTGACTGAAACATTCTTATTCTGCGACAATGTCAGCACGATGGTCCAAAGCCGCTCCATGGCAGAGGCCGGGCTGGCCAGCGGGGAAAATTACAGGCCTCTGGCTACAGTTCGCCATCTCCACTTGACGTGTAAGGTACGTACGTAAACAATCATACCTATTATCATCCATTTATCAATACCCTCTCCCTCATGTACTAGCGATATACATTCGTGTTTTAGAATGTACGCCGGTGGTACATGAGGGTGGAGGAAGGAGGAAGAATTCCAACATGATTGCATCGATTTGGTGTGACTTAAGAGTTTGTTCATTATGTGTCATGCATGAAGAGAGAAGGGTCAAAAGGTGTGCCTCCATGACTACATATCTTTGTCAAAAGGGAGTCTCTATGGATTTTGAAATTTGGGATGAAACCTTTATTTTCTTGCAAAATTTCACCAACTTTGACAAGTTTGAGCATGTCAAACTCTGTTCCTACATAATTGTACTAGTGTTGTGATGGCTTGTGGTAGATACTACTCAAAAAAGAAAAGGGTTGTTGGGGTGTAAGTTATGTATGATTGGAAAGTATGATTATGTGTTTCCATTGCAAAAAAGATTGATGTTACAAGTGTGGTCATCAAAAAGATTAAAGAATTGGTGACAAAGGGAGAATGTATGTAGAGTGTTGATTGATGTACAATATAATTGATGTTGGTAAATGTTGGTTGAGGGAAGAAAGGTTGATGTTAACTATAATTGGTGATGTGTTTCCATAGCAAAAAAGATTGATGTTGACTACAAGTGGAGTCATCAAAAGATTATAGAATTGTTGACAATAGGAAAAATGTATATAGAGTATTGATTGTTGTACAATATAATTGATGTTGGTAAATGTTGGTTGAGGAAAGAAAGGCTGATGCTAACTATTGGTGATGTGTTTCCATTGTAAGAAAATTTGATGTTGACTATAAGTAAATGTTGATTGAGGGAGTAGAGATTGATGCTAACTACTGGTATGTTCATAAAAAGATTACATAATTGTCAACAAAAAGAGGATATATGTCAAATATATTTGATCCTCCATTATTAGTGTTGGTAAATGTTAGATGAAGGTAGTATTGACCATTTGATGGTGCTTGTATATACAAGTAATGAGCTATAAGAATATATTTTGATGGCATATTTGATTGCTACATAGATGTTGATAAATGATGACTATTGGCGTGTTCATACAAACATTATAGAATTATAGAATGTTGATAGAAAGGAAATATATGTTGAATATATTTGATTGCTACATTATTAGTGTTGGTAAATGTTAGCTGAAGGTAGTATTGACCATTGGATTGTACATGTATGTGTAATTTATTATTTATGAGCTATAAAAATATATGTTGGTGGTGTATTTGATTGCTATAATTCTTATTAACCCCTACATGTATTTGATTATGTTTTCACCCAAAACACTCCAAAACTGCCATTTTTAGTACAAGTACCAAATTTTAGAAAAAATACATTTTTGGATAAATGTAACCATAGGATCTTATAGTAAACTGGTTTGGGAAGATGTGGAAATAATTTCAAAAATTTGCACCATGTAGATTGCAAGATATCAACATTTGAAGTGACAAAAAGACTTTTTTTGGCCCTACAAAAACCCGGGCAGATGCACTTTACAAGGCCATATCATTATGAAAAAATGTCCAAAATGGTTGCAACTCTTTGCATTCATTCATCAAGTCATGTTGGCTACATTCATGAAAAATTATAGATCATTTGGAATTGTACAACATATAGGAAATTATTAGTAAGCAGAAAGAAGTAGAGAATGATTCAAAATACTAAATTGTTAATCATTTATTTATGGAATTGAAAAATACCAATCCCAATGGTTATAATGTTTTAATAAAAAAATCTACACCTCATGCTTTTATTTTTTTCCCAAAATATTGAAAATTGAGTTAAATAAAGGTCTTCTATTTTAGAGTAGAGATTCCATTACTACCCACAAACTACCCACAATTAAAACCCTTCATAATTTCCATCTCATAAATCAAAATGGAATGATTCAAAGCTTTCCACATGTATGTTGATCTAGAAAATCAATTTCAAACTTTTATTTAAAAAAAAGTGATTTTTAAAGAAGTTTTTTTTGTTGCTAGGCCTGCTTACCGAGAAATGAAAACTACATATCCATACAATAACTTTTTAACCATTTATGAAAAATTTATGAAAAATTTTGGGCCTAAAAGGTACTCCTCGGGCACATGTTGTGTGAAAATTTCAAAGAAAAAAAAGAAAAATTCCATTTGTAGTGAGTTGCCCTAAATTGCTATGTTGCCAAAAAACACACCGTTTGGTCCTTTGGAGGTTAAGGTTGATAAATATTGGTTGTAGTTGAAGGCAAAATTAATGAATTTATAAGCTATAAAAATATACATTAGTGGCATGTTGACCTTTACATTATTGATGTTCGTACATGTTCACTAAAGGCATAATTGATTGTTGGTTGGTAACATGTACTAAGAGCATTTGCAATGTTCCCTACAACAAGCAGGGTATCGACATTGTGCCAAGTGCAAAATAATTTCTAATTAAAATTGCACTCCAATGCAACTATAAATGGGGCCCTCAACTCCATGGCCTTGGTATGTAACCACCCGGGACTGCCTAATTTTCAAAATGTGAAGGGCCCGCAAGTTGGCCGTTATAGGAATCGTCATTGTTGTCAAGCATTGGTATGTGTGCCAATCAATTCAACCTTCCCTTGTTTCCATGAAAGTCTTTTTTTAATGTGGATTATTTTCTTTCTTTCTTTTTATAACATGGAAAAGTTCATTTGATGTTTGGATTGTCCATTTTGCATTGGGTCAATTTTGCCAAAGAGAAAATTGGGATTGTGTGGGCTTCATAGAATGACCTGCCATTTGCCATTACATGGCTTCTATCCAGAGTATGCACTGTAGATGCCCTAACAACTTATGAACTACAAAAATACATGTTAGTGGCTTTAGTTAATTGCACTACAAGAAAAGATGTCCCTACTCAACAAAAGATCAACTAATTTGTGTTGATTGTGAAAAAAATGAAATTTTGTGTGATGATTCACCCACTAAATTTCTTGAAATGAAAAAGATGAAAGTTCATGTGTTGATTTAGACACTACATTTCTTGAAAAAAATAACAATCATCAAAAACATGTTGATTGTTACCAAACCAAAATTTGCTTAGTTGCTTCGGCAATCAATTTATCATACTGAGTAAAATCTAAATGCTCTTTGAATTAAAATTCAATTTGAGAAAACTCAAAGACTTTCAACTAGATACATTATTGCTCATCTAGTTAGTAGACTTCGAGGATCAATTACATTGTTGGTTTGAAAGACAAGAAGACAAGACTTTTATACAAGTGGGGTAGTAGAAGGTAGGACAAATCATATGGGATATGTCTAATTAGGAGCTCAACCGCTCAAAGCTAAGTTAAAACTACTATACGTATTTTTAGTAGAATTTCAAACCTTATTTAAGCATAGTAGAATAATTTTTTTCAAAAAACTTTGAATGAAAGAAAGGTGGGAAATCAACCCAAATTTCACCTCCAAAAATCCATATGGAATGTAGAGTCTCCAATAAAAAGTTATAAACAAATTTCAGTGATGAAGTTTTATGACGTGATAGCCTTGTGTACGTGGTGGGTTTGCTAACGTGGTAACCTTGCCCACGTGGCAATATATGTGGTGGATTTTTTAATTATAGATATTTGATAATATCACAAAATAAAATCTACTTAGTTGTGTTCATTATAGTCCAAATCAAGATGCCTTAACCAAAAGAAATAATGAATATATATTAGTTTATTTTCATGTTACATCAAACACTGTTTTTTCGTGTAGTGCTGATTGCTACATTATTGATGTTGGTATATATTGGGTAAAGGCAAAATTGGTTGTTGGTTGCCTCAAGTAGAATGCAATATGGAATCATCCAAAAAAAATTTCCATTAATGGATTAAAGTTGTTAATTTGATTCCTTAGCCCAATTCAAGACTCTATCATAGTATCCATTTTTCACTAAGAAAGTGCTTTCAAATCACTTTGTTGGTTTGTAATGTTTTAATAACCACATGAAGTTATTTATAACTTGATATGGGATATTTACCTATTTTATTATTATTTTCCAAATCATCTTAAATATCACAAAGAAGGGCTATATTTCAAAGGAATTCGAAATTCAAGATTCTTTTATATTTACATTGCAATTAGTAATTGTTGGCTAAAGGTAGAATTGACTATTTGGTGGTATGATGTATACATAACTTTTGAGCTACAAAGCATATATGTCAATGGCATATTTGATTGCTATTTTATTGATGTTGGTGAAGGTATGCGAAAAGATTTGAGTTTAGGGTGGTAACATGTATGTAAAACTTTTGAACCACTAGAATACATGTCAAAGAAATATATGAATGCTACATTATTGATGTTCGTAAATGTTGGAAGAACATGAAAAAATAATCTATGAGCTACATGTGCACCTAGATATTGGCTTTAGAATTCAATCTTAACATTTATTTCTTAGTTGTGCATGTCCTTTTATTTTGATTATAGGTTAATGTCTTCTTAGAAGAATGTCATACTTTCTTTACTTACAATTCCTAAAGAATTTGAATGCAATTTAACAACAAGATTAGTAAGGCCATGTTTGTAACATTAAATGGCATTCATGGTGCAACATTTATGAATAATGTTCTTTGGTTCATTGGACATCTTGTTCTATATTTATATTCTTTGTTTCAAAGGAACCCTTTGCTCAAATTGGTATTTGACTTTTTAGGACCGCCACATGAATCCTTCAATTACTTTGTGAATGTTATAAAAATACTTTTTAGAACTTTGCTCCCAATGGAATAAACTTAATTTCATCAAATGTCATATATATTTGACTGTGAAAGAACATTGTAGCAAATTTGTGTCCTATTTTGTCAAACCTTTCACTACGAAAATTGGATTATACTATACTTGATCAAATTCAATGTCTCAAAACTTTGTAGGGGATTAAAAGTCTGATGATCTAATAAAGTTAAGTGCTTTTTGGTCACTTTGCACAATAATTTCTTACAATTGCCACATGGGCAAACTGTTTGAAATTTTGTCCATACATTCTCATACTAGTCTAATACATGATCTAAGGTTTAATATGCAAATTTTCTTTCCATTGTAGCTCTTTCCTCTAAAAATATTTTTCTTGAAGTACTTTGGGGAAAACAAAATATTGAACATATCTTATAGTAAGTTGCAATTTGAGCTTATAACCACAATCTACAAATTTACGAAATATACAATGAAACAAAAAATATTTGGCACTAATATTTTCATTATTAAAATAGTGTGATTGCATTCACCTATTCCAAAAAAAATGAAATGCGGTTTCTTTGTCATACAATTATTTTTTATTTTTTATTCAATAAATAAATTTAATTTTTTAAATATTATATATATATATATATATATAAATTTACAATTTGTAGAATGTAATTTTATTTGTAATAAATGAAATGAAATTATTTATATTCAATTAGAGTTAAAATGAAAACAAAGAGGCTTCATAATATGGTTAAAGTAGAAGGTTCATCAAATGACCATTTACCTATTGATTTGTAATTTGGGAGAAGTTGACTTCTTGAAATAGTTTTTAATGAATTTTCTTGAAATGTAAATGTAATGGGCATCTACTCAAAATATTTTCATATTTATTGGACCTTTTGTGGAATTGGTTATAAATTTTGAAGCTGGAATTATATAAGGCTTTGAAAGCGTCTCTCCTTGATATATACATTAGATTATATTGTTGAATGCAATGTGCATCTCTATGTTAGAGAATGTTCATTGAACCTAGTTGCTTTTTGACCCTCTTGACATATAAGGTAGGGACCAACCCTTTTTTTTTTTTTTCTAACGGAGCCAGATTGGCTCCGATGGTAGTTATTTTCGATGCCCACATTGGCGAGTACTGGCCTTTCATTCATGAATTTTGCTAGTGATATTGAGTTCCACAACTTATGTAAGTGGCACTATTACCTTCAAAGCGGTGGAAAACTTTGGCACTTGGCGGAATTAAAAAAACGCAAAAATGGCGAAATTGCTTGAGATACATAAGGTCTTCTGGCACTTCTAAGATTTGCAACAAGGACAAGCAAGCACCTTCATTCTGTGCTAAGGATGAATTTAGACTCCACATCCCAAAACAAGTATAGAAGGAAGGACAATGCACAAATTAAAATAAAATGAAATCATAAAAAGTCATTGGAAAATAGTGTAAATGGAAACAAAGGGCCATGCAAGGGCCCATCCACTCCATAGAGAGTCCTACAACAAGATTGAATGTAAGTCTACACTAGCTAATACCACTAAGCTCATAGTCCATACCGTCGATCAGCTCTAGCCACCCATTTGTTTTAAGCATCGTCATAGGGAAAGTTTTCCAAAGTGAAAATTTTCTGGGAGTACAATCCAACGACGCATTCCAAATGTGTATCCAAGGAATTTTGGAGCTTGTTCTTCAAGAAGGAAAGAGAACTGAAGCAACGCTCATCCTCTACAAACCCTAGAACATGTACAATGGCAACCTTAGCCAATTTGTAAAACTCAGGAAAGGCTTTAACCTTCAAAACTATGCATGTGTCAAAATAACGCCAAAGATGGGTCAATGGATTCAAGTCAAACGGGGGCTCCAAGTACTTCTTGGAATTGTTGAGCATGGCCAACTTGGACAAACATTGTTGAGTCTCAAGGCTATGCCGGTCTAGGACAGGTGGGACCAAACGCTTCTTGTCTGCTTCTACAAGCTTGGGCTCACAATAATATGACATCAAGGCAACCAAGTGCTTAGGGAAGTATTCTTCAGCCTCAGCCTAAAGCCAATACTATGGATACATAACACTAAGGGATTCTATAATAGCATGGGAAGGGAAGCGAGGCTCCAACTCCCTCAACAATTGTCTTACTGCCCTTGTACACAACAAAGATACCTAGTGATGTTAAAAAACAAGCCAAAAACATATGAACAAGAATACAATGCTCAAACAAGCAAGGAAAAAACAATAATCATTCGAAAATTGTCATGAGCATGTCCAAACTAAAACAAGTAATGTAATCAAATGAACATGATAAACAAGTCATGTACTCAAATGTAACCAAGAACATCATCTACTTTCAAGATTTCCTACAAACTCTCATTATGTCTGTTGCCCCAAGTTCTACTAACTAAAGAAAAAAGAGTAATTTAAAAAGTTTCAACCTTACTTGTACACTTTTTTTTGACATTAGATACAAGAGACTCGAGCACTTCCTGCTCCACAGGCACGTCATCATGTACTGCCTAGATCTTCTTGCCATTAGCCACAAACACAATCTAAGCAAATCCGTTATTGAGGTCCGAGACCTATTACATGTGAATTTGGATGTGGGAGCTGTCCAAAATGTTTTTAAACGCCCAAAACTCGTTTGTCGCAAATGCAATGCGATTGTTGACGTAAAGAGTATACAATTGGCCATCTGCTATTTTCAGAGCAGCCACAAAATTGCACATGTGAACGTCCCTTTTTTGCGTGAACATCACCAATAGATCCATAGTTTCAAGCAATGGCATGAGTGTCGTCATGCCACAAAGTGCATATGGATCTAGCATGAACCCAAGCATTTCTACAAGGAAATACCAAATTGTGAAGTTGTGAGCGTATAATTGTCCATCCTTCGCAATTACACAAGTACAACTAGGTCTTGGTATTTGGGGTGGTGAACTCCTACTTCAACGGGTGCCTAACGTCGGTCCATTGTGCCTTCCAAGCAATGGATCTTTTCTAAGCCTCATACTTCTTCTAATTCACCTTAACTCCCAACCTATCTCGCCGTAGAGCTAATGTTTGGATGTCTAGAGTGTTGGGACTATAAGAGAACGACTGCTACCTGCTTGGGCGTTGGTTCACACTATTTCCTAATGCCTATGCAAGTCCCGAGGATGAATTACCTCTACCCTAACTCGTCCATGTTGGACCTCTTCTACGTCTACTATTGAGTACTAGCGGGGACTAGCCCTCGACCTTAGGGTTGCTCCTTGCTTCTAGGCCTCAGCCTTACTTTGTGTTTATGGGAGTGAACTAGCTAAAGGTGAGAAGAGAAGATGGGGTCATACCTCGGCCCGAGGTTCCTCTTCTATATGCTCGAGACTCCCTCTTAATAGGTCTCGTGCAGCCATGTCACCTCCGCGGAGTTGGGTGCATTTTGGATGGAGATTGAGGGAAGAGGACGGTTGGTGAGCCTAGCTCCCCATATTTCCTTCCTCCTTTTGTCGTGGCCGCGATGGACCAAGTGAGCAGGGAGAGTGGTTGGCCTACCCCATTTTATATGCTACCCTCTCTGGTCCGTTTCTAATGGCCACTCTCTCACCTTCCACCCTATCCCGATTACTAACTTCTATTCCTTTTGCCTTATCCTAATTACTACCCCCTACCCTTCTATCCTAATTGCTAAATTCTTTTCTCCCCAATCCACCCTACTTGATAAATTCTATCTCCTATACTCTATTCTATGTGCTAAGTGCTTTGCCCGTTATCTCCCCTACTCTATCCTACTTACTAGACTGTATCTCTCTACTCTATCCTACATGCTAAGTGCTTAGCCCGTTACCTTCCCTACTCAATCCTAGGTAATAAATTCTATCTCCTCTATCTAAATTGATTCCGGTTGCCTCAACTGCCTTGGCGAAAACCCCTTCCTAGCTTTTGGCCGAAATTCCCCAGTCCCTTGATTGAACCCTCTAGCCTTTGGCCAAACCCCCTAGTCCCCTGCCGGTGTTGATATTGGCTGCCAGTATTGGGTCGCCGGTACTGGTGTTAATGTCGGTACTAGTGCCGGTTGCCACTAGGCCTGGTGCTAGAGTCAATACTGAGCGTTGGGCTTTGGCTGCGGTTGGGGCCAATGGAAAGTTGGGATTTTTCCCCACCTTGCCGGAAATTTGCCTTGGAAGCTTAGCCCTCCATACTCACCCCAGTTTAGGAGTGTTGGGCATAGGGTTTTTGAGGGATGCTCCTCCGTGGACCGTCAAGACTTAAGACCAGTTCTTTTGGGTACTAAACTTTGATTTGTTCCCAACTATTTTGGGAATTAAACTTTAGAGGTGAGTAGTGCTTAGGGTCAAGGCTCCGCTGTCGATTCGGATTTAACACCAAATCTAGGACTTGGAGGCTCCTAAGGTCTCAAAGCTCTGCTATTGGGTAGGACTTTTAACGCACGATCTAGGACTCTATAGACCCCCTTCTACTTTGCAACAACCACCCAAGATGGAAGAGGGGGTAGCAAGGAGAGTGAGAACTACCACAAGACCACTAGAAGCGATTTTGGCTCCAATCCAAACCCCTCCAAAAGACAACCAAGGACTATTACAAGGACAAGAACTTGTTTAGAGAATTTGGTTCCAACCCAAACCTCTCCAAATGACAACGAAGAACCGCTACAAGGACAAGAGTTACTTAGAGAGTTTGGTTCCAACCCAAACCTCTCCAAATGACAACCAAGAACCGCTACAAGGACAAGAGCTACCAAAGAGAGTTTGGTTCCAACCCAAACTTCTCCAAATGACAACAAAGGACTACCACGAGGACAAGAGCTACAAAAGAAGGCAAGAGAGAGAAGCAAGGAAACCAACATCGCCAAAGTTCCAACAAGTGGACCCCAACGGACCCAAGTATATTGATGCATAAAATGGGGGTGTTTGAGGAGAGAAGGGTGACCTTTTTTATAGGAGGATGGGCACCTTTGCTCCCTTCGAAATTACAAACCAAGGAACTCCATTCCCAATGAAGGGAACTCCTAAAAATCCAATTTTCTTATGAGAATTGGTTCCACATGAAAGGTTGACAATTCTAGGATTATCTTGGGATTTCCCCCACATGCGAGGGTGTTGACAACTAGTCTTCCCTTCACACATGTTGAAGACCTCGTTCCCAAGTATAGGAACCTTACGCAAAACCTAAACTTTTTATAATTCCAAATCTATGTAAGACGTTTGACAATCTAAACTTGTCTTGGGATTTCCCCCACGTGTGGGGTGTTGATACCTAAGTCTTCTCCCTACATGTGTCAGGAACCTTGTTCCCAAGAAGGGGAATGTCCTTCTTCCAATTCTCCAAGATTTAGGCTTTAATGGCCCGTTGACTTCTCTGGTTGTGTGTTGTCTACTTCTAACTTTTGGAGTTTAACTCCAATTGGCAAACAGATTGAGCCGTTGGCTCGAAAAGGCCATTTATAATCCATGGAATCTCCCACCCCCTTTCCCATCGCAAAAAACCCATCGAAATCCAACGCCATCCACGTCAAAAAAGGGTTAAAGATTTAACTTGTTGGTGTTGCCTATTTTGAGTAAGGTGACTGGCCAAGGTGATTTGGGAGGTCCAAGGGGGTAAGGAAAGACCTTACATCGACTTCGTTTCGAACTCATATGCTCCCGAGATGTTGGTCAAATCCCTGCCCACATTGCTACGTTGCTAAATTTGGAGGGAATCTTTAGGTTCGAGCATCTCCCACTATCAAAATGTCACGAAACTTGTCGAGGAGCCTTATTCACATAAAAACATATAACCTATTTTTTAGTGAGATTTTACCGATCTCCGGGAAATTTCCACAAATTTCCCGTAGTGGGTTTCGATGGTTGACCGTTCGGAAAGAATATTTCTACAAGTCATAAAATTCCAAGACTTTTTGTGGGACCTCTTAGGGAGTTCCACAATTGTTGTGCAAGCTCATATTCTTACTTTGCACATGTAGGGATGAGGAGGATAAATCCTACCCTCCACTTATTACGTAGGAACAGGGAATCTTTTGTGTACGAGGGAATTTTGGTGAAGGAACTTCACTTCCGACCCCATAGCACACTCTAGACCCCAATTCCATGCTTGGGACTTGTGGATTCCTCCACATGTCGGTCTTGGTATTGTAACCCTTGCAATACTAACAATTGGCTCTACAGTTTCAACGGTGGGATAGGAAAAGAAGACCTACTTAGGGATCTCATGGAGGTCGTCTCAGCACAATTCTTAGCTAACTAAGGCCACTGCTTAATAGGTTTGGCACAGTAAAGCAACTACACTCAAACCTACTAACTTCCACCGTTTGTGGTTCTGATCTATATACAGGTGGGCATCTAAGGGGCAACTAGACCTAAAATCCTAAAAGTGACCAAATACCTAATTTGGTTTGTCACAACTTATTTTGGCCTTAGGCTCTTTTATGGGCTTTTTACCCCTAATTACCCTCTAATCTATGCAAAGTGGAAAAAAGAAAAACTATGAGTCCCAAGTGATGAATTGGAAGCTCACAAAAGTCAATTTTCAAGCAACTATGTTCAAAGCGATTTACAATCATCAAGGGTGTGCAAAAATAGAATAGCCTATATCAACAATTACAAAGCACAAAAACCAAAGCTAGTACAATGTCATGATGCAAGAAGAAGATGAAGGCAAAATCAAGATTTTCTCTATTGTATTCAAACCACAACTCATAGGAAGTTAAGGTGTGGTCTGCAGATCCAAGGGACAAACAGAACCTAGACCTAAGCCAAAATGAGGAAAGACAGGTGTAGAAACCTATTGTGCTTGCTAGACAAAACTCTACAGAAGAGACAAGAAAACTTTACTTAAGCTACGTCGTTCTTTGGTGCATTGGCCTTCATCTTAGCCAATAAAATTCAATAATCAACAAGAAGCCTTCGCAATGGCTCCAACAAAGAGACCCATCTTGTCATTACTTGAAGCAGAGGCTTCACTCCTTTGGTTTCCATTACCTCTGCAAGCTTTTGGTACTTCGACAAGCGTTTCGGATTCTTGCTAAAATATGCATGCATCTTTTGGATGACTTGTTCAATGATTGCAAATGTAGGCAATGTAGACAACAACTTCGCTGCAAGCTTGCACCTATGTGCAACGTAGCGCACACCTATGCAAAACAGAGTGAACTTTGATTGTATTTGAATTGTAACTCCAATTCTTCCTCCTTGAAATGTGGAAACACCATCTGTACCAAAGCATAACAATCTCCTCGAAATTTCATCAAAAGTGAGATTACCCCCACTCTCCAACGCCTTCACAATGAGTATTGTCAAATTGTCTACACCAGAGCCATCTACTAAACTCTATAGAGAGATCAAATGCGGAATCCGCACATAGTTCTCTACAATGTAAGCATGAATGCAAAGCCAATTGCTATTGTCTAAGGAGGTCACTCATCACATGTAAGAGCCACAAAATTTGCAGTTGTAATTTTCTTCTTGATAGAGATTTTCACCTGCTGATATAGAAAGTTCGCCATGTTCCACCTAGAGGTATCTGACCAGTGTATACGAGGGAGATTCGGGACATTAAGGAAGGCATAGAGCCCCTGTCTCTCCTCATACTCCACCATTGGATGACCAGAGGACAAAATTTGATACAATGTGTTGAATTGCACAATCTTCTTTGACTTGGATGAAGAAGTACTCATATTTACTTGCTGCAGAATTGAAGCAGACTGTCTTGTAGCAAAATGGGGCAAATGAATTTGGTGTCTATTGGTCCTTGATACATACCATTCTCCAGCCTTGACATTGTACTTAGGCATGTCGAAAGCAACTTTTCTTTGTCCTTCATGTTTTGTCAATGTGTCCCACTTCAGACCAAGGGTCTTTGGTTTTTTTCAAAGGTTGAATAGATTGTACACTTCACAAGGTGCACCTTTCCATCACTTCCTCAGATGAGTTCAAGTGAAACCAACTTTGCGGTCCATTCGTTTCAAAAACATCAAGTGCAATCATAGTTGGTTTTGAATTTCTTTAGTGCAGGCACTTGCTAGAAGTCGTCATTTGACTCGATGTCTTCTTCCCCATTTGAGATCTCCACCAAATTAGCTTGTAGCTGATGGCGAGCTTTGAGTGATTCATCCCCAAGCCTAGATTGGCCACTATTACTATTGCCATCATGTGATTGTGGGGGAGGCAAGGATCCCCAAAGGACTGTGTCTAAAGACACAACTTGTAGAGAATTAGTGTCTATAACTGACTATGTAGTTGACGTCGGCTTCGATCACATGCTGCCTAAGACAAGGGACTATGGGTTCAAAGAATTTTGAGAGCTTGTAAAAAACTTCACTATTGATGCAACCTCTTGTGCATTGCAACGGGCCTTGCTGTCTTCTGGGCAAGCAACCTTGCCTTTCAATTGCTAATGCCACTCCGTTGCTACCTTCTCCACCTTCCGCGCAGCTACACAATCTTCCTTGGTTGCAGCCACCTTGGAGGGCACTTTGTTCAACACAGCATTGGTGTCTTCCATGAGAACTTCCTAGCAATCTATTGTTGCGTTGGCTTGGCCTTTGTTCTCTTCCATTTGAATCGAGTCTCGACTACCACCCATCACTATAAGAAAATAGATTGTATTGTGATGTCGAAAAAAATGAGCGCAATCATTCATTTTGACGCGTCAAAATCAACGTAGATGTCTCCTAAAATTCCTTATAATGGATAGGCAAAAAATGTGGTAAAATCTCAAAGAACATGCTCGATTTGGCCTCGTTTTTTTACTTCACTCTGAATATGATCTTCCAAAGTCCCCAAAACGTGCCATGTAGTAGATACCTCAGCTCCACGTAAGTGACAATTGGGCGGGAAGTGCCACGTTTGATTTTTTCTCATCCAATCCGTCTTTGATGTGGCACCTAACATAGTGGCAGGAAAAATGACATGGCATGCCTTGTCAACAGTCTTTTATGTTGTTAAAAAATTTTGGTGCTACTTTTTGAGATGTCAAACTAGACATTTTGGAAGACATCAACTGGTGCATATCCTATTCATAAGGCAAGATCAACAAAAATTCATTATTTAAAATAAATTCTAAAAATGAAATAAAATGAACAAAAAAATTACAGAAAACTTACCATCTACAATCAAGAGATTTTTTGATGGTAAAATGAACAAATTACTTCTGTAAAAGTTAGTGAGAATGAAGGGTAAAAGGGTCATATTTATATCCATTTTCCATCCATGGTAAGACAAAAGATATGGGATAATGAGAATATGGGAATTTGATCATTGTACATGTCGATGTTGTTTTAGGCATCTACATGTTGTTTTAGACATTTGGATGTTCTTTCAGACATCTTGATGTTTTGGGAGACATCTTATATGAAACACAATTTTTGTTTTCAATATCCCATATGGATTGTTGCACTTCGTACCACCCCACCTTTATAAAGACCAACTCTTTTCATCCATGATGCACATCCATCCATTTTTTTTTTCACAATATATGCCACGTGGTTGCCCTTTTCCAAAAAAATTCATATATGGTCAAAGTTTTACCATAGGCTATAGTAATTTTACCAACTCACCAAAAGTCAAAATGGAGTGATTTGCTGATGTGGCAATCTATGTTTCTTGGGATGTCACAAAAAAACATGACCATGTTTTTTCTAACATCACTAAGAACATGACTGTCTACAATGACATCTACTTGTTTTCTAACTTACCCGCTCATGCTTTCATCAACATCAAACCAAATTCACATTCCTATGGACTTTTATCATCCAACGTAGGGTGTTTTAGGAAACAATACCAAAAACACAGTTTTCTTATAGTGCATTGCTGGAAACATGTACGATTCCTACAAAATAGATAGTGGATGAGGGACTTAGAGAACGTGCAGAAGGAAAAGAGTAGTTAGGTTGCAATTGCTATTGGCAACATTTGTCAAACCATAGCAATGCTACAAAATGAGAAAAATATTAACAACCACCGTTGGTGACCCTCTATTAAACCATGGCATCGTGCATAAAATAAAGAGCCAAAAGTACAACTCGCAAACCAAACACAACGCAAAACAAATGTACTGTAATGTGGAGCTCATTGCAACAAAGGAGAGTGGAAGATGGATACTGAAATTGTTGTCCACATACCCTAAAATATAACAATGTTGCTTGCAGCCTCTCACCCTCCTCTAATAACATTCATGAGGACAAGGAACAGAAGCAGAGTGGCCACAATTACTCCCAGACTCCATAGCATCGAAGTTGTGCTACAAAGCAATGAAAGAATGTAGTGGCACCAAATGCAAGAGATCCATTGTATACAGTTCGAACACAAAGATGATTAACTTTGGGCAAGAGGAGAGGAAGTACACTGGAGTAGAAGAAGAAAGCAATAATCTGAGGAGTGGAAATGAAGGAGGGTGAAGTAGTAGAAGTCCTTGTGCAAAATTTGGCAATGCTACTTTCCATGTGCTACACCCTTTTGGCGACAAACAATGAAACAACTTGGACACCACTAGCGATATCCTCAATCAAAGCCCAATGTGCCAGGCGATGTGAGGGGCTGGACTTCAGCAATATGGTGCCAATGTCCAAATTTCAAATGCTGCAAGGAGAAAAACCTTGGTGACCGATAGGGCAACGAGTGAGGCTTTCCGGCTGCAACATCTAAACCCTAGGTGTGCAACAAGCGAATTTTTTTTTTTCCTTTATTGTATTTTCACTTGATTATTTCGAGTGTTATAATTTGGCCCAATTTCACCAAAAAAAAAAGGGCTAGTAGAAACACTCAAAATCACAACATGTCTTGAAGCACCACTTGAGGAGATGGTCACAATGTACAACATGTATCAAAGAAACGGCTTAAAAACATCTACCAATCAAAACTTTGACCCTTCAAAACTTTTGCATATGGTATCCAAATGATGTGTTCTTGGGGGCATTGAAATCTCTTATCCCTTGCCAATGCAAAAATATGTAAATTTTATCAATCTTATAATAAAAATGATCCTCAATAGAATAAGTAGTGGTTTGGGGTGTCCCTACCTAGTTCTTTCAAAGTTAATTTTTCTCATGCAAATTGGCCTCTTATGGAAACAAAGATTTATGCCTTCATTAAGAAAGATGCTCTTGTAGCAACCTTTTAAGAGCAAATTACATTTGGGGGGGAGGGGAGCTAAACTCCTTGAAACAATTTTCAAGTAAATTTCATAGGAAGAAAAATGGAATTGGCATCTAACCCAAGTCGTTTCACACATTTCGAACCTTCGTGAGATTAGTTGCGAAATTTTAAAGTTAAAACACAATGGGCAATAAAAGTGCTCCCTTCCTAAAATGTACACTATTGGTACATTGAAGAGAACAAAATGTTCCTATGTTAGTGTTCTTTTTTAGAGCAGGGATGCTTTTAGAACACCCTACCCTACCTTAGTTGGAATTGTCAATGTTCCGTTCAATTCTTTATTGAATTTTGAATCTCTTTGAGGATTTGGGGAAACAAAGTTGTTAGGATTATCTTGTCATGCAAACCTTGCCTCAGTCTTCTTTTGTAAAGAGCAAGTCAGAGGCCTGGGCATCATATTGCCATGGACATCTCCAAAGAGACGGCACAGGGAAATCAACACCCCACTGCCACTGTAGTAGAACTTAACTCCTCAACAACCAGCTTGAGTTCGTGATAGGCCGGATGTGACATGAATGGCACATTTGGGGTGTAATTTGGCTTTGCCTCGTCACCAACACAATTGTGTTTGTATCTCCACATGCTATCCCGGTTGATCATTCCCATCAATCCTTTTGAGCAATGTTCAATTATTTCAATTTTTTCTGAACTTTTTCTACTTGTGGAAATTTTTTCCTGAACTTTTTGCATGCCATAGATAGGCAGAATTGCTTAAGTGATCAGAAATGGGTGATCATCATGATATGTATATTTGGGGGAATATTAACCCTTGATCCTTGAACGTCGGGCTGGTGACCATGGAAATCAGTCATTTTGGAATTGTGTGATATCGTCTACTTTTAAAAAATAAAAAATATTTATGGGGAGTCAAATTATTGTAGAAGATCTCCCCTTTCCACCACTCATTCTAAGGGTGAATAGTTGCACTTTTGTCCTACATAGGATAATTCATTGCCATTCCTCGGACAAAAACCGTTTGTTGCGTCGTTCATGGGTTAAAGGACATTTGAGATCTTTGAAGAGGGTTGTGCTTGAACTTGGATTTCAAAATCTTTCATAAATGGGCATCATGTAACTTGTTCAAGTGATCAATCAATGATGAGCTTCTTCACCCTCCTCCTTGAGGCCATGGACAACCTCAAAGTCACTATTCAAATTTTTTTAACAAACTTCTTAATGCAAAAAACTACAAGTTCAAGATTCAAGACTTAGATTAATGGGAAATTTTGTTAAAATGGCACCAATTTGCAACTTTGGCACGTTTACGGTTTAGATTGCCGATAGTCTACAATGTATACCTATCCTAAATGGTATTTTTATAATGTAGACCATGCAATTTGAAAATGGTGTATAGAACAACACCATTTTAACAAAATTCCCTACATTGATAGATGCATCTTTTGTAGATGAAGAAAATGATACCAAGCAACCCTTTTTTTTTTAGCAAGATGGGGTGGATTGCACCATTTCAAAATAAATGTCTACTTTTCACCAAATAAAAGTAATCTTTTTTTGACAATTTTTTTCCATATCTATTAAAAATGTGAATGAAGTTACCAAATTGGATGAAAAGTGAATGAATATGATTGAAAAGTATTTTTTGGCCCCAAAGATGAATGAGTGTAGAAATACTAACAATGCTTTGCCAAATCTTAAGTGATTGCCATCCTAGCACTTTCTCATAAAGTGAAAAAAAAGGTTGATACCAATGAAGTTCACATGATTGTAGTTTGATTTTATTGGAGTTTCCTTGAAGATTCTATCAAAATCCAGCCTCTATGTTTAGGTGTGTTGTTTAAGACTTAACCTTGAAAGGAAAAGCCTAGGACTATAGAGATAAACCTTAAAATCCTTTCACTTTGTATATTTCCATTTTATAGTTATATATTCTTGAAATTTGATATCAATACACAATTTCAAAATCCACAAGTTTTTTCATAATACATTTCAAATTTATGGCAATGTGCGAAAGCTGGACTTCTCTTCATAATTGTTCTTTCAAGTTTGGGTAGGAATATGAAATTGTTGTGATTTTTAAGAGTACATTGTGTGATTCTAAATTGGAATGATACTATGGTGGAACCACTCATTACGAAGCAAGCCCCATGGCCAATCTATAAGTACTAGGAGATTCAATAGAGACTATGCAAATTTCTAAACATGAGGTCTTGGTTTTTGACCATCTTCTAACCATCAATGTCATGACATATGGGCTTAGTTTTGAAAGCCAAAGTAGTCTTTGAATGAGTAGTTATGGAGGACTCTATGTATTGGGGACAAGTTAAGATCAACTTTGGACTTCCAAATTTCATAGTAATTTCAATTTAAGGTAGAAAATTACCAATTCTTTTTGCAATCCTCATTATTTCTATCTTTCTACAAGGTAGAAAATTTACATTGCCTTTTGTTGCTCTAGATCATGCACAAAATGCTGGTATGGTGGTAAGTGGTTGGTAATGGTTGGTTCTACCACACTTTGATTCGGTTTTGAAATCAAGACTACTATAGAATGTTAGTAAATTTAGTGTAATATAATTCTAGAAATAAAGACCAAATTATCAAGGAAATTCTACTTTTGAAGACAAATTCTTTAGTATGGTAAAAAATTGTAAGGAGATGTTAGCATTTCAAGTGAAAAGAAACAAAGAAGGCCTTCAAATTTGAATCCTTTAAACTAAATTTTGTTTCATTTTAGATTTGAATTATGAAATACTACTTTGGAACGTTGAGTTACAATTCTAGGAAAAAAATCTCTAGAAGTAAAACTTTATTTTTTATTCTATAGTTTTTTATAATAGAATTAGATATAAGATGGAAGGAAAAACCAAGTCAATCATCAATAGTTCCAAAAAATTTTATTTATTTAAATGGCGGTATTCCACAAACTTGGCACTTTTATGTTTTAACTATGTATTTTGAAATCTATACTATTCTTGAATTTTAGAGCTAAAGAAGGAAATGAATGGGAAGAATGGGATAATGGAATACTACCATTTTAATAAAATTTTCCATTAAATTGGAATGAATTTCTAAAATGGAATTCTTCTAGTATTTGGACGAGTATTACAAGTGAAATCCGAGTTGAAGGAAAATGGGCAATTTGATCCTATGCTTGCTTCATCTCTATTAGCAATAAATCATTAGAAGAAATCAGGATTGTGCATAGGGTCATTGTGGATATACATGTCCGGCGCTTCACTTCACAAACTTGAAAATCTCCCAAACGTGCAATGAAATTCCGTAAGTTTCATATGTTTAAAAAATAAATAAAAATAAAAATCTCCAAAGATTGAGTGCCGCTTCGTTGCAGTCGTAAATTCGGTGGTCGGGGTTGAGTATGGCCACAGCAACATATTATCAACAAGACAGCAAGTTCTGAATATCTTGGAATGCAATATTTCGGTTGGATAGAATAATATCTCCAATAATTAGAATATCAGTTATTCACATCCGGAAACAGTCTCCTCCAGCCCACCGTATCCCGTTATAAATAGTAAACGGATTCCCCACCAGTACCGGCCAGTAGGTGAAATCCGGCGATCGAATCCGTTACTACCAGCCACATCAGTATTACCGGTAAACCACTCTTCCGCAAATCCCACTAAAAAAACATGTACACTGAAGACTCCTGCATGTTTTTTTGTTTTTGTTTTTTCAAGTTTATTTCTACGACGACAAAGAAACCCATCCAACAACACCTGGAGATGAAGTCAGGGGTGGGACACGTGACAGAGCTACAAGGCGATTTTTGATCCACTTGACCTTTATCTCATCCCGAGACTGCCGAGAGCAGATAGGTTTAGTTTGAGACAAGACTCCGTGTATTGGGCCTGGTTGTTTTCCCCTTCTTTGCAATAAAATTGTGTAATAAGTTACCGGTAGCTAGAGCTCTGCCCGCTGCCCAGCGCTGACCTTTCGTAGTTCGGTTCCGTGGGTCCAGGCACCCAGGGAAAATGGTACAACATTCTTCCGCTTTGTCCCATTCGTTTGTCTGCCAGCGTGCAACGACTGAACGCCGGGTTCCAATGCTGACGCCCGAAATTGCTAACCTCAGCCCAGCGGATGGGCCGAAGATTGTTTTCATATTTTCGGTGCACCATGGAATGCATGCAGCGAATCACATCATCGATCGCAAGAATGTACGGTTCCAGTCGATTTCTCTCGGATCCGGGAAGGGATCTGCCGCGATCTCCGCGAGTCTTTCTATAATTGCATCCACCGAAACAGTCAACGCCAAACACGCTCACAAAGTGTCGGAAACTCGGAAGGGCGAATCCGAAAGCCCCCCCCCGCCCCCGCATGCTACCACCCCCGTTCTCGCCCTGTTCGATCGATTTACAAGTTCCAGCTCTTTTTTAAGCACACGATGGATTTTATTTGCACCCGTCGCCAATTCGAACTGAAACAAGGGGGTACGTAACTTATTCTAGGCTATGAAGTAGACGCGAGAAAGCTATGCAGCATTATTTACATGTACATAATGCTGCATAGCCGAAATGATCAATTCATATAATCTGGTCTCTGTTCGATCAGTCGTCGATCGGGAAATCTGGTGACCAATCGATGTCGATGACCGCAGCCTGATCGAAGAAGATCAGAATTGATAATTGCGTCAATGACTAGCTTGGGGAAATGAAATGATGAAAGAAAGATTGATATAATTTTACGGAGTTCAGGTAGGCATGGCTGGTTGGGTGGAGTATTAATTGGAACCACTCCCCGAATCCCGCACAATAAACTGCACCGGTGGTGGGATTGGACCAGCTGGCTTGTATGAATCCGCTACGCTAATGAGTTGGGAAAGTTAGGGATTGGATTTGCTTCGGATATGGTCCTCTTCCTCTCACAGCCTTTCAGGCACCTAGCTCTAAAATACTTACTACGGCTCTTACTCAGGCTGTAGATCTGTCATCACTGCTCCCATCATATTGGGAACATGCGGTAATCGCCTGCTACTCGATCGTACATCCATTACTTCTTTTTTGTGTGTTATCTGTATTACCTGGTTGAAATTTAATTGACAAAGCTTCCACTAAAAGTTCCAGTGGAGTACAATATGGAGTTGATTCGTGGCATCGAATAGTTAATTATGTTGAAATCTGGTCAGTGGAGTGAGGCTCACTGGAACTGAACAGGCAATGTCGTCGTCACTCTGCTCACTTCAGTTCAATTCTCTGAGACCTGCACTGATTGTCTGAACCAGTTACTTCAGTTAACTACTGTAAGTGAGCAGTTGAGCCCAGAAGATCTGAATAAGACCTTAACTCTTAAACTACCCTAAGTGCTGAAGTGTGTTGGATTCTGCAAGATTTACGTTACTGCACATTGATAATATTCTGTTCGTGCGTGTGTCAGTTGTCTGTAATTCTGTATTGAGGATTTTTACTCATGTTTACCGGGATATGGACAGACTGTAACTTTTTCTATTAATTCTACTGCGAGCAGAATAGCGAACAGGCCTTTAAGTTCCCTCACCTGAAAGCTGTTGTTCTTTCCCATTTTCAAAGATTATGGTGTCAGAAATCTACAGGACTGGAAATTGTAATGAAAATGGAACTAGCCATCTGTCAGAATAGGCTGGTAGGCAAGGAGGCTTCTAAAGACTGGAACAATTTTTTCGTATAATTTTTTTTGCTAAATAAGGCGATTTCAGATGTGGCAGCCATGTATTGGGGACCGGGGTGGATTGACCCCCTTGCTTGTCCCCCCAAGTCAATCCAGGGGTGCATGTAAAAAAAAAGACCCCCTATTTTTTGCCTCATTAATTTAACTTCTGTACTTCTCCTAGCCAATTTAGAGCCTCCGATTGCAAATATAAATTCAAAATTTGCAAATTTTATCATGTGTCACAAATAAAAAATTTCAGGGTTTTCCCTTGGGGACAAGCGAGGGGGTCAATCCACCCCAATCATATTAGGTGGGTATTTTGCAAGTTGAACAAAAGGCACCTTGGAACACAGGCATGTAAGTTAACCCTAAAGGACCAAGTGACCATTCAACGTACGCAAGAAATCTTGGGTAGGTTCCTACGAAGTCATTTTTGGTCAGATGTTCATGAAATTTGAACATGATGTGTATCTATGTACCCCCTTCTTGAAAATCTAATGTTTTTCCCAATCGGGTGCCCAGATCAAAAGTTATGTTGCCCTAAACTTTGCGGGCAGCTCAGGCAACATGTAAAAAATTCTTCCTATGATTTCGAAATTTGGCGGGTGTGTAGCTTACATGATGCAAGATGCAAATGTTAAAAAAATAACCACGTTTAGTATAAGAATCTCATTCTAGAAGGAGTTAAAGTTTGCAGGCCTTGTCAGGCAAGGTTGGAAAAAAGTATTTTCACCTAACTTCAAACATTATAATCTTTCAATCCATGCGATCAAAGTTTCTAAATTTTTTCCCACATGTTCCCAAAGAAGTCTAGTACAAATTTGTACGGTTGAATTTTGAAAAAAACAAATTTTTTTTTCATGTTTTTTCTTGCTGCCCTAAAAAGTGGCAGTTTTTGACAATTTCTGCCCAAAATGTGCCTCGGTCCTTTAGGGGTTAAGGGGAAAATGGATACGATCAATTGTAAGTATTAATCCATAAAATAACCTAATAGAAAAAAATTGCATCCCACTATTGATGAATGTAATATAATTTGGAGAGCTTGTCCTTGGCAATTTCATCCAATTGTTTACCCAATTGTTTGGAGCTAAGGTAGCTACAATAAATAATGAAATTAGGTTGCCCCTCACTAGTTTCTTAACATTTGACACTATATAAATATTTATTGTTACTACGCAAGAATGTACTACTTTTGAATTAGGAACAATCAATGCCAAACACGCACACAAAGTGTTAGAAACTAAAAACTCAGAAGGGGGAGTCCAAATTGAAGCCCCTTCTGCATGCTACAAGAATGTACCACCTTGGCTTGTTGGCCATTCTTGCCTTGTTCGATCAATTTATTAGTTCCAATGTGTAGAATTCATTACAAATTTTTGCAATTGAAATGTAGTGCTTGCTAAAAGCGACCCCTCCTAAAATGTACACTTTGGGGTACATTGAAGAAAGCAAAACATAACTTTGTGTTAGAGGTTGCTTTTAGAGTAGGGTCATTTTTAGAGCACCCTACCTTACCATCAAATGCTTAGCATACCCAACCATTTCTTGATATAATTTTTGTTTGTTGGTAGTGCCCTCTAGACAAAGACTATAGCATCAACTCTCTCGTTTGGAAATTCAGAGTTTTCAAAACCTATCTACAACTGCATTCACATTACACAACAACATGGTTAAGGTACACAATGTGGTTAATGTTTGGTTGGAGTGGAGAGAGCCTCATGGTCACACTGTTCTTGTTTTATATTCATCCCTGCAAGCTACTGTAGACTCTTGGAGCAAAACTTCAAAGATCCCCCGCACCGAAAAATTCAAAGCATTTTGAACCCCTTTTTTCTTTATGCAAGAAAGATTGATGCTTGATAGTCAAAGTATTGTTTGGCAAATCGGGACAAAATCTGTGCTTGACTCTAGATTCCGGATGGCGTGGGTTCTCTGGACCACAGAAATTGGGTAGCTAACTTAAATCTTTAGACCTTTTCCAGATAGAAGAATGATAAGTTTCAGGGAGTGACTGAGTGCACAGTACTTACAGCACAGCAGACAATGCTAAGCTTAAGTTAGCCAGACAAAGTCAGTCCAAGAACACGCATTTGAAAGAAGAAATAAGATGAAAAAATGGAAAAAAAAATGAAAGAGAAGATCTATGAAGTTTCATTGAAATAAATGTCATTTGTTTCAAAGAAAAACGACGAAAAAGGAGAAGAAAATTACATACCCCCCTCCCCAAATAAAGCAACCATTTGCATCAAAGAGATACTAACACTCTCTAGTCTAGTCTATTTAGAGTGGTCCCAATTACTTTATTGTCCTTGAAGGTCAAATTCATCATAAATCAAGTTATTTTTTAATTAAAAAAGAAGTGCCACATGTCATCTTGTGAATGGTGTGAGGTGACATGGACCCTTGAGAATCTAATATAGAAATTCCATTTCGACACTTGAATATTGTCAAAAAGTAATAAAATTGCTTTTATGATTAAAGAAAATGATTGATATTGTAAAATACTGTATGATAGGGGGTTGCCCACCTTCAGATCCCACCTTGCCATATCCAATCAGCAAACTTCGAGAAGCAAAGAGAACCAGAGAATCTGATCTTCCCGGGTGAGATTTTGTTCTTTCCGTCAGCAGCCGAATGTATTCTTCACTCTGTTCCATTTTCTTCCGTTGAAAAGCTGGAGTTTGTCACCTTCGCAAGTCACCAACTGATTGAAGAAGTCTGTGGCTGGGAGCGGCCAAGGAGCCAGGGCGCCTCACTGCTTTGTCAAATGCATGTGATGGACCCACGGAGACCAACTAACTTGAAGTAATAAGAAGCGGAACTTGAATCTGGTCGTATGTTATGACCAGCGTGAATGAAGAGTCTGTTGGAGATAAGGTAGTTTATGGAGCCCATGGTTGTGTATGGAGAAAACCCCTTCTGGTTGTGTCCTACCAGGAATAACTTAACCCTTAAAAGGCCCTTGGGGTCCTTCTATATGATCCGTATTTAGCTTTATAACTATTCAATTCTAGTGTAATAGATGAGTTATGATGGATTTTTATTTACATACTATCATGATCATTAATTTACTTTGTACTAAAAAGTATTTGGTCAATGTTTTCCTAATCAAATACCACCAAATATATAATATACTATATGGCCACAAAGGGCATTCAGGCTCTTCTAGGGTTAATAAAGGTCCCTGGGGAGTGTTTTTGACTCAACTAAATTAACCCCTAAACGTCCAAAATCATCTCCAAAATTGATGGTTTGAGAAAAATCATTATAAAGTGCAATTTGGAAGCATATCTTGGGATCGATGTACAAATAAAGAGTTATAAATTTTGATTTGTAGATTCCATCTGTACAGTTGGATTCACCAATGCTATCACCAATATTTTTTTTTTAAATTTGAAAGAGAAATTCCAAAATTCCTTCTAAATTCAATTACAAGCACAATGTCATCATTTTTTTTAGTAGAATTTGTTTGAATGCATTTGAAATGAGGTTCTCTTCACATGGTGATTTTTTGAAATTTTTGTGTTCTTCAAATCTATGACCCTCATTTTGGCAAATCCAATTTTGAACTAAAGTCAATGCAATTTGACCACTTGACATCCTTGCACATTGATAATTTTAGAAAAATATGTATTGTAGTGACACCAAATCTAACCCTTAGGTAGGAAAACAACTTGATAAAGTATCTCCATAAAATAGAATAACTTTCATCCAAGTGATGAGGAGGATGAAACTTGAGTTTCAATCATTTCATCGTTTTAAAAATGGACATCGGAGCGCTTAGGGATTAACCCTGGAAGTAGGGTTTGGGGAGAACTGCCGGTTAGTTTGTTGTGAGCTGGAGGAATTATAAAAAACAAGTTTGCAACTTCTTTTTTAATGAATGGTGTGCATTAAGAGGAAAAAGAAACAATCAATCTGGCTTTCATGGACGATGCAGCTGAGGGGGCTGAGTGACAAGTGCCATCTAGGTTGGTGAAAAGTTTCAAAGCAAAACACATCATTTTTGCAAACATAAAAAAAATTGGTGAAATGATCGACATAATTTCTATTTGGAGCATGGAATAGAGAAGAAATGGGACTCGATACTTGAGAAAAACAGATAGTATGGGATTGAAGGAAAATAGTTGGTAAAACTCAAAAATACCCCAAATGTTGTCCGAAAGGATGGAGCCTGTGATTGTGTAGTCAAACTTGAAAGTCTACCACTTTGTAGATCCTCCATTTCTTCAATGTTTAGAGGTGGAATTTTTTGGTGGAATTTTTTAGAGATGAAATAATATGTCTAATATTTATCATAAAAATTTCTTATTATTTGTGAAAATTTCAAATTACTAGGAATTTTTGAAGAAACTATGAAGAAAATACATATCAAATACAAAGCATGTTCAAAAAAACTAAAATCTTTAGAAGATAAAAGAAATTATAGTGTAGAACATTGTGGTAAAAAGGAGTTTTTTTTTGCCATTCCATATTTAGAAACATAGTTATAGATCTTCAACTTCAAACTTCATATAAGTTGTTGATTTCAAGGAAATTTTTCAAAATTTCCAAGTGGGGATGAAATTATACTTCAAAAGCTTCCTTTTTTTAAGTTTTGCTTATAGCAGAAGAAATCATTTCAAATGCCAAAATCAAATTTTGAAGGGATAAAGCTTAAAGTATTGAAATGCATTAAATAGTGTATCATTTTTTTGATAATCTACCCCATATAAAATCAAAATAGAACAAAAATGTCTTGAACTTGACTTACTAATGTGGCTATAGCATTGATAAAGTTGCACACAAAAATTGGATGAAAATCATCCATGCTTCAATATGCACAAAGCTTGGTTGACCATTCAAAGGATACCAAACATCCTCATGCTCTTCCAAGGGTAATTGAAGGTATCATATCCTTTTATAAAAAGTTATCACCTTTTGGAATGATTCTTTCTCTTTTTCTTTTAATAAAAGGCAAATTCATTTCACAATTAAATTTTCAAATCAATGAAGAATGTCCCACAATCGAGCACGAGGATAGCGTAAGCCCAAGGGCCATCTTTTTCAACTAACAAGCATACTAAAATAAATTATTTTCATTGTTTCTTAGTCATGGTGATTAAATTGTGGATATAGTTTATAAGAATCTTCACATGTTAAATTATGCAAACAAATGTAATTGTAAGTCCATGTTTGATTTTATTTATTATCTTCAATACAATAGCATCTAGTGTCTAATATAATTTAGCAGTAATGACTTAAGATGAAGATTATTCATCTTCAATAAAATAATTGTATAGTATTAGATACATCCACATATAGTACTTTTGTAAAAATAAAGGTAAATCCTTAGTATCTTGGAGTATCTAAGAAAATTTGAATCATTGTTGTGTTTGTAGATTTGAATTGATTATAATTACAATGGCACATCAATAGTGTTACGTGTGTAACAATATCCAAACTAAGATATTGCATTGTCAAAGTAAAACTAATAATGCCAATCTTAGTAAAAACTAGTAGATAAATACAACCTACTTTAGTTGCATATAAGTACAATTCCGGTGACTTCATTTTTAAAAAAATCAAATAATATAATATAATTATTTTTTAATTCTTGCAAATATTGGAAATTGTTAATATTTATTGTCAAAGATTCCACTACCACAAAAAAATCTCACTAAGATTCTCCATGTTCTTGAAATAAGTTTCTTTGATGATTCTCTTCCTATTTGCTTGTGATGTGAGCAAATACATACAAGTCTTCCTACAAGCCATATATATGGGGGGAATAACGTATGATTCATGTTGTTGTTGATGCATTCTACAACAATAGTAAATACAACCTAATCTATAAATTCCAACAATAATAATAATTTCTGTTTATGCTCATTGCACTACACAATGGCTATCTTTGACTTTTTTTTTAATGAAACCTACCCCTCAATTGTTTCACGTGTGTATAAAAAAAAAGGAATCCTTCTTTTCAGCAAATCAATTTAAATTCTCAAAAGTTATAATGGTGAGTTTCCATGGGAAATGCAGCCTAAGGGGACTAGGGGAGCATGTAGCCTCTTGTGCAGCTACAGTAGAGAGGCTTAAGTAATAATCAGTCCTACTTCCTACACCAATGGATAGGCTGAGCCCCAAAAGCAAAGATTTGGCCCGGATCTGGTACCCCCGAGCCGACCCTCCCCCCAACACGAACAAACAGCATCCATCCATGCGACCGCGTTTCATCCATCTACTTGACCCTAGTCCATCCATCCACCACTCATCCACTACTCATCCACTACTCATCCACTCATCTACTACTAGTAGATGAGCGGGCACTGGGTAGTACTCACTCACTGGCACGGCACTCTACTGGCTGTACTCACCCATTATTTTTCATTCATCCATTCGTCTTCCCTGTCCTCGCAGTGCTCTGTCTCACCGGGCTGGTGTCGACGACGACGAGCGTGCGATCGAAAGACAGGCCAGGTCGGGCCGGGTCGGGTCGGGTCCTCTTTTCCCGGGTCCTCCGTTTATGTGCAAATCGAATCGGAATCCGGGTCGATCATCTAACTCCAGGAACGAATCCTGGCGTCGTGGGAACACTCTCTCTCCCAACACTCCCCACGACAACCCCCCTCGCCCCGAAGCTGCTGCTGCCGGGGCTGCTCCTTCAATCCGTGGAAGTGTGTGATCATGGCACCCCGCTCCCGTCTTCGTTGTTGCCGAGATTGGCCACCGATTGGCAGACCTCGCACCAACAAACGGATTCGAACAATTGAATCGAGGGCAAGTTTGGGGAGTGGGGGATCGGGGCCGGACTGACTTTGCAGCAGATGAGGCGAGCTAGCTAGGAGTGGCCGACGACGTCGATCGGTGATGCATGCAGAGAGGTTGGTGTTCTTGCGCGGGCTTGTTGGGTTCAGGTTTGGGTTGGGTCTTGACAGAGGCAGGCTCGTACGTACGTACGCGGTGGGCGGAACAGAGTGGGATCGGAGCTTGTCTCTGGATGCATGTGTGTATTCGATCGAAGTTTATATTAGCTAGGCTCTGCAAGGTGAAATGTCATTCGGGATGGAAGGTGAAGATTTCACAAAATCGTATGTAGTTGGGTCGATCTCATTCTGGGAAACAGAAACAGCCTTCCGGTCTGGAGTTTTGTCGAGACAAGAACATTGGTGTCTGAAGTAGCTAGAGGGGTACACTTAGTACGTGCCTGCACGGGTTGGACCCCCCGACGCTGGTGATCAGAAAACAATTCCTGACAACGACTTGACTCCAGGAACGTGAAGCTTCACCCTTCGTTTAGACAGAAATTGGCTGCAGGGAAGACTCTTGGGCATTGTGTCACACCAGCTAGAAGCCAATGCTCGAATTCAGAAGTGCTGTACATATGTTTGTCGGATGGTAGCCCCCACACGAATCTGCGGTCGGAATTCCATGTCCATGAGACGGAAGTAGACACACCCTTCACCACGGTTCTGAGAAGGTTTGGTGAGCCAGAAGGCGTGTACACTCGACACGGGAATGGAGAGTGTGTGAACGAGTACGTCAGTCTTCAGGCGTTGGCTCCGAATCAGTAGAAATATCAGTGACAGAGACTTGTCGGAAATAATTTCGAGTAGTAGGAATTCGCATGTCCACGCATTCGAGGTTGCGTCACTCCCTGCGCGGATTGATGCCGACGGGTGAGGTGCGCTTCACGGGACTGTAGTTCATCGCTACTTACTTAGTTCCCGATGGTGACGAAAGTGGCCTCACGTTAGGTAGCTCTGGTTAGGTGGTCACAAACAAGGCGGGCACGTCCCTTATCTGAACGAATCGGGGATAAAAAATTAGAGGGGTGTTCGACCGCAGGGCTCAAGGTTCTGATTTCCACATGTTGGTAACTATCTCCCAAAATTCTTCTCTGGTTCTTGTACTGTCAGGTCTTGTTAACGATGGGATTTTGTCACTTGCAGGTGTACAAACACCGTGGGAGATTTTCATGGATTATGCGGATACGAATCATAATCTCCTTAAAGTAGTGAGAACAGCGTGCTTCTCGTAGTAGACTCTGTTTTCTTAATTTCTCGCCATTCCAGCCCCAGAATAAACCAGGCCATCGTGCTCAGAGACACATGGCACGCCTATTCGCCAACCCATTGCGATCGCCGCTCCTAACACCCCAACTCATCTGTCTCCACTGCGAAAGAAGACGCGATGAGTGCCGTGTCACGTCAACGGGTGACTGACGAATAAGGTCGACCAATCATTGAGGAAAAGCGAGATGAAAAGCTGAGAGATGTAGGTAGAAGTTAGGTTGTGAGATGTTTCTGAAGGAATGGCGCACCCGTAGCTTGTCTGTTCAAGTGCGTGTGCCCCAAGGTAGCAATCCTCATTCCCCGAAATCTCCAGTTGCAGGGTTACGGCGGTACACAGAGGGCTGTTCAGGAGATGGCTGAACTGGGGGACACTTAAATTGGGGAGCTTGAGCTGCGATGCTGGGTCTTGCACCGGAGAATAAAGGAGAATCCAACACCCCCGACGAGCAGTCGCTGATTTCGTACGACCTGCCGCAGTCGGTGCTGCAAATTGTGGCCAAGGCGTTGCAGTGTGACCTGTTGGTTGCCGGAGTGCTCTCGACGAACGCCTCCAGCGTGACGGAGACGGTTCTGTGTGTACCCAAGGGACGCATCACTGTCCCCGTAAGGCTTTCCAAGGGGCTCATCGCGGCCGCTGCATCGTGCGAGGTGTGAATACTTCACATTGCTCATGTTCCAATTATTAATTACTATTTGAGATTGCCGGATGATCTTTAAAATTAGTTTAATAATGCTTGTCTTGAAATCGCTAATTTCGTTCAGTAGATCAATTTAAGGAATCTGGTATTTGGGAGATCGGTAGAGATCTTCGGGGAGATCTTGGAGAGATCAATTTTGGTGCAAGAGCCGATTTTTTCTTAAGAGCCAATTTTTATCATTCTGCACGAATATCGCACAGAATTTCAAGGTGGGAGATTGTAGACTACTTTAACTGACAGTAGGCAGCATCATTTCCATTTTAGGAGTAATGACCATAGACTATTAGTCAAGTTTTACTTACAGTCCTTTTGCTAAGCTTAATTGGAGGTCAACCGAGTGCATGTTTTGGAAGAGATGAGTTGTTGGTAACAGGGGTCGGGTCCCTGACGATTCTAGTGTTTTTTACCTTATGTTAGATTTCTTGATGAAGGACATTCAAAATTGTGTTTTGCCTGGTTTGGTCTCAGGTTGTGAATACCGAAGGAGTGCTGCTTCCTAGTATGCTCACGGATGTTCTAGGTGTCCGACCAGAGCGCTTCCTGGGCACTTGTTTTAATGCTGAAGGGTATGCAGTTTAATTCCTGGTGGTTTTGTCACGATTACCTTTTCCTACGGGTCAGGGATGGACTAAATTATATTTCTTAGTGCCTGCATTAGTATTCTTGAAATTGAAGTCTTTTTAGTTGCGTGAACGCATTGTAGGCACGAAGGAGTTTGTTATGCTGTTTGGGTGGATCCCGCCAAGGTATCCGATGTTGCTGTGGAGGTAATGGTAGATGCAGGGTATTCCCTCCCTCTCCTCCTTGCCAACCGCGTCCGAGCTCAGTGTTGTGACCACATGGGCCGCAAGTTCGATGAAATTATGAAACGATCAGCTCAGGTACAAACATTCAAACATCCTTGTTCTTGTTCTGATTAGTCTCTATGTCATTAAATGGAGCGTTTTTTTGTCTGGACTAGCAGACCCTTACTTTAGGACTTTCCAACTGTATCAAAATCATCTCCATTTGCCCTACATTGTTACCCAAGCATCTATGCAATGTCAAACCAAACCAAACTTATGCCCTCATATATATGTTGCGGAGTAGTAAACCATATGTGCTTAAGAAGCAGTTGCTGAATCATTGCCTGCAGGCCGTGGTGTTTGTAGATGATGGCAGAGCTCCCTGCCTTATCAATTCCACGGCGGCAAAGTTACTTGGACTCCCGCATGCTGGCGAAACAAATCCACAAGAAGTTGCTGTAGGTATGCGAAGATTGGCAGACCGCAATGAAGTTCGATCCAATGCATACAGGTGATCGCAGGGAACACTCTATATCTTGTGATAAGGATCTGGCAAATGCATTTGAGTGGAAGGTTCAAAACTTATTTACCCTTTCGGGTACAGCAAATCAAAATCCTTAGATGCGGGACTGCTGGAGCTTTTGACGAAATTTAAACGAAAATGTGCTTGGATTTGGTCTAATATTTTGTTCTTTTGGAAAGATCACGTCATTTATCTATTCCTTTTATTGAGAGATCTTAAAGCCGAGTGCATAGTTTCTGAGCTGGAGACTGGGTTTCGGCAGGTGTTTCAGCAAATTGGCAGGGAATCCTCAATCAGCGCATGAATGGGAATGGGAGTTGAAGGACCCTCGTTCCGTGTTACGGGTTCGCTCGTACCCCGTGAGCAATGTAGCAACACATGGTCGTGTATGGCTGTTCGACGACGTTACCAAGGAGAGGGATGCGAAAGAGGCGGTTGAAGCAGCTGATAAAGCTAAATCGCAGTTCTTAGCCATGATGAGCCATGAGCTTAGAACTCCTATGACCGGTATGTTGAAATCGTACCTTCTCGTGCACTCTGGATGCGTCAATGACATAGTTTTCAGTAAAACCAAATTCAGACTTTAACAAACTTTTAGGCTACATCTTAAAGAGAATAGTCCTCATAATTCATGGGAAGTTTCCCTATGGTCATAGTGATTATACGCAGGCCTCTGAATGGGATGCTTTCCATGATCACTGGGACAAGGAGACCCATGGATTATGGATTTTAAAATTTTTTTGACATCCTGTAGAAGTTTTTGAAATAATCCAATTTTACTGCGAATCAATTCTGTTCGATTTTAAGACCACCTAAGTAGATTGGACACCTCAGTTCGAGTAGTTTGTTGATAGTCAATTCAAGTCTGTTATGAGAATTTATGAATTTCTCAACTCATTTTATGTGTTGTGTGCTGCAATAGGCAGCACTAGACGCTCATTCTTGACATCCGGGCTGAAGTTTACAACGGGGTTGTGGTCCTGTGGTAGGTGTTCTGGGGATGTTGGATTTGCTCCGCTTAACTCCCTTAACACCAGAACAAGCCGGGTTTGTGCGTGTCATGCAAGGCTCAGCTGAGGGGCTGATGCAAGTATTGAATGAGATTCTGGACTTCTCCAGAATACAGTCCGGGCATCTTTCGTTGGATGTGGTTGATTTTCACATTGGAGAGCTGTTGGATCAGGTTCGCAGGAACTCTTCTACTGAAACCCAGTGTGACACCACCTCCTTCACCATTATTTCATCAGCAATAGTTTGTCACGTGTGCTAAATCTTTGTCTTGTGATCAGGTAACTGCGTTATTTCAAGGCCATTTAGTTGAAAAAAGACTACGTTTACATGTGACCAAGCCAGCTGCTGACGACTTGAAAGTTCGTGGTGATGTCAATCGGCTGCGTCAGGTAGAAGTCTTGTGTGTTGTGATCATTAAATCATAGTCACTCTTCTTGTATAGTTTCTGGATGGCTTGCATGATGAGCCATTGAATTTCTTGGGCAAGGAATTGAAATTCAGACTCTTTTGAATCTCTGCTGCCGATATTAATGCAGTAACTTGGCTATCATGGGTGCATGGCCATCAGGTTCTATCGAATTTGGTGAGTAATGCCATTAAATTCACTGAGCATGGAAGCATTTGCATTACGTGGCAGAGGACCCAGAACTGCAGTGCCCCTGCATCTAGTTTCGAGGATGCTACCATTACCGAAGCATCAAAGTCCCAAGACCGTGAGGTGAGCAATAGACTCGTTTTGTCTCCAAGCCATATTTTTATCGCATTATCGTCTGCTTTTGCTTTTTTCTTGGACAGCTGTTGGACAGTGTTGGGGTTTCTATTTGGCCCATAATGTAGAGGATATTAAAACCAGTAGAGACCTGATCCCATCTTCTCTTGACTGACCCCTGTTACCAGCTGCAACACATCAACACCGTGCTAACCTTCAATTAGCAACCATTGGATATAAAAAAATCATGACGTGCTTCAATCGGTCGATGGCCACTCATCTTTGAATCGAAATCTGGGGTTACCAAGAGTGGTAATACCTCTTCAAGAGTGGTCTACGTGACCGCCCATTTCGAATGATTGCCTAAGAACCCATCCAATACATTGAATGAGAGAACCATTTGATCTCAAGAGAGTTCGGCTCTGGTAGTACCCAAAGTGGTCTCTCCAGTGAGCTCTATCGAGTGGTCCAGCGAAAAAACAAAACTTCTACGCATTGGACATTTAGTAACCTGAAAACTAACAGGAGGATGCACATATATGAATGTTCTTGTTCAGGTCTCGCTGAATGGAGGCAATGAGGAGATGTCCATCTCCAATGACCTTCCTCATCAAAGCAGCGAGACTCCTCCTCAGGGTCCCAGCAAGTCCTCGACCGTGGACGACAGACTGCGCCTGGTGCTAGCTGAAAGCCCGTTCAACGTCGCCAGCGACGCTGAAAACAGCTTTGTAAACAGCTTGGCACGAGACACATTATCTCCTGAAGAAAACCCAGGCCCTTCCACGGATTTGGATCCCACACAGATGTGGTTCGAGGTGCGCGTGACCGACACGGGCATGGGGCTGACGCCAGAGCAGCAATCACATCTGTTCCAGTCGTTCTCCCAGGCAGACAGCAGCACCACGAGGAAGTTCGGAGGCACGGGATTGGGCTTGGCGATCTCCAAGGGCCTGGTGGAAGTCATGGGGGGAAAGATCTGGGTGGAGAGCGAGTTCGGAGCTGGAAGCACGTTCGCTTTCTGTGTCCCATTGCGAGCTCCTGCTCCTGCTGCTGCTGGGAACCTGGCCACTTACCTTCCTGACCCTGGTCCTCCATCGCCACCTCGTGAGGAGACACATTTCAGACTGAAACAGAGGTCGCTGCAGGTCTTGGTGGCCGAGGATAACGTGGTGAACCAGTTGCTCATTTCCAAGATGCTGAGACATTATGGCCACGAGGTGGGTTTCCGTTGTTTGTGAAACATCGTCGTTTCTGTTTAATTTTGTGTAATGCTTTTTTGCATTTTTTGGTGGCTTAATCGACTCTAGACCCATTCCAAGGGGAGGTAGCCAATTTGCATCAACGCAAGCTACTTCTGCATTGGAGTGAGAAGTTTGAGTACTCGGTTCTTATGTATGATTGGGTCTAGACTGAAGGGGAGGAGGGATACCATCAACGCAAGCTACATCTGTCGTGAAATGAGAGAATCCGAATAGCTCTTGTGATAATTTTGTTACTAGAGTGCGGCTACACTGAAAGTAGCTACTGACTGAACCTTTGAAGCTGCAATACAAAAGGGACAGTGCCTCTAGTGGTGTATGTGCTTCTTTTATGAGACATGCCTAACAATTGAGGTGTGGATAGTATCTGAGTGCTGTTAAACCTGCCCAAGATTGACCACTTGGAGTCGAGAACAGTCTACGCATTGAACAAAGTGGATACCACCGCATTATCTGATACATTTCCTTGTGCAGGTTCAGTTGGTAGCAAATGGACAATTGGCAGTGGAGGCTGTACAAACTGGAAAGCATGACTTGATTCTCATGGACCTACAGATGCCCGTGCTTGATGGCCTCAGTGCCACCAAAGCAATTCGAGCTCTTGGCGGTCACGGACAAGATGTACCCATTTATGCACTGACCGCCGATGTCTTGACCAAGCGTCATGGGTCTCTGGATGCCATGGGCTTAGACGGATTCTTGACCAAACCCATCAACTGGCAGTCTCTTTCCCAAGTCATTGAGAATGTAGTCAGCGGGAGGCACCGGTCGCCGTGACAGCTGCGCAGAATCTTCCATGTGTGTGTTTCGTACAAGGCTGGAGGGAAGCCACTGCATCTATAGGAGCTGTAATCTACTACAGACTACATTCCTTGAGCGCTTGTCCAGCTGCATCTTGTTCATCTTCTTGAACATACCCCATGATCTGGATCATAACCCTCGTCCTGTTGCTTTCCACGTCACATGGCACATTGAGCTTGGAAATGAGCGGAGGGTTCAAAGGTATAACCCTTGTCCTCTTCAGGCGCTCTCAGCGAGCGTAAATCTCCACAGATTTTGATGGTTGTGATTTAGTTTGAAGGACAGGGTTATGCCTGATAACGCTCTCAAGCCTCCCAACCCTTGACCGGTCGTCTAGTACATAGATCTGAGAACACAGCCGTGATACAATATTCCCTCAAATTGAGACGAAATGGAGATTGGCAGGAGACAGAGGCAAGTCGTACTGGATATTTTTCAGATTGATTTTCTTGCTCTCGTTCAGTGCCACTGTAAGTGAGTATACATAATTTTTCAGACCTTTGTGATTAGCTCAAGGATGTCCAGTTACCTACAGTAGTCGAACTTCATCGCAAGGTTCTCCCCTTCAGCAGCTGAGTGGGAAAGTTCTTGTAGGTGAGAAAATGGTCAAGATTGTGATTGAAGAGCTTAGTACTTGAACAGAAATGGTAGGGTAGGTGACATCCACTAATTAAGTTTTGCTGGACTTGGAGTTGAGGATTTCATTTTTTCCTCGTCTGTGTAAATTCCACATTGAACGTACATACAAAAGTGTTTGGAAATCACCAAATTGGTGATTGAAGGCTTACATCGTTGAATTACAGTGGCATGACTTTTGTGTTGCCCTATTTGGGGGGAGGGAAGAGAGCTAGGAAGGGTGATAGCCATTTCAAATGTAAGACTGTAAGCTGGTTGTGTAGACCTAGAGTCTGTTTTGGAATCACAGGATTGGGGCTTGAAGGAGAAGGCGCGATAACTTTCTAGGCAATCCACAGTGTCACGCCTCTTGAGGAGAATTCAATGACTTTTCTTCTAATTTCAGACCAGCTGTAGTAGAGAGACCAGCTGATGAAGGAGCCAAGTAAAGTGCGGAGTTCAAAAAACGTCTTTGTAAGTGCTGAAGTCTGGATTTTCAATGGGGCTGTACCCTCATAACATTTTTGGAAGTCAATTTTCCTCAGAGGACAAGTAGAATCTGTGCCTTACTGACTTTGATTCATTTGAAGAAATTCTAGTTATGTATTTCTTAAAATTGAGAGAGGTGATTTTAAATATGAATCCTTATGTTCGAGAAAATTTTCAGAATAGAGAAAGGTTTAGAACTCTCCACCATGGATTGAGATTGTGTTCGAGAGCCATAATACCATCAATATTACGGTATCCACAATTTATTAGCATTCAAAATAAGGACCTAATGCTTCATCAACAAACGGATAAAGTTGCTTGAACCCTGCAAAACTCTTCGCATTCAAATTGTCGCTCAATGTTGAGCTCTTCTACAGATTCGTTGTCAACTTGAGTCTTAACCCTTAAACGCCGGACTGGTGACCATGGAAACCATGCCTGTTGGAACTGTGTGGCATCGTCCACTTAAAAAATTTATCAAAAATACTCGTTGGGAGTCAAACTACTAAGGTAATGCAGCCTAACTTAAGATAGGCACAACTCTAGACAAGCCTAATGTGGGCCCACTTCTTCTTGTGTGGTACATTTTACAAGACACATGTACACCACAAGAATTTTGGGGACTACAATAGGCATGTCCAGAGTTGTGCCACTCATAGGCTGAGTTACCTTATAGAAAATCTCCCCTTTCCACTCCTAATTTTAAGGATGAATAGTTGCACTTTCTATTCTACACAGGAGAATTTTTTGTCATTCATTGGACAAAACCCGTCTGCCACATTGTTTATAGGTTAAGAATGATCATAGAACAAAATAAATAGATTATATTGTCAAGCTTTTGAATTGGCATGAAGGCAATTACAAATACATTGTGGAAACCTCCAAAAAGAGCCAAGAAAATTATAGAAGAGATGGTGAACTGCATGCTAAGCAATTGGTTGTGTTATGTTGATGTTGTGTAAATACAATCTTGCTACTCAATAGATCGAATATCACAAAATAACCATTAAGTATGAAATTGAATCCTCATAGATATGTATACTAAATACATGTTCAAAGAAATATAATGGATCCACAACACTTATCAAAGTTGTCACCCTACTTCTTACTCTAGATGAGAAGAAATTACAAGAGTTCAACTTTGTAGAGAACACCTTCAAAGTTTACAAATATTGCTACACCACTCTATCTAAGCAATAGTGAATAATAAGTGGAACTCTCTTAAGAAGCTTTAACATAACTTGACTAGGCAAAAATACTAACTCAAATGAGTTTGCTTACCCATAAGTTTAAACTCTAATTGGCCTTGCAAAGCCTGTGTTTATTCCAAACCTTCTTATACATCCAAAGTAATAATTTGCGAATATTTCAAGCATGACCTCTCATTATAGCATGCTTGATGAAATTGAAGTAATTAAATAACATTCAAAAATATAAACAAAAAATGTTCAAAGTCCAAAACAAGACTTAGCTATTAACTATCCCTTGAAATTCATATTGTTCATTGGGTGGACTATAAATGTCTTCAAGAGCTTTATTGTTAGAGCTACAAGAAACATATCAAGTACATGTAGGTTTGTTGTTATAGTACAGTTCATTCTAGGATGGATACTTGGTGTTTTTTGACTTTTGTACCAAATTTAGAATTAGTTCATATTGGAATAGAAAGAAAACACCTTCCTAAAACCGAGATGTACACATTCTTGCCTAAAATGTACTCCCACTATTCATGAGAATATAAGGTCAATTTTAGAAACACCTACTATTAGCACTTTGAAAATTCATTGTTTATTCATACAATGTCTAAAAAAGGCATTCTAAATTAGTAAAATCTAAAATCTCCTTTTGACTACCAGTAAGTATCCACAAATCTTTTTTCATTATATTAATAGAACCATGATAAATTGTTTATTCTATCAATCTTAGGTGTAGGATAGTCTAAAGTCCATAAATAGTTTGGATTTTAAATGCATCTCTTGTACAAGAATGAGAGACATGTTCCCCAGAATATCTATTAATGTCATTGAGGAGGTACATAGACTTAAAATGGGTGGTTTATAGACTTCTTGAACTTACCTTACTTACTTTAAAGTAGGATGCTCTAAAAGTGCCCAAGAACATAGAGGTACATTTTTCTTTTTCCAATGTACCAATAGTGTACATTTCAAGGGATGATCACTTTCAATGACCACTATGTTTCTACTTCAAAAATTTGTTACTAATTCTATGAAGGTCCCCAAAATATGAAACGATGTGGATCCGGTGCCAATTCGGTTTTCCTTCCTCCAGAAATTTATTGAAAATTGTTTCAAGGAGTTTCGCTTCCCCTAAATGCAATTAGCTCTTAATAGGTCTCTTAATAGGTCGCTTGAAGAGCAAACTACATTAGGTGAATGTGGGAAGGCCCTTCCTTGAGCCAGACTTATGGAGTGGCCTTGACTTCAGTTCGTGGACCGAGTTCCGGTGGCTGACGATGCCGAGGTAGAAAGCGCAGCCACGTCGGGGACGAGGCACGCAAGTCGAGCCCAGCTCCAGGTGGCCAGGTGGAAGTCACTTACAGTAGGGAGGGCGCCGTGTCCGTCCCAGGCAGGGACATCAGCTCGCAATCACGCAACACAGCAGCCAGCATTCCCAGTAATTCAGTGAGGCAGCACGCATCCTCGCACGCACATCTCGCTGCACTGGCCCAACTTTTCGGCTCTCATCAAGGCCAGTGAGCACCATTGCTGCAGCTTGCTGGCTGCTTCGGAACTCCCTTATGCTGGTTGCTGGAGGCATCGGTCGTTCTCTGGGCAGGATTTCCATCCATGCTAGCAACTGGAAGATAGCTGGGGGATCCGTCGGAAGGAAAGGCACTCACTCGTCTCGCGGGGAACCCACCACCAGCGGACTCCAAGGAAACTCTCGACACTCCGGGAGCCCTAAACTGCCCTAAGATCGCCCACCACCTGGGATCCATTAATTCAGTGGGGAATTGGAAGGAGATCGTGTGTCCACAGCCAGTGGTCTTGCTTTCCATTCCAGCTGGGGTGCCGCAGCCGAATGTCTTGGGTTCCTTGAGCTCAGTCTTCGTCACTGGTCCTTTGGAGGGAATTAGGGCAGTTCTGCTTTAGAATTCGTTGGGGTCGTTTTAGGGTACACTTTGGGGGACAGGATTGGGAAGCGAATTCAGTTGGGAAGCAAGAGGAGGGAGTGGCTTGTGGACATGAAGCAGGATATGGCGGCGGAAGAAAGGCCCAACGCCAGGTCGTCGTCGTCGAGCTCTTGGATGGGGCACATAGGCATTTTGCTTTTTCTGAAGCTCCTCGTTATTGGGAATACGCATGCTGAGGAGCCGTTGACGCGAATTTCATTTGGTTCATGCGCTAATCAAAGTGCACCTCAGGTAAATGAAACGTCCTCAGGCTCTGCAAATTTTAAACTTGAGAGAATTTTTAGAATCTGTTTCCGTTCCGTATTTCCTGACACTCGTCAATGAATTATAATTGGGCAACGCAAAGCCTGTAACGCAGATGGATGCCAGGCTGTTGGAAATGCTTTTCGAAATCTTGAATGTCTTGACGCAGAGCCCCGTGGTGGCTGTCAGGATACTCTTTGGGCCACTTTAAGCATTTTGACTAATATGTAGGAGTGGGCATTCATTGGGAGAGCCCTATGGAGATGTGGAGGGATCACTTAGGGTACTACGAGAGCCATGTTCTCAAATTTGTATCAGTGTATATGAATTTGGCTCTTCAATTTGACAGTAGGAGGCTGTAGACCGGTATAAGTGACAGTAGACTACCCCAAATCCATTCATAGATCAGTGGAAACAAACATTGAACTAATTGGTGCTTACACCGCTTGATAATTATTGCAACCAACCAAGACTATGAGAAGATGAATTGATGTTGGTAACACGGGTCAGTCAATGTGAGCCGGGATTAGGTCCCTAAGGGTTTAGTATCGTCGACCCTAGATTTTGTTGCAGCCCACTCATGTGTATGCTGGATTGTAAGGGCTTTACTTTTTCTGTTATGGCTTGACAGCCTATCTGGGATGCAGTCTTGGAGTTTGATCCCCACCTTTTCATACATCTTGGAGACAATATCTATGCGGATATCAAGGAACCTACCAAGGTGTTTGGGAAGGAGAGGAATGCTGGCCCCTTCAAAAACAGTCCTCGTTTTTTATCGGTTACTCCTGAAGATATGAAGATTAAATACGATCTTCTCAAGTATGGGCAACCCAGTTACGTCGCGCTTCGCAAGAAATCGAAGGTACTGATCCAAACCTCCTGCAGAGGATAGTATTATTTTTTCCTTCAACCAAAATGTAGGAATGTGATTTTTGGGAGATTACTATAGAGCTGTGGAGGGATCACTTAGGGTACAAGAGACAAATCTGATGAGATCAAATTTGTAGCACTATTTATGAGTTTCTTATGCAATTTCAAAGTGGCAGGTTGTAGACCACTATACGTGGCTCTAGACAACCCCATTTCCAATCGAAGATCAGTGGTCTGACACATTGAGCCACAGGTCATACTTACATGACTTGCTAATATATCCAACCAAGTATATGGATACACGAGTTGCTGTCGGTAACTGAGATCAGTGTAGGAGACTGGATCAGGTCCCTAAAGGTTTTAAGTTATAAGAACTTGTCCAGGTTAATCAAAAGTTCAAACCGTGGCTGTTGCTTGATAGATAGCAGTTTTTTTGAGACAAATACTTAGTCGGGAACCATTGATGCTCATCGCAGATTGTAGGTACATGGGACGATCACGATTATGGATTGAACGATGCAGGCAAAGAGTATGAAGGGAAAGATGCCAGTCAGCAGGTGATGCTCGACTTTCTGGACGAAGCTCCTGATAGCCCGAGGTAAGGTGCATGCTCTCCCATTTGCTTGCATCGACTTACTCTCCAGTTTTCAGCTACAGCAAAATCCATCCATACCTTAAATTCTCCCCTCAGACAGGGGTCAAAGTACAAACATATAAATCTCTGTGTAGAGCAGCATAAATCTCAGTGTGCATCTGAGCTCGTGGCTGTGCCATCAAGGGTGTTTGACTGGCCTGGACATGCTCTCTGTAGGCGAAAACAACAGGGCGTCTATGCAGCTTATACATATGGACCAGTCGGAAAGAAAGTCAAGGTGAGTGGTTTGTCAACTAGCGGGTTTCTTACATTTTTCTCTCCCCACATATTGTATGCAAGCAACTTACATATCCTTTGGTTCCTTTCAAGCATCCCTTAGACAATTTTTATGAAATTGGGGTGAACTTTCTGAGGCTAAGTTTTCTACAGGTGATTCTCCTGGACACCAGATACCACAGGGATCCCATTCGCAGCGATGGTACCATGCTCGGTGAGATCCAATGGCGATGGTTTGAAAACGAGCTTCGGAATAGTGATGCTCAGATCCATGTTATTGGTTCGTCCATACAGGTACTTCGTAGGTTGATTATCAGATTTTGTATTCAACGTTGTAGTTTGGCTTGTGTACATGCGTTTCGATGATTCCTGATAAGACTGGATCTACAGGTGGTGTCTAATTTTTCAGCAATGAGTCAGCCTTTCTTCACTGTGGAGTCCTGGAGCATGTTCCCTACAGACCGCTCCAGGCTGTTTGCCCTCCTTCGAGACACCAATGTATGCAACTACCTCACTATCCAGTTCATCAAGTATTTTAGGTCTTGAGACGGCCTTTTCAGAAATTTCTTACATTTAGGATGATGCTCTTGCTGATTTCTCGCATTGTTGCACTTGATTTTACGAGAAGTTTGTTGTCCTTGTGTTTTGACTTTTTGGGGTTAAATTGTCACGTTGCAGACCAGTGGTGTGATGTTCATAAGCGGAGATGTCCACTTCGGCGAAATTAATCGCTTTGATTGTGGACTTACTTATCCCGTCTATGACTTCACATCAAGTGGTCTCACCGAAGCTGTGAAGGATAAAGCGCCATTTCCATTCTCCATCATCCTGGCATATTGCAGCTGGCTTTTACCCCAAACTATGCGCCTCCAAAATTCACGATGTGCATTTAAATCCTGCATCTATGGTGATATATTATCCTATTATAATCTGTCATTCCTTTCGGTGTATTGTGTTTCTTATTGACGCCTGGCTCTTAATTGATTCTTGAGTTTCTGCAACCTTTGCTGTACTGTGTAAAAGTAGACCCCGTACGATCCTTTTGTATTAAAGGGTCACTTGCATTGCGTCTGTGCAGGATATGTAAACTTTGGGACATTTGAGATTGACTGGGAGGCTAACCCAGTGACTATAAATGCAAATGTGCGGGACGTACACGGAACTCCGATGCTGGGGGAAACTCTCTATCTTTCCGAATTGCAGCCTGGGTTTTTCAAAACACAGCCTGTTTCGGTAAAGCATGTGCAAAGGCACTGTACTTTAGAATCAGACTTACCCTGGTATCGAAAATACATTTTGGCAATCAACTTCTTCGCCACTCTCACTGGTAAGAAGCCATCTGATGAATGTCTTTTTCCTTTTGATTTGTGTTTTCAATTTGTTTCTTGCTTAATTGCATTTGCACTTATTGAGGTTGCGTGATCGACAAATTTAGCATAGCTCTGGCTGGAAATCTTTAGTGATTATTTGTACTTTCGGGGGTGCAGTTTTTGTCGGGGCCCTGTTGACGCTGCTTGTGTTGGGAGTTGCAAGACTCGTGAGGCCTTTCACATCCTCCGCATTTAAGGAGGATTAGGAATTTTCTACCGTCGGAGTCAGTGACTTCATTTTCACGTCGATGATTTCATATTTCCTTCAGAATTTGGATTTGCAGTTTCATTCTCTTGTAACATCTTGAAGGCACAGGCGAGTTTCTGCTGTTGATGTCTTCATCGGGAGGTGTACAGTAGCAATGAGCACATTCTAAATCATTCACATTTTTTGATTAATTGCATATGATGCTCTTTGTCAAATGCTTCTGTAACGGAGTTGAGCTCTAAACTTCTACTCAGAGCCAGAATTCGATTTCTAACTTACATCAAAATTTGCGCTCTGTGGAGCTCTACGATTGTCTAAGGTTTGTTTGGTATCCGGAGAGCGTAAGTAGAAGTGAATACGCAGAGAAGCGGTTTGGTTGCTATGCAAACTTGCACTTCATTTCTCTCTTTGGTTGTTATTCTTTTATTAGGGGGAGTTATGCTTGTGTGCTTCTCCGTCTCCCTTTCTCCCACCTTTATGGATGGAAGAACGTGGCTTGTCCAGAGTCCTCCAATTAGTGCTGTTATCAAAGTGGTAGAAGCTCAATCATGTAGCATTTGAGACAGGGGATGGTATTCAAGGAAGTTTTTATGGAGAATCTTGTCATCAAGGTAGGTTGCTGTTAACCCCTAAAGGATCAAACGGCATTTTTTTGGCAACATATCAATTTTGGGCAGCTCACTACAAAATGGAAATTTTATTCTTTTTCTTTCAAATTTTCATACAACATGTGCCCAAGGAGTAGTTTTAAGGCCCAATAATTTTCATAACTTTTGAAGACATGGTTAAGAAGTTATTGTATGATATGTAGTTTTCATTGCCCAATGGGCAATTCAGGCAGCAAAACAAACTTCTTTAAAAATCATTGTTTTTCAAAATAAAAATTTGAAATTGATTCTCTAAATTTATTTATGTTTGGAAAGCTTTGAACCATTCCATTTTGATTTATGAGATGAAAGTTATGAAGAGTTTTAGTTGTGGATAGTTATAGAATCTTCACTATAAAATAAACTTTGAAGACCTTTATTTAACTCAATTTTCAATATTTTTGAATTAAAACAAAATCATTAGTTGAAGATTGTTTATTAGAATATTACAACCATTGGGATTGGCATTTTTCAATTCCATAAATAAATTGTTAACAATTTAATATTTTGAATCATTTTCTACTTCTTTCTATTTACTAATTTTTTCCTAAATGTTGTACAATTTCAAATGATCTAAAATTTTTCAAGGATGTGGAAAACTTGCCTTGAAGAATGAATCCAAAGAGTTACAACCATTTTGGACATTTTTTAATAATGATCTGACCTTGTGAAGTGCAGCTGCCCAGATTTTTGCAGGGCCAAAAAATGGCTTTTTGTCAATTTAAACACTATTATCTTGCAATCTATACAGTGAAAATTTCTGAAATGTTTTTCACATTTTCTCAAACCAATGTACTACAAAGTTCTTATGATCACATGTGTCTAAAAATGTATTTTTTCTAAAATTTGGTACTTGTACAAGAAATGACAGTTTTGGAACATTTTTGGTGAAAACATAGTCAAATACATTTAGGGGTTAATCCATCATCATCTAAGTCCATCGACACGTATTGACAACATTCATTATATAAAGCCAATCTCAGCTTGTCCGATGTGGTTGGAATAGCCTTGATTAGGACCTAGTTTGACATTCTCCAATAATTTGTTCTTCAAGAATTTGATAGAATTCAATCGTGATTGGATTTAGAGCAAGGAATTCTAGTTTTAATGGAATAGAGATGAAGTGAAAGGGATTAGGGATGAACTTCAGATTTGAAGGTGTTCTTTGAAACATAGTGTGACTTCCCTTGATATTATTATCTCAAGGAATTCAACAATGTGTCATTTAAGAATGTAGAATCTATGGTATCTATACCAAAGACTATATGGCTTAGATAGTAGAACCATCTACTATAGACCCTACATTCATGTTGGTCACAAGACCAAAGTTACTCTTCTTCTACAGTGTCTAATGAAAATGAGAACCCATATCAAGGTGTACATGAAAATAGCAATACTAGTACAATTTACATTTCTTCTTCTAAAACTCATCCATATATTATTTTAATCGTTCAATAGCTCAACAAAGTCACATTGACAAAGGTCCATTTAATCTTGAAAAAAACATTCTGCTTCACTTTGAATGCTTTGTTTTCACAATTATTGTTTCTAGATTCCAAAATTTTAAATGAACCCCAACACTAGTCAACAATAAGATCCTATAGTTATATATCCAATAAAGTGAATAAATTCGATTTATAGCCCATTCTTTAGAAGGAGTTGTTTTTGATAGTCTAGGAGTATTTGTTAATATTTGACATACGAAAGGCCTAGGAGATACAAATTGACCACATTTGGACATAAATATTAAGGCATAATTAGGGCCACTTCACACTATGGTTGTCCAAATCAAGAGGCCATGGGATTGAGTGGCCAAACCTCTGTTGAGAGTCCACAGAAATAGGCAATAAAATATAGGAATTAGAGCCCTTGATCGTCCATAGTGTAAAGTCTCTAAAGACCAAGTCAAAAGTCCAAATCTTTCGCAATGAATTCCCACAACCTCTCAACTTGAACGATTACAGTGTGAAGCCTCTAAAGGTCAAGCTGAAAGCCCAAATAAGAAAGCCCCCTCCAATCTAATGCCTCAGATCTTGACAATTTTTTATTTTTTAATGAAGAAAATTCAATGGACTCTCAACCATAGTTTGGGTCTCCATCTTCAGCTACTCCAACTTCCTTCAAGAGTGCATTGCCATGTAGGCAATTTGGAAGACAATGACCTTTGGAATGAGTGCCTTCTAGTGTGAAGGATTGAGAGGAGAATTTGTGGTTTCTTAAACCCATGGCCTCTCCACCTTTGATCATAATGTGAAGTGATCCTTAGTATACTACACAATCATGGGACTTATACTGTCCATAGAATTAATCATCTAGCCATTGGGAAATGTGTTGCTGTAGGCTCGTCTCTGCGCGCCAAACTTGTGATCAGCTTGGTCTAAGGTCAGTGTCCACAGAAGTACAGTGTTTTCATTTTGTGTCTGGGTAGCTATGTGTGAATATAACGAGGTGGTTTGTCAAATTGAAGGCTGTGTAATTCTAAATCCTGACAAAATTCATGGAGATAATCCTAACTCAATCAGTTGGTCGATGAACATATGTTTTCCTATAGATTTCTGTAACTCAATGACATGGTTGTTATTCTCCATTGGAGCTAAAGTGCGAGTGGGAAATGGTGCAAGAGAAGCTCACACAAGGGCTCTTGAAGGCTTTGGTTAACTCCTAAGTGCTCCGTCATCCATTTTCTAGACAATGAATAGAGTGAGACTGAAGTTTCATCCTCCTAACTACTTGGATGAAAGTTATTCTAATTTGTGGAGGTATGTTACGAAGTTGTTGTCCTATCTAAGAGTTGGATTTGGTGTCACTAGAGTATATGTATTTCTTTTAAATTATCAATGTGTAAGTATGACAAGTGGTCAAACTGCATTGACTTTAGTTCAAAATTAGATTTGTCAAAATGAGGTCATAGATATAAAGAACTCAAAAATTTCAAAAAATCACCATGTGAAGAGAAACTCATTTCAAATCCATTACAACAAATTTTACTCAAAAAATGATAATATTTTGCTTGTAATCGAATTTTGAAGGAATTTTGGAATTTCTCCTTCAAAATTTCTAAAAAAAAGATTGCTAATCGCATTCATGAATCTAACCGTATAGATGGAATCTACAAATCAAAATCTACAACTTTTATTTGTATATCAATTCCGAAATATGCTTCCAATTAGCACTTTATAATGATTTTTCTAAAATAGTCAATTCTGGAGATGAATTTAAACATTTAGGGGTTAACAATTATAAGTTTATCTGCGACTTGAATGAACGTGAAAAAGATCAGCTGTAACTTGCAAGTTTGTGTTAAAAACTGTAGCACAATGTATGGATGGCTAGGGTGAACTGACCCCTAGCTTGTTCCCCCACAAGTCAATCTAGAGGTGAAGGTAATAAAAAGCCCCCCTATTTTGTACTTCATTAATTTAGTTTCTGTATCTCTCCTCTCTAATTTGGGGTCTTTGATTGCAAGTATGAATTCAAAATTTGCCAATTTTATCATGCGTGCCAAATAAAACATTTCAAGGTTTTTCCTTGGAAATGAGCAAGGGGATCAGTTCACCCTTGCCATATAAGGTAGGAGGCTCTTGAAGGTTCTAATTGCAAATCCTATCTAGGAATGAATGACATATTGTTTGAAATATCTATTACTATCAAAGATGAGTTAGGTAGGCTTAAATGGACACTTCAAGAGCTTCCTACCTTAGATCACTTAATTAATGAGAGGAACGAATCGTTGCAAGATGTAAGCTTAGGTGTTCCCAAGCAGATGTCTGTAAGGTCAAGGGGCAAGGGTAATTGAATGTAGAGAGTCATCACATGTACAGGAGTTTGATGAACATCAATGTCTCAAAACATTTCCTCCCAATTAAAATGTTGTCATAGCGAATACTTTGATAGTTAACCCCTCAAGGCTCAAGCAATTTCCGTACTTTTTCACAAGTTTGAACTTTAATTGACAATATGCATTGTACATCAAGCTTATTACATGATGTCAATTGTACTTTTGAACTTCCCCGTTCAATATGAACATCATGATATAAAATTCACTCAAGGTAGTTTGCTCATAAAGCGTCCATGCTCTAAAAGCAATTATGGCATAGGGGTACATTTGACTTTCTTTCATGTACCAACAACGTTCATTTTAAGAGATGGTCGCTTTTAGTGACCACTGCATTTCAACTTCAAAAATTTGTAACTAATTCTAGAGGTCCAAAAAAATGAAACAACTTGGGTTAGATGTCAGTTCCATTTTTCTTCCTATGAAAATTAAACGAAAATTGTTTCAAGGAGTTCAACTTCCCCGAAAAGGCAATCAGCTCTTAAATAGTTACTTTAAGAGCAGACTACCTTAGATATACTTAGGAGAATGTAGGAAAATGAAGTTATAACTTTGACCTATTGAACAAATAAAAGACCCAAAACAGGCTACTTTGGCCTTGAAGGGTTAAACTGGGCACCTGACATGCATGTAGCTACTTGAGAATTCTTATGTCCAAGCTTGCACTCCCCTAGGAGTGCAATCTCCTCTTGAACATCCATTTTCTAATCCACACAAAATTTCATGCCCAAGCAATAAATGGTTAATTCCTCCAAATCCACACGACCAAAGTGGTGTCTCAAATATAAGACAACCAACGATCTATGAAGTTGATAGTATCATTGGTTTCGTTAAATTGGTGGGATTTAGGGGGCCAAAGTTGTAACATCTATCTATCTGTACAATCCTCTAAAAAGTAATACATGTGTAGATTTAACTTCTAGGCTTGGAAACACCAACATAACAAAATACACCACTAATTAATCTAAATTGACATTTTCGTACCATAAAGATGGTACTCAACCACCTAATAGGGACATGGTCTACCATGGTTTGTGTTGGGTCTATCCTTCTTGTGGCCCTTGAAGGCTGTATATATTTTATAAAAAAACCCCACCAAATAGGAATTATTTACGATGGTAACTTGGATAGAGGGCCAAGGAAAATAGTTCAACAAATATAATAAGATTTCAAAGTGCATGACAACATATAATTGATAAAAGCTCTAAATTATGTCAAATGCAAATGCAAAACCCTAAATCCTAAACCCTAAAAAATAAAATCCAATACAAGGAATTAAATACGACAATGAAGACTAGTTCATCTCCCTATGCTGCAGTTAGCTAAGTGGAGTCATATTCAAGCTTTGGATTTTGAGTCAATATTGCTTGACTAAAGGTCCCTTCCCATTTGGTGTTTGCAAACTCTATGAGTTAAAGGATAGAACCTCTACATAAGAAATAAATAACCTTTTCTTACAAGAATTCAAGTTTAGAACTGCAGTAATTGTTTCTTAACTAGGTGCACTTCTCATTTGGCTCTACTTTCTTCTATCCCATGCACATCCCAACTATTTTAGCTAGAAGTCATCCACAACATAAAATAATCAAAAATTCAAATTCTTAATGATTATGAAAATTACAAAGTCACCTTTCAGAATCCAAGAAAATCCAAGAAAATTTAATTACAAAGTTACCTTTCAATTTTGTTGATTGTTGGAGAATCTTGTAGATTTGGGCACTTCTAACTATCAAAATGTCCTAAAAATAGTTGGAGAATTTGATTAACATAAAAGAAGGTTGTGTAATTTTTAGTGAGATTTTATCGCCATTTAAGTAATTTCTAGGAATTTTCCATCATAGGTTTTGCTTGTTGATCATTCGAAGGAATATCTTGTGACTATTAGAAAATTTCAAAACTTTTTATAGACCCTCTCATGGAATTCCAAAAAACATGTGTAGGCTCATATTCTTACTCTATAAATTTGCCTAGGGGAGATAAAATCCTATCCCCTTGTTAAAATACTGGTAACTAGAAAATCTTCCACATTGGAGAGAATCTTGGCGAAACAACTTCGTCATAAGGTCCTAGGCATGAGTTCAACCCTTAGTCACTATACCTTGGCTGCAGAATCCTCCACAAAATTGTCTTGAAGTAATTAACTTTTGCAAGCAAATAATTGGGATTCTACCATTTTATCAAGGCAATGGGGAAATTAGAACCTATCTTTGGGAATTAACCTAAGGATCTCACTAGAATTCCCTCAACCAATTTTAGTCTTATGGTAAGTTCGCACTTGGTATTAAAGAGTGTTGTTACTAAGGGTCTTAGGAACAAATTTAGACCTACTTTTGGACTGGATTCACAATGCAAACATCACCCTTAACACCAAGTGTGAACATACCTTTAGATTGTCACATGCATTTTCATATTGAACCTATTTTTTCAATACCACGTAGTCCTTCCAATTTCTACCAAGAGTTGGGTTCTAATCTATATACAAGTGGTTATTAGAGATATTCTAACTATAATATTCTATTTTTAGATCAAATGCTACAGTAGCATGTAACATGCTTGTTTGGATTCTACACTCTTTGTTGGGCTTTTTGTATATAAAACTACACTCAAAATTGCAAAACACAAAAAATAAAAACAATGAGTCCTTAGTGACAAATTGGGGACTCACAACCCTCCTACCAAAAAATTTCATGTGTGATTTCCCAACATCTTGTTGAAGCAAATCCCCCTAAAGTTTAGAGTATGGAGTATTTGTTGTTGGAAGTTGAGTCACAAAATACTAACCATTTTCTATTGAGTTTTTTCATGTGAGATTTTGTGCCATTTTGTTGAAAAAAACACCTCTTAAATCTAGATGTAGAAAATATGTGTTCCAAGTGTATTTTTTGATGTTATTCTAAAAGTTGGGTGGGAACCAACTTCCAAAGTTTGATTAGTCATAAGCCTAAGTGTTTTACATTATATTAACCCCTATGGTGAAGCCATCACGGAATCAATTTCCATAAGCCCTAATTTGGGGTTAAACCCCCAAACGGTGAAGCTTTGTCCATATGATAAATGTTAAGCATTATTTCTTTCTAAGTGGATTACCTACATAGAAGCTCAAAATTCCTTTGGTGCATTGTATTAAATTTTTTTGGAATGAAATTCTAAGACCAAATAAAAATCAAAATAACACAATCAAGTTCTAAAGCAATAGATCCTTAAGCAATGGGTTCCCAAAGTAGTAGGGGTACTAGAAGTCGGGTACCGGTAGCCCAGTTATGAATGGTCATGGCCCCCCTGTGAGCCCCCAATTCATTACCAAAGACTCATTGTTTTGTTTTTTGTATGTTTTGCAATTTTGAATGTAGTTTTATATACAAAAAGTCCTTAAAAGAGTGTAGAACCAAAATAGGTACGTTACATACCAATATAGCATTCGGTCTAAAATTAGAATATTATAGCAAGAATACCTAAAACCACCACTTGTATATAGGTTAGAACCTGATTAATGGTAGTACATTAGAAGATTATGTGTTACTGGCAAGATAGGCTCAAACTCCACATTCAGAAGACATGTCTAGACTAAAATTGGGCAAAAGAACCCCATCGAGGTATTTTAGTCAGTTCTTGACAATAGACTCCAGTTTTCCCATTTCATTGACGAAATAGCGAAACCCCAATAGTTGACATGCAAAAGATAATTACAACAAGACGGGATCGTAGAGGAATCTACAGCCAAAGGAGGGTGACATCAAGATAAGATCATACTAGGGACTTAACAGCGAAGTCGGTTCGCCAAGATTCCCTCCAGTGTGAAAGATTCTTTAGGTATCGATATTTAAATGAGGAGGTGGATTTTGTTCCCCCTAGGCCAATGTGTAGAGCAAGAATGTGAGCCTACACATGTGTTTGGGGATTCCATGAGAGTTTCCACAAAAAGTTTTGGAATTTTTTAATAATCTGAAGATGCTTTTCCAAATGGTCAACCATCCAAACCTACAATGGAAAATTCCAAGAAATTACCTATATAGCAATAAAATCTCACTAAAAAAGAAAATAACTTTTTTTATGTTAGTAAGACATCCTGACAAGTTTCCGGATAGTCTAATAGTTAGAAGTACCCAAACCTATGAGATTCCCGACAACCAACATAATTTCAAGATTTTGGCAGAATTGACCATTGGATCGGGAGCATGTGGAAGTGGAATGAGATCGAAGATAGGTCTTTTCTTACTCCTCCATACTTACTTAAGAGCCTAGGCTAGTTACTTTTGTTAGCAAAGTCAAATTCCAAAAGTTGGGTTTTTATCCAATTTTGGCATCAAGTTGGCACTAGGTTTTGTTGAGATTTTGGAGTTAGAAAAGGGGCGGGAGATTCTTTCATGCCACAAATGGATTTTTGAAGCCAATGGCACAATCTGTTTGTGATTTGGAGTTAATCTCCAAAAGTTAGGTTTATGGACCAACATAGAAAGTGAAAACCCTTGAGGATGAAAATCCAAAATAATAGGGTTACCTTAGATGAATGAGAAGAGGTGGGTGCCGAGGAAGGAGTATAAAAGGGCACCCCTTCTACTCTCAAACTACCTTTATTTGTTGTATTTGGATCTATTGGGTCCATTAAGTCCATTTTATATTGGAGCTTTTGGTGTTTTAATCCAAAAAATTTGAATGTTGTTTTTGAGACACTTTTGGCCTATTGTCATTATTTTTCAAACTTTTTGAGGTCTTGTGGATCCCTTGCACTATGATTCCTTCACACTAACTGCCTAAGAGCTTGGAGAGTTCATTCCTATTAGCCTTCAAGGAGTTTGTGGTGGTGTATTATCCTTTGAGGGGATCTTTTGGTCTCCCTCTGTATCTTGTCTTTGTACTAATCTTAGAGTATGTCCCATATGACTTAGCAATGTCATTGTCATGATGTGGGTTGTTTACTAGTTAAGAAATAGACATCTTTTTACTTCTATGTTAGTTCCAAATAGTAAGGTAGTTAGGCTTGTTGGGTGAAAGTTGAAGGTTGGTGACTATTTGAGTGGTTAGTAAGAAGTTAAGGCAATTGTCACGTATTGCTTGTAGTTTAGAGGTCCTTTTGTAGGTACTTAAAGTGCTTGGCTTCTTCCATTAATTTTATCTTTTTTAGGGTGAAATATATTTATCATTGAGTGTTCAAGTTGTATTATTGGAAGTTGCTTTTACTTTTTGTATTCTAGTGATAGTTGTTTTTCTTCTTTTGAGTTCTACTGAGGGTTGCGAGTGAAAGTGAATTTGCTAAAGCAATAGCAAAGTCTCTTTTTTAGTTCTACTGAGGATTGCGAGTAAGAGTGAACTTGCTAAAGCAATAGCAACATTTACTTTCATCTAAAAACAAGTGTTATAGGATAAATATTGTAATAAGTCATTATGAGTGGGACTAGGTATTATATTTAGGGTTTCCTTGGTCATTGAATTATTTTTCCTTTTCACAAACATCTATTACAATGACACTAGAATTTGAGCAGGGAGCAACGAGCAATGAGTGATTAGATTTGAGCACTCGTTGCAAGGGTTTTACCAAAAATAGACATGTCAAAGTAATAAATAGTATTGTCAGACCCCAAATAGAATAAATTACAAAAAAAATTGCAAATTTTTTATTTAAAATAATCAATGTTGCAATAAAATGTTGCTTGAAGGGACACCCATTCATCCACTTATGAATGAATTTCATCCATGTCATATATTCATCATCCATCCAAGCACTAGAAGAAAATAGCATTAGTTTCAATAGAATTTAGCCAACGTAGTTTCTGTGTTTTTTGGTAGAAAAAATAATACTACGTCAGTTGAATTATGTTGAAACTAATGTTGTTTTCTTCTAGTGAAGAGAGGCTTTATTTGCACATTTTAGTACATGTTCTAGAAAATAGAGTGTAATTTTTTAATTTTTTTTCCAAAAATTAAAATTGATAAAAATCATTGAGATTTGCATTGTTGACCACAAAATCTATTAACTATTTCAAGGCTAGCTTAGTGCTCCTTGAAACCAAATAGCACCTTCAAGGTTCATTTGGAGAAATGTAACAACTAATCCTACATTGTAGTTTGGGTGCAGTTTAAAGTTATTTGGAATAGAAGAATATCATTAAGGTTCATCTAGAGAAATGTAGTGGTTCATGAATTTTTTTTGTAATTTCAAAACCTTTCATCTAAGAACATTGATTATATAGACCAAATATTTATTTTTTCACCACCTCTTCATGAGCCTCTCTAGTACCAAAGAGGCTTCCTTCGATATATTGGGTTCAACTTTTTTTTCCACCACCTCTTCATGAACTTCTTTGGAACATAACTTTTGCTTTGTTGAAGTTGTTGGTTTGTTAATTATTCTAAGAATATGTACATCCTTGGACAATAACACTAGAGTGTGAGCAAGGAGCAACAAGCCAACAAGCAATGAGCGTTGACTAACTAGCATTTAAATTTGAGCAATCATTATGACAATAAGGCTTTTTTTACTGAAAATAGACATATCAAAGTTATAAATTGTAATGTCACACTAAAAAATAGTAATTTCCATATTATTGAAATAGAAATTATTAAAATAGAATTCAAAAAAGTTAATTTATTGTTGAATTTTTTTAATTTAAGTTAATTGATTTAGCATTCAAATATTGCAGATAGGGACAAGAATGATAGCTTAGCCTCTCCTCCAACAAAAAAGATGTTGCCATAGAAATGATGTGCAAATGAATTTCATCCATGTCATGCATTCATCATCCATCTAAGGAAGGCCTTATTTGCTCACTTCAATGCATGTCCTACAATCATTAGAGGAGATCTGGCCAAATAGAGGGCTATGAGTTCACGGTAGCACGGAACTCGGGGAACTGCGCCATCGCAGCGTGTTGATGTGGTCGGGACGTGGCCCTGTCACTTTTTTTTTTTAATTTAAAAAAAAAAAAAAAAAAAATTGTCAACTTTTGTGTCGATTTCAAGACCAACTTTTTTTTTTCACAAAAAAAATTTCAAAAATTTATGACGGCTAATTGCTGTCAGCCGTGCCCTCACTGCTGGGGAACAACAATGGGGGAACAGGACTGGAACGGCCTTCTTTTTGGCTAGATCTCCTCTAATGCCTATGGTTCTCTCTATCCATTTTTTATGACTATCTTGGAAGTGGAATGCACAAACCTTGCTACCAAGTGTACATGTAGTATAAATAAGACACTTTGTTTTACTGTATTGTTCTTTAGCCCCTAAAGTCCCATTGTTCCTACATGGGACAAAATAAATTTTAGGTAGGTTCTTTATGAGCTCAATTTCAAGCAAAGCTTTTTGAAACTTTGTCGTAAGATAGAAAAACTTATACTATGTCTAGGAATATAATTTTCATTTCAATTGGTACCTAGGAGCAAAAGTTACACCACAATAACCTCAAAAAATGGAAAATAGGGGAAACCAAGCAACAAAAAGAAAACCCCAAAAAATCGAATTTAAAAAAATATATTTTTCACTCGTAGATTAAACTTTTGTCTAAATGAGAGGCTTTGATTCATTGCATTTGGATTAGTGGTGTGAAAGGTATAGAGCTTCTTGTTTTGTTGGCAATTAGAGCATCTTCATGAAAAAACTTTTTTTTCCACTTTGAATGCAAATATCTTTCAATTTACATGGTCAAACATTGCAAAAATTTTACCACACAATTTGAAATAATTGTAGTGAAAGATCCTAGGATTAGATTCCTAAAAACTTGAATTTTAAATTCTAGGATGAATGTAGTACAAATGCCAATTTGGATTATTTTTTGATAGAAAAATGGTCTTGGGACTTTAAGGGTTAACAATAATGATGTATTCTTCATGTTAATTTAAATAATACACGACCAACTAAAAACATCATTTTAATGAAAATTCTTATGAAAGTCCCTCCAAAACTTAGAGAATAATTCTAAACACTTTGTGAATCAATGAATAGAAAATAATGGGAATTTGCTCTTGGGTTGGGTAATTGGAATTTTAAAATTTTATGAATATTATCCAACATATTGACAAAATTCTTTTGGTCTCCAAAGACACTTTAGGGCCCTACAAACTCTAGGATACCTTTCCAATAATTATAGAGAAATAATCCCTAGTATCTTTTTTGGAACTTCCATTGAATTAGGTCCTATTTTTTTCTAATTTTTGTTATAGAGATTGAAAATATTTGACTAATAAAAGAAAAGCAAGTGGAATAAGGGTTTAATTTAATTCATAAATGGTAGGTCTATGGAATTTGGAAGAAAAAAAGTCCAAAACTGCCAATTTTTGATGCATAGTCCAAAATCAAAAACTAAAACTTTTTTTGGAATTCCAACCATTCAAAAGTATATTAAATAGGTCAGGAAATGTATAGAAAAGATTTGAGTCCATTTGAACATGTGTATAGAAAGATTATAATATTTGAAGTAAGAAACAAAACTTTTTTTCCACTCTTGCAATGGAAGGAGGTTAAATAAATTGACAATTTATTGGTCATTTCTTGATGATTTCTTGTGAAATTGGAATTTTTTCAAATTTGAAATTTAATTGGTGAAAACTTAAAGACAAACATTTGTAATATGAGGAAAAAATTCAAAAACTTTGACTTCACATATTGCAAGATAGTAGAGCTTGAAGTTAAAAGAAAATATTTTTCTTAAAATTGCCCCGACGGCTCGACATAGCTAACAAAGTTTGACTCCAACTAGAATGTGATTTGAGAACTAAAATACTTCTTTTTTATTTCATATTTTATTAATTTAATTCATGTCAGATTTCAAAAATTGATGAGGGTTTTAGCAAAACATGCCCAAATTACCCAAGCTATGATGAAAGTTCAAGGCATCATAAATTTGCCCTTAAGACTTCGTTCACTCCTCCAAGGTTGATTCCCTCAAAACCTAAGAAAACTTTTAGGATAACTTTGTAGAAATTAGACATTCCATCTTACAATGTTGTTTAGTTGAATTTAGCCTTGTTGTATGTATTTTTTCAAATGTTTACAATTATTCAAATGATTTGAGTCATCTTTTGGGTGTCAAATACTACTCCCACTTTGAACTGATTAGTCTAGTAAGGCATTGTCATCTACTCCAATTGACCATTATTTAACTACGCTAATCACATGTGTCTTATGGTCTTACCTATCAACTCCTAGATATACATCTTTAACCCCTCATCACCCAAAGTCCAAAGGTGTGTAAAAACATCCTTGCTTTTCAAGTGCTATAAGTCTAAATTTCAATGAAGTATGAAAATCTCAACCGTACAATCTTGTAGTGCGTATGTTGTAGATGGTGTGAAACAAATTTGGGAGCATTTGACCTTATAAATTGCAAGATTATAATGTTTTACTCTTGAAAAAAGATACTGAAATTTTCTTTAAAACACATTTGGAAGTGAAATTCGATTTCTAAACCTACTCAAATGAAAAACAAATTTAACCACAAAGTGATTCAAAATCCAAAGACAAACACTTTTGTGAAGAAGATATCATTCAATTGACTCATTGTGTCTGCAATATTGTTTTGAAATGTCAAAAAACAGTGAAAAACGTAGCAAAAAATCACATCTAAGGTTAAACCTCCCTCTACTAAAATGCTTTTGTCACTCATTACCTCTTGGATTGATATGAAATTTTAACCACACAAACCAAAATAGTATGTTAAACTTTTCCAATAAAAATGATTGAAAACAGACCACGTATGAAGAAGTTATAAGCTATGGAAGTCCACTATAATGCAAAAATGTCTGCATTTTGAACTTCGAATTGCTTCCAAACATTCAAAACAACTTGGTTTTGACTCTGGTCGTATTGCAATGCTTACAACGCAGCTAGGAGCCCATCAACGCCCCTGGGAAGCTTGTAGGATTTAGTCTCACTTTGATTCTATTTGGATGCAGTCTCCGGTGACTGCTTCTAGAGTTTGGGACTCCATTATTTGGAACAGAGTTGGGCTAGTTCCTCATTCTTTTGATTAGTTTTCTTCTCTTTCTTTCTCCTCTCTGTCTAGCCTTTGGGCTTGGTTGTTGTATTCGTGTTGCTTTGCAATGGATTTCCATTTGTTTAAAAAAAAACAAAAAAACTTGGTTTGACATGAAAATTTTACCACAATAACTAGACCTTAAGAGGAACAAAATCCAACAAATTTGATTGAAAACAAACATTTTATGAAAAAGTTACAAGCCCCCAAAGTTGCAGACATTAAATTGCAATGTGGTGAACTCAAATTGAACCTATGAACTTCAAAGGGCTCTCAAAAACTCAAAAAATCTTGGATTGATCTGAAAATTTTACCAATGAAACTAGACTAATATGCATAACTTTTTCAACACTTTGAATTTGACTACCAAACAATGTGAGGACATTGTTTGTCCCCTTGGGCAATGAGGGATTAAGGAAAGAATGGGGTTTGAATAGGGATGCTAGATCTACATCAACACTGAACAATATATGACCCTTTGGATGTGAGGAGCCATTCCTTGATGCCAAAGGATCCACTCTATTACTTTGAGGGATTACAAAATTGTGATCAAATTAAAAAATAATAATAATTTAATTTTTTATTCACTAAACCACTCCTCAAATTCAAGGAGCCATTTTTTGATGACAAAAGATACCTCCTATTTATTTTGAGGGATTATTTGAACTCGAATTTGATTTGATTTTCCAAAATTAAAATTAGTCAATCTTATCCATTGTAGTGAATGAGATTTGAGCTAGTTAGATTGAGTTAGTGGCAATGATCAAATGCATTGGGTGATGGTGAATGAATTATTAGTGATTGCAATAGGAATTTCCACCTTTTTCGTGTAAATTCATCAAAAAATGTAACTATTTTATTCCTTCATGTCATGCAGCTATGTTGGAAAATATGGTGGCCATGTTAGAAAATATTGTGATTGCTTTAGGCTATAAGATAACCATTATGGATAGACTTTTTTGGTTGGTTTGGAGACAGTCTGAAGATTCTTTTAGGCCAATTAGACATCATAGTTCAAAGATTAATAACAAATTTATACTTTGTCCATGTAATTCTAATTGCTCTCTCCATTTCTCACATTCGTCTTCATGTAGATTTAAATTTTTTTTTAATTCAACAATGTCAATGAGGCAATCCAGTCATTCTGCCTGTCATACGCTGATTTACCTTAGTGTGTTGAAAGAGGTATGCTTTTGACTTCACGATAGAGGTGTCCCTGCTCACTTGGGGTAAGCTTAGTAGATTGGCATGATTTATTCCCAATGTCATAGAGTACCAAGTGCTATTAAATATCACTTGATGTAAGCTTAACTTAATTTGTGAAGGATGAGCAACCGCGTAGTTCCATCATTTGGACTTTGAACCATCCTTGTTGGTTTTTAATGCCTAGATGTCACTTTTTTTCCACAAAAAATGTAAGGTTGTGGCAGGCTCCCCATCAGGCCACTTCTGGCCTGGCGAGTATGTATTTTAAGCCTTTAGCAATGAAATCACTTTCATTTGTTTCAAAAAAAACAATGAAAGGTTGTGGTGGGAACGACGGTAACAAGCTTTCAGCATTCATGCACTGACTTGGAAAATCCTAGTGACAACTAAATTTGCTGTGCAGCATTATTGTCCAGCATAATGGGCTGCCTCACCCACCGACATGCACAAGAGAAGTGTGAGGACGAGGGGGGGGAAGTCATTGCGCAATGAATCACTTCACTTCACTTGAGGTACTGGGACTGAATGACAAATTTTGTCTAACTTACAGACATGCCTGAAATGAAAAAAAAATGGCAAGCAGACACTTGAAGTTCCTGTCAGACTATCATAGTCATAGTGGAAGGACAGATTCGTTGAAGAAGCCGTCGACTTGGATAAAAACAAATATAAATCAGAAGTAGACAAGATGATGCTTCACCAGGTACCCCACCTTAATATTGTCCTTACGTTACCTGATTTCAAAGCCCCACATTGTTGGACAGTGGCAGTCCTCTGGCCTGCAACATATAATTGAATGGAAACATGCAAGAAAAAATCAATAAATTATGTCAAAAAGTCATGGTTGAAAAACAAACTAAGACACTGAACTGACCAGGGTTTTTTGTTTTGTTTATTTGACACACAGGTCGGGTTTTGTTTTTTTCATTTTTGGCGAAGTGCCGAAGTGTCAATATAGAATGTTGTGGTGCTGCTCCAAATTTCAGCATTCATCTGCAGATTGGATAGAAAATATCACAGTAGCACATATCACATGTTTTTAATTCTTTTTCATCCATAATTTGGCAATTTCATCCTTCTCTTCTTTTCTTTTTCTAATTTGAAGTTTTCTGGCGAAAATTTTCAGAATTTTTTGCTATTTTTTTAGTCAAATGTTTTTTTTCTGGTGCAATCTGGCACCAGAAAGCCAACAACAGAAAGTCCTGGAACTGACTGAAGTAACGGACGCACATAACTTAGTATTTCTGGAATGGCAGGTTAGTGACAGTATAAAAGAAGAAAGTTCAGTTGTCTCTGTAAATACTATGGAAAAAAACAGGTTGTGCTGATGAAAGTCTATTATTATTAAGTCTTTTATTTTTATTAGGACATCACTTACTGTACGTTCTCAGTGCAGTACCGAAGGAACACTAATATGTGAATAATTAGTTCATTGTATTTGAGTACTGTACGTCAGGAGTTGGAGGCTACCAACATTCAATTGGGATGGTCTGCCACTCTGTGGCCTATGACTTAGCCAATACTAACAGGCATCATACAGCCCTGTGTACTGTTTGCCAAAATTTCCAAGTGAAAAACTTAGAATAAGGTAAACCTCCTATGATAGGCAAACTACCCATGACAGGCACCTAGGAAATGATCCATTAGAGTCTTAGAACAAGTCATGACAGACTTTCTCTAATTAATAAGATTAGGATTACATTAGGTTGCTTACTGACCCAAATCAATGGCTTGGATGATGGTGATGGAGTTATGAGTGTTTGTTTTAGGAACTTCTAGCTTTTTAGTGTAAACTTATCAAAGCAAGTGATTTTTTTTAATTTTTCATGTTCTGGTCATGTTAGAAAATATTGTACTCATGATAAAGAAATATTCTGACTGATTTCAGTGGGAGGATGGCCACCATGCATACACTTTTTGTTGGTTTTGGGATAGTCTACAGACTCTTTAGGGCCAATTGGTAATCACACTTCAAAAATTCATAAGAAATTCATACTATGTCAGAAAAATAATATTTCAATTGCTCTATTCTTTTCTCATAGTTGTCTATATATGGAAAAAACTCTGAATATTTTTGCTAATTGTAATAGGGCAAAACACTCATTCTGCCCATCATGGGCAGGTTTACCTTATCTCCGTTTGCCCTTGGTGGGCTTGGCCAGGGTGGATTGACCCCCTCGCTCATCCCCAAGTAAAAACCCTGAAATTTTTTATTTTTAACACATGAAAAAATTTACAAATCTTGAATTCATATTTGCAATGAGAGGCCCCAAATTAGATAGGGGAGGTGAAAAAGATAAATTAGTGAAGCACAAAATAGGGGGTCTTTTTTCTTACATGCACCCCTGGAATGACTTGGGGGGATGAGCGAGGGGGTCAATCCACCCCGGCCGTCGGCTTGGGCTGTTTGTTCTTTGTGAATTGCTTGGAATAAAACTCATGGTTCCAAAAGGAAAAGAGGGAAAAAAAACTTTGCATATTAATTTGCATGGAGTAACAGTTTGAAGAAAAGTGTGAAAAGTGCAAGAACTTTTGGATTTTTGGACACATTGATGGATTTTGCACATACGTTAATTGTAAGAGAAAATACTGACTGCCATCACATAAAGTAGAGATCTTCAGTAGGGGTGGGGGTCGAATTTTGGTGACCTAACTTAACTTATGTCTGCTTCAGGCCATCCTCAATGGGACCTCCATAGAGGCTCTCTAACTGCTGTAACATGTAACACGCCGTGGGACATGTGCAGAAATGAAGAAAACAAAACAAGGACCGGATGTGAATGTTATCACCTACAATTTTGTTTTTCAGAAGGAACGGTGTAAATTAAAAGATAAGGAAAGAAAGACAATCAGTCTGGTTCATGCAGACGACTCAGCCCGGGAGGCAAGATGAGAATGAGGTGCCACAGGGGCTTGTGCAGAGTGCCAGAGCAAAAGACCTCGTTTTTGCACCAAGTGTTAAGTTATCACATTCAATGTTATTGTAAAACAAAACAACAACATTGACTCTCAGACTGCCACCCAAGCTGAGTCATCTGAGAGAGACGGACTAGTTGTGTTTTTCCCCCTCTATTTTTTAATTGACACCATTCCTTTTTAAAATAAAATAAAATAAAATATTGAGGCCTTAGTGTGGCCATGTTCTTTGATGGTTTCAAATCAAATAAGATAGTATGCTCTTAAAGCGACCGTTTAAGGGCCGGTCAACCTTTTCGATGGTTCTTAGATGCACAGAATTATTTTTCCTTGTTTTTCACTTGAAGAAAAATTGATGTGGAATCTAACCCAAGTGGTTTCATATTTTTTGGAGAATTTTTTAATTACTTATGAATTTTCAAAGAATTCTCTGGTAGGCACCTATTTGTGATCATAGGCCTTACAAAAACTACACACAAGCAGTCCAAAAAAAAGATATGGCTTGACCAAATACAAGCATTGCAACATTCAGAAAGTAATACACAAGGTTCTTAAATGCAACCGTTATTAAACTTAAACTGACCCTAAATTCTTTTAACATTTGTAAGAAGGCAATTGGGTAATCAATTTTCATTTAGAAAAATTAAGTGGACACACCTTGGCTTTGAAATGGCCCCTCTCTGACTCTTATTCCAATCCATTGGCAAAGTATAAATCATCTCTTGACAAATCTTAATTATGCTCTAAAATTTATGGTAGTCCATTTTAGAAACATTGACTGTCCATTTCAAAGGGGCCTATTGTGATGTTTGAAGAAGATGGTCGCAATAAGAGTAGACTACATTAGGTCTAATTTCCTATTCTTGCCATTAAGTCACTTTTAAATTATCACGTGCGCATCCTCAAAGTAATGTTTTCATACACACACAATATATACCTTTACACTCATTTATTCAAATGTAGCAAATTTGGACTTCTTGTATGGTCATATGGCGTGAATAGGGTCAAACTACCTTACTAGTTGTACAGGCAATCATAGCAACATTTGTAACAACACATACCTTCATAAGAAGCATATTAATAGTATTGTCTTTAGGTTCCTAGAATTGGATTTCAAGTACAAGAGAGCTTTCCAAATTTGGATGTGAATGTGAAATAATGAATATGTGATCATGCACATGGATTAAAGTGAAATAGTCACACCAACTATAGAATTAGTAGTACAATTGTTGCATTGTTTTACAACAACAATGTTGCATATGTTCTTTCATTGTCAAAATTTGGATTTTAAACTCATGAGCGCTTCCAAAGTTGTATGATAATGTGAATGGATGAGACATGACCATCTATTTGGATGAAAGCATGATGTATAAAATTGTAACATAGTATGCATTCAATTCAATAGATATAGTGAAATCCAATTGTGGCATTTGAAGGTTTTACATCCAAAGCTATACAATAGGCTACCTTTTCTTCAAGTCAAAGTTTAAAGTATTGGCACCTTAAATTGTCAAGTAATAAACAAACTCCTTTTTTGCCTAATAGTAGACCAAATCTACTTGTAAAAATGTAAGTCTCTTATTTAGAACTTTAATTTCTATTTTAAAAAGGATATTGTATATGCATTACACTTTGTTGCTTGAAGGATATGAATGTGTTGTTTCTTGTTGAATGTACTTGACCCATTGTAGGAGCCCAAACTTTGTTTATAACACTTTCTCAGAGTTTTGTATCAAAAAATTCAAATTCTATTTGTGAGATCTTTCATTACAATTTACTAATTTGGTTGAGAAAAAATCCATAGTGTAGCCATACAAAAGACTTTGAAATGCTTACATTGATGATTTTACCCCTCTAGGCCTAGGGAATAGTCTAGATTTTTCCAAATGTGAAAATGTGTAATAAAATATAACTTAGAATAATAATTGAATGATGATTCTCAAACAGTAGCTAAAAATATGATCTACAAATCACATCCATATGGTTAAATCACACCCAAATTGAAAATTCCTTTTAAAATTCAATGTAGATTGTATATTTGTGATTTTCATAAGAATTTTCTTCCTTGAAGTTTAAAATGTTAAGTTCTAATTATAGTGATTTCTTGAAGATTTTAATTTCATTTTATTATTCAAATTTTTTGAAGGGTCATTTTTTTGAATTGAAAGGGTCGCTTTTTGAAGCCAAGACTTGCTATTACCTATTGAATAATAGATTTTTTTTGCAAAACAAAGCCTTCTAAATCTATATTATACAAATATTAAAGAACTAACATAAGATTCATCAAAAAAATTGATTGATGAAAATACATTTTTGTATGCTTGGAATGTAAGGTAAAACAACCCATTCGGGCAAATGACCCATAGTGGTCACCTAGGAAGTCCCCCCATTGTGGTTTTTTCCAGACCCCATCATGGGTTTTATTAGTAAATGAGATTTGGACCACAATCAATGTCTTACCTAACGATAATGGAGTAATTAGTGACTGCATTAGGAACTTCTAACTTTTTAGTGCAATTTCATTATAGAAAGTGACTTTTTTTAGGTCTTTCACATTAGAAATTATTGTGACTGCTTTAGGTGTGTAAGATGAGCATGATGGGTACAAATTTTGTTGGTTCTGGGGTAGTCTATAGACTCTTTTGGGCCATGATGGGCTGAACACTTCAAAAATTCATAGCAAATTCATACTTTGTCAAAAAAATATAATTTCAAATGCTCTCACTATTTCTCACACTTGTCTTTATGTGGAAAAAAATGAAAAAATTTCAGCAATGGCATGAGTACAAACTCCTAATCCTTACCACAATGGATTGTTTTACCTTATTTGTATTCATTTATTGTTCAAAATCTAAATGCTTGGTTGTTTAGGGTTTAAGGTACCACTAACATATGGAGTAAGCCTAGTATGCTTAAGGTAAACTTGCCTATGACAAGCCAATCTTCCATGATAGGCTCCTAGAGAATTACCCATGAGATGCTTACATCAAGGCATGACAAAAAATTTCTAATAAATGGGATTATGACAACAATACATTGATTTGTGACCATAATAAATGCCTTGGGAGATGGTCACGGAGTTACCAATGATTGTCATAGGGCACTTACACCTTTCTAGTGTAAACTCACCATAAAAAGTTACTTATTTATTCCTTCATATCATGGCCATATTTGGAAATCTTGTAACTATGTTAGAAAATGTTGTGCTTGCTTTAGGTGGTGAGATGACAATTGTGGAAACACTTTTTGTTGATTCAAGGTAGTCTAGAGACTCTATTGGGCCAATTGGGCTACACACTTCAAAAATTCATAAAAAGTTCTTACTTTGTCTAAAAAATTAAATTTTGAATTGCTTCCTTCATTTCTCACATTTGTCTTTGTATGGAAAAAAATCTAATTTTTTTTGCTCGCAGCAACAGTACAAACCACTCATTCTGCCTGTCATATGCAGGTTTACCTTAGAATCCTTCATCATTGTCAGGCTAGATTTTCTACAATAAAATTACTTAATTTGAGTTCACCAAAAAATATACACACACATGTATGCTGAACTGGCTGTTACAGCCACTTCATGGTGCATAGTAAGTCCATATGTAATAATTTATTTGTCTATTTTAAAATTTATTTGCATGATCCATAGCATGTGAAGAATTTGATATAGGGAGTGTGTGTCTTGTATCATGCCCTTTTTGTAATTTTTCTTTAATTTTTTATTCATTTCACACCCTAACTAAGCCAATGAGCTGTTTCCTGCTCTGTAACAAGCATCAGTGAGACAAACCTGAACGCATGGTTATAAACTTAGAAATTCAATTATTTAACATAATTGGAATTGGGATTGTTTTAAAGTTGAATTATGTTCATATATATATATATATTATTTTTTATTTTTTATTTTTTATTTTTTATTTTTTATTATTATTTTTTTCTTGAAACACATGGACGATTTCCATTGATGGGGGAAACAGTACACAGCAACCATGTTCATATATTTTTGAAACCCGGAGTTCATTCCAGAAATGATCTAAGAATTTTTGTAAAAGTTGACATAAATGAAACGGAAAGAAATGGGGGTTCCGTTTCTGTTTTCTATTAATACAAATGAGGAAATAACTTATTGACTACTGTTTCTGATTACAACTCAACTTTACTCATTGCTAATGAGGATTTCTTTTTTCTTAACCCCTAAGTTAAATGCTCAAGGAACCAAATTTTGGTGTTAAAATTAAACCTTACTGAGTTACTATTTTTAGTATTTTATATTATTAAATTTCTTTTGGAAGTTTAGTTTTAGCTTTAGAAAATTTATTTTAAAATTTATCATTATGATTTTTCTATTAAAATTTTTGTGCAAGTGTGTCCATTGCTAATTTTGATTTTTTTAGTGTCGAGGGCTCTTGGAAATGAGCCTCAAATACATTGGATCTTAAAGAAAAAATCACATTAGAAATTCCTTAAAAAATTCCTAGAGTAGATTTTGAGAAGTAATAAATTGATTGGGGTTATGCATGTTGTACACTTTAACCTATGCAATTATTATTCTAAGTTGCATCTTATAACATATCTTCACAATTTGGAAAATCTAAACTACCAAATGTTCTTAAGAACATCTCTATCAATAGATAGTTGAATAAGCTCACTTTAATGTTCTTAGAGTGTCCTTACTCCAGTGAAGGCCTTGATGCTTAACCCCTAATGGACTAAGGCCTTTTTCTTTGGTCAAAACCCCTTGAAAACGGCCATTTTTACTACATTCATCTAAGAAAACGTTTTTTTTAGAATCTAACCATAGGATCTTGTACTTTACTTGTTTGAGACCAAATGGTATAAATTTCACGAACTTTGACCAAATAGATTGGACGATATTAGCATTCAAAGTTGAAAAAAAAGCTTTTTTGAACATTGGTCTATGATTTCAAATGACTTTGACCACCATTTGTTGAAATTTTTTGCACTATGGACTTTAAATTTTAAAAAATTGTATTGAAGAATTGAGTTGAAAGTCTAGGATAAAAATTTAAAAACTAGAATTACTGTTTTTAATTATTAATTTTTTTTTTAAGTAGAAGTAAGTCCAAGATTACCAAAAAAAAAAAAGTGTTGATAGCTCTAAGATGGGATTGAAACACATTAATCCCAAATGTGAGATTTTCTTAGAAAGCAAACTTAACCTTGTCAAACAATTTTTTTTTAATTGTGAAAATTGCATTAAAAAATGAATCCTATTGATTTATTTTTTTTGAAAAGATACCCATGTTGCCCTCAAAACAAGATTATTTCAAAGCTTCACATGTAGAAAAAATAGAATCTATAAGAAAAATACTTTTAAAATTTAATTTCAAGTTTTTGTGGATTTATTGTTCTACCCACCAAGTTGAAATTTGGGCTTTTTGTGGTATAATTTTTTCTCCCAAGCACCAATTGAAATTTAAAAAATTATATTCCTACAAAGCTAATAAGTTTTTCTATCTTATGAGAAAATTTCACTAAAAATTGAGGTCACAGGAACCTACATGAAATCCACTTCATCCCCAAAGGGAATAATGGCCCTTTAAGGATTAATTGAGCCTCCACTAGCAACCTACAAAATCTCAAATTCCAATTTATTGTCCACTTTCGAATGCAAATTGTCCCAGATCGAAGGGTGACTTGGAAGGGCAAGGTCTATGGAAGAAGTTGGAAGTAGTAGCCACATAGCAATTGAGATTCCTTGTTGAGACTCCATGCAACAATCAGGGATCCATGTTGGAAGCTCTTTTTCTATATTTTGTGAACTTTCAACCCATTAAGGTTCGTGGTCGATTTTAGAGGCAAGAGAAACATTTTCTACTTCTAGATTGAACATGATAAAAAACAAACTGAGATGAATTCAAAAGATCTAACAATACCAATTGAAAGAGATGTGAATGTTTGAAGCTATGTAACACATTTTGTGACGATTGATAGTTCCCAATTTTGATTGCACACTCATTTGTGTATTTTTAGCCCATATTTTGTTTGTGTTTTCAACCCCTAAACCACATGCCAACATAAAATTTCATGATCTTTGCCACAATTCGTTCATTTCCAAATTCCCCGCACCCATTCCCTTTCATCCAACCTCAAATTCTTTCTAGAACTCTAGCTACCAAGGAAAAATGGTGTCAATTTTGACCATAAAGTGGTCAACCACACCTTAATGGGTTAAACAAATGTGTGATGCAAAAATCAAATGTGCAAGGCATTGCAATTTGTAGTGTGCCAATGAAAATTTGGAGAGGCCTATGTTTAAATATTGTGAAGTCTCCGATTAGTGGGATGGAGGAAAAATCTTGGTCTTGCAAACTCCATACTTGGTGGAGATGCTCTAAGGTAGGAGGCTCTGAAAGCAACCATCTAAGATCTAATTGCCTTTCCGGGGAAGCTAAGCTCCTTCAAACAACATTCAATAAATTTTCATAGGAAGAAATATAAAACTAGCATCCATCTAACCTAAATCATTTCATATTTTTTGGACCTTTATGGAATTAGTTACAAATTTTTGAAGTTGAAACGCAATGTGATCATCAAAAGCAACCACCTCCTAAAATGTTCAGCGTAGGTACACTGAAGAAAGAAAAATGTACCTCTGTGTCAACTGCATTTTTGGCAATATAGTAATTTTGGACAGCTCACTACAAATGGAGTTTTTCTTTTTTTTTCTTTGAAATTTTCACACAACATGTGCTCAAGGAGTAGCTTTAAGGCCCAACAATTTTCATAACTTTTGACTACATGGTTAAAAAGTTATTGCATGATATGAAATTTTCATTGATCTTCGGGTAGCCTAAAAATTTCTGAAAAAACCACTTTTTTAAGAAATGAAAATTTGAAATGGATTTTCTAGATTTATATGTATATAGAAAGCTTTGAATCATTCCATTGTGATTCATGAGATGAAAGTTACAAGGAGTTTTAGTTTGCAGGTAGTTTCAGATTCTCTATTCGAAAATAACTTTGAAGTTCTATATTTAACTCATTTTTCAATATTTTTTGAAAAAAAATAAAATCTTAGGAGGTAGATTATTTACTACAACATTACAACCATTGGGATTGGCATTTTTCAATTCCATAACAAAATTCTTCACAATTTAGTATTTTGAATCATTTTCTACTTCTTTGTACTTACTTTTTTTTCCTATATGTTGTACAATTTCAAATGATCTGAATTTTTTCAAGCATCTAGCCAACTTGCCTTGAAGGATGAATCCAAAGAGTAACCACCATTTTGGAATTTTTTTTCATACAAATGTGGCCTTGTGAAGTGCAGCTGCCCATTTTTTCATAGGGCTTGAAAATGTGTTTTTTGCCATTTCAAACATTAATATCTTACAATCTACAAGGTGGAAATTTCTGCAATTTTTCCCACATCTTTTCAAATCAGTTTAGTACAAGATCTTACATTTACACGTGTCCAAAAATGTTTCTTTTCCTAAATTTTGGTACTTGTACTTGAAATGATAGTTTTGGAGCATTTTTGGTGAAAACATAGTCAAAACATTTAGGGGTTACCCCCTAAATGTCCAAGGCACCAAATTTTGGTGTTTCGAAAACTGTGAAGTTAAGTAGAATCCAACCAAATTGCTAGTAGTAGTAGTAGTTAATATTTTGGGAGACCTCTTTTTGAAGTCTAGTTTTAGGATTAAAAAGACGATCTTAAAATGGAAGATTATGATTTTTCTATTCAAGATTTTGTACCAGGATGCCCATTGCAACCTTGACCTCCCATAGTGTTGAGGGCTCTTGGAAATGAGCCTCAAATACACTAGATCTTAGAGGAAAAATCACATTAGAAATTCATTTAAAAAAAATTATAGAATGGATTTTGAAAAATCATAAATTGATTGGGGTTGTGCATGCTAAGGCCTATAACCTCATATTTTTTTAGTGACCAAATTTTTAGAGTTGACATGCAAAAAGAGAATTGAAAAATTTTCATACTTTTCACACCCTCATGATCAAACATTACAATCTTTCAATCCATACATGATACTGTTATGTTTTCTTATCCTATGTGATCTCTAACATGTCTAGTTTGAATCTACACTATTACAATTCAAATGAAATTGGTAAAACTTATGAAAATGTTGACTTTTTGTTCAATTTAGAACAAATTTCAAGAAGCTCCAAATGAGCCCTTGGGCATTTAGGGGTTAAGGGTTACCTCAACCTCTAGAATTTGCCCTCCACTTTTGACTGTTCAGTCTGGTGTTCTGTGACTCATCTTTGAATAAATCTGGATTTCAAAAATAATTTTAGATTGTCCCTTTTTCATTGGAAATTGTCCATGTGTTTTAAGAAAAAAGAAAGAACAATATTTTTAGGAAAAATCATTACAAAAGTAACTTAGTGAGAAAACTCTACTCTAAGCTTAGGTGTTTTGTTTTTTTTGAAACACATGGACATACTCTAAGCTTAGGTTTCACGCAAATTGACACACAACTCTGAGCCTTTAAGTATAGCTTAGCATTGATAAGTTTGAATGGTTATTTCACAGGCGGCACATGCCCATCCAGCCGTCACTAAGGTACTACCCTATTACACGTGATTGAGGGAGGGTACCTTGCCTCCTCCCCCCTACCTGGAAAGATTTAACCACCGACCGGCATCCATCAATGACTTCCAGTATGGTAAGATAGCGAAGGTTGAATAATTACTTCAATGAAATGCTGAAAGGCAGCATGATGGGGAAATCATGGGAATGCGGCAAGTTCAGTTCACAGCAACTGAACACATGTCAGTTACTTTACTACTCCGCTCATTCATTACTGAACTTCCAAACAGCCCTCCCTCCCTTCCTGAACTGAACTGAAGCTCATTCACTGGTGCAGAGGACAAGCCTGCACCTAAAATATCATTGCAGGCATGGCGAGAATGAACCATGTTATTTCGTAAGAGCATCACCACCCGTCTTGCAAAATGCGGGGCCATCTAATTCACAAGCCAATTCGCCCCACCCATAGCATACTATAGGTTCCCCAAATTTGGACTGCTTTGCAAGGTCCATCCAATGGGCTATGGCACTAAAGGTCTGTGCTATGGGGAAAAGCGTCGGTGCTCTTGTCTCATGTGGTGTGCAAGCCACTCTTTGGCTTGCAAAACACCCCCATTTTGCAAGCCACCCAAGACTTTTGTCCTAGCCTCTTAACAAGTTCATCTGTTTTGCAAGCCGGTGGGGCACTTTTGCAAGCTGCCGTGGACAAGTCATCCGTTTTGCAAGACAGGTGGTGATGCTCTAAGTAGAGCCACCCATAGTCGACTACTTCTGTAATCCCACCCATTTTCTAGACACTAAGTACGGTAGAACCACCCATTACAACCACTTAAGTGTTCTATGCTTGATCTAGAGCCAACAGAAGGCAATGTAAATTTTCTACCTTGTAGAAAGAAAGAAAGAAATCATGAGGATTGCAAAAAAATTGGTAATTTTATGCCTTGAATTGAAATTATTGTGAATTTTGGTAGTCAAAAGTTGATATGGACCCATCCCCAACACAAAGAGTATTCCATAACTATTCATTCAAAGATTACTTTGGCTCTCAAAACCAACACATGTGTCATGACATTGATGGTTAGAAGATGGTCGAAAACCAAAACCTAATGGTTAGAAATCAATCACTTCTCTATTGAAATTTTCAGCACCTATAGATTGGCCATGGGACTTGGTTGGGTTTACTACATGTGGCAATGTAAGGTGAGTACCCCCCAAACCACCACTAATTACTATTTTGCCTAATTACTATTATTAGATTGTTCAAATTTTCATTGATTTTCTTATTAACAAATGAAAGGAGGTTCCAATGCACTAAAGAACACGACGTTTGGATTTTATCTCCAAAAGTTATGAGGAAACAAGGTTTGGTTCTAAAAGCGTTTCTTCCAAATAGGTACATAATTGATTTGGGAGATGTATCTAGAGTGAAGATGGCGGTTCAGGGTCATTGATACATTTGGAGGTGCCCACCGTATATTTTTGGCCATGTAGAAAGATAGAAATCATGGGGATTGCAAAAATTTTGGTAATTTTATTATGCCTTGAAATGAAATTACTACAAATTTTGGAAGCTAAAAGTTAGTCTGGACTCATACCCAACGCAAAGAGTCTTCATTGAATTGTTCATTCAAAGACTACTTTGGCTCTCAAAACCAAGGTGACATTGATGGTTAGAAGACGGTCAAAAACCAAGAATTGATTGTTAGAAATCGATTATAGTCTTTGTTGAATTTCCTAGTAGTTAGAGATTGCCCATTGGGGCTTGGTCAAGTATGAGTGTTTATACCATGGTAGTTTTCTTGATAACTTAGGTGCAACAAAGATCATTGTACTATAGTGGAAGGTGAATTTCATGACATTTAATACTCTAAGGGTTGAGGTGCTCTACTTTGGCAGGCTTTATACTTGGAGATGGAAACTCTCGCCATCTACTCTCAATCTAGAGTCTTTGCCTAGTGAACCCGATTGAGTTGTATTTCCTTTGTCTTTATCAAACATTGTTCGATTAAAAGAAAACAAAGAAGACTAGCTAGAATTAGTGTCCTATACGTAAGGTAGAGGATGCTAAAACCAACCTTCTAAGCACTTTTTACATATAGGGGCATCATAGAGCATATAAATACAAAGAGAAACTCCACTAATGAAGATGCCAATTGATATTGTATTTTTTGGAGTATGGATGAATAAACTATAAATTTTTGACATTAAAATAGCATATATATCTAGAATTGATCCCACCCTAAAATGTACAAATGGTGTATATTGGAAAATCCAATCTTGAACTTACTCAAGATTTGACTTAGGGAGCACTTTTCAAATGGGGTTGCTTTTTTACCTTCTACCTTGGTGTTTCTAAACATATAGTAGCTAGAAGTAGTCCAATACATAGCAAAAAAATTTACTTATTTATTTAATCTCTAATGGATTATAGTGAACACTTTCAGGGTGGTTAAGAATTGGGTATATTTTATCGACTTCATCATTTGAAAATTTTGCATGAAATCTTTAGGATGGATGCTAATGTACAAGTAAAGCTTGGTTTCATGTCATTCCAATAAATATGGCAAAATTCATAAGATTTTTTTGGATTCAATGTCAAAACGGGTAGCTAAAGATATATTTCAATTAAAAAAAAATCTTATTTTATTATTTAGATTAGTACATAAACATTTGAACCATTAAATTCCAAAAATTTAGATGAATGTTATAAGGAATATTATTTTGTGTCAAGTACCATATAAAGTCGTTTTATGAATTCAATTTTAAAAAATAACCAAATAAAAGCATAAACCTTAAGATATTTGATGTTGACTAAATCATTCTCACCATTGAGATTTACAATTCTTAATTTCTTGTCAAAGTTATGAGTAATTTATTTTTTTTCTTTCATTAAGGTTTGCCTTCTAAAAGATAAAAAATTTAACTCATAATATTGATGAATCAACCATTTTTCCATCCCTACCCAACTTGAAGCAAAAAATTTCAGTTGAAAAAAATTGTTATCTCACAAATCACATTAAGATTTCTTTCTATATTTATATTCAAAACTAAGAATGCTATGGTAAAAAAATTACAAGGAAAATAGCACAAAGCATTTAGTACAAAGTACTTGCATGCACGTGTTAAGGATATCCCCATGGTAAAAGACTTTGCCGTACATAGTATACAAGAACTCACATAGAAAAAATATTCTAATGCACAAGATGAAAATAGTTATTGTAGGAATAGAAATGAAAATAATATAAGGATAAAAATGAAAGGGTAGAATCAAAGGAGAATTTATAATTACCCTGTCATATAATTACATAATGACACAATTATATAATAATTTGATTACACAATTTAGAAAATTATGATGTGAAGACTATGAAGCATGGGTTCTATTATGAGAAAAAATATTGCTCAAAAGCAAAAACAAAATTTTGGGCTATTTTTCACGTCCATTTGATGGACAATCACATAGTCTTATATAATAAAAATATAAGATCGTCCCTCAATATATCTATATCTATATTTCTCTCTCTCTATTCATAATTGTATAAGTGCTATAGGATCTTGGGTCTATTTTTTTCTTTTTGTATGAATGTACACACATTTGGATGAACAAATAGATTTCCATCTACTATTTGCCCATAAAATACAAAATTCATGTAAAAAAAATTATAAATTATAAATGTGAAAATTTTCATATGCCCAATAAACAAAGATCAAATAGCTTATGCACCTATTTTTTTGAGGTATTTTATTTTATTTTTGGCTGAATTATTTTAATAGCATTAGATCATTAGTTACCTCCCTACATGACCAATGGTTGTTGAATGTCCAATTGAAAATTTGAATAGGTTCATAGTTTCGTATAAGGTCAATTTTGAATAGATTTTTTTGAAATTTTGTTAGAGGGTGCACACATGTACCCGCTTAGTGGGAATATTATTATTTAATAATTGGACACCTCAATCAAAAGTTATACCAACCCAAATTTGTTGTATAGGTTTGGTACCTTCGAGCAATGCAAAATTTCTCTACTAACATTGAAATTTGGTGGATATCTAATTAATATGAAATTGGATACAATTGTAAAAAATACACTATGAATAGTACAAAAATTTTACTCTAGGAGGAGTTGAAGTCTATTGGCTTTGTAGAGCAAGGTTGAGAAAAAAAAATTTACTTTTAACTTCAAACGCTATAATCTTTCAATCTACATGGTCAGAGTTTATCATTTTTTTTCAAACATTCTCATATTAGTCTAGTACAAATTTTTTTGTTTGAAATTTTAAGAAAAAACTTTTATTTTCGGTTTTTTGTAAGCACCCTAAAAGGTGGCAGGTTTTGACAATGTTTGTTTAAAATGAGCCTTAGTACTCTATAGAAAAATCTATTTTTTGTATACGAATTGAATATGTTTAATATAAAGAAATGAACAAGCTAAACATAAGACAACCCTAGTTGCAGGGGAGGAGGGAAATGATACCACACACAATGAAGAGAGGAAAACTCCAACCTATAGAGGATTGGCATAAATGAAGAATCTATTTACTTGAGGTCTCACTATTGGCTTCGAAAATACCCACACAACCAAATCCTAGACATCAAGCCAAAGAGATAAAGGTGTAAACTTCTAGAGTGAGTCAACATACATCGTGGAAAACAATGCAATACACTAACTTTGAAGATAGTACCAAGTGTTTGTATACTAGCATATACAATTTTTTTGTGTCACAATGCACTACAAGGTGGTGTTTTCATAAACTTGAAAAAAAATTGCAATAAATGCAAGGCAATGAACTTGAGGAACCTTTTGGGGAAAAAAGGGGCTACCTAAACTGTACATCTACCTTAAGTCAAATTCTTAAAAAATCTTCAAGTGCTCGAAATTGAGAAATTTACACATCACAAGAATACATGGTTGAATCTAAGGTACTTAATTATCTAAAATAACTTAAACGCTTGGTATCATATGTTTTTTGTTATATCTTATTAAAATACATCTATAATCCAAATAAATGTAATGTGTAAATTTCCTTACAAACAAACATCTTGAATTCAAAAAGATTGTGGAGAAAAAAAAACTTTTTGTAGCTAAATAAAAATAAAAATGATTTGTTTTGATTGTATAATAGGACAAATACCTTCAAATCTATTTATAGTGGGTTCAACAACATTTCAAATTGCAACCTATAGATCATCTATGACAATAATGAGGTCTCAAGTCTATCTTCATTAAGAATCTTCAAATTCCATTTGAATTAATATTATCTACACTTTCTCTCTCTCCCTCTTTTATGCACGAGTATGTCAATTTTTTATAATACCAATAGGGTGAGTCTTGAATGATATACAATACAAAAATGCTAGTGCTGGAGCATAGAGATGTAAACCTACTTGTAGGTTTGTACCTACAACTATTTGAAGATGTTTATAACCTATATATATATATATCATGTGCTAAAAATTCAAGAAAAAAACAAGAATAGAAAGCTAATCGGCATTGTCAAGTTGATACAATTGAGAAGAAATCAATAAAGATTAGCAACTCACTTAGACTAGTTACTTTAATCTACATTAAAATTATGTTCCAACTTTTATCTTTTATGTGAACTCAAATGATACAATCACTCTTTTGCTAAATAATATAAGGATTATTTGATGATTAATTAATAAATCACAAAAATATGAAGTATATGTTTTCACTTGTATAAGTTGAGGTGTATTTTTCTTCAAGGACCCTGATCTCACAACAATTCTATTGTCCTTTTGAGCCTAAAGTGTGTGTACACCGACAATCAATATTGTCTAAACTATAACGGTTCCATTTGGTCCCAAACGAGTCATTTGTTTTTGCTAGATATTGAATACAAAAGACGTACACAATCAAGACATGAGAGTCTTTAATAGTTTATTGTTATCTTCTAGTACATTCAAGGCAATACTTTAGTGAAAATTCATAATTTATTCATACAATGTCCATCCAAATAATACATGTTCTAGTCCCCTAGAATCCTTTTATTAATTGCAAATAAGATTCAAAAATAGTAGTATCTGCTTAGTAATAGTAATTATGCATGGCTATAGTTAGTGACAATTATAGGTGCACAAGAATAGTCTCCACTTAGACACATGGCTTTGTCATTTCTTGATGCCACTAACTTTATTTAGGGTCTATTTACACTAAGGCCAAACTAAGGACCAAAAGTACTTTAGGATACTCCACTTTGTTAGATGTAAATCATATGACCATGCAAAGTAAGAGCCAAAAACATAAAATAGTAGTGACACATTGCATAATCTTGGTATAAATCCAAGAGAGACCATAGTTGGGTTATATCTATTTATTATTGAATCAAACATTTTCAACTATAAAATCAATTAAATAGACAAAATCTATGGTTGTGAGGTTCTAGCTTGCCTAAGGCTCCTAGAAATCCATTAGGCCTACCTCAAAGAGGTGGTCAAGAAAAAAGCTCTTGAAAACCAAGAAAACATTAGCCTACTTTGGCCATGTAGGATTCCAAGTAGACTTCTCATCTATGAAAAATGGCATGGGCCATGGCCAAAGTGTAAATCCAATTTGGACCATGTCTATCTCTCCACCAATCCTTTCTTTGATAATTCAAGAGGGCCTTTGGTCTATCCTTGGTGTACATCGATCCTTATTATTACAACTAGGGTGAATTGACCCCTTCATTGCCCCACAATTTAGCCCTTAGGAAAATATTGAATTTTAAAAATTTTCCATTAGAGAAAAATTCATATTTGCAATCTCAGAGGCCCCAAATTACTATAGGTAGGAGTGGTGAAGATATTTCAAAGAAACGTGTCACAAAATAGGAGGCAATTATTTACAATTATCCTTGATTGGAGTCGAGCTTATAGTTGTATAACAAGCCTCCTGTGGAGGTCCAACCAAGGGTGAATGTAAAAAAAAAGCCCCCCTGTTCCGTGCTGTTATAATTTTATTGTTTAGAACTCCCGTAGCTAATTTGGGACCTCCAATTGCAAATATGAACTCCAAATTTGAAAAAACAAATTGCACAACAAATAAAAGGTTGTTGCGTTTTCCCCAGGGGTAAAAAACGGGGGCAAAACTGCTTCCACAAGAGGCTCGTCATACAACTATAAGCTCTGGGGCAATGACGAAGGGGGGCCAATCCTCCCCACCATAACTTATTATTCCTGCTCCTCAATAGCTATGTGATGCCTAGTATGATATGATTATAATCCCTCCTGGTGAACAGTGAGGAGAATCTCAACAAAAAAATGGGGGGGCCACCAAAGCTTGTTAATATGGCGGGTAATGCGTAACTTATAGGATATGGGCCACGGACTGTACTATTGAGGAGAAGGAAGTCCCAATTCCCAAGGGGGAGGGATCGTCCAAGTATCATATATTCACATTGTCTCTATGAACATTTGGAGGGTTTAGTCAAACCTAAACAACAGACAAATTACATTGTACCTTTGAAATGAAATTATTGTTATTTTTCCCCAGTTTGAAACAAAACCAGAACAAAAAAAAAGTACAAAATGTGACTACCTTCCTGGAGATTGGTTAGGACGAGTTTTTCCTCCACTAGCAGCTTATAACTGGTTTCGAAAATGGTGGGTCAATTGTCAAGTCTACTAAGGTAACTACATTCAAAAGTGGCCTCTTTCTAAAACTGACCCCTTATATATTCTTGCCTAAAATGTACTCCCACTATTCATGAGAGTTTAGGGTTGGTTTTAGAAACACTTATTTTTAGCCTATTTTCAATTTTTGTTTATAAATTAAATATAAAATTAAAATATTTCTTCAATTAGTGAACAAAGTATTTCAAATGGAGCTAGCTATTTTACATCCACACAAAACTTCAAACTAAAAGTAACGAAAATTCCATTATTTCTCTTGAGAAGTGTTGTGGGACCTCAAGTGAACATTCTCTTAATTTATATGAAGCCAATAGTGGTTGGGGTTAGGGCTTGTTTACACCAAAAAACTTGGGCTCCAACCTATGAATACAAGTGGTACCTTCTTCAAGGGATGAGACCATTGTAAGTGAGGTACCATGCTTGAAACAAGGGATTTATAAGTAGGTAGTGGCTCAAACATTTGGTGTAAATCGAAAGAGTTCAATCATGGCCCATTGTATACTTGGGCTGAATTTTTAAAGTAGAGTTATCCATAGAAAATTCCTCAAAAAAAATCAGACTAAAAATCGCCCATAAACAAGCAAGAAATAAACATAAATGATTGGTTGAAAAAAATCTTCCCAAATTTCTTCTTGGGATTTGGGATTGGGCACCTTTGGGACCTTCCCAAAAAATACTATCCTTAGGTTTAGGAAGTTACTATCTACTTTGGCCAGGTAGGATTCCAACGAGGATTTTCATCCATCAAAAAAATGATGAGCTACAATTCAAGTTCTATTTGGTGTAAACTCCAAAGCTAGATACCATAGTTACCTTCTAATTAAAACACTCCATTTCATGGGGCTTCAACCTAATGTTTTTGGATGTAAACATGCCCTTTCTAATGAAGCAAACTACTCCATTCTAAGCCAATAGAAGCAAGCCCATTGTGGGTAGAATCATAATAGTGGTGTACATTCAAGTTCTAAAATGTACACCATTAATATAATTTTGCCCATAATGGACTTGTTCCCATTTGGCCTGAAATGAGGTAGTTTATTTTTTATTTTTTTGAAACCTGAAATTTATTCCAGAAATGAGATAGAGAAAAAATTGCAAAAAGACGAAGACATCACCTCGGAGATAAATAAAACACAAACCACACACCAAAATACAAAACCAAAATTACAAGACGGACCTAGAGGCAGGGGTTTTCAAATTCCATGAAATGGTTCTCTCATTGTGAATACCCAAGAATGGGTGGTAGAGCCATGTATTGTCAATTTCCTAATTAACTTGGGAGGATATTAAATCCTCCATTCAAACTGGGCTCTGCAGAGGCAAATTTACCTCGGGGAAAAGGTATGATTTAAAAAAAAAATTTGCACATGATTTTTTTGGCAAATTTTAAATTCATATTTGCAATTTGAGACCCTACATTAGCTAGAAGAGGTCTAGAACACACACTAGACACGGCTCAAAATAGGGGGCATTTTTTACTTTTATCCCTGGATAACCCACAAAATGATCTTGCAGGGCCCAATGCAAATGGAGGATTTAACGTCTTGCATGATCTTGTAGGACTTGGCTAGGTGCTATTCACATGGGGTAAGGTAAAACAACCCATTATAGACCTTTTACCCATTATGGACTCCTAAGAATGACCCCATTATGGTTTTCTTTTAGTTATCGAGATTCGGGCCACATTCAATATTTTAGCTAATTGGAATGAAGTAATTAGTGACCACAATAGAAACTTTCAATTTTTTGGTATTAGTTCATTGTAGGGAAGTTTTTTTTCCAGGTCTTCTATATTAGAAAATACTGTGATTGCAATAGGTGAGTAAGATGAATGTTATAGATCAGTTTTGGGATAGTCTACAATTCTTTTAGGCTATGATGGACTGAACACTTCAAAAATTCATAACAAATTCACACTTTAATGAAAAAATATGATTTCAAATGGTCTCGCCATCTCTATCACTTGACTTTCTCTGAAATAAAAAGTAGAGAATTTCAGAAATGACAAGAGGGCAACCCCCCCCATTTGGTCCTTAGTTTACCTTACCTTACCTTACCTTTAAAGTTAAAGGCCCAAGGGAACAAGGCCATCTTGGGTTGACTTTTTACTGCATTTTGAAGACTGCCGAATGTTTGAGCATTTGTTTGCAGCCTTTTCCCATGCAATCTTTTCCAGTCTCATCATGTGGCATGTGGATTCCTCCTTTTTTTCCTCTCTCCATACTCAAAGGCTAAAGTAAGTACAATTCTCTTGCCACATGTTTGCCCCTCCCCAAAAGATTTGAACCCACATCAAATTTTTGAAAGTAAGTTAAGTTCCGGTATGAGCACAAACTCTCTCTATCCCTGGGCCATTGTACATAATCAATAAAGTAATCAAAGTTCTAAAATTCTCGCATCCCTCTGCCTTTGCACATGATCAACAATTGGTGTTCCTGGTCCCCACTCCCCACCTATAGCCCCCCAGCCTGTTTCTGGTATAGACATGTGAACCATACAACAAGTCGCCGTAGCATTATTCTTCTCTTCTATCACACAGTAGGTAGGGATGGGATGGGCCACATTTGACATTCCATTCCATTAGTTTACAAGAGAAGACAAAATTTGCACCTATTGAGAGGACCCCAGTTCTTTGATCAAAGTAATATATTTCTCTGTAAATAAGTAAAGACAACCCTACACTAGCTTATAGCTCCTCCTTCCCCAGCAACTGACCCCACCCCATCTCCTCCATTGCCATTTGATTTGCTGCCAATGAGCACCCCCATGAGTGAAAAGGGATCCCTGCCGGCCACCTGGAATGTCAGTTGGACATCAGCAACGCCTCCAAATCGGCCCCCCATCATGACCCTCTGGAGGAATATAATAATAGCCCAAAAGAGTCCCACAAAAAATGAACCAAATGAAACCCAAAAGGAAGCCCTATGAAGCAGACCAGCAGAAATGCCCGGGGCCGGGCTCTGGCAATCATAGAGCCACGTTCCCTTCGGGTTCCCGGTGGTTCCCCGAAGTTCCCCGTAGTTCCCTAAAGTTCCCTAACGTTTCCTGGTGGTTCCCATGCGGTTCCCTGGTGGTTCCCCGATGGCGCCAAGCCCCCCCGGGCGTTGTCCGTTGAAGAAGAAGAACAATCTGTGTTGCGTCCGCCACGCCCGCGAATGGCTCGTCCTTCACCCTGTGGCATTGCGCCCACCTCCCGCGCGGAGTGAGGGGTGTAGTACTTGTGCCTTCTCGACTGCACGGGCTCGCGAACGGTCGGAAGCCGATTGCTAATTTTTGCGCCTACAATGTTTAAGTTATATTCATTTCGAGTCCGCCCGCCATTTTTTCTGTAGTGGCGAGCAATCCACAAGGATCTCGCGTGGCGGTGATCGCTCGTTTTCTCGTGCAGGCTGTGGAGGTACTGTACTGATGGAGCTCGTTGCAGAGCTGCTGGTCACTTGTCTGAGCTAACTTATTATTATTACAGTGGTTGACGTCTGAGGAAGTGTACTGTACTTGGGAGACTATGCCTGGGGTGTGGTTTGTGTGAAGGGTCGAGTAGGATGTGAGAGGGGGTGAGAGGCGATGGCGACCGGGGGTGGTGGTGGCAGAGTGGGCGCAGGGTGATAGCAATGTAGCCCTTCTTGGTGGCGCGAGGACGTGGGGCTCGTGAGTGAGTGTCAGTCAGTTGATCTTGGGAAGGCAACTCTGGTACCGAATTGGGACTCGCCCCTTGTGATGGTTGCAGAGATGGTGCTTACGGTGAATTCACGGACATGGATTGAGTGTCTCTATGCGTGAGACGAAGGGGTCCCCTTTTGCGCTGGAATTGCACGATGCGATGCATACTGCTGTCTTGGACAGAAGGGCTCTTGCTTGGTATCCGGGACTGCGTGGCAATCCGGTGCTGGAGGAGATAGCGCCTCTTCTGTACAGTTTGGTACCGGTCTCCCTCCGTGAAACTTGCTCAAATTGTCATAGCTAGTGTGAAAACAAGTGCGCGATCACACATCAGGCCGAATTTGCAAGCACAGGTCCGAACACAAGTTATAGAGCAATGCTACTAAATCGATCTCCGAGAGAGCGTCGCAATTCAGACAAGTGAAGGGTTACGTATATCAGTAGCGGTGTCGAGTGGAATTTGATGAAGTGGGCATGGAGTTGAGGAAGAATGGTCGAGAACGATGTCGCAACGATGACCGAGACGACGCAGAAGCTCCCACCAAGGCGACGACGACGACATAGAACTGTAGGGTGCCTCGTGATCTTTATATATTTGGCCACCACCATTGTAGCGGCGGTGAATCCGGATGGCGAAGCACTCCTGGCCTTCAAAGCCTCCCTGCAAGACCCGACTGGAATACTGAACTCTTGGAACGCTGCTGATCCCTATCCCTGTCTCTGGGACGGCGTCACTTGCAACACCAACCTCAAAGTGCAACGCCTCTTGCTCCAAGACACACAGCTCTCAGGCCCCATTTCACCCGCATTGGGAAATCTCACGGAGCTTCGCACTCTCGTGCTCGTGCGCAACAATTTCACGGGAGCACTCCCCTACGAACTCTCACAAATCGGTACGTACTCTCACCGTAATGGAATCAATCGCAATGTGGACGTTGCAATGGCTTAGTGGGGTTGGTTGGGGTGCAGAGACATTGTGGAAGCTGAACGTGAGCGACAATGGTTTGTCCGGCGCGGTTCCGGCGTCCCTCGGGACACTATCGCGCTTGCGCATGCTGGACCTCAGCAAAAATTCATTCACGGGCGAGATTCCGGCCGATCTGTTCCAGTACTGCGAGACCCTGCGGTACGTGTCGCTCGCAGAGAATCGCTTTTCAGGGACGATCCCCGGCACGCTCTGGAATTGCACCACCCTGGAGGGCGTAAATGTCTCTTTTAATGCGTTCCAGGGCGCCGTACCGCCGGAGCTCAGCAGCCTGGTGATGCTCCAGTTCATGGATCTGCACCGCAATAATCTCACGGGTGCCATTCCTGCCGAGCTCGCTCTGCTTGCCAATCTCACCTACTTGGACCTCGCGTCGAATGCCATCAGCGGAGACATCCCGCCCGAGATCGGAGGGCTTGCCAAGTTGGAGAGCCTCAGCTTGGCCCACATGGAGCTAGGTGGAGCCATCCCCGCGAGCTTCGGCAATCTCACTTCACTGCAACGATTGTAAGCTCGCTCGCTATGCATGTCCTCCCTCCTCCGTTGACTGTGTCGATGGTGAGCACGCCAGGTCGATTGCCAATTATGACGCAATGATCGATTTGGTTTGTTGACACTTGGGATTCCATTGCAGGGATTTGTCGGTTCTTCATTCTCCATTCAGAAATTCTCTATGTCCGTTGTGAGCTCGCCATGTTGATTACCAGTGTCCTTGCATTGATCGATTGGTTAGATTGATTGACTCTTGGGTCCCGTTGCAGGGATTTGTCGGCGAACAATCTGACGGGCGCAATACCGGTGGAGCTCGGCGAGATCACCGGGATGCTAGAATTATACCTGGAGAATAACTCCCTGAATGGCACCATTCCGGCTAGTCTGGACAGTTTGGTGAATCTGACGCGATTCAACGTATCTTATAATGATCTGTCCGGGAGGATTCCGACGGTGAATGCATTTGTGCGGTTTGACAATTCGAGCTACTTGGGCAACGAAGGCTTGTGCGGGCCGCCATTGACGATCCCGTGCGAGAACTCTCTGTCGCCATCGCCATCGCCATCGCCGTCGGCAATTGTCACGCACACGACGCGCCGGCTGCTGAGCGTGTCGGCGATGATTGCTATCGCCGCGGCGGGCGCCATCGCGCTCGGGGTCGTCCTGATCACGCTCGCCAGCATTTGGGCAATGCGGAGGCAATCGGAGCAGCCTAAAACGGAGATCCTCGTCTACGAGAGCACTCCACCATCGCCAGATCAGGTGGTGCCCATCGTAGGCAAGCTCGTGCTTTTCAACAAAATATTGCCGACCCGGTTCGAGGACTGGGAAACGGGGACCAAAGCATTACTGAACAAAGAGTGTCTCATTGGGCGCGGATCCATCGGCACGGTCTACCAAGCCACGTTCGATGATGGCTTGTCGATTGCGATCAAGAGGCTGGAGACTCTCGGGCGCATTAAGAACGCGGACGAATTCGAATCTGAAATGGACTACCTGGGGGAGTTGCAACATACGAATCTCGTCACCTTGCAAGGCTACTACTGGTCATCCTCCATGCAGCTCATGTTGTCAGATTACCTCCCAAATGGAACACTGGCCTCACATTTGCATCCCGCATCGACTGGAGCAGCCACAACGCTGGTGTGGTCACGGCGGTTTCGCATTGCGATTGGCCTGGCGCGCGGGCTGGCATACCTGCACCACGACCTTCGCACACGAGTGCTGCATTTGAACCTCTCCTCCACGAACATCCTCCTGGACGCGAGCTTCGAGCCGAAGATCAGCGATTTCGGACTCATGAAACTATCACCCTTGTTGGACGCGTACGTCGCGACGCGGAAGCAGGGCACGGCGCGGGTGTACGCAGCGCCTGAGCTTCTTGCCGGGCCGAATCCCAGCATTGGGCCGAAATGCGATGTGTACAGCTATGGCATGCTATTGCTGGAGCTCGTCACGGGGCGGCACCCAGAAGCAAATCCGGAGGGCGTGGGGAACGCGTTGGCGGAGTATGTGATCCGCACGCTGGAGAGTGGGAATGGCCCTGATTGCTTCGATCCCAGACTGACGCTGTTCCCTGAGAGCGAGGTGGTGCAGGTTTTGAAGCTGGCGCTGGTGTGCACAGCGCAGGTGGCGTCCAACCGGCCGTCCATGGGCGAAGCGGTGCAGGTGCTGGAATCCGTGAAGCCGTCGGGGTCATGGACCTCCAGAAGCCCATCGCCATAGCCCCAGATTCCACCATCAATCTTTGATGGAGCTTTCCTAGGGGTGTCAGCTTGCGATTTCTCTCGAGAGATTTGACTCTTTCTTCCAGACTTGGCTCACGCGGTCGTGCGTCCAAAAGCACGTGTCTATAATATTTGTGCCTGTGTACGAGTTTTCCAGTCTCGAAACTGAGTTACCTCTATTTTGGAATTGAAGACACCTAGTGGTGAGAGTCCCCGTGGATTACAGCGAAAGCTGCGACCTCTCATTCTTTGTCTCCTATACTTGGGGGTTACAGCCAGTTGGTTGACTGTAACTTTTAGAGGACTTGAGGAGACCATGTCCTCCATTCATCAAGTGGAGGTAGGGCGGCATGCACAAACCGTGAATCCCCAAAAATTTTGACTCCTGCAGCATTTGCTTCTGTATGAATACAGCGCACAAGTCAATGCAGCAGTTGGATACTTCAATTCGACGCCCGGCTCTTGGATGCTTCCGAATCTTACGCAGTCTCCATTTGAGGAGAGGTATGCTTTCTACAGTTTCTTTGTTTCCATTTTACAAACATTTTTCTGCTTTTTTCTATTGTTATTGCCGAGTTATGCTGAAAGTATCTGCTGGTGTGAGTGGTCACTGTGTTGAGAACATGCTTTATACCGTTGTATGGTGTTTGTATGCAGATTATCCTACTCCAGGCGCTTAAGCGGTGATGGGATGCAGTAGCTCCGCAAGAGAGGTCTGAAAATGCGAGTTTCAAGAGAAGCCGCATTCATTACTCCAGGATGACGACGCTGACAATAAGAGAACAGTTAGGAGAATCTCACACTCTTGGGTAGTGTAACAATCAGTCCACAAATCATGTGGCCAAACCTGTAATGGAATCGATCAAGCCTTGTACGAAATGTTCACTCTGTTCCTGCTTGTCTCCATCATCTCCCCGCTTACTGATATCGCTGGTCCTGGTTTCCCATAGCTACATTTTCTTGCCAGCAACGCAGAAAAGCGTTGTACAGGTTTGATAAACGCTCAAGAACGATGCCTTTCTTCAGAATATGTATGGTGACACTCATTCCCGTGGGTTGAAAAGTCACATTTTAGTGAATCCTCTCAAAAGGGTAACAATAACCACAATAACCACATTCTATTCTAATTATGGGAACCACTCAAAACAGCTGAAGGCCACGCGAGTGTCCATGTGTCTCTGTATGGAGACCATATCATTATACGCGTGCATTTCTTAGATCTGAAGATCTGCGAATATGGGCCTCACTTGCGCAATCAGCTGGTTGGCGGCCAACAGCTCTTCACACTCGTCTGGCGTTGTCACTGCTTCGAATTCACTCTGCAACGAATCATTTCCCTTCTCTTTATTCTTCTGTTCTTATATCAGAAAAGAATAAATATGATTGTAGAAATCATTGGTGATACGTGGTAGGAAATGATATTGAAGACAGGATCTTACCACAGCCTTCTCCAAAGTTGCGAGGGCAGTTTCAAGACGTTTCTGGCAGTTGGGTATCATCATGTAGGATTCTGCAAGAACATGCTCCTGGGGGACAAAAAGGGAAAAAGTTACAGCAAATCAGTTACCCACTCATCTTCCGTACTGACTAAAGGTATCATGCCAATCAGTGACCTATATGGAAACCCTACGTTTGCTTCTGGTCAAGTCAGGAAGCTGCGCATACATTATTTGTGCATCTCGTAATCCACGATGGCTACGGGGTAAAGAAGTGGACATTGGCTGAGCGCGAGGCTTGTCCATGAGAGCCTAGGGTCGATTTCGGATACACTTTGCATTATTTAATGTTTTAGGCTTGACCCCCAAAATAATGTTGCAGCTATGCAATCATATGTGAACACCTCAGAACTTGTTCTCAGAAATGAGATGTTGAAAGGAGTTCCGAGTTCTGAGATAATAAGGAGTTCTGAGCGTACACCTATAATCAACGCAGAATTCGATGTTCATTCACAGAGCGTGCAAAAATGCACAATTAGAGGAATAGGAATTCTCTTTCAATGGAAAACAAAGACCAAGCTTAGACGCTTAATTGGACTTCTTTTGTGCTGTACATACCTTAAAGCTTTTGAAGACACGAGAAACTAGCATGAAACTAGCATGCCATGACTTGTGAGGTGTACCTGTTGCTTGATATCAAACGGGCACGCCTGAGAAGTTTTCATATTCTCCGTCTTGGCGAATTCCCGCTCCACTTCCTGCTCGTAAGAATGCAACTCCTTCATCACCCGCTTGCACACTCCCGTCTTCACCTTGAGGCTCTTCAACGCAGACACGTCCATTCCCGCTGACGTCTTGCGCTGCTGGTTTGTCTTCCCCATCTCCTGAAATAGTGCACAAGGAGATTACATCGACACAACAAAGCCGACTTGTGTGAGATTATTGCCGATAACCCTAACTAATTTTCCGACTTGGCAGAATAACTACCCATTGCTTGGCTGAACTGTACTCAGTGCTGGTTCGCAGGCTCAAGGTTACCTAGTTCCCCAACGTTTTCTGTGTGTGTAATATAAGTCAAATGAGAACCGGTGGAAATATTCCAGGTCAAACTCCGATGTGCAGGACCGATAAAAGGCAATCAGAGTGAAAGTGCTGTCAATTGAACCTTTAAAAGAGTCCAATTGGACATATTGCTAATGTTCAACATATCAATGAAATTGTGGTTTGCTAGTCCCATGTGGACTTTCATAAGTAAAACGCAACAGCGACAGAAATAAGTAGGTGAAATGGTTCGCTTTACTTTACATATGCATGAACAAAATGGTTGTCCAAGCTTCTTGAGAACAGGAAAACAATGTTGAGTGAGTGGGTGAAATTTTGTTCCTCTCTTTTTTTCCTCGTAAGGAAGGAATGCTTGCTCATTGAACTACCAAGATAAAAAGCAAAGCGTGTACAATCTAAATGTTAATTATAGTGATCGTAGATACCTGGTGACTGCGTCCATAGATGTCTTCGATCCTGCAAAGACAGCCACAATCGGAAAAGAGTGAACTTCCAGCTGAGATAACTGAGGACGGTGCAAAAGAACCGAGAATGAATCTGATACGCACGAAATCTGTGGTAAACTTCTCAAACAAAAAATAAGAACGAACTTGAAGAAACAAACATAATTAACAACGAAATCTACCTGGCCCGATTACAAGAACTGTCATCCATCCCGCTGCCATCTGCTCAGAGAATGTGTGAACAATTTTAAGAACTCAGCTGTCGATCTTGTGATTGATGAGTAGATCTCTGATTCTATGACTAAGCCTGCTATCAATGAAGCTCACGGAACAAACGAATGAGGCTTCCTCTTCACACGGATAATTGAACTGCCGAATACCCTCATGATATTTGCTGATGTAGGTCGGAGCGTGCTTGGAGACCATGTTAATGCTCTACTTAAACTTGCTATTATGAATCATATAAAGCTGGCTTAGAAAGAGAAAGGTTTCTGACGCAAGTGAGCTGGCTGAAAGCATGATATTCAAAAGGAAATTTTTCGTCAAGGAGCACTCCGAAGCATGCCCCAAGGGTATCACCAAGCTCTACTGTTCTGAATTCTGACAACGATGGAATTGTCCTTGACAGTACATCTCATGGAAATGAAATCGACGAGGGCGAGCTCCGACACTGCCAAGATAGGAAACAACATCCTGAAAGCAATCTTGAGAATTTCATTCAGTTGCATAGCCACGTTATTATGAGGAATAATCTCGGGATAATCTCGGAATAGAAAGATTTGGATTAGTCAGATGTGCAGTATGAGCAACTTACAGAAGAGGAGTGAAGATGTTGCAGATTGCTGTGCATTTGTAGGAAACGGGAAAAACCTTGGGGAAGAGGTTCTGATGAAGACCAAGGGTTAGTTCCCGGTGAAGGAGTATCTGAGGACTCAAAAATGAGAATACATCGGATCAAATGCGGCTGCAATGTTTGACAGGGCTCCCTACTAAAGAGAAAGAACTCAAGGCGCAGCTTTCCCCTCTTTAGACCTCCAAATCATATGCGGGGCGAATGGAAACTGGTTGACTGAACGGAGCTTAAAGTACAGGGGTGTGACAAGGTTAAAATCACCTCAGAGTGCCTTCTTGCATTTTTTGTTTTTTGTTTACCAAAGTAGCCACAGCATGCACCGTATTCAAAGTATTAGTTATGTGTCAGAGAAAAAGTAACAAAGAATCATATATATCCAGCTACTAAGCTGATCGCATGCCCTCGGGATAGATCGGAGTGCGTTGCAATGGCTTTGGTTAACAGCTATTTGCATTCGTTATATATTACCGCATACCTAGCTTGTTAGTATAATCGCGGCATAAAAAGTGGCTTATTAAGGATCCCCAGCTGTGATTCTTTCTCGACGATAAGTTCTTCAGTAGGCGTGAATGTTGAGGACTTCACTGTCGAGTATTTGTGATGTTTTCATTTGTGTCAAGGATGCAGACATTGGCATACAGGCCGATTCGAGATACGTTTGTGGGATAACACCAAAGTGGAACTGGGTCTAGCGAAAAGGGGGCAACAAGGTTAGTGCTCTATGCAGCAAAGCCCATGATAATTTGCATGTACAGTAGTCTTTCAACGTGTGCGACGTGCAGATGATTTTTCTTAGGGTTCATCTTATCGGATATTGTATCGTACAGCCGTTACTTAGCTGTTTAATCGGAACTCTATGTAAAGACTGGCTTCGACCTTGCTTGGTATTGACATATCTTGGCATAGCTGGGTTCGTGGAGGATTCGATAGCAGCCTTAACGGGGCATGTCATATGCAGAATTCTGCAGCCATGGAAATTTGAGCATTTGTAGGCTGTGAGGCCATTACCTTTTTAGCACGATGTGAGTACATTGGCTGTTGGAGCGTCGAAAATGGTCCTACTTCGCGAGGGCAATGAAAGAGTACATCATACCTTCAATTTTGTGAATATAAAACGATGCCGCTTATACTGTAGGATTCAGTGATATTTCTTTTGAAGGAGATCATCATCGACGCATTTGAATAAAAGAAAGCAAAGTAACGAGGGAAAAAAATCGTAAGCTTAATCTAAATTGTGAATACAGCATCAGGTAACTAGATGGATAGGACTTTGATTTATTTCGTACTCTGATTTCATCAGCAAGCAAATGAGGACATCAATTGAAAAGGCATACCCTCGCAATGGAGGACACTGCAAGAGCCTGATTTACAATGCAAACAGGTGCAGCTCCTTCACATGAGAAGCAGTAAGGCCCTGTCCACATTCCGCGTCTGTCGTGCAGGAACTAGAAAGCTGCAAAGTTGGAAAAATCAACACTAACATCAGACCATGACCAGTCCTAGGGCATATGTTCACCAAGCGCTCTTGCCAGACACTGAACCGAGGGCTGGAGTTGTTCCGGGAGCTTCATGTATGGATCCTTGATCTGCAGACTCCCAGATCTGAGTTGGTTCCAATGATCTTTCGTCAATACTTAGCTACATGTAGAACGTGCCAAAGCAGTTCTATATGCTTATATCCATTTTACTCGGAGAAGATCAACCTCATGGTGAAGGTGCGACGGACCACGACGTACAGAGGAGTTGCCTTGAGTGGCGGCACAGATCATGACTCTCTGCAGGCACACTGGGAAGAGCTTGTTACTCCAACAACCGTCTGGCTTCCCGATTTTTTCCAGAAGAGAGACGCAATTCCTGGCTATGACGCTGAGCTCTGCTTCAAGGTATGTATGAATGTATTCAAAACTATAGCAAGGCGTGTTTCCCGCTCTAATTGAAATGATTGATGAAATTGATTTCAATCATTTGTGCTGCTTCGAGGTTCTCTGCCTGCGTATGTGATATACATTATAGAGTATTTGTAGTAAAATGAATGCTAAGTTTTCAAACTATGCAACTCCCGCTAGCTGTTGCCGGAATGGGCGACCAAATTTGTGAAGTGTTGTGACTGCGTTTGGATCTCAGATTTCCTCTATCAGTATTGAACAATAGTTATTGGATTGCATTGATTTCACCTGTGATTCCCGAGCTGCCCTTGCCGGCCTGACATCGATTTGATAGATGATGATTCCATTCAATTGTCAATATTCGACCACTTTGGCAAATCTGAGGACGAGTGGCCCTGAAATGAGAACCAATCTCTACTTGTCCTGGAATATAGGGCACTATGTAGATGTGCGTCACAATCACGTTCACCTGAATCGCCCCGTTTTAAAAAATTGGCGGTGACAAGGTAGCGACCCAAGAAGAAAGGCCCTATATTCAAAGGATTGAATCCATTAGCGGTCATGGCAGGTCTCAAATCAAGGATATCATCCACTTTCACCTGCATTCGTGCGCTAGTTTCTATAACAATAATTCCTAAGTGTTCTGACTAATGAAACCACATTAATTCTGCCAAGCCAGTTTCACTCGGTGATGGTGATGTTGTCTTGAACTGATTCAAATGAGCTCGCACGAATCGAATTAACTAGTGCAGTTAAAATCCTCTCCTCGCTCCTCATGCATCACAACTCGGAGATATAAAACTACTCATCGCACTTTGGTTTTCACTTGTTCATTGATTGAGAAGACGAGTTCTTAGATGCTCGAGTGCCAACACGAATATGGAGTGTCAACCATTGAAAAAATCTACTCAAAAAACATTCAACCCATTCTTTGCACGATGTAGGTTAATTAGTTGTGAATCATGCTAAATTCGTATTGGCACTTTCCTGCCTTCATTGATGCTACAACAGCACATGTCATAAGTGCTCTACCCATGTCCGTTGCCATTCTCCGTTCCAGGAAGATTCTTGAACTTACTCTTGACTCTTACTCTTGACTCATTGCATACTTCTACATCGGTTTCCAATTCCTTCAAGGCCGCGGCGGCCATGATCACAGATCTGCATCAAAACTTCGGATCGAGGGCAAGCGAGGAACCAAAATGGCAAACTAAATTATCCTTCTGTGTTGACAAATGGATGGATGGAGGTGTGAATGGATGGATGGTCTTGTTGGCGCTCATGTTCACATGTTGGACTGAAAAAGGGATCCAAATTGGCGGGATCCATATTCAAATTCAAAAATGTCAATACCTAACACTTCAATCGTTGCAACAATGGCTTACAAATCTAACTGAGATATCATATTTTCTTTTTGCCTTTGCTGAATTGGATTTTATGTTTCAGAATTTTGAATGAATACGTGTGTAAGGATGAATACAATACCACTTGAATAAATGAAATCCTCAAAATGAGTTGTGAAACTAGGTACTTGATGTAAAAATGAGTAGATAGTAATCAAAAGAGGACTTCACATAGACTAGGCAACACCCACCCACGATAGTAAGATAACCACATCTAATTGCACTTGTATTGTAAAATAGATCCCTAAAGATTCTTGGGCAATTGTAAGAAATACTAATTTTATATGTGTCATTTTATTTTTTTGTAAGGAGGAAATAAATTTTGGAACAACATTGAAAATAATATACTTCCAAAAATTTAGACCTAAAAAAATGTTTTTCTAAACATCATGCACAAAACTAAAAAAGAGAAAATTTCCAAATTCATAATAAATATTGAATGCTTCCATTTTTTAGGAAATTTTAAATTTTAAAAAAACTCTAAAAAATAAACAAGATCATTCTTTTGGGGAGTTCTAATCATCTAGTTACATCTTGATAAAAAAATTCTACAATCTGTATTCATTCAAAGATAACACACTTTAAATATATGCGCAAGATGGAGAAATAGTATTTTGAAAAAACATTTAGTCCATATGCAATATCTTTGAAGATGCCCTTTAAATCCAATTTTGAGCTCAAATTTGCATTTTTTAGATGCAAAATACTACTACCCCCTTAAATGGTTGTTAGGGTGATAGGTTGACTTCTAATATAGAAAACTTGTAAAAAATTAAAAAATAAATTATATATATATAAATTACACAATGTGTATAATGAATTTGATATGAATCTTATTTCCCTTTTATATGAATTAGGGATCTTTATGAGGTTTAAAACAAAAAATCATGGCAAAAAAGTATTATCATGCAATAGGTGACAATGAATAGTACAAACTTGTATTTCTTGCAATTGCCCTCTTATCTAAAATCCCTATTGTCATCTTTATAAAACAATCTAATATTATCGAAATGAGTAAAATAGTGTATGAAATTAGTATAAGAAAGAATGGAAAGTCCATGGAAGTGAAAAATATTGTCCAGTATCAATTCATTTTTGTACTATCACCAATCAATGCTTGTAGATGCCCCGGTGGAGGATGGAGAACTTACAAATCAAATTAATTCAATTAGTACATCCCATAGTAATAACACCAATTCACATTTATTTGAGAACTATGCAAATTTATGAGGAATATTTTCTAATAAAGAAATTCATAACTTTTAAGACTAAATCAATATAGTATATGGACTACTCTATTTTCATATCATCTCAAATAAGGTTATTGTCAAAGTCAAATAAGATTTTATAATACTTTGATTATTAACCTTTGTCCCCTTTCATCTACTCATGCAAGTGATATCAAATTTTCATCTAAATGTTCTCAATAATCCATCCAATTGAAGATTCATTCATTCCTTGGATGATGTGGTGTTGCATTGAATGATGCAAACACACCCCGCTCACATGCCCTGTTTTTTGGCAGGTGCTGATGTGGTGTGGCAAGTTCAGCCTGGCGGGGTGGCGGAATTGAGCCCCGCCATCGCCAACGCTATCCCATTACAAGCCCATGCAAGTAATGGAGGGTGGAGGATAAAGTGTGAAAATTTAACTTTTCATTGTGATTTGGGTTTGGGGTCTTTCCTCGCCGGGGTTGGGAAACAAATTGAAGACTAATATACTTTGCTTTTGGAAGTGACTATTTTAGAACTAATTGCCTTTTTGTAGAATCTAAACTCCTTTCAACAATTTTTAGTTAATTTTTATTAGGAGCTAGTGTGCCTTGTGCCATTTTCACAATGAAAATAAAAGTAAAAAAAAAAAATTTAATTTTTTAATTCAATTCAAATTTGAAATTCAATAACTTTCACACTATAGTGTGAGAGATTGCATACAAATAGAAAGTTTTATGCATAAAGGAGTGCAAGGGCTTTGTTTTGTAGCGTTTGGACATGCAATGTGAAAGTTATGTTTTTTTCAAAATAAAATAAAATATAATTTTCTTTTTAAAAATTTAAAAATTCATACATTTCACATCATAGGTTTAAATGCCACAAAATGGGCATGAATAGAAAGCCTTAAGCACGAAGGAGCAAAAGAACTTCATTTTGTAGTGTTTGGACATGTAATGCAAAAGTTATGAATTTTCTAAAGTAAAAGATAATTGAATTCAATTTTTTGATTAAAAAAGACTTAGAAATTCAATAACTTTCACACCATAGGTCCCAATGCCATGAAATGAAGTTTGTGCACCCCTCCTTGCCAAGAACTTTCAAGTGGTACTAAGAATGCTACCAAACGCCTCATGGTTTGTTAAATCTCATTGTATCAAACAAAACAAAACAAACAAAACAAAACAAACAAAACAAAACAAACAACCTATCTTAAGACTATGTTTCCACCAAAAATGCTCCAAAATTGTCATTTCTAGTACAAGTACCAAATTTTGGAAAAATAAATTTGAGCACATGTAACCTTAGGATCTTGTAGTAAGTTAATTCGAGAAGAAGTGGAAAAAACTTTAGAATTTTTCACTGCATGGATTGCAAGATATAAGCTTTCCAATTCATATAAATTCTTGTATTAACCCTATGGAAAACCGGGTAGCTATGCTTTAGAAACTCACATTTGTAAGAAAAAATGTCCCAAATGGTGTGCTTCTTTCAATTCATTCTTCAAGGCAAGTTGACTTCATGCTAGAAAATTTTCAATTCATTTGGAATTGTACAACATATAGGAAAAAAATAGTAAGTAGAAAGAAATAGAGAATGATTCAAAATATAAAATTGTTTAAAATTTAGTTATGGAGTTGAAAAATGACAATCCCAATGAAGGCCATATTCGTTAAAATGAGACAATTTGAAATCTCATATTAGTCTTGACACTACATTGAGATAATAATAAGTGTTCAATATTGAGAGAATTTGGTAAATTGAGACTTTAACATATTAATACACTTATAAAATTTTGATTCTTTAAAGGTTGATTTGTTAATAAATCTTTGATTCATTTAATTAGAATAGAGGTCTCCAATAGTAGGGCTAAAGTCTCAAAATGTGCATTTTATCTCAATTTAATGAATATGGCTATAATAGATGAAACATTGTAATCAACAATCTACATCCTATGATTTTATTTTTTTTTGCAAAATATTGAAAATTGAGTAAAATAAAGGACTGAATAAATTTATTTTTGAGTAGAAAATCCATAACTACCCGCAAATTAAAATTCTTCAAAACTTTAGATGCATTGATCAAAATGAAATGATTCAAAGCTTTCCATGATTGTATATATAACTCTAGAAAACCAATTTCTGATTTTTGTTTCCCAAAAAATTGATTTTTTTTATTTGTCTGGATTGCCCACTTGTTAAAAAAAGTAACATATTAGGCTATAACTTTTGACTGATATTTTCAAATGTCTTGAAATTTAGTGCTCATGAAAGATATTCGTCGTCCTCACCTTCTGATAAAATTTCAATCTAAAATATGAAAATCTCCAATCACACATACTTGCCCAAAATATCTATGTTGCCAAAAAACATTTGCCGTTGGTCCTTTTGGGGTTAAGGATATTGATGCAATGAAACTTTGGCATTTTCATGAAGTTGTTTCATATTTTTTTGGTCCTTCATGGAATTAATTACAAATTTTTGAAGTTGAAACGCACTTCTCATTGAATCTCTTAATGCCAAAGATTTTTTTTTTTTTTTTATCACAAAGGAATGTGCTCTAAATTGAACAAGAATTCATCATTTTTGAAAAACATTCTCAACTAGTTTTTGAAAAATAAAACAAAAAAATTCGGGAGAGGTGCAATCTCTTCACCAAAATCTAAATGAACATAAAACAAATAAAAATAAAACTCAAGAGAAGAATTATATGATCCTAAACAATTTGTGGGAGTAAATTCTTTGAAGTATTGTGTGGTTGTTTATGTACAATAGGTTGGAATTCACCTTGGTAGGGCATGGGGAAGCACAAGTATACTTAACCCTTGAGTGCCCTAGCACCGGAAATTTGGCCTCCTACTATGAGAGGTTTGACCATTATGATATCCTAAGTTGTAAGGTGAAAACTTCTATAAGTTTCCTCTAAAGATGCCCTATCTACTTCTCTTGCAACGATCATGTCTCTTGAATCTTATTTTTTAACCCATAGGATCAACTTGAGTGACTACTTGTAGCTTGTTTTTGGAATTTGAGTTGGGCACTCAAGGGTTAAGTTAACCCTTGAATGCCGGGTTGGTGACCATGGAAATCAGCCATTTTGGAACCATGTGACATCATCCACTTTAGAAAAACCACAAATACTCATTGGGAGTCAAACTACTGTAGAAGATCTTCCTTTTCCACCCCTAATTTCGAGGATGAATAGTTGCAATTCTGTCCTACACAGGAGAATTCCTTGTCATTAATCAGACAATAATCGTCCGCCGCGTCGTTAAGGGTTAAGATTATATGCGCAGCAGAGCCTCCGCCCCCGAAGCCTTCCCACTCCCTACCAAGCCAGCAATTCACGCCCCGCCACGTGTCCAGGCGGGTGGCGTGGGGGTAACCGGACATGTGCGCTCCTGGCCCACAGCCTCGCAAGACGAGAAGGTTCCTCCATCGCGAATGACGTTCAGTGGGCTTCCGCTGCAGCACGGGCTCCAAGTTTCTTGAATCATTTCTTTACGCATCGTCAATTGGTAGCGCAATGGCAAAGCTCACTCGCAGACAAATGACTATCATCATTCTAGCAAGTATAGTTGTGTTCATCTTAGTAGCTGTAGCTGTTTTGGAAATATTGGCACGGATTTTTCGGTGGGAGCGGGTTACTAGGCGCACTGATCACCTGTGGACACTTTTGGGCAGATTAATTGAGCATTTTGTAGGTACTTTGTGACGTTTCATGTTAAGAATTAGTTCTTAAGTAGCTAATAACAGTAGAAAACCGATTGCAAGCTGTGCTGGAATTTTGTGCGAGGGCGACAGATGTAGCGAAGGTGCATGTTCGCCTTGTTGAACACTTACTACCTCGAAGATGTAAGAGCGGCCAGCGTGACAACGAATTGTTGAGGTCCTGGAAACGAAACTACGACTCTCGCCAGACATTGAACCGAGCGCTGGAGTTGTTCCGGGAGCTTCATGTATGGATCCTTGATCTGCAGACTCCTAGATCTGAGTTGGTTCCAATGATCTTTCGTCAATACTTAGCTACATGTAGAACGTGCCAAAGCAGTTCTATATGCTTATATCCATTTTACTCGGAGAAGATCAACCTCATGGTGAAGGTGCGACGGACCACGACGTACAGAGGAGTTGCCTTGAGTGGCGGCACAGATCATGACTCTCTGCAGGCACACTGGGAAGAGCTTGTTACTCCAACAACCGTCTGGCTTCCCGATTGTTTCCAGGAGAGAGACGCAATTCCTGGCTACGACGCTGAGCTCTGCTTCAAGGTATGTATGTATGTATTCAAATCTATAGCAAGGCGTGTTTCCCGCTCTAATTGAAATGATTGATGAAATCGATTTCAATCATTTGTGCTGCTTCGAGGTTCTCTGCCTGCGTATGTGATGTACAGTATAGAGTATTTGTAGTAAAATGAATGCTCTGATTCTAAGTTTTCAAACTATGCAACTCCCGCTAGCTGTTGCTGGAAATGAGCGACCAAATTCGTGGAGTGTCGTGACTGTTTTTGGATCTCAGATTTCCTCTATCTGTATTTAATGTGAGTAATATTTATTGCATTGCATTGAGTTCACGGTTCTGCATATGTACTAAACAGTCTGGCACTCCAACAACAACCGTGTGCCTTCACGAGCTTTTCAAGAAGAGAGACGCAATTCCTGGCTACGACGCTGAGCTTTGCTCGAAGGTATGTATGTATTCAAAACGACAGTAAGTGCGTGTTTCCCGCCCAAATTTAAGCTCTAGCTCTAATTGAAATAATTAATGATCGAGTATTTGTGATGCTTGGTTCTTTGGTTCTCTGACTGGGCTTGTGATGTACTCGTACAGAATATTTGTAGTAAAATGAATGCGCGGAATTTAAGTTTTCAAGCTGTGCAACTCCTGCTAGCTGTCGCTGGAAATGAGCGACCAAATTCGTGAAGTGTTGTGACGGAGTTTGGAACTTAGATTTCCTCTATTGGTTCTTTAATATGGAGTAATAGTTATTGCATGCATTGAGCTCACGGTTGTGCGCATGTATTGAACAGTCTGCCACTCCAACGACAATCGTTTGCCTTCCCGAGCTTTTCAATAAGAGAGATGCAATTCCTGGCTACGACGCTGAGCTCTGCTTCAAGGTATGTCTGTATTCAAAACTGCAGTAACGGCGCGTTTCCCGCTCAAATTTCAGCTCTAGCTCCAATTGAAATGATTGATGAAATTGGTTTCAAACCATTTGTGGTGTGAGGTTCTGTGCTTGCGTTTGTGATGCACAGAGTACTGATAGTAAAATAAATGCGGGGAATCTAAGTTTTCAAACTATGCAACTCCTAGCCTGCTATCGGCCTGTCGCCGGAAATGGGCGACCAAATTTGTGAAGTGTCATGACTATTTTTGGAACTCATATTTCCTCTATCTGCATTGAACAATGGTTACTGGTTTGTATGGATTTCACCTGTTATTCTAGGTTCATCACATGTGCGTTACTTTACAGTGAGATTGAATACATTCGGTTGTTAGTGAGTTATACGAAGTCTAATTTTTTTAATTGAAAGCTTGCAGCTATTGATTGGGCCGTTCCAAGAGGCTGTTTCTTTTGGTGCAAGGGTGACAGATGCAGCAATCGCGTTCTCCAGGATGGAAATTGACCATGTCGAGTACTTGCTCGTACACCCTGAAGGCAAGCGGTCAACGTTACAACGACTCAACACCATTGCCGAGGACCAGGATACTCGATCGAGAACTGCAGAAAAGGTTCTTGCCAGACCTGGAAACTGGCCCGAAGTGTGGCATAACCTACCTGTGGATGCGCTCCCCGAGCTGCTCTTGCCTGACATCATCGAATTGATAGATGACGGTTCCATCAAATTGACAATATTCGAGGATCAAGTAGCAAATCTGAGGATGAATGGCCCTGAAATGTGAACTAATCTCTACCTTTCCTGGGATATAGGGCACTGTGTAGATGTACGTCACAAGTACGTTCGCCTGAATCGCCCCGTTTTCATGAAATTGGCGGTGATAAGTAGGGACCCAAGAGTCGAAGAAAGGTGGCAGACTAAGGATTGAACGCATTCGCTCACAAGAGTCACAAACTAGCTTCAGTCTCCGCGTCTCAGAACGACAGAACTGCTGCAGGAGTTTCAAAAATGAAACGCAGATGAATTTACTTACAGTAGGTTGATGTTGTACTCATTCAAACTGGTCGCTGAAAACTTTTAAACAGATGAGGAGACTGCATGCTCGATGTATTACTGGAACGATGACATGCGTTTACATATGACGAAATGAATCAGATGGATGATATTTTCAAATTGATTCCTGAAGGAAGAGGAGATTTCATTGATATATTCGAAATTTCAGTGACATGAATTCAGCATTCTGGTTGAATATTTACAAGCATGGATGACTTTTGAAAGAAATTTATGAATTTTACTAATTTGTTGTAAATGAATATTTTGCCTTCTTTGCCTACAATGGAAGACAAATCGCTCTACTAGATGAAAACAAGCTTCCCACGGATGTAATTTATATGTTTGCATATAACACTAGTTTTTGATATTGGCAACTATTGATCTATTGGCTCAACCCTCCTCTAAACTTGAAAATAAATAGCTCTTCCTTGTTCACACATGCATTCTCATACTTTCTTGGATTGGTTGCTAATATGTTCCAAATACATCATTTCTTATGCGTTTTACTAGGGTGTAAGTTCATTGGATATTGGTAGCCTATCAAGGGATATGTAAATAAATGATAAATGATAAGAAAGATTAAATTATTTCCCATCATATCACTTGTTGAAAGTTTAAAAAATTTAAAAAAAAAAATTGAAATCTCACTAGAAATTTGATAGTGGAAATAGTTTCAAAATGATCTTCATTGTCTTTTGTGATTTTAAATATAAAATTATTTAGATTGGAGTTTTGATATAAATAGAGATCAATTATAAAATTCCAATGATTTGTTGAATGGATTCTTGTTTTTTGCATTGGTTAAATATTAAAACTAATAATCTATGAAGATTAAGTTTCATTAAAAAAATTTTAATATTTACATCTTTCAAAACTTGTCAAAAGTAAAATTTCAAGAATGACCATACATTGTAACTGTTTCATCAATTATAATAATTATCAATTGAACTTACTATTAATTATGTATACATTATGGGTCATTACAAAGACAAATCATGTTTAAAAATTCTCATTTGAAGGCTTTACTTGATTTGGTTTTTTTAATAAGGTATAAAAATTTTAGTAGACTATTTCATTTGCATATCTTTTGAAACTACACATAACCAACTACTTAAAAAATGAAGTGCTAGGAAGTTTTAATGGCTTTTGTGATGAAAAAATTAAATTTTAAAGGATAATCAATATTCAATTTCATAAACATCGCTATGATTTGTGCCAATTAGTAGTTTAGAATTTATTGAAAGTAAGGTATTTAGACATAGGCATTTAGACTTATATAGAAGTAATTCAAAACATAATGAAAGTGTCAATTTGCTTTTATTTTTAATAAGAAAGTAAAATACAAGAGATATAGTTTCTTTTAATCCTAATTGAAAATGAACTTAAAATACTACTTATTTTTATTTTAAAGAAATAAAATTTACTTAAAATAGAGCTAATAATTAGCTACACAAGATTGCCTAATGCTCATGAATAACACAAAAGATCAACCCACTTGAGTATGTAATAGATTAGCTTAATTTGTACCACATAATGATTTCAAAACAGTAGCAAGTGCATCTTGTATATAATTTAACCATATAAAATAGTGAAAAATATTAAAAATAAAAACATTCATGAATTGCATTTATTTTTAAAAAGTAAAAGCAAACTACAATAGATTTAATATTTCTTTATAGAACTCCCATAGTGATCATAAACACCTGAAAAACATCCAATTGAATTATATTAATGTAAATTAAGATATTTTACTTTTGTTGTTTTAATAATCTTTTTTTTTTCATTCAATTTTAGAATGTAAAATGATAAAAATCTATTATAAATAAGACTTGAAATGAACTTGGAACATTGTCTTGTATTTATATTTTATTTTGTAGTGAATTCATTATTGCATATATAGTTAATAATTATCATATATATAATATGATTGTGTGTATGTGTGGCTAACCTATATATTAATCATATTCAAGGAGCTATATTTTATACGATTTATTTAACACATAGGAAAAATGACAACAATGTTGGATGATGTTGAAACTCCTTTGTTGGGGACAAATTTTACAAGTGATGACAATTTACATCATATAAAACCTTCAAACCTTCAAATATTTTTGATAATTGGCAAGTTGCATACTTATTTAATAAAAGCAAATTCTAAAAGATTACTTTTGAAGCCTTCAACAAACAACTTGAAAGGTGCATTAGAAGATGCAGAAAAAGCATACAAATATGCAACAAATTATCATTTGGAGCACCTTGAGTTATTTTCTAAAGTTTTGAGCGTAAGAGGAGACATTAAAAGATTGATGGGAGATTTTGTGGGAAGCTTAGTAGATTTGAATAAAGCATATGAACTTGCACCCATTGACAAGTGTATTTTGCAAATAAGAGGAGTTGTGAAAATAGTGATGTCAGATTATATTGGAGCTTTGATAGATTTGGATAAAGCAAATGAACTTGCACCTAATGACAGTTTTACGTTGAAAATAAGAGGAGATATCAAAAGAAGGATGAATGATTATGTTGGAGCTTTGGTAGATTTGGATAAAGCAAATGAACTTGCACCCAATGACAATTTTACTTTGCAAACAAGAGGAGGTGTAAGAAGAAAACTAAATGATGATATGGGAGCATCGATAGATTTGAACCAAGCCAAAAAACTTAAACCCAATATTGATATTTTGACCTTGAAGTTTTGCCTCTACTAAAGTTAGTTTTCATTTTGAGTTTTTTAAGGATGGAAGATACCATTTTGCTAGATAATTGTGTGGTTGTTGTAGTTGAAAAGCGCATGATTAGAATAATGAATTTGATATTCACTCTATATTATTTCTTAGTTTGAGTGTGTATAATACATGGGAATGTTTTAATGCATATATGGACAACTTTCAAACAATTCAAAGTGTGAATTTAATTGAAAGGTGCAAAACAAGATCATTTCATGTTTTTTGTTTATTTTGAGTATTTTCTATCAATAGTGCATTTATGGAAAAGGAGAAGCATCAATCAATTGATGGTTTGATCACTAATACTTGTTTCAAAATTGGGGTCTTTGAACAAGAACCAAGAGCAAAGGCCCTTGTTGAGATCTTCAAAGACTTAACAATTGAACTGAAGTGGTGTTTATCCTTCAAATGCATTTTTGTAAAAGGCATTGAATTTCACTTTACAAATTTTTTGTTATATGTATCGGTCTTTGTTATTGGAAGTAGAATCTCTTTCTATTGCACTGAAGTTTTTGAAGATTTTGATACTATAAGAATAAATTAGGCTTTATATTGACTAACAAAGCTCATACATATCTACAATTCATAAGCTTGTGAGTTTTGATTCAGGAGTCTAAAATATTGGGTCTGTGAGTATCAATAAAAAGGGAATATGCAATGCCTCAACTTTAATAGTATGCAATACCTACTATGGCCTACAACATCATATGTTAGTTCTTTAAGCACATTGATTCCTTTGTCAATTTCTAGTGCACTCGTGGTGTTTTATATGGTTCATTAGGTACAAGTGCTCATAATTATCACAACCTAATTATGATCTATGAACAAATTAAGTAGATGTAATATTTTCATATTATATAGTTACAAGAGTGTTCACCAATTTTCTTATACTGTGAATATTTTGCAATTAAACTTTGTAATATATGTTCAAATTGAAAACTAAAAACCAATCATATCTAGTTAAAAATCTAATAGTTATTTGATTATCCCTTATTAGATATAACCTTCTTCAATAATATTAATTTTTTTTTAAAGTATTGCTTTTAAAAAAAATTTAGTGTTTGAAGACTTTAATGACTACTATTTTTTTTCTAAAAATCATTTTTGAGTTCAAAAATTCATAAGTGGGATAGCAACCACCAAAACCCTTATAATTGGTTATTATAGCCTTGGGCAATTGCAAAAAATACTTGTACTATTTCTTCTTACAATTCCTTTGCCAAAGTTTTTTTCAAGCACAACTTGGGGAGCAATGATCTTATGTAGTTGAAATTCATAATAGAGCTAGGCATGATGATTCCAAACTTATATTCAACATATTTAATTTTCTAAAATTAATTTGGTAGGAAATATTGATTTTTGAAAATATGCCACATCATGGTTTCAGGGATTGGGAGTACTATAAAGGACCATTTTACAAGAATTTAATGCTGAAATTTAGAAGAAATATTTTTCTAATAGACTTGCAAGTGTTGTAAAAATGAAATCTAAGAAAAAAAATTCTACATTGTATAGATGTCCACAAATTAGGCTATTTTCAACATACATTTTCAAACATAGAAAAAAAATCTTCTATTGGTTTTTTGGTGGATGATCAATTTTTATTTTATTTTTCAAAATATTTTCCTATTTTTACAAATTAGAACATCAAAGTACCAATTTTCTTGAGATTTTTCACTTTTTTTCACTTTGCCTATTTAGATAATTATTCTATGCTTGATCTTCTTATAGTACAATCTTTTCAAGGTCTAAATCTTGTCTATATTTTTTTAAATCTTTTAAAATCAAAAAAATACTTTGTGATTTTAAAGTTCTCTTAAAAAAATCATGAGTACTAGACAAAACGTGACAAATAGTACACGTATTTCTTGCAATGCCCCGTTGCATATAATCCAATCTTGCAAGCATAATTGTTTATTATCTACATCAACAATAGATTTTAAAGTTAACCCCTAAAGGACCAAGGTGATTTTCCTTCAAAAAACCACTCAAAACTGTCATTTCTATTGCAAAGAGAAAAGAACATTAAAAATTGTTCTTTTTTGCATATCCAACCATAAGATCTTATACTTGACTAGTATATGAATACATGGAAGAAATTTCAGAAACTTTGACCTTGCAGATTGCAAGATATATGCATATAAAGTGAAGAAAACAAGTTTTTTTCACCTTGCTTGACTAGATTTTTTGGCTTTGAATCTTTTTAGTTCAAATTTTTTTCACTACGGATTTTGATTTTCTACTTATTTATGTTAAGTAGTTGAGTTGAGAATCTACAAAAAAAAAAAATTAGAAAAAAAATACTTAGTTTTCACTCATTAAAAAATTGTTAAGAAGAGGTGGGTTCAAGATTGAAGAAAAAACTAAATTGTTAATAGTTTTTAGATGGTATTGAATTACAATAATCCCAAGGGTGAGATTGTTCTAGCAAGAGAAATTAACCTTGTCTAGAAATTTTCTTAGAAAAATTCTATAAATTGCATTCAAAAATGAATTCCACAAGATATTTTTTCAAAAAGATGCTTAGATTGCTTGAAAACTAAGATTGTCCATAACTTTTTCATTATTAGTCCAAATTGAATGAAACAAAGCTTCACATGTAGAAAAAAAATATAATCTTTGAGAAAAAAATTTGAAAAAAATATTTTGACTTTCTGCGATTTTTTTTGTGCTGCCCACCAAACTCCATTTTTGCTTATTATGCCATAACTTTTGTTCCTGGGCATTGATTGAAATAAAAAATATATTTTCACAAAGCTTTTGCAAAAATAGACAACCTCAAAAAATTCCAAAAAATATCAGTAAAAATTGAGACAGTAGGAACTTGCCTGGACCCAAATTGTCCCACGAGGGGACAAATGGTCCTTTAGGGGTTAAGATCTAGCTAGAGATTGAAGGAAGCAACAATATCACAATTACTGAAATCTCTATTCAATTTTGCATGTATAGGTAACAATTGTAGTAGATAGTGTAAGAGAATTGTTTTTAAGTACCTAAGATGATGTAAACGTATTGTACAATATCTCTAGTGAAGAGGTAATAGCTTTTCCAATAGGTGGTAAAAATCTTTTTTGCATATGACTTTGTCTATATCTACAAGTTGTTACGTATTGTTGTAGTTGATGATGATATAAGTTATGAATGGTAAAAATGATCCAGAGGTTGATTGGTTTTTAATGTGGTGCTCTCTATTCTTGTTGATTAGAACCTAGACATATCAAATAACTGCTAATTGTGTACTTGGTGTTTTTAGATTCAATATGTCAAGATTGGTGTCTTTTCCATGCGAGGAATGTTCAACTTGCCCATGTCATATCAATTGCAAGGAAGCACTTTGCTTTCTTCTTCAATTTACACTAGATGTTATATTTGGCCACGATTTAGAAAGCATTTACAAATATGCCCATTCTCTTGAGTTGGTCTTAGGAAACATGTTTTCCCTAGAAGCAACCACAAGCTCATCATCAAATAGATATTACAATATTCAACATATTTACTTATATTCTCTTTTCTCATAAAGTTCTTTTAAGTCATCAATTAACCTAACTTTGTAGCATGTGTGTTGCAGAGAGAGTATAAACATTGGAACATCCATTACATCATCATGGGTTCAATTTTTGTATTTTTGCTAAAAATGTAGCAATTGTTTGCCAAATAATGTTGTGGAGAGTCTACGGTAGATGATATACAAGACTAATTGCAACATAGAGGTTTATTGTGGTTGCTCTATGCATTTGATTAATCTTAATAATGCATTGTAGTTGAATCTTCATTATTCAAAATTCATATTGAACAACTTCTCAACTTATTGAATGTTTGTTGATTGGAATTGTTGAATTGAGCTTGTACTTCTCATTTGAGCCTCTCATTTTCAATTTCAATTTTCAATTTGATTAAGTTTAAATTAATGTGGCTCAACTACAAACACTTATTGCTAGAGTTTCAACTTCAATAGTTTAGAATAAAAAATCCTCCCAAATCATTCTAAGACAAGATGATTCATGGTACAATCACATTGTAAATGCACAAGTTGGGCTCACAATTACAAGGTCAACACAAGCAAACACTACGCAACAACATACTTATAACCCTTAGGATCAAATTAACCTTGGAATGCCTACAGAGCTCGAATTTGGCTTTTGGATGACAATACATGCCTAGTAGAGAATGAAAAACAACAATTTGTCATCCAATTCTTTTGTGGTGGTTTTTACGCTTTGCCTTCTTGTTATGGAGTGCTTTGAGTCATCATTGGAGTATTATCTATGTTTAGAGAAAATAAGAAGTGTATGACACATATTAAAAAAATGCCTTTGTATTGTATTTTGACTTTGAGGTCCTAGCTAGTGAATTGAAGCTTATCAAGTCTAGTTTCTCTTTCAATTTGAAAAATTCCTAAAATAGATATAATTAATTTAAATTTCAACATTGGGCCTATAATCATGGTCTACTAATATACTAACTATAGAATGACATGGACATCAGATTGATGCCATGAAGTTGTTTACTATAGTATATGCTTACCATGAAATTTTTGGAATTTTTAAGCATATTTTGTATTTGATATGAATTTTCTTCATTTTTCTTTCCAAAAATCTCAGTAATTTCTGATTTTCATAAAAAATGTGAAACTTTTAGTACTCATAGAAGAAATGTGATTTCACCTTCTAAAGGTACAATAAAATAATTTCCTTTCTTATTTCTTAACAAAATTTAGAATACAACCTCAATAATACTGAATATGGCTACAAGTTCACGGGCTTAGGGGTTCCAGGGTTCATCAATGTATCCAAACTCATCTTAACCCCTTCATCCATCCACTCATCCATAAGGCAATTTAATTTTAGGATTTTGCGATGATGGCCTTACACGCTGTCGAGCTCTGCTTGTCATTACGTTGTCATTTGCAACCATGGCATCTAAATTGAGATTGGAGCAAATTATATACATTAGTGTTGGTTGTGAGTCTGGTATTTGTGTTCTTAGTCTTACTATTGATTTCTTTCTTGCCAAGAGGTTGAAGTGGCAATGGGTGCACTCTTGCATCGATTGTTTGAGGGCGTTTTTGACAGTGAAAGATCTTGTAGACTTAGCAAATTCTTCCTCAGGATAACTCTTCAAAAGGAGAATGAGTGTATTTAAGAATAATTAGCGTGTCTTTACTGTGGTTCTTGAGATCGACATACATTAGACCTGACTGCACAGACTTGTCTCTAGAACGACTGTAGATATGGAGGAATTTGCACACCCCAAGCACATTGCCCAAACGTGACGTCAAGCATTAGAGGATTTGCGAAGCAGATTGAAAGCGAGCCGGTTGCTAGGATACTCATCCTTGCCGTCCCTTTGGTTGCAAGTATCTAAAACAGAACAAAAACATAAACTACAAAAACACAAACCAAATTAAAACAGGATTGCACTCAAACTTGCAGAAACATTTCAGGATATGCAGGATTTTAGCCAACCTTTCCTGATTTTCAGACTGACAACGTTGACGCAATGATCGACTGCTTTGGTTGACACTTGGATTCCATTGCAGGGATTTATCGGTTTTGTATTCTGCTAAGTCCGTTGTGAGCTGGCCTTGTCGACTACAAATGTTCTTGCAATGATCGATTGGTTTGATCGATTGACGCCTGGATCCCATTGTTAGCGAACAGCTCTTCACACTCGTCTGGAGTTGTCACTGCTTCAAACTCACTCTGCAACGAATCACTTTCCTTCTATTTATACTTCGGTTCTTATGACAGAAAAAAATAAAAATATGATTGTATAAATCATTGGTGATATGTGGTTCTGAATGACGTTGAAGACTCGATCTTACCACAGCTTTCTCCAAAGTTGCGAGGGCAGTTTCAAGATGTTTCTGGCAGTTGGGTATCATGATGTACGATCCCGCAAGAACATGCTCCTGGGGGACAAAAAGGGAAAAGTTACAGCAAATCAGTTTCCCACTCATCTTCCGTTCTGACTACTGGTACCTTGCCAATCAGTGACCTGTATGGAAACCCGATATTTGCCTCTGGTTAAGTCAGGAAGCTGCGCATACATTATTTGTGCATCTCGTAATCCACGATGGATGCGGGGAAAATTCCTATACATTCTAAACTGAAATGGACATTGGCTGTGCGTGAGGTCCGTCCACGAGAGCCTAGGGTCGATTTTGGATACATTTCGCATTTTTTAATGTTTTAGGCCCGACCCAAAAAACAATGTTGCAGCTATGCAATCATATGTGAACACCTCAGAACTTGTTCTCAGAAATGAGACGTTGAAAGGAGTTCCGAGTTCTGAGATAATAAGGAGTTCTGAGCGTACACCTGTAATCGACACAAAATTCAATGTTCATTCACAGAGCGTGCAAAAATGCAGAATTAGAGGCAGAGGAATTCTCTTTCAATGGCAAAAAAAGACCAAGCCTAACAAATAATATGAACCATGCTCAGACGCTTAATTGAATTTCTTTTTGTGGTGTACTTGCGCATAGCTTCCGCAGACACGAGAAAATAGCATGAAACTAGAACGCCTTGACTTGTGTGGTGTACCTGTTGCTTGATATCAAACGGGCAGGCCTGAGAAGTTTTCATATTCTCCGTCTTGGCGAATTCCCGTCCACTTCCTGCTCGTAAGAATGCAACTCCTTCATCACCCACTTGCACACTCCCGTCTTCACCTTGAGGCTCTTCAACGCAGATACATCCATTCCCGCTGACGTCTTGCGCTGCTGGTTCGTCTTCCTCATCTCCTGAAATAGTGCACAAGGAGATTACATCGACACAACAAAGCCGACTTGTGTGAGATTATTGCCGATAACCCTAACTAATTTGTCGACTTGGCAGAATAACTACCTGGGCATTGCTTGGCTGAACTGTACCCAGGTCTGGTTCTTGTTCACAAGTTTAAGGTTACCACCAAGTTCCCCAAGCTTTTTGATGTGCCTTATTCAAGCCAAGTGAGAACCGGTGGAAATATTCCAGGCCAGACTCCGATGTGCAGGACCGAGAAACTGCCATTGAGAGCAATGCTGCTGTCAATTGAATCTTTCAAAGGAGTGTAGCAACAACTGGATGCACGGGAGTCCAATTGGACGTATTGCTAACGCTCAACATATCAATGAAATTGTGGTTTGCTACTCTCATGTGGGCAGTCATAAAGAAAGCGCAACAACGAGAGAAAGAAGTAGGTGAAAATGGTTCGCTTTACTTTACACATGCATGAGCAATGCTTGTCCAGCTTCCTGAGAACAGGAAAACAATGTTGAGTGACTGGGTGAAAATTTGTTTGTTCTCTTTTCTCCCTCGTAAGGAAGGAATGCTTGCTCATTGAACTAGCACAATAAAAATGCAAAGCGTGTACAATCCAAATGTTGATTATAGTAATCGTAGATGCCTGGTAACTGCGTCCACAGATGCCTTCGATCCTGCAAAGACGGCCACAATCGGAAAAGAGTGAACATCCAGCTGAGAAAACTAAAGACGGTGCAAAAGAACCGAGAATGAATCCGATACGCACCAAATCTGTGGTAAACTTCTCAAACAAAAGTAACAAAGAACTTGAAGAAACGAACATAATTAAGAAAGAAATCTACCTGGTCCGATCACAAGAACTGTCTTCGATCCAGCTGCCACCTGCTCAGACAATGTGTGAACAATTTGAAGAATTCAGCACTCAATCTTGTGATTAATGAATATTTTCAGCAGGTATTTCCAACCCAAGCAGACGAATGAGCCCGGCTGAAAAAGTATGGTGATACCTGAGTTCGGCCTGCATCAGCAATCGTGTGAGTTGGGAGTCCTGCACCATCTGCTCTGCCTCGCAACTCATTCCTGTTTCGCATTACATCACCAGTCAGTCTGGTGAGCTTTCTGAACAAACAGTTATACAGGATGTAATACCTTGAACTTGGATGCTTACGCCCCTGCCCTTGGGTGACTAAAGTGACTCCTGATATCAATTCAATTCATACCATCTTAATTTATGATATGATTTGTGGTCGACTTGTTTTCAATAAGCAGTAATGTCGAAAATAAACATACCACAAAGAATGGATGTCTCACATTTCTTTTTGATTTTTGCATGTTACAACGATTTTTGGTTGTCCACAATCTTCCCATCTCCTCAACAAAGCTCTATTTCTACTGAGTAGTTCATTGTATATGCCGACGGCTGCATCTGCAAAATAGGAGCAAGTTTCATAACCTTAGTACGCAGAATCATTACCCTAATAAAAATGTGGGGGAATGCGCATCTTGAAATATAACTCGTTCTTATTCACTCTGAAATAGTCGCATTTCAAAAGACCCAAGAGCTGAAGGTGATGAAAATTGACGAGAGAAATATCTATTTTGAAAACTGTCAGTAATGTGCAAATGGCATCTTAATTCTCATTACAAGAAATTTTATGATCATTTTGGACCCCAAGACTCATACTTTCACCATTTTCGAACCCCTTGAAAGCTTAGGATTTGCATGACGACAGAGATACTACAAGATAAAGAATACTGTAATGGCAGACTCTGAATCTCGATGAATGTATCACTTCACTCATGGATGGTCAATTACGCCGATTATTCAAATTAGTGCATGACTCACAATTTTGTAGGATTCTTGCTACTGGTTCGAACACCATATCTTTGTGCACCTATTGGTGAATAAGATTGGAACACCATTTTGTGAGCTTTCGATCTTGTGTTGGCCACTTGTTTTGACTAGACACTTGTTGATTGACTATCAGTCACAAGCTTCTTGATGCTGGTCAATGTACTCTATTCTACCTTAAAAATTAATTTACTGCACGGCAAATTATTTTGGAGGCACATTAAATCGCAAATGACACGAAATGGATGACACTAAAAAGAATGAACGGTGTACTTGGGAACTCAATGGAACCAAATCTGCAAAGTGCCCTTCTGGTCTTACGAAACCCAGTAAACCTTGTAACCCTGATTCATGGACGCACAAAGATATTGTTTAGTCCTAAGAACTTGCTAAACACAGCGGCCTTGTGATCTCTTTGTGCAGTCCAAAAATCATAGACGGCCTCGATACAAAACAAGCAGCTGAGCTGTAGGTTGGAATCGACTGTAAACAACAGACACATGTCATTATATGGTATGGAGCTCACGTGCACACTGAGATGCAATCTTTCCAGCTCCCATTTTCAGATCCTGGCGTACAACAAAGACCTGCACAGTGAAATTACTTCATCATCCAGAAGTCAATTGAAGCAGAATTCACTTGAGCAACAACCACAAGCGTGACCTTCCCATGATTACATATCTATTTGCAAGGTAATGGTAACATTATTTCAAACTATTAGTTCTCGAGCTTTTCAACATTCTCAAAGACATGAATGGGGAGGTCTCTACTTGAACCTACTTAATGGCAAACTCGCCACTGCACAAATCTCTATGAAGTATGTCCAAAAATCAATGAAAACTCCATTTTTAATGGAAACCCTGCAAAGACGCAGATGCAACTGCATGTACAGAGGTCACCTCACACGCCAAGCTACTGTTGGAATGGGAATGAGAGTTGGTCCATCTTACCATTTTGAGCTCCTCACCGTCGTTGCTCAACGACCCCCCCTTGCGGCTTGAATCCCCACTGCCTTTCTTTGCTGGGACGGAATCTGAGCCCCAACTACTAAACCCTCCCTTGGGCAACTCCACCCAGAGCCCCAGCAAAAACCCTATCAATATCCCGGGCAGTAAGCAGGCAGGATTTAGGGCTTGGGCCAGCCATGTTTGGCCCTGTCTCTCCCTTGTCTGTGAATTCCAACCCACAAAGCCTCATCAGACAGCAATCTTTCCGAAATGAGCCCTAAAAATCTGTTCTCCCGAAATTCAAATTGACCCCAACTACTGCGTTTACAACGTCTCCAATGAGGATGACAATGACATGAAGAGGACAATCCGACATCGCTGAATCAAAGCTCGATCTTAGTTTACTTAAGTGGAATCTCCATGATTTACTTCGTTCCTGTCTATTCCTTCGCAACCATTTTCTGTATCCCAATCCTTGCAATTCACGACGTCGCTCTCATTCCCAGGACGGGATAATCTGAAATTGCGGAGAACCCAAAACACAGGAGTGAAACAAAGTCTCAGAACCAACAGAAGAGGTTGCAATAGAAGCGGAGACTCACTCGCGGATGCGATAGACCACGACCGGTGCGTGACCCGAACATTGAAATCCAATGCTACCGCGCTCTTCGCCAATCTGAATTCTACTCGCAATCTCGCCACGTTGATAAGAGTCTCAAGGGCGGGGCTTTCAGTCTAGCGATGGCACCAGAAATCTCAAGAGGGCAGAATGTGACAATTGCACAGAAATAAAAGAACTCAATGGGCATTTGGGTTGGGAAAAGGGGCATGAACTAAGGCGGATTAGGAGTTGATTTAGTGGCAACTATGCACCATGACAAAAAAAAATTAATGAAAATTTAATTTTAACCTCACCCCCTCTTATAATTTTGGAAGGGTGCAATTTTGTAAAAGATTTTATATTTGAGGTTAAGTTTAGATTGATCCCCACCTCCCTTTCTTGTAATTTTGGGAGGGTGGGATTCCAAACAATTAGTATGGGATAATCCCATACTGTTGTATTTGTATCCCGTCATCCGTATCTATATATTGTTGTATCGTATTCGTATCCATATCCGTACCGTATTTCATATGTACATCGGATGGCTATTGATTTTTCTTGTAGGGGATGGATTTTTTTTTAAATGAATCGGATGGCTCCTAATTTTTGGAAGGTGGCGGGGGGAATTTTTTTAGAGGGGGGAGTGTAACAGACTCTTTTCAGTGGATAGTATGCCCTGTGCCTGTGGCATTGCCAATTTGCCACAGGCAAACATAAAAGTAAAAATAATTTTCTAATTTTTTAATTCATAAAAACTTTGAAATTTAATATTTTTCACACTGCTGATCCAAACACCACGAAACAAAATTTGTGCACCCCTCCTAGCAAAGAATTTTCTAATGATACCAAGAATGTGACCCTAGGACATGAAGTCTAGGAGATCTCATCATGACAACCAAACAAAGTAACTAATTTAAGGTATAGATTAGTGTGCCCTCTACCATTGCCAAAACCAAAATAAAAGTAAAAGTAATTTTAAAATTTTAAAATTCATAAAAACTTCAAAATTCAATAATTTCCACACTGTAGGTCGAAATGTCTCAAAACAAAGCCCATGCACCCCTACTCATAGAAAGCTTTATGATAGTACCAAGAATGCCATTGGGGGACTAGCGGTCCAAAAGATTCATAACTTAGTTTAATTTAAGATCCAAAAATGATTTAGAAACTCACAACTTTCATACTATAGGTCCAAATGCCACAAGACAAAGTCCGTGTACTCCTTGTAAAGAGATTTCTAAAAGTACCAAGAATATGTCCAACTAAAGCATGGTCCAAAAGATATATAATTTAGCACAATTTAAGATCCAAGAATAATACAAAAAATTTATAACTTTTCACACCATAGGTTCCAATGCCATGAAACAAAGCCCATGCACCCTTCTTTATAGAAAGATTCTTGATGGTACTAATAATGCAACTAGGGAATGCATGATTTGGGAGATCTCACCATAACAAACAAAACAAATAGCCTCACTTAAGGTATTAATTGGATATTTGATCTTTTGGATGAAAAATTGTTAAAGATTTTAGCCATTTTAGAGCCTCAATACCATGAATCATTGTGGATTTGTAAATTTTGTGAAGAGAATTTGTACCAAATAATATATAAAAAATGAGTATGTTGCATCTTTTAGTTCTATGAGTGAAAGATTCAAATTTACAATCTTGCCTCTCTGAATAGCAACTATGGTGCAATAATAGATGAAAAATGTTGGAAATATTACAAATATTTAAGTATTTTAGGTGAGTAAGATTAACATTTTTGATGTTTTATTCTTAATTAAGGTGCGAGCTAGTGGCATCCATGGCTAAAAGATTGTTAGACTTCAAAAATAAGATAAGGGGCATGAAACAATTATGTTAAAAAGAAAAGTACAATCATTAGTTGCTATGGCCTTTTCTTTCATTATGTTAATAAGTGAAAAATGATTTTTTTTTCCACCAACTAGAAGGGTCACACCAAAACATTTATTTACACCAATTTCTTTTCCAGATGTACGAAAAATGAAGAGCCATCAAGTGATCCACCCTACTCAACCAAGTTTGCAAAATGAAGAACATTCAAGATCAATAAAAAAAAAACCCATCTTTTCAAAACAAATCATTACCATCAAGAAATGAATATGAAATTCACAAAACCTCCTCCGAACACACAATATCAACAAACTCATCGGTGCCTCCAAATGGTCGAGAATGAATGTTTCCAAGTTTGGAAGGCATAAATATTCCATGTGTACTAATCTACCTGATAAAAGATAAATGTTTGAAACGGATAAACTAAATTTGTAGCTTTATATTTTCCATTCTACATCACTCTATCTGTAACACACTTGACCAGATCATTCTCAAATTATCCCCTTCTCAATTTCATCTTGCACTCGATGCAAATTTAGAGTTGTACAAAAGACTTTCATATGATCTTCACATGTGCTTAAATTCATTAAAATTTCTTACCGCGGAAGGCTCAGATTTCAGATTCGCAAGTTATTTTCCCTCATTGATTGAAACTCTGGTATCGTCCAATTTGAATGGTTTTGTCCAAGGTCCTCAAATACTAATTGGAACCGTCCAAACAAACCATCCTCCTAGATGGACAACTTTTGGCCACCAGCCGAATCTATTAGCAATGCTTGCGGGACAAAAGTTCCACCCAAGAACCATCTTGACTTGTGGCTAATCTAAAATGGGCCCAAGCGGCTACAAAGCGGCCCACAGCTCCCTGCTGCACTACAAAAGGGACAGAACCTCTCATTGCATATATAGCTGCTAGTTGTTACTGATTTTATTTTGGTGATAAGTTTATTTTAAAGCAACGGCTGAGAGAGTGCACCAATCCATTCAATCACAGCTGATCCACCCTCCAAAGAGTGCATAATTTTTGAATAACTGAGGAAAGAATCAATTACAACTGAGTCATATCAATCTACTTCCTGCAATCTTTTAGAAAGAGTGACTAGACAAGTGCAATTCAATCTACAAGAATTCTAAGCTTCGTGGAGCACCACTACCACTACCACTACCAGGGCTGCTATAATATTTTTTCTAACACTTAATGGAGCGGAACTGCGCACTCAAATGGAACAATAGGGTAACGTTCCCTGTCGGCGCAGTAATCATACACCAGGAAATTGTCTTTCACCCACTGCATCTGCCCCACGCGGCTCGCAGGTATGGAGCGAAACCACTCGGCATTCCACCAATTTGCTGCAACAAAACCCACCCCCACAACATCACCTATCAGTAGGGATTATTTTACTTGAGCACATAATCTTCTATGGGTGATAAAATTATCCTGTTTCTAAAGCAACCAATCAATTTGGATGTGAGAATCACATGGTAAGGTAGAGGACATTCTTTCCGTCCAACTGTAAGCATTTCAAGCAGTATAATTGAGGAGAGTGATTTCCCGGGAAGATCGACCACTTTCTCCAAGTCATGATTTCTTACACCCAAGGGTTGCTAAATTGGAGGTCAAGCAAGTGTTAATTGGACGAGATGGGTTACTGTTGGTAACAGGGATTAGGCAATACAAAGACAGGATCAGGTCCCTAACAATTCAGTGTCATCAACCTTACAATTTGACACAATTACCGACAGGCCAGGCCCATAGAAATAGAGGAAGAAAACATAATAGTGGCATGGCAACTAATCAGCTCTATGCGTCAGAACATAGTCATGCCAACTCAAAAAATCAACCAAATTTTTGGAAGCTTCGATAAACTTTCACATGTAAAGATGGGTGTCTTGAGGAACTCTCACTTGCTCAATTTGAGTTCAACTTTGCAAACAAAGGTGTCGGGAGTTTCTTTTCAAGCCAATTGAGAGGGTGCTCACCAAGGGCTCTGTAGAGTGGAAAGAGGGGGTGCAAGGAGAGCTTACAGGAGGTAGGAGTGGCGCAAGGGGACTCGGCAATTTGCTGAATGGAGGCGAGGCTATCCACGGCGCAGGCATCCAGAGTGAAATTGGAGAAATGCGCTAGGAAAGGGGCGTGCTGGAAGTCGATTTTCACAAGGCCACCGCGTGTGGCCCACTGCGAGGCGTCGAAGATGCTGGAGTACATGCCCATGGGCTGTTGGCTCAAGTACGGGTACCCATGCGCTTCGTTGTTTTGGAACACCCTGATCAACACGTCGTCCACGTACATGCTGCCACACACCATAAAAAAATCACGCTCCCCATCAATCCCTACTCCCAAAATACATTCAGTCAGGGAGAGGATAATTACGAGAAGACAGGTTCACTGCTCCTATGCCAACCTCTGTTACCAACAAGCAACTCATCTCTTCCAATCAACACGTGGTTAGACTTAGCCTCATGCACTAATTGATGGCCTCTCTTGCAACAGTCCACGATGATAGCATGCTGATCCATGCAATTTCAGAAGAAGACGTTGGCAAGTAAGATAGAGAATACAATGATCGTTGTGGGCCTGACCCAGTCTCCTATACCGACAACGACTACTCTCTCCAAATAGCACTTAGTTAGCCTTCACTGAATGTTGAGAAGTGAGAGCTTACGAGACTGATTTGTGGTTCCAGATGACGCTGTACGTGTGGAACTCGGTTCTTGGGTCAAACCAGAGATAGATCCGCTGCTCTCGGTTACCAATGCCACTGGCGTACACGTTCGTTTGGAGAATGTAAGGCTCCCCCGTCACGTTGCCAAGAAACTCAAAATCCACTTCGTCATGGTTGTGGCCTTGCGAAGACAGCTGCAATTGATCAACAGTCATGAGACCCAGAGTGAAGGTGCTGTAACTTGGCAGGTTGTTGAAGAACAGTAGCTACGGAAGCTAAGGACTTGATAACCTTTGAGAACATCATTGGGCAGAGTGAAAAGTCGTTTCATTAAGAATTCAACAACCAAATCTGTAAGTTTTTGGTTAATCAAAGGGCTAAAATTAGAAGGTTTCAGGGGCAGCATGTTCAACATTGCAATGGGAGGATCGATAGGAGGGGGCAAAAGTGTTGGATACTATGAAACTCCGTATTCCTTAAATTTCCAATTAGAGGAAAATGGGTCACCACAATTGACAACATGGACCATCTCAAAGCGTGAAGTGTAGTTTTCAATGTTGAAAACTGTTACCCCCAGCATTGGAGAAGTCATTGAAGAATGTGAGGGGGGCCACTTAGTAAGTTCTGTCGAATGATAAGAACCACCAACGATGGAAGTGACTACTCTAAAATCCACTAATAAAACTGTAATTCTATTGTGCGGAATCCATCAACCCGACCAAATTTTGAACTGTACATGGAAACCTGGGCAGTATCAAGATAGTAGGCATTTCAGGCGGGAAGGGGCAAGCAGTTGAAAACGTTCTTGGGGCTCGCAGTTCTCCAAACAAGGTTCCCTTCCGTTCTACTAGACCTGAGAGATTCGTTCGCCATAGTCAAGATCTTACTAGGAATTACTCCAACTTCACGATCTCATAATCAGCCTCATTATTCATTAACGGGCATAAACTGTCAGGGCTGCTTCAACGCAGATAATACTCAATGAACGTAATTAGGAAGGTCTGTGAGGACCTCCCCAAGTTGTTGCACTTACATAAAACGCAGTGACTGTGCCTGCGGAATTGCCTGAAACCAGCTTGATCGAGGCTCGGAAGTACCCATATAGGTACTTGTTGGTGGACGACACAGCCGTTCCTGTACATTACATCAAAGAAGCACACTTGCATCAGATAGCGAGGCTTTGCATGAGACTGGCAAATAGTCACCAACCTCATTCCTGGATAAGAGGTGCTACCAACACAGTTAATAGCTTTCTGGAAAAAGTCCTTAAAATGAGGATTTCAGAGATGGAACAAAAAGAAGCCTGAGCAGAAAGTGCTGCGTGCATTTTACATTGATACTGCCAAATAATTGGCAAGACCCATCTCAAACCTCACTTCCACATATTTCAGAGGGTTAGCATCACTGATAACAACCAAACGAGAATATAACACAGATATCAGACTCCATAACTTCTCCGAGCAGCCTTAATCAGCAGACATGGAACAAAACAGACATGGTTTGCTTTTGAACGCCACGCTTAAGGACAATATATTTATTGATATATAAGTTGTGAAAAGTAGCTGAAGACATCAACTCAAGAACTTAATTTCCGTGAGCATCGAATTCTGGTTGTTGGATCCAAGCTTAAGTCTCTGGACTGATCCCAAGGTTAAAAAAAATTTATGGAGACAAAAAGGAACAAAAAGGAAAACTCCATGACCGAGATCATGCTCAAAGGGGGACAGACAGTGCCATGCTCTGATTTTTGGCTGATAAGCTCCGAACTCGAACCTTTGATTGATCCCAAGCAGTTGAACATTTATGGAGACAAAAGAACGGGACAGACTGTGCCATGCTTTTCTGCAGCTGACCTGACTTTCGGTTGAGACTCAATTGCAGAGTGTGGCCGCCATCCACAGCTGCAACATTGGACTCCGACCAAGCCACGAAGAAATTCTTCTGAAACTTGGAGTATTGAAACGGCGTGAAGGAATTGGTGGTGCTGCTGCTCAAGGGGCGGCCAGTTACACAACCCTGCAAGCCCACAAATGCAAGCAGCAACACCAGCAGTGGCATGGAAGGGGAGAGAGCCATGGCCTCGGGTTGTTCTCCCAACGATGGGACGACAACTCCGTCGAAGGAAACGCAAACTCCGTCGTCTCTCCTCACAACTGACGTCTCACTTGGACGCCACTCTCTTTTCTTGAGTGGACGCCGCCCATGCAAACTTCCGGTGGTTGGCTCAACAGAATTATCAACTTCCAACTTGTGCACGCGAGTCTTTATCAGTGGGTGGGGAACAGGTCAGTTCCCGTGTGCACGCCGGGTTCTCAGCTTGTATTGGTGTGTACACGAGGTTCACAACCACTAGGACTCAGGTTTGGTCGTTTACCAGTAGTCCTCCTCCGCTTGTCTGTACTGCCTCGGTCACCTTCAAGGCCTTCATTTTCCAACTTGGAATGCACTCAATTATGCATCACAAAGATCCTGCCAGACGACATTGCGGATTGAGAATACAAACATAATTCACTTTATTAGAGCGATTTTTTTACTGCACCGACCATCTTGCATCCACCTATTTAGAATCTATTAGCATAACAACAATACACTCCTATGCTTGATTGACAGGTAGGGTGCCCACCTTATTTTGAAAGCCACGTAGAGAGAAGAGGGCCGTGAGTAGTAGGCAGCTGAAATGTCGACTCTGTGGGAAGAGAATAAAAACTGGTATCAGGATCTTTCCTGTTACAAATTTTTACAGGGGTCAGTAAGGGGTGATGACAACCCAATAGCAAGCTACACAGAGCTGCTCAACATATTCATCATCAGGTGGTCCTTCCAAATCTTCGGCCTATACTCGCAGTGTGAAGTGGTTAACTTACTACAACTTGTGAGCTTGATAACTATCTATTTCCGTTCAAATGCGTGACTTGGCAAGAGAAGCTTGCCAGACAAGTTTAGACTTACCTCTGCTCGGAACAGGTTTTGGCCTCACTGCCTCCTCATAGGAGACCTCTGCGAGATCCTTCGATGTCCTAACAACTCTACGTTTTGAAACAATTGTTGTCAAACCAGAAGCTGTGCAACCCTTATGAGACTCTAATAATGCAATGTGTCGAATTCAGGACTGAACACCTCATATTATCGGGTACATACGGTCCAGGAAGCAACTGCTGATAGCAAATGGAATAATAGCGTCTCCTGAAGTGTCTCCTCTTTGGCCCAGGGCTGACAGCTTCTGTGACATCCAATCAGACGTATCATGGCTTCTTTGGCCAGCAACCAAGATAACCAATGAATCAAGAACACCGATGGAACAGGAGGCACGTACACATTATTTTACACGAAACCAGTCCAGTTCAACGCCCTGGTTTCAAATGTACAAAGCTTTACAAAGAAAAGCGACGTTAGTCAGTCATCATCAGAGTTATCAGAATCAATGGAGTAATTGCTCTCTAAAGGGATATCTTCGGTAACATGAGAATATTCACTGACTCCCATTTTCCTCCTATACTTCTCATACAAAGTGTTAAACAGACATGACGAGCATGCTGTTATAACCAATGTCACCAAGACAAGCAAGATGGGGCTCAATCCCCCTAAGCTGTTTTTCATCCCGAAGGTCCATTTCGGCGCATTAGCATTGTGCAGAACTTGCGGGTCGATTTTACTCATTTTGGAGTCACCCAGCTGTCTCCAGGTGAAAATCCCCTGAGTCGTTTTCGCAAGCCCCTTCTTGGTCTTGAGAGAGGCCTCCACCACTCGAGCTCGTCGAGACCATCCCACTTTGCTGCGCCGGATAAACCACAACAGACCGATTAGTGGAAAAATGGTAAGTCACCGGAAATAAGTCCTTCAAGAAAGGCGCGTTGATTTCTAAGATATTACGTGATCAATATAAGATGAAACTGGCCATGCCCAATTTTTAGCTCCCTTATTGCGTTTCCGTGGAGGCCAAGTGAACTTTAGAAGCAGCAAGAGGATCAAACATTGATCGAAACAAAGAAATGGTTGGTGGAGTTGATGGCTTGCAACCAGTAAGCATGCTTGCGTTTTCGATACGTTTCATGGGAGCCAAGTGTACTTTAGTAGCAGGTAGTAGTAAGACCAAAAAACTGATCAACAAAAGGAATGGTTCATGGCTTACCCATAAGCATGGTACCCGACACCACCGCCGTAGCAGAGATGGATACCCAGAAGCTCCCCACAGTAGTCGTTGGTATGGTCATGTCCAGCAAACGTAGCTTTCACATCTCCAGCTTGCAAAAGTGAAGTGAAGAAGCCCGAGTTTATCAGAGGAGAGAGAACGGCCTCATGTTTCTCACCAAGAATCTTCGATGGATCCTTGAGTACAGAATCGTATTCAGGAATTGGAATATGGAAGTAGGCGAGCGCGGGCGTTGGAGTTGATGCGTCGGGTGCTGACTCCTGCAAATTGACAGTCAGATCATCACAAGTAAAAAAAATACAAAAGTATACACTTCGGAATTTCAGAAACCTATGGTATTCTTCCTCCAACAAGAAAACAGTTTGTAAGTTCATATTCTAACTTCGAAAAAGACCAAGGATTCTTGAATTTCATATGACCCATTCGATGGAATCACATTGTGAAAAATACAACTAAGATGGGACCAAATTTCATATCATCAGAATCAGTGAAGAAAATTTTATGTCTCGGTGGAACATAAATGAAATTTTACAAAAAGAAAATCCGCATATGACCCACTCAGAACTGATAAAAACATGAGACTCATTTCAAGTCTTTTGAGGGCTAATGCAAGCACAACCCACCCGAAGCTTAGCTGCAAGGAGCTGATACCACAGAATCTGACTGGCGCGAATCCAGTCGTAACCACCTACACGAGAGATATTTGAGTACGCTCCAGTATCGAGAAAATAAAGGTTCAGTAAACTTGTGTTATCAGACCCCAAACCTTGTGGACCAAACACCTGGAGGTAGTAGTTTCCAACACCATTGACCTGGATAGGAGTTTGGTTACCTTGTTGGCCCAAAAGAGATTCCATGCTCGGATTCAACACTTGAGAAAGGGAATACTCCATTTGGGTCAAGTAGTTCATCACGTCTTCTCTGGGAAGGTTGGATTCGTGGTCATGGTTGCCCAAAACTGCAGCCCAGGGTATTTTGGCATCAATCACCGGTTGGAATGCTTCATCCATCGATGTCGTGGCGTTGTTTGCATCAAAGTCGATGTTGTCTCCTATTCATAGATCCACAAAGAGATTGTTAAGCATATGTAACACACCTGGCATCATAAAATATCTTGAAGGACCTTAGGCTTATCTCCTTGTTAAAACACAGATCAAACACTATACTTGCAGAGCAGTGAGGATTTGGTGAGATAATCTCTATCATCTCAAAAGACTCCCGGTTAGATTCACTAAGTTCTTAATGTTCAGTTAAATTCACATAGTCCTCAAGGGAGTTAATGATAGTGTAACACAAATGATTATGTAACACCAACGTTTGTGCGATGATAGTTTTATAGGCATTGATTTCATATTCCATTGGCAACAATTAAGTTTACATCAACCAACATTAACTTATATTCATTAGACATTAACTTAATATTGATCTGATGATCCATTTATTTTAACATTAACTTACCATTAGTAACTCAGTGAAACTAATAGGGGGATTTTATGAGATGACGCCCTTCCCCCCAAAAGCAATCGCATCTGTGAAGACGACGAGATCTGGTTTTTCAGATGACAGAAGCTGTTGAATGAAGAGCGTGGTATTCACATCCGAGCATGTCCGCAGTTCCTTAGGGGCCAAATCCTGGCATGAGGTTTGGGCTCCATTGGCGTAGTGCATATCAGCAATCTGCACTCTCACATCGATCAAAATCAGAGTACTACAGCCTACAAATCCACACAACAATGCAAGAACTCTCACTAGGCATCGATTCCCAATTTCAAGAATCCCTAAAGGACCAAGAAGCCCAAATTGCTTCTCGCGTTTTCTGGCAGCCCTGAGCAGGTCACGTGAAGACTTTCTTCTGTCAATTTAAAGAAAAATTTAATAACAAATACAATGCACTTCACTGATTCTAGTAATTACATTTCTTCCCTCATCTGAATTATGTGATTTTCACAAGCAAATCGGTCGCCTTATAATCACGAATCCATGGCCCACTAGGAGTTAAACCTAAAACCCTGCCGAGATCCTCGATATAAATTCTACATCCATGTTCAAAGCATCATATGCTACGAACATAAAAACACACGATTCCCGAGACTTCTGAAATGGTGTTGGTGTTGAATCTAACATTCCACCGCACAATCTCGCACAATCACGACTTCAAAAGAACACTTTCATAAAATCTTCATGGCCAACTGAAAATGTCCGAATTGCAAAGAAACTCTCAAATTCACATGTCATTCAGTCATACCCTAATTCTACAGTACCTGCAGAAATTTTAATCGTTCCGTCGGGGTTTAACCTCAGCTTGGTGGGTGCAGATTGCGCAGCGCATACGAGCAAAGATTCGGAGTACAATAAGGTGATCCCCCACACGGCCAACAGCAACAAGAACGGGATGACGCAGATGGCGGCCATGGCAAATCCATGCTGCGAGCGCCCATTCAAATGGGGAATCTGTACAACCCCGCAGGATTTGAGCCTTTCCTCGGAATTTCCCAAATAGAGTTCCAATGTTACATGATTTAGGGCCAAATTCCCTCTCTGGGGTGTGACTGCACTGCTCAGTGATTCTGCGTCGTTCGAAAAGTACGAGGGTGGCGCAATTCGCACCTTGTAAAAATTCTGACGACATATGCAAGATCCACGCTCGAGCACACATGAAGTGAAAAATTGCAGGGGGAAGTGCCGTCCTGGGAGTACCTGGACCGTCGAGATTATCATCCATGCAGGATAACGATTCTGTTTGTCCATCGATTCGAAATTCCGGTAAAGGGACCTCGTATGACAACGCGGAGACTTCTTTTTTGTGACCTAATTGTCTTTCTCTGGTCCCCCCCTTAGGGTCGCTTCCAAGTCCCAACTCTTGAAGTTCCGGTGCAACGCCAAATATCAACTTCCTTAGGTTGTAGACTGCTAATAAAAATGAGGTCTTCACATTGCTGCACACAAGCCTCAATGATTGTGTTGCAAGGAAGGGATGTCATTTAACATTTTCACATTATTTGTTTTCACAATTCCATTGGGACTACCAAAAAAAGAAGTCACATACATACACTTTGCCAATCACCGCACGGACATACATATACCTTGAGCAATCACACACACACCTTCCCAATCACTGCACGGACAAAATTCATATCCTTCTCCATGTAAATATAGAGACTTGCATGTTTTGAAATTTGGCATGATCATTAAATGTCATGTTAAGATTCACCTTCAAAAAATAGAATGCAAAAAGATTTCTTCCTACAAATTTTATTGCAATCTAAAGGAGATGAAGCTAAAATCTAGTTAAAAATTCCTTGCAACCCTTCACCGCATGGTGTGTGGTCATTGGGCGGTGATATAAAATTTTGTTCCCAGAGCAATTGAATTGGTAGTTGCATTGTGCAGTTAGAGTACAATAAATGGCAATGGTTGTTGTGTGGTTTTTGGATATGTGTGGTAAATGGCAAGTTTATTCTAGGCCTTGTTTTTTTAATTTGTTTTTTCCCTTCTAGTGATGACACCGCCGCCAAAAAAATTTATGTTTGCACCACTCTAGTAATTTTTGAATCAAATATACCTTTTGTAATATAAATATCATCAAGAGAAATATTAAATGTGGGACTTGGAACTTCCTAGTGTAAAGGCCAAAGTTCAAATTTTAAGTTCAAATTTGTCTCATATAGAATATTATGTTACAATTAAGAGCCAAATATTTGGGTTATGAAGTCAAAAATCCAATTCAGGGGGCACTTTTAGCATCAAATCTACATTGGAAAAAATTGAAAAAAATTTTAAAACATGAGGATATTTTAAATGGTGTTTTCTTCATTTTATATTCAAAACAATAGTTGAGATTTAGTGCCCAATTTGGGTCTCTACAATTACTAGGATCAACTCCATAGGGCTCCAGATTCCACTTCTTTGGTACCAAAACTTCCAAAAAGTGTTGGCATTCTAGAGTGCATCAATGGAACTTTAAAGCTTGGGACATAGTATGAAGCTCCAAATCCCAATTTTTTAGCTCTACACCAATTAGATTTTGATAATTTAATTAGTGGGCCTTAGGATGTAGGTTTCCATTGTTTCCAACATATGCAAAGCAATCCCTAACATCTTCACTATTCTTCTATTGCTCATATTGCACATCTAATGGATCCAAATCTTTCTATTCCGAGATTATTTATCATAATAACGTGGATATGCAAGTAATACAATTGAATGAAATTCTCAAGATTGCTTTTTAATGTTGTTTTGTACCGTGGTATGTCGAAACTCGCCCACTTCAATTTCATTTTCATGAGATGTGTTGTTAAGGTCAATTCCATCGTTGTCAAAATTTAGAATAGTAGAGCTTGGCGATACCCTTGGGGCATACTTTGGAGTGCTACTTGATGAGAAATTTCCTTTTGAATACCATACTTCCAACCAACTCACTTGCATCAGAACACTAGAAGAAAATGAGTTTTTTTGCAACTACAAAAAACAACTAGTTTTGAGTTGCCTAGAACATTTTGTGATTGGTGATGATTTGGAGCCCCTAGTTGCAATGGACAAGTTGCATGTAAGATTGTAGTTGCAAGTTGCGGCAGTCTACTTGGAACTTCATCGATGAACTTTTTTGATGTGGTTGCTTATGTGGTATTTGCTACCACATGAAGTCGGTCACTCAATTGGAGAGTGTGCAACTTATTGCCAACTCATATGCAACTCATTTATGACTTCATTGCGACTTGTCTATGATTCATTTGCAACTTGTCTAGGACTTGTAGATTTGTAGATTTTGAAATTTTAATCTCAATGATTCATAGATTTGTAGATTTCAGATCTAGCTTTTTTTACATTTCAAGAATTACAATATTGGTATTGAATAGATTTCATTGGTTTCAAAAATTCTACAATTTCAGAGGTTTTAAAAAAATTTGGATTTCAAATATTTTTCAATTTCTATAGAATGTAGAATCTACAAATTGTTGAAATCTACACACTACAGAAATCTCCAAAATGTAGAAATCTTTGAATTCTATTGGTAAACTTCATTACTTTAGAATACAACAACTTATATGTCTTATATGTCCAAACTAATGATACACTTTACAATTGATATAAGACAATTGGGAAATGACTTTGGAAACAACTAAAAAATGACTAATAAACAACTCTTATACAACTAGGAAACAACAGGGAATTGACTAGAAAACAACTAGAAATTGACTAGGAAACAACTAGCCTCATTTTACAATTGCAATTGCTTTCTAGTCGTTTCTTAGTCATTTTTTGCTACAACGGATAGACATAGTGGATTCCACAAAGCATAGACTTGTCCACATTGACAACTATGATTCATTACTATGATGAATATTAGATGAAGAATAATTCACATTCATTCTGAATTTGAACTCTGTTACAACTCTTGTAATCCTACACTTCATTCTATGCCTGCTATGCAATTAAAACAATGTATTCACTTCATTCCACAACTACTTTGCAACTAAACATTGTATTATTGATGTATAAAAATGACGTAAGAATTTGGTGCAAATAGAGAAGGCTACAATCGCAGGATAGTTGTATAGAACACTTCGTCACATTTCAGTTGGTTGTGACGGATACATTTTTCTTCTAGTAGAGACCTCTCTCTTTCTTAGCCATCCAACACGCCTTGTTTGATTCATAATAATAGGTTTCAATAGAGCGTTGACATCGTCTCTAGGCACTCTCCGACCTTCATTAGAAAATATCATTACTTTCCCAAGAGTGTTCAGTAGTTCAATTATCCACAATTATCAAGAGGAAGCCTCATTTGTTTGTTCCACAAGCTTTACTGCTAATAAGCTTGGTCATAGAACTAGAGGTTTGCTATCAATCAACCTTAAGTTTTTATCATAAGTACAACTAGTCTTCTTTCTACCAAGGAAGAATAGGACTATCTTATCACTTCACATTTACCTTTGAGCTCCAGGCTCTTATCTTGCACCGGAGGGGCCACAGGAGGGAAGGTGGATTTGAGATTGTCATAGATGTCGTTCAAATTCTAATCATGCATCTATAATTAAGATACATACTATTCGCAAATAAAAAATTCTATCTACGGAGTTTCACACTGTCAACAAACAAAATCAATCATTAAAGAGCTACTTCGATTAGGGTGGATGCATGGTTGGATGCATGGTTGGATGGGCCAAATCCGGTGTCCCATTTCCATTTTCAGGAACATGTGTTCATTGCAAGGTTTATTTCTTATAGAAGAAAGAGCTTGGAACCCTCCTAAATTGATGAATATACTCTATACTTGATCATAAAACAAAATATGTAATCGTAATTCTTAAAATTGATAAGATTAAGTTTTAAAGGACTTTTCCAATGCATACATTTGCACTGTCCTATTCATACCATCATATATAAACAATAGACATAATGTATAAAACCAGCTATAATGCATACCTAGGAACTCCATATGTGATTTATTATCCTTTAAGTATTTTAGAAATGTGCTATAATTTGAGAGAAGTGGCATAAAATAATAGCCATGGAGTTTTAGTGCCCAAATTGAGACCATATTTTTGAACGGCCTTCTTTCCAATTTATTCATCATTTTGGCATTTCTTTTTTGACTTTGCAAAAGCCTTAGTAATTAATACATGGGCTTGGTCTTCTCTTGCACATAATGGGAACAATGGGGGACTTCATGTAGTGGTATGATTTGGACTGCAGAGAAATCCATTCAATCCATATTGCCATGTCTATAGCCATTCAACTATGAATGGAATGGGATTACGATTTATCATCTATATTTCACCCCATTGTGAGCGCCAATTTACCCACCTTTGGTAAATTGCGAGTACAACCAAGTTCTGGGTTTGACTAACTGAATCCTATGGTTGGGTGTTTAAGCCTGGTCCATTGTTCCTTTCAAGCAATGAATCTTTTTACTAAGTGCCTAAGGTGACCCAAACCTGCAAGAATCTCTTAATCTACATCTAATGTCTTGGGTTGACCAATTGGATGGGCCACCGTGGATTTTGGATGGAACTCCTGTCAAAGAGGAACTAATCTAAAAAACCTCTAAATTAGTTCTTTCCATTTCTAAAAACCTAAAACTCCACCCTATCCAACCTTCCTAGCCAAAGTTATGAGCAGATGAAGTTTGACGACTACTTAGTTCCTCAAACTTCATCCCTTAATTAAATCTAGTTCCCTAATTCAAAAGAATTTGATATTTCTAGGGATGGTTCACAAGACTCATTCCTACCTGAATCTGGAGTTTGGCCCTGATTGGACACTTCCACGGGTTTCTCATCCAAACCTTGTCTAAACTTCATCCTTCATTATCTTTTGGATTTTTTGTGATTTTCCTTAACTAAGAGGGTCCTATGGGTTCTATTCAATCTCTCCTACCCGCCTAGAGTCCTACTCTCCTTGCTCAACTTCTACCCCCTAACCTTTTGATTGACTTCCTTTAGTGTTCAAGGGTTGGGTTAGCTTTGGCTTAACTACTATTTTGTGGTAAATTTTGTATTTTTCCATTACGGCCCTTAATCTCAACTCTCCAGATTGGTAAGACACTTGCCAATGCAATAATCCCACTAAAAGTTCTTGACAAATGAAGTTTGGCCGTTAGTCGGCGTTTAAAACTTCATTTACTAATTTCTCCTAATCTATACTTCGGAATTAAATTTTCCTTTTGCCCCTAGACCCTAATTAATAGCCTCTTCCTAATCTCCTCAATTTATTGTCAATTTCTGTGTCTAACTATTTTTCATTCAAATTAAGCCCTAACCATCATCCAGTGATAACTTTCTTGTTTTTGCTTTGATTTGGGCGTGCCTTAGGTTTTTAGAGAGCTATGGATCTCCTCTATACGTTCTACCCTAGGACCTGACCTGACCTATAGCCTTGACGGTCTGACTTAGAAGTGGGCCTCAGCTAAGGTTTGAAAAATGTTACTTGGAGAAATTAGAAAGGTTGGGGATGGGTTTTCTCATACCTCGGAACTTGAGTCGTGGACTATGCCGACTGGAAGCTCTCCCTCCTCTACCATGAACTCCTGTGCTACGATACAACTAACCACCATTCTAATCATAAAATAGTTTAATACAAGGGTTTATTGGTTGGCTTCGTCCTATTTTTTCCTTCCTTCTTCTTTTTCTTCTACACTATCCCTCATATGTAGTTACGTCCTACGGTAGCCCAACTACCCTCATTTCTACCTAAGAAGCTAATGAACAATGCATCATGACATCCTACAAGGTTGAACTACCTCTTATGTCCTACATCTTATGTTTAATCTCGTGTAAATCACCTAATTTTAATCTAAGGGTCCCAATAAGACTTGGGGATTCTTCTCCTATCTTATCTACTCTCAATTTCTTCCTCCAAATAGTCTCTCCTTTTTGTCACTCCATCATTCCTCCGGCCTTCTACCTCCTTCATTCCTTCCTTCTCTTGCTTGCTTTTGTTGCCTTGGTAGTGTTTATGGGAGATGGAGAGTTGAATTCTTTGTCCCAGAGGTTGTTTAGTGCTAGGGCTTCTTCATGTCGGTCTCTTCTACTTTTTCCTCAACCCTGGACTTGCTGACCCTTCCCCGCCCCTTTGCTATGATTACAAGACCTCCATCCTTTTCTCCTAATTACTGAACCCCGTCCCCTTCTCTCAATTACTGGACCCTCGACTCCTCTCTACGATCACTGAACCCAACCCCCCTTCTCTCCGATTCCCTTCCTACTTATTAAACCCTCGACCTCCTCTCAACTACTATACCCCCCAGCTCCTCTCCTTCAATTATTGGACCTTGACTCCCTTCCTAATTACTGAACCCCTGATACCTCTCTTATGATTATTGAATCGTGACTCCCTCTCTCAATTACTAGACCCGATACCTCTCTTGTGATTATTGAATCCCGACTCCCTCTCTCAATTACTGGACCCGATCCCCTCTTGTAATTACTGGACCTTGACTCCCCTCTTTGTAATTACTAGGCCCTCGGCTCCCTTCCTAATTATTAAACCCTCAATACCCCTTCATAATTATGGAATCCTCGGCCCCTTCTCAATTACTAGACCCTAGTACCCGATCCTAACCTCCCTAATCTACCTAGTAGTACCCATCCCGGGTATTGGGATGTTGGGGTGCTAGGGCTAGTCTGGGGTTGCTAGGTGCTGGTCTGGGGTGCTAGGTGTGAGCACCAATTTACCCACCCTTGGTAAATTGCAAATACAACTAGGCTTTAGGTTTAGGCTAAGTGAATCCTATCTTTGGGTGTCTAAGCGTGGTCCATTATGCCTCCCAAGCAATAGATCTTTTTACTAAGTGCCTAAGTGAACCCAAATTTGCAAAATTCTCTTACTATACTCCTAGTGTTTTGGCCAACAAAATGGATGGCCTATTGTATATTTTGGATGGAACCTAAGTCATGGCAGAACTAGCCTAAGAAGCCTCTAGTTCATATTTTTCCATTTCTAAAAACCTAAAAATTGACCCTACCCAACCTTCCTAGCCAGAGTTATGAGTGGATGAATTTTGGTTCTTCAAATGTCATCTATCGATTGACCCTAGTTCCCTAATTCAAAAAGGTTCAAAATTTTTAAGGATGGGTCAAAAGATCTGCCCCTACCTAGATCTGGAGTTTGGCCCTAATTGGGAATTCCCCCGAAATTCTCATCCGACCCCTACCTAAACTTCATCCGTTAATTTCTCCTAACCGATAATTCGGAATTAACTTTTTTCTTTGGCCCTGGAACCTAATTGATAGCTTCCTCCTAATCTCCTTCATTTGGTGTCAAATCCTAAGTCTAGCTATTCTTCATCCAAATCAACTCTAACCTTCATTCGGTGATAACTTCCTTGTTTTTGACCCGATTTGGGCACACCTTAGGGTTTTGGAGAGCTACGGTTCTTCTCTTTAAGTTTCTACCCTAAGAAGCCACCTAACCTACAGTCCTAAAAGTCTGACCTAGGGGTGGGCCTCGGCCAGAGTTACCAATCACTAATTAGGGACCTTGGAAGAGTCAAGAAGGGTTTGTCTTATACCTCAGAGCTCAAATTGTCGACCATGCCCACCAGAAGCTCTCCCTCCTCCACCATGAACTCTTGTTCCATGATACAACAAACCACTGTTCTAATCATAAAATAATTTAATACAAGAGTTTGCTCGTCAACTTTGTCCTATTTCTTTTCCTCCCACTTCTTTTTTTTCCACACTATTCCTCCTACGTACTATGGTAGCCCAACCACCCTTGATTCTACCTACAAGGCTAGACTTAAGGATGTCTCATGCCATCCTTCAAGGTTGAGCTACTTCTTACGTCCTACGTCTTATGCTTAATCTCGTATAAATCACCTAGTTTTAATCTAAGGGCCCTAATGGGACTTGGGAATTCTACTTCTATCTCCTATCCTCTGAACTCTTCTTCCAAATAGTCCCTCCTTCTTGTCACTCCATCATTCTTCCTATTGCTTGATAAGTTTTGTGAAGACGAGGAGTTGGCTTCCTTGCTCCAAGGTCAATTGTGGGTGAGCATGAATTTTTGACAGTCTTTCTCTTCCACCCTTGGACTTCCTTTCTTTTTTTTTCTTTTTTTCCTCTCAATTCTTACGCTAGACCAACAACTAGTTCCCTACCTTTCCTGGTCCCTTTCTTGTCCGAAATTTTGCCCTAGTAGCTATAGTCCCTTCTGATAACTTGAGAACCCATCCCTGCAACTTTGGAACCCTACTCGACGACTCTAAAATCCTACCCAGTGACTAAAGAGCCCACCCCGCAACTAGAGAACCCCCACTAGGTGACTTCGAACCCACCCGATACCTCTAGGACCCTTACCAGCAATTGATACTCCTATCCTTGGTGACTGATCAGAATGGGGTGTTGGGTTGGATTGATTGGGGGGTGCTAGACTGCCATTTTTTCTCCTTCTTTTTGTTTATTCTACTCTTAGTTCTATGCTAACTTTTGCTTAACTTGTAAAGGAAAAGGGTGACACCTAGGGGTTAGTGATTTCATTAATCACAATGAGCCAAACATGCTATTACGTCTCTTCTAGCCTATCGATCCTCTCTTCTAATTCTTCTTTGGAGGCTAAACTTTGTTTTGTTCCCAATGCGATTTGGAAACTAAACTTTGTGGGGAAAGGGACTACAGAGGCTCATGTTTCTCCCATGGAGTGATTTTAATGCACTGCTAAGACTTTTGATCCCTAGGGGTTTAAAGCTTCGCTGTCACGGCAAGACCTATCAACTCTCACACTCCCTTGGACCTCTCTAGGTGACCACGTTAGTATTAGGGGATAAAAGAAAAGAACCCTTGACTCTCAAGAATTGACTACACGGGATTAGTACAATGCTAGACTTGAACTAGAGGTCCCCTAAGCAGCATTGCCAGTCATATGGAGGGTTGCTTTAGGGTTAGTACAACGGCAAGACAAGGAGGGGGATAAGAGCCCCTCAAGGTAAACACACACAATTTTTAGTAACACGATAAGGTAAAAAAGCCTTCAAGCTCAACCTTGGAAGAGTTAGTATTACACACACTTAAGATGCAAGGGACCCACAAAGACCTCACAAACTTGGAAAAGACCAATAATGGCCCAAAAAGTGCCAAAAAAATATCATTGCAAGGTTTGTGGCTAAAATGCCACAATTTCAACATAAATTGGATCCAATGAACCCAATTACACAAAATGGGGGTGGTAAGAGAAGAGAAGGGGTGCCCATTTATACTCTTTCTCGAGCACCCACCTCCTCTTGTTCATCTAAGTTAACCTTATCTTTTCGAATTTTCATCCTCATCCTTAAGGTTTTCATTCTATGTTGGCCCGCTAAGCTAACTTTGGGAGATTAATTCCAAATTGCAAATGGATTGTGCTCTTGGCTTCAGAAGTCCATTTTTAGGATTACATACCTCCCTACCCCTTTTACTATCTTCAAAATCGCAACAAAACCCAACGCTAACTTAACGCCAAAACGAGGAAAAATTCCAACTTTTGGAGTTTGACTTTTTTGACAAAAGTAACTAGTCTAAGCTCTTAAGTGGGTGTAGGGGGAGTAAGAAAATACCTATCTTGATCCCCATTCCGCTTTAGTATGCTCCCGCTCTGTTGGTCAACTCCATCGTGGACTTTAAATTCCAATAATTGTAGGGGAATCTTGTAAGTTCGGGTACTTATGACTATCAGAATGTTTTGAAACTTGTCGGGATAGCTTATTAACATAAAAGAATCTACAATAATTTTTAGTGAGATTTTACCGCTACCTGGGAAATTTCTAGGAATTTCCCATTGCAAGTTTGGACGGTTGATCATCCGAAGAAGCATCTTTTGACTATCAAAATATTCTGAAACTTTTTCTCAAACCTCTCATGGGATCCCACAACACATTTGTAGGCTCAAATTTTTATTCTACACATTGGCCTAGGGGGGACAAAATCCACCCCCTTGTTTAATTATTGGTGGCTAGCGAACCTTCCATATCGGAGGGAATCTTGACAAACCGACTTTGTTGTTGGTTCCTGGGCATGGTTTTAACCATAATTCACCCTGCTTGGACCACAAATTCCTCCATGGTCCCATCTTGGTATATTTGACATCTGCAAGTTAATAATTGGGGTTCCGCTATTTCGTCAATGAAATGGGAAACTGAAACCTATCTCCAAGAACTAACCTATATGTCTCACCTGGTTTCCTTCCACTAATCTTTGCCTAGAGATGTCTTTTCTACGTGGGGTTTTGAGCCTAGTATAGCCATCACTTGTAATTGACCAAATTGTCACAATTAGTTGGGTTCTAATCTATTTATAGCTTGTGGTTGGGGTACTCTAGTTATAATATTCTAAATATAGACCAAATACTATATTGGCATGTGACACACCTATTTTGGTTCTACACTCTTTGGGGGGTTTTTTGTATATAAAACTACATTCAAAATAATAAAATACAAAGAAAAAGAAAAGAATGAGCCCTTGGTGTTCACATCCATTAGGGTTTAGGGCTTTGTAGAGTTCTTTCTCTTCCACCTCAATCTTGTGATTGCTCCATTGGTTTTCTTGCTTAGGTGTCATTGCTATGTTTTGTATTCAAATTGCTATGAAACAATGGGTAACAATAGAATTGCAAGTAGGACAAGAGGAGTATAGAGGCCTGGACCTACCGAGAAGGAGAAGACCACGAAGGAGTATAAACAATGAGAGGCGGAGTGGAAAAGGGATTATCGGAGATGAAGAAGAGAGAAGGAGTTAGAGGTAGCCATTGAAGTTGAGAGGGAGCCAAAAAGAAGGGATAGTGCAATCGGTAATAGAATTGTAAACACAGAAGGAGTGCCAAATGCTCGCAACATTAGGAGAGTTGTGCAATGCATCATCGTAGCAGTGAAGCAAACACTTCAATCGTTTCTAGGTCCTAAAGCCAAAGGATGTGTGATGCAGAAGGTGTGGGAGCATCCTATTACAATGGAGGTTCTTCGAGAAGATTTGCACAAGTCCGATGTGGAGAAGAAAATCTTATCAAGGCTTGTCCAAATCCTAAGTGAGTTGAAGCAACCCTAGACAATGGCTAAGCTTGCCACAAAGCATGCAATTCTTACTACTGTAGTGAGTACAAGAAACAAGGAATCGTTGCGCATGAAGGCTTGTGTTCTAAATATACATCATCACAATGTTTTTGCTACGATTGATCAAAGAAGAAGATGGACAGTGCAGAGAAGTTTGAATGGATCCTATTAGTTCCAAGAATTCTTATAGACATCTTGAGCATTGGTACTAAGAAGATTGTGATAGCATAGTAGTGTTCCAAGACATGGACGAGCCTCAATTGGAGAGAAATGGTGAAGAAGCACCTTGGTGGCAGTCTATTAGAGACTCAAGATACCCAATATTTGTTGGAAACATAGGTAATGTTGCAAAGCTCCCAATCCTCTGATGTTGTTTAGGCATCTATTCACTACTTTTTTTTGGGTTAAATCCTATTTTTCCACACACGTATTTTGATGTTTGTATCTTGGTTATGGAAAAGTTTTAGGTGCACAATCTTCACCTGAGAATTCTAGCAATCTTCAAGCTTTTGGTTGTAGCAAGGACCTTAGTGTAACATAGTTATTACCTTATGATTCTAAATGCACACCTTTTGGCCTAAGTGATTTCACTTCACAACAAGGGTTAGGGTTTAGGGAGACTGTGGGAGTTGGAGATCACTCCAAGACATGTATTTTTTCCAGTGTTTTGCAATGTTTAGGTGGTCAAGGCGTTAGTCAATTATTTGAGGGTTTTATTGTTTTTTCTTGTACCATTCCCTTGTGCTTTGGAATCTTGAAGACAATTTAGGCTTCAATAAGATTCCTTGCTAAGTTACGTTTTAGTATCAAGGAGACTTCAAGATGGTCAAGGTTCATGGGGGACCTTATAAAGACTCATATTATCCCTTAGGTGCATTGTACACTGTAAGAAAAACAATGTTTCTTTTGGTGTCCGACCCAAAACACATGATGTCCAAGATAGAACATCTGGTGTTCATAGAGACATCAAGATGTCCGAAGGATAGATTGCAATTTTGGAAAGATTTCGGTAGATGTTGCAAATGATGGTGGCAAATTATAGTAAAAACATGTTGGTGTTCCCATTGACGTTCGCGGTATTTGGTAACATGGATAAGGACACATTGATGTCATGAGGATCATCAATAAGAACATCAATTGCCACATCAGCTTTGTTGACCCATTTTTACTACGAGTAAGTTTGTAAAAATTACTTTAATTTTAGATAAAATGTGTACTGGAGGTAAAAAAAAAGAGATGAGCAGTCAAAAGGCAAGCTTCATATTTTGAGATGATGATGTGGCAGATGCTATCGTCTGCTACATGGAAATTGATTGACATGGCATGCCACATCAACATATATGGTCTATATTGTATATATTTTATGTTTATTTGGGGGATGTCTACAAAGACATGAAGATGTTTTTGGAGATGACGTACTGAACATTAAGACACTTATGAAGACGTAGTCAAAAACATGAAGATGTTCTTGGAGATGATATGATAAATGTTTAGATGCTTACAAAGAGGTCGTTGGAGACATGAAGATGTTTTAGGAGATGATATGAAAAACGCTTAGACGCTTATCAAGACATTGTTAAAGATGTGACGACATTTCTATAGACATGTTTAGAGATGAAAGAATGTTCTTAGAGACATCTTAAAAGAACTCTAGATGTTTTAAGAAATGCTTCTTAGATAGGGAGTCAAAGCCTTCTTAATTCAAATTGACCTTCTATCTCATGGGTTCTGGGACATTGTTCAAGAGTGCAAACCTAGATTGAGCAACTCAAAGGTTTTTCTTATAAGTCCAACAGTATAGGACATGACGTAATGCCATGCTTTCAACACTATTAATGTCCACTACATGTGATTTATGGTTACATGTGCTATACATGGCAACAACTAACACAAACATACATAGTCACTATTATGTACTCTCTTCTTCAAAATGAGTAAAGGAAGTCTCTATGTCAATTTACAACAATGAATAAGAATGTATAATGGTGCATGAATATATATATGACAAGGAAAATAAGGTTTGAAGAAGGTAGTGACTCTACTCCTCAATCTAAATAAGGAATGCGATAAATTATATACCACATGGTAATATGGTATTGACAACATTTTGGACAGGGCAATACATGCAAGCAATAAGAAAATCATGCATGCATTTCATTTAAGTGGTCTTGAACATTGAAATGGTGAGAAATGCACATCTCCTTCATCATTAGACACCACTACTTCCCCCCCCCCAGACTAGAGAACACTAGTAAGCCTCATGAGATAATTAAGCAAGTGGGAAAGTCGACCTCCCTAATTACTTTTTTGTATAGTCTTTGAAAGACTAGGCCCATTTTTATGATAGCTAGGTGCATGTTCTCATCCAAGATGTGCCGAGTAGCCACTAAACTCTAGAAGGTCACTTCCCTTTATGTTTTGTAACCATGTGCATTCACCAAATATTTATTTGGGGGCTATTTACTTAGTAATTATGATTCTAACTTCTAAGGGTTCGTTTTAGAAGGAAAAAGCTATTTGGTCTGAATTTTAAGTACCCTATATATAATTATAAATTAAAATCTAGCTTAATTCTTGGCATGCTATAGTATTTATAAACTTTGAAAATTTTGTTTTGTTTGATAATAAAGGATTTCAGGATGAATGTTTGTCTTGAAAACATGTAATGGACGTCAAAAAATTAGGATCAAATTCAAAAGCAACATGAAACAAACACTAATTGATTAACCATTTAACCCTTAATTTCCTAAACGGCTAGAATGTGGTCACTTTGGTTTTTGAAGTGTTTTTTCTATTATTAAAAATATTTAGATGAAGTTGCACTTGAAGTGATCCTTTGAAGATTGAAGTTTTCAATCTTTGTATGCTTTTGGATTTACATAACAAGCTATTGTGGTTTTAAAATAAAATCCCAAAGCATAGGTGGTTGGATGCTTGACAAAAAACTCAATAGGTTGGGAGGATTTGGCAAATGAAAGTGTAGACATGAAAGGATAAGCATAGCTTGTAGATAGTGTTTTGACCGTTGAAATGCGCATCTTCAATACAATTTTAACTCTTTGAATAAATTATTTTTTCACATTGTGTCTTTTGGACTTCCCTTTTGATCAATAATTTCCTACTATTAGAATTCTCATTAAATTATTATCTATTTGACATTTCATATTGAACTCCCTAAAATATTTAATTTGGAGATGTTGGTGTGCCAAGTTCATCATCTTCCATTTTATAGGCCCCAAAATTATGAAATTTGTTATTATGAACTCCCATCTTGTTAACACTCTAATTTATAACAAGTTGTCTAACAAATCTAAAAATCAATTGAAATCAAGAGATTTTTCCATACTTGATTTTTCTTATAATGATGTTTCAAGAATTAAATCTAGGCTAAAGTAAATCCAAACCATTTATAATTTTTTTTTCAAAGAATAAAATTCATCCTATATTTTAACTCACATGGTTTTCTATTTTTTATAGAGTGACCTCTCTGAGCAATAGGAAGAAGCTACATAAGAACATGAACTAGTGCATTAGGTAGAAGTAAGTGCTTCACTTCTCTTATGATAATGTTTAATGAGTAGGGGACATTCCTACACTTTGTTTTAGCTCATAGTAGTTGAAATCATATTGCACATGATTTCACAAATACTAATGTCTCAACATGAATGTCCTGAACAATACCAACATGTTTGTTGGGACATCTTGTAGAGCAACATACTAAAGAAAGGCATGTTGTTTGTAATGTCGTTGTGCAACTATGATGTTTCTAGAGACATTGAGATAATAGAACTAAACAATTCGATCAACATTTAATCCACTTGAAGACAACCATTTTTTCTATAACATATTTTCATGTATGCTATATATAATGAGGATGGACGAAATTTAGAGGGATATAAGAAAAATGTCAAAGAAAATGTCCCTTCTAATCCTTCTTCGAAAGTTTGTCCATAACTTTTGATCTAATGTTTGAAATCTCATAAAAATTTTTGGAGATGAAAGTTTCTTTGTTTTCCCAAATTTTCTTAGTTTGAAGTTTTCCAAAAAAAATCAATAGACTATGGGTAAATGTGGTTTGAAATTGTGCTTGTAATATAATTCCTGCGTTTTTCATATCCTATGTGGTTTGTCATGCCTCTACTACCCCACTTGTATAAATATCTCGCCTTCACACCTTTGTATAATCACATTATGGAGCCCTTGGAAGCTATGTGATGTAATTGTCAAGTGTGGTGGGATTTGTATGTTGTATTGTGCATGATGTATTTTGTATAGTGTATTGTATATTATGTATTGTGTATTGTATATGATGTAATATGTATGACAAATTGTATATAATTTAGTGTGTATGACATGCTACATAGGACAGTATGTTTGCACTTGGTTGTTATGTAAGACATGTGGTTATCTTTATAGACACCATGTTGAATAGTAGAAAATTTTGCATACCACATGGACATCCAAGATGACATCATTTTGTTCATGTATATTACTCACATTCCAGAAGGTGAGCATGGTGAAATGCAGACACCTAATGTGACATACCAAAGCATTTGAACATTCAAGTTGATGTCTCAAGAGGCATCTAGTGATCTAAATTATTGTTTTCAAAGACACCTCAAAAAACATTTGGATGTCTATATTGACATCTTAGAAGACATCTTAGAAAACATTTGGACGTCTACGTTGATGTCTCAAAAATGGTATAAAATTCTCATACAATAGAAAACTATGTTGACGTGGCATGCCACATCAGCCTTGTTGGATGCGACATCACCTTTTTCTGTTTCCATGTCAAATGCCATGTCATAGATGGGCATGGATGAATAAAAATCCTATTTGGCTTCCCACATTTGAGTGGCACTTAGGTGGCAACTACATGGCAAATTTTCAGAATCCTATTGACCCATGTTTTTTGGAATGTCTAATTAAGAACGTAAGGATGTCCGACATCTTTTGGGGTGTTTTTAGCATGTCTTTGGCAATGCAAAATTTTGGACATTTGTGTAGACATTTTAAGACATCATTCAAGACATCAGTATGCAGAATTCCCCGATTTGAAAAAAGATTGTTTTCTTATAGTGGTAGAAGCTTAGTGAATGAGTTGGGATCTTGAAAGACCTCATAGGGACTCCATACGTCATGTAGTAAGTTTTGTGAAGCCCAAGATTTGTATGTCATGGTTGCGGACTTCATAGTACTAGTAAGACCTCAGAGGTATCCATGGAATACTTTTGGAACATTATGCAAGCCAAGGCTAGATTTATGATCACTAAGGACCTTGCAGGGACTCCATGAGTTGTGTATGGAGTTTCCAAAGGCTACTGGTTCTATGGTATACTTCAGGGTTTTTCATCTCGACATGACAGTGGCTTTTCATGTTGGGATGTCCGTCAATGTTAGTCCGGATGCGTCTAAAAGTTGACAGCCAAATTTTTTTTTTCTATGACTTGTCGTTGACTTAGACGGTTGGTCCATCCTTCTTAATGACAAGGCGTCCAAGTTGACGGACAAACCGTTCCTATTGACGATAGGCCATTGAAGTCAATGGACGAATCATCTAGGTCGATGGCAGGTCGTCCACATATCGACTATCCAAAAAATAAAATAAAATAAAATATATTTTTTTGGATCCAAATGGATGCAAGGTTGAATCCTGACGATTCAGCCGTTGGCCGTCCATCCAGATGTGACGTGATGTTGAAAACCTTGGCATGCTTTGGTACTACACTACAATTATTTTTTCCATAAACTGTTACCAAAATATAAAAAAATTCTAGACAAATTTTTACATTGAAGAAATTTTGTACAAGAAGTTCTCCAACTTTATAAAAAAGTCTACTATATTTTATCACAAAAATAATTTTATTATTTATATGTATAGAACCTAAAGTGGTTTTTTTCATTTTTTATAAAATACTCCATTATATGTCAAAGAAAAAAATTATCTTATCTAACAATGAAGAAAATAATTGAACAAAAAATTATGATCCTCTTTTAAATGGATCATTTTGCAAAAAATAAGAATATTTAAGTCTCCTTAGCTTCTAATAGAAAATCTTTATGAACTAAAATATAAGCAAAAAAATTATATTTATCAAAAAAAGAAAATAAACTTGAATTTTGGATTTCTAACCCGATAGAGAGAATTAGAACAAATACATTTACATGTGGAAAGCAATGTGTGGAAAGTGATAGGTGGAGAGTGACAAGTGTGTGGGAAGCCACAATGTCCTCCTTTTGGAGAATTTGAGTTATGGAGTACTACAGTAGCTAATCGTTTTTGTGAAGAGTTGTTTCAAGATTGCTCTCCAATGGTCCCTACTTTTTTGCTTGGATTTACAAAATCATGGAGAACTTAACATTGAAGCAATGGATTTTAATTGGATCTATTGGTGGAATAGCATTGGTAATATTGGTACTAATCTTCATTGGATTCATGGGTAGACTTTTTGGCTAGAGGAGGATAAATGTGAACTATGAGTACCTATGGGCAATTTTGACAACTTGTGTTGGTTACGTACTTGATACTTTGTGAAGCAAATGGTGAAGACTTAGTTTAAACTTTCATGTGCAACAAATTTTTCTAGAGTCAAGAATGCTTTCTTGCAATTTTAATTTTATTTTCTTATGAATGTGCTTAATTTTACTATATCCAAGGGAGGATTGTTTGGAGGTACGACAAAGATGGAGGAGGTGCTCCAAGACTTGTCCACACTCTTCCAAGGCTTGATATGAAATTGGAAGGATCTAATTGTAACGCATTGTGTGCATTTGCTCACCTACTCAACTTTGCTAATGTGCACATATGGATCAAAAGTTTTTGTAAGATTTTTGTAGAGTTAGCAAATTCTTTCACAAGATAGCTCCTTCACAAGAGAATGTATGTAAGAATTAGAGTGTTTGAGATAGACATACATCAAACCTATAGTACCGATTGCATAGGCTTCAGTTCTTGAGATCAACATGTCCAGTATTCAACATGGCCGCACAGACTTGTCTCTAGAATGACTGTAGACATGGAGGAATTTGCACAAGATTAATCAACAACAAATGCGGTTATAAATAACAAGGAACCAGCAGATCACCATATAAGTAATGGGTACACTTCTTTTGCTCATTGCACTTGTGTTGACCTTGTCTTCAAAATTAGATTTCAACCTTGTAAATGTTAGTGCAGTAACTAATTAGATAGATTCAAAACGTTACATCGTTCTATTTATTCAAATGTTGTCTTCTCCTTGTTAAAAGAAGGTTGTACTTGTTATTTGTTCATTATTATTAATATATCTTTCTACTTAAAATCCATTAGTACTTTGTACACTGTTGCTTCACATGGTATTAGAGCTCCATGTGCTTCCCTACAACTCATATTGTTGAAAATTCAAGTGAGGATGTCTACAATCTATGACCTTCTAATTTTTGAACTTGAAAGAAAAGCAATGGAAGAAGCACTTCAAATTGCAAATAGAGCCTTTGAAGAAGCCTTCTTCCAAATTCCTTTAGATTCTATTCCAATTCAAGAACAAGAGCAAAAGCAACAACCTCTAGAATGTGCTCAAGAATTTGAACAAACTAGATATGGAATTTCAATCTAATGCTCCTTCTAGTTATCTTACCGTTTTAATAGCCTCCAAAATTGTCTACGATGATGTTAATTCTCAGTTTTTTGAAGAAGAAGGTTCCTATGTGCCTCCTTCATTTTTGAATCAAGAACTTTAAGGAATCTTTTAATGCCTTTATGTGATGGTGGTTCAACTTCCAATAATTTAACTTCAAGAGAATTTGAATTTTGTTGACACTTGAAACGGCTTCATCTTCAAATGCAGCCTCTTGAGCATACACCATTCCACCACTTATTGTGACTAATTATTCAATTTAGAGCATAAAAATAAAAAAGCTCCTCAAAAGATTGGAACTTTGGACTATTGTAGACGGCATGGAAGTTGCTCCTGATTCCTTAAAATTTGCAAGCCTCATAGCTTAGCAACTGAAAGATTTGAAAGCATGCTTTGACATATTCCTTCATTGTGGAGAAAAGCAATTAATTTCTTTATGTCTACCCAAAACTTCCAAAGAAGTCTGGGACTACATCAAGCAAATATACAAAAAATCAAACAAGGCTAGTCAAGTCAACTTGCATAAGCGGTTGTGTCGCATAACAATGTCCGAAACTAAAGATGTTATTTCTTTTTTAAAAACTTAGCAACCTCTCTTATAAGAAGCAGCCATTGCTAGTTGCATTTTCACATATTCCCAACAAGCAAATTTACTTCTAGCATCTTTACTTGATAGTTGGAGTTCATTTATTACAACTTTAGGTGGCATCTCAAATCTTACTTTTATAGAATTATTATCTAATATTCTTCAACAAAATAAAATTAATAATTCCACCACCACTAAAATTGATAAAAATAATAATCACGCTTTCTATATAAAAGAATAATTCATAAAACAGTCTATAAGCAAACCTCTTTTATGAGGTCACAAACCACCTTTCATAAAATCTAATCCTTCTTCTCAAAGTAATTTAAATACTATATCATCCCAAAATTCTACAAGCTCAATTATATGCCACTATTGCAAAATACCTGGTCACAAAGCCCTAGACGGCAGGGAAAAGAAACGTGATCAAACAACTAGTTTCTCTTCCTGACCCCACAACAATCACTTTAGCCATGATGTACCATGCTATTTATTTAGTACAATTGACTCTATTTGTGACCATTTGTCCTTTTGGTTCCTGGATTCTGGTGTAAATCAGCATATGACTCCCTATATGTCATTGTTACAGGATTATCAAGCTCTTATTACTCCTCGAGTAATTATACTTGAAGATAATTGCTCATATAAATCCACCAGATGTGGTTCTATTCTTTTGAAACTTACAATAGGACAAACTTTGTTTATTCTAGACATTTTATTTGTCTCTAGTTTAACCAAGAATCTTCTTTTAGTCGCATAGATCACCAAGAGTGACCACACTTTTATTTTTTAAAACATGATAAATATATTATCAAAACCCAATCACTGCATTCATTACTCCCCATGATCTATTCTATTAAGAAACAAGATAATTTATATCCTTTGGGAATTGGTATTGACATTTTTAATTCTAGTAATCTAGCAATGTTTTCTTCAAAGCCAACTAACAAAATTTTAATGTGGCATTACCTTCTAGGCTATATTAATTTTTGTTACTTAAATATTATGCAAACTAAATGTCTAGTTGATGGACTACTCCTTCTCCAAAATCACATGACTGCTTGTGAAGGCTATATTATTGGGAAACAATCTCAATCAACTTAGCCTATTGATCCTGTCACGCAGGCAATTGAAGTTCTTGCTTTGGTTCACACCGATCTTTGTGGACCAATACATTCTTCATTAGGAGGAGCACATTATTTCCTTTTATTTATTGATGATTTTTCACATTACACTCATGTATACTTTCTCTCTAAAAGATCTGCAATTCTATCATTCTTTATTCAATATAAAACTCTAGTTGAGAATCAAACAAGTCATAAGATCTTGTTCCTTCGATTTGATAATAGTTGTGAATTTACCTCCAACCTTTTCAACAAGTTCTATCAAGATTCTCATATTCAACGACATTTTACGAATCCATATACTCCAACTCAAAATGGAGTTTTTGAGCAAGGTGATTGAAAGAAACACTTCATGTTTTTTGATCAAAATCACAATTTTTTGGCCGTAGGACTGGCAATACTATGAAGACTTGTCAAATTTGCGCATCAACACTGCGCCTGTGAATCTGAACCGCTAATTTAGTATTAAAGAGTACTATAGAGTACTACAGAAGCCACTAGCAATAGAAAATAGGAAAACCAGGGTCTATTGACTTTTTCATTTTTAGTAATTCCAAAAAAATTCCAAAAAATTCCAAAAATAACACATTTTGCTAGAGAAGATTGTACTTACATTGCACCAAAAAATTCATGTAAGAAAATTTTTCCCTCTTTGTAGCCTTCATGCAAAGGAAGGTCACTTTGACCCCATGTGCACAAATGATATGTTGTTATTTTCACAAAAGCTCTTCGTCAATCTTTGAAAAGGTAGTAAACCTCCAATATATCCAATTTGTGGTTTCCAATTTGCTTTTTAGGGTCGCCAATAGTACTAAAAAATCCCAAAATGGCCAAAATAGACATCCAATTGGGGGTAGGTTAAAAATAGTAAAATAATTTGAAAAAATTTGAAAAAATTATGGAATGTCTGAAACTTTTGCATCTACCTTCCTTTCAAATTTCACGCCAAACAGACTAAGGTTGCCAAAGTTATGAGCACAAAACCACTTGTCCAAGGGCAAGAAGACAAAAAACAGGACAAGTGTTTCTTACAATCATCCAACACAAGAACCAAACCCTTGTTGACTCTCCCTATAGCATGCTTAAAATTATGAATCTTCCCAACTCATTTTGGTTTGAAGCCATCGCAATAGCGTGCTATTTATAGAAATTTTCATTTACCAAAACTTTAAATAATACAACACCTCATTACTTATGGACTAGCTCCCAACCAAATTTGACCCATTTACAAATCTTTGGTTGTTTGGCATTGCCCATATACCTAATCACTAGTGCATGAAACTTGACTTTAAAAGTCTAAAGTGTATATTTATAGGCTATAGAGCACCTAATGGTATTAAAGGCTATCGCCTTTATGATCCAGAATCTTGTAAAATTATTATAAGCTAGGATGTTATTTTCTCTAAAGACTCTTTACTACAATCCAACTCTTTACCTTCAAACTCCAATTCGTTACCAAACCCGAGGGACTTTTATCCCCTACTAGACCCACCTCCTTATTTGATTCCCAAGCTTTTGCCAAATCTACTTGATTCTTAGAAGCTTTCTCTGCCAATAACTCCAAAAGTAGATCTAGGCTCTCCTTCAAGCCCTGCCCCATCTTCACTTGCCCAGTCATCTCCAACCCTTAATGATTCTCTTCCCGATTTATCTCCTCATCAACACACTCATTTAGGACTAGACCACCCATTTGATCCATTATCCCAACTACAAACATTAAATCGACAAACTTGGGACGCTTGGCAATGGACTAAGTTCCATGATGCCAATTTATTCACTTACATGTTTCTCACTCATGACGGTGATCCTAGTTCTGTTGCCAAAATTAGCAAAAGTCTCAATGTTGTTTACTAGCAATGAGCGATGGATATTGAGTATCAATTCCTGATTAAGAACAAGACTTGGATTCTAGTCAATCTTCCTCCCTACAAATCTTTGATCATTACCAAATGGATTTTGCATTGTAAATTTAACTCTGATGGTTCATTATTGTGTTGTAAAGCCCACTTAGTGGCCCGAGGTTTTTCATAGGCAGAAGGAGTGGATTATTTTGACACTTTCTCCGATGTTATTAAAATGACCTCATTATGTCTACTTTTTAACTTTGCAAGATTATATGATTATCACATCCATCAAATGGATGTGGTTACAACATTCTTAAATGGAACACTTTGGGAGGAAATTTATATTCAACAACTTGAGGGTTATATTCAACGTGGAAAAGAACACAAAGTGTCTTGACTACGAAAATCTATATATGGTCTTAAGCAAGCTCCTCGTATTTGGTACAAACTTTTTGATGGTTTCTTACTAAACCAAGGTTTTTTTAAATGTAACTTTGACAAACATGTTTATCTTAAACGTGATCACACCTCTCTATTATTTTTGGGTCTTTACATTGATGATCACATATTGATCTCTAATAGCTTGGAAACCTTATGTGCTACAAAAGCTTTATTCACAAAGCATTTCTCCTTGATTAACAACCAAAAGATTGAGAATATTCTCGATATTCAAGTTAACTATGAACAAGCTAATAAAACATTAACCTTAATGCAAGATAAATACATTAAAGACCTTCTCATTAAATTTAATATGACTACTACTAATTTTGTTTCTACTCCCTTACCCTCTGGTATGCGATATTCAAAGAACCAACATGATACTCTTTCTGATCAAGCCCACCTTCTATCCCTAATGCCTTATCGCCAAGCTCTTGGAAGTCTCCAGTATTTGGTTACTTGTACTTGTTGAGATTTGGCCTTTTCTATCAATTATTTATCGTAGTTCATGCATGATTCAACTCTAGTTCATTGGCTTGGTCTTAAGAGGATTTTTCGTTACCTCTATGGCATTGTTGGCCAAGGTTTTACATATTCTCCTGCTCTTTCATCTTCCCCACCTCATCATCTCTATGGCTCGAGCGACGCAAATTGGATTGGTGATCTTAGCACTCGACAATCCACCTTTGGATACATCTTCTAGCTTAATTCGTTGTCCTTGTTGTCCTAGCAAAGCCAAAAGCAACCAATTATAGCTCCCTCCTCCACCAAAGTTGAATATATTGTTGCTACTATTGCTTCTAAAGAACTTCTTTGGCTACAATCTTTAATGCAAGAACTTGGTTATTTTCTTCATCTTCCCAGCACTATCTATTGCAATAACTAGTCCAATATCACCTTAAGTGACAACCCAAAGTTCCATGATTGGTCCAAGCACATTGATCTAAGATTTCATTTTCTACATAAAAAAGTTCAAGCCAAGGTTCTCAAACTCGCCTACACTTCAACTTCCACCACATGGACTAACATTTTAACAAAATCCCTTCCCGCAGTCAAGCATCAAGCCTGCATACAAAGACTTGCTGATATCACTTCTTCTGCAAGGAAGCAAGGGGGCGCCTCATAGAATACTACTTCTTTTACATAAGCTTCAAATCAGCTCATGTTAACAAACTAGTTTAAGCTATGCAGCAGAAGGGGGCATGTTAGTGCAATAACTAATTAGGTAGATTCAAAATGTTACACCGTTCTGTTTATTCAAATGTTGTCTTCTCCTTGTTATAAGAAGGTTGTACTTGTTATTTATTCATTATTATTAATATATCTTTCTACTTAAAATCCATCGGGTACTTTGTACATTGTTGCTTCACAGTTAGCACAACTTGCTTGACAAGGATAATCGAAGGAGCTCTTTAATGATTGATTTCACTTGCTGACAGTGTGAAACTCTGTAGATAGAAATTTCCTTCTGTGAACATTGTATATCTTAATTACGGATGCATGATTACAATTTGAACGGCATCTATGACAATCTCAAATGCACCTTCCCTCCTGTGGCCCCTCCGGTGCAGGATAAGAGCCCGGAGCTCAAAGGTAAATGTGAAGTGATAAGATAGTCCTATTCTTCCTTGGTAGAATGAAGACTAGATGTACTTGTGATAAAAAATTAAGGCTGATTAATAGCAGACCTCTGATTCTATGACCAAGCTTGTTAGCAATAAAGTTCGCGGAACAAACGAATGAGACTTCCTCTTGACAGTCGTGGATAATTGAACTGCCGAACACTCTTGGGAAAGTAATGATATTTTCTGATGAAGGTCGGAGAGTGCCTGGAGACGATGTCAACGCTCTACTTAAACCTGCTATTATGAATCGAACAAGGCGTGTTTCATGGCTGAGAAAGAGAAAGGGTTCTGACGCAAGTGAACTGGCTGTAAGCATAGTATTCAAAAGGAAATTTCTAGTCGAAGAGCACTCCGAAGCATGCCCCAAGGGTATCACCAAGCTCTACCTTTCCAAATTTTGACAACGATGGAATTGACCTTGACAACACATCTCGTGGAAATGAAATCGAAGAGGGCGAGTTCCGACACTGCCAAGGTATGAGACATCATCCTGAAAGCAATCTTGAGAATTTCATTTAGTTGTATTATTTGCATAGCCAAGTTATTATGATGAATAATCTCGGAAGAGAAAGATTTGGATCCATCAGATGTGCAGTATGAGCAATAGAAGAGCAGTGAAGCCAGAGACACGTTAGCATGATGAATGATCTCGGAACAGGTTTTGGCCTCCTTGTCTCCTCACAGGAGACCTCTGCGAGATCCTTCGATGTCCTAACAACTCTACGTTTTGAAACAATTGTTGTCAAACCAGAAGCTATGCAACCCTTATGAGACTCTAATAATGCATTGTGTCCAATCCAGGACTGAACACCTCATATTATCGGGTACATACGGTCCAGGAAGCAACTGCTGATAGCAAATGGAATAATAGCGTCTCCTGAAGTGTCTCCTCTTTGGCCCAGGGCTGACAGCTTCTGTAACATCCAATCGGACGTATCATGGCTTCTTTGGCCAGCAACCAAGATAACCAATGAATCAAGAACACCGATGGAACAGGAGGCACGTACACATTATTTTACACGAATCCAGTCCAGTTCAACGCCCTGGATTCAAATGTACAAAGCTTTACAAAGAAAAGCGACGTTAGTCAGTCATCATCAGAGTTATCAGAATCAATGGGGTAATTGCTCTCTAAAGGGATATCTTCGGTAACATGAGAATATTCACTGACCCCGATTTTTCTCCTATACTTCTCATACAAAGTGTTAAACAGACATGACGAGCATGCTGTTATAACCAATGTCACCAAGACAAGCAAGATGGGGCTCAATCCCCCTACGCTGTTTTTCATCCCGAAGGTCCATTTCGGCGTATTAGCATTGTACAGAACTTGCGGGTCGATTTTACTCATTTTGGAGTCATCCAGCTGTTTCCAGGTGAAAATCCCCTGGGTCGTTTTCGCAAGCCCCTTCTTGGTCTTGAGAGAGGCCTCCACCACTCGAGCTCGTCGAGACCATCCCACTTTGCTGCGCCGGATAAACCACAACAGACCGATTAGTGGAAAAATGGTAAGTCACCGGAAATAAGTCCTTCAAGAAAGGCGCGTTGATTTCTAAGATATTACGTGATCAATATAAGATGAAACTGGCCATGCCCAATTTTTAGCTCCCTTATTGCGTTTCCGTGGAAGCCAAGTGAACTTTAGAAGCAGCAAGAGGATCAAATATTGATCGAAACAAAGAAATGGTTGGTGGAGTTGATGGCTTGCAACCAGTAAGCATGCTTGCGTTTTCGATACGTTTCATGGGAGCCAAGTGTACTTTAGTAGCAGGTAGCAGTAAGACCAAGAAAACTGATCAACAAAAGGAATAGTTCATGGCTTACCCATAAGCATGGTACCCGACACCACCGCCGTAGCAGAGATGGATACCCAGAAGCTCCCCACAGTAGTCGTTGGTATGGTCATGTCCAGCAAACGTAGCTTTCACATCTCCAGCTTGCAAAAGTGAAGTGAAGAAGCCCGAGTTTATCAGAGGAGAGAGAACGGCCTCATGTTTCTCACCAAGAATCTTCGATGGATCCTTGAGTACAGAATCGTATTCAGGAATTGGAATATGGAAGTAGGCGAGCGCGGGCGTTGGAGTTGATGCGTCGGGTGCTGACTCCTGCAAATTGACAGTCAGATCATCACAAGAAAACAAATGAAAAGTATACACTTCGGAATTTCAGAAACCTATGGTATTCTTCCTCCAACAAGAAAACGGTTTGTACTCTCATATTCTAACTTCGAAAAAGACCAAGGATTCTTGAATTTCATAGGACCCATTCGATGGAATCACATTGTGAAAAATACAACTAAGATGGGACCAAATTTCATATCATCAGAATCAGTGAAGAAAATTTTATGTGTCGGTAAAACATAAATGAAATTTTACCAAGAGAAAATCCTCATATGACCTACTCAGAACTGATAAAAACATGAGACTCATTTCAAGTCTTTTGAGGGCTAATGCAAGCACAACCCACCCGAAGCTTAGCTGCAAGGAGCTGATACCACAGTATCTGACTGGCGCGAATCCAATCGTGACCACCCACACGAGAGATATTTGAGTACGCTCCAGTATCGAGAAAATAAAGGTTCAGTAAACTTGTGTTATCAGACCCCAAGCCTTCTGGACCAAACACCTGGAGGTAGTAGTTCCCAACACCATTGACCTGGATAGGAGTTTGGCTACCTTGTTGGCCCAAAAGAGATTCCATGCTCGGATTCAACACTTGAGAAAGGGAATACTCCATTTGGGTCAAGTAGTTCATCACGTCTTCTCTGGGAAGGTTGGATTCGTGGTCATGGTTGCCCAAAACTGCAGCCCAGGGTATTTTGGCATCAATCACCGGTTGGAATGCTTCATCCATCGATGTCGTGGCGTTGTGTGCATCAAAGTCGATGTTGTCTCCTATTCATAGATCCACAAAGAGATTGTTAAGCATATGTAACACACCTGGCATCATAAAATATCTTGAAGGACCTTAGGCTTATCTCCTTGTTAAAACACAGATCAAACACTATACTTGCAGAGCAGTGAGGATTTGGTGAGATAATCTCTATCATCTCAAAAGACTCCCGGTTAGATTCACTAAGTTCTTAATGTTCAGTTAAATTCACATAGTCCTCAAGGGAGTTAATGATAGTGTAACACAAATGATGATGTCAAACAAATGATGATGTAATACCAACGTTTGTGCGATGATAGTTTTATAGGCATTGATTTCATATTACATTGGCAAGAATTCAGTTTACATCAACCAACATTAACTTATATTCATTAGACATTATCTTCATATTGATTTGATGATCCATTTATTTTAACATTAACTTACCATTAGTAACTCAGTGAAACTAATAGGGGGATTTTATGAGATGACGCCCTTCCCCCCAAAAGCAATCGCACCTGTGAAGACGACGAGATCTGGTTTTTCAGATGACAGAAGCTGTTGAATGAAGAGCGTGGTATTCACATCCGAGCATGTCCGCAGTTCCTTAGGGGCCAAATCCTGGCATGAGGTTTGGGCTCCATTGGCGTAGTGCATATCAGCAATCTGCACTCTCACATCAATCAAAATCAGAGTCCTACAGCTAACAAATCCACACAATAATGCAAGAACTCTCACTAGTCATCGACTGCACATTGCAAGGATCCCTAAAGGACCAAGAAGCCCAAATTGCTCCTCGCGTTTTCTGGCAGCCTTGAGTGGGTCATATGAGGACTTTCTTTTATTCAATTTTAATAAAAAAATTTAACCAAAAATAGAATGCACTTCACTGATTCTAGTAATTGAATTTCTTCCCTCACCTGAATTCTATCAGTTTCACAAGCAAATTGGTCGCATCAAAATCACGAATCCATGGCCCTTTGGGGGTTAAACCTAAAACCCTGCCGAGATCCTCGATATAAATTCTACATCCATGTTCAAGGCATCATACACTACAAACAGAAAACACATGGTTCCCGAGGCTTCTGAAATGGTGTTGGTGTTGAATCTAACATTCCACCGAACAATCTCGCACTCTAGCACGACGACTTTAAAAGAACACTTTCATAAAAATCTTCACGGCCAACTGAAAATGCCCGAATTGCAAAGAAACTCTCAAATTCACATGACATTCACTCATACCCTAATTCTATAGTACCTGCAGAATTTTAAACGTCCCGTCGGGGTTAAACCGCAGCTTGGTGGGTGCAGATTGCGCAGCGCGTACGAGCAAAGATTCCGAGGACAATAAGCCGATCCCCCACACGGCCAACAGGAACAAGAACGGGCATGCTGCGAATGGCGGCCATGGCAAGTCCATGCTGCGAGCGCCCATTCAAATGGGGAATCTGTACAACCCCGCAGGATTTGAGGCTTTCCTCGGATTTATCCCAAATAGAGTCCCAATGTTACATGATCTAGGGCCAAATTCGCTCTCTGGAGTGGGTCTGCACTGCTCATTGCTTCGGCGTCGTTCGAAAAGTACGAGGGTGGCGCAATTCGCACCTTGTAAAAATTCTGACGACATATGCAAGATCCACGCTCGTGCACACATGAAGTGAAAAATTGCCAGATCTCGTGAGGAAGCGCTCCGTCCTCGGAGTACCTGGACCGTCGAGATCATCATCCATGGATGACAACGATTCTGTTCGTCCATCGATTCGAAATTCCGGTAGAGGGACCTCATATGACAACGCCGAAACTTCTTTTTGGAGACCTCAACCCCTAAACGACGCGGCGGACTTTTTTTGTCAGATGAATGACAAGGAATTCTCCCCTGTAGGACAGAAGTGCAATTATTCATCCTCTGAATTAGGGGTGGAAAGGGGAGATCTTCTACAACAGTTTGACTCCCAATTAGTATTTTTTATTTTTTTTAAAGTGGATGATGTCACAGGGTTCCAAAATGGTTGATGTCCATGGTCATCAGCCCGGCATTCAAGGGTTAACCCTTAAACATTAAACTTTGAAGTGGACGTTTTTTGTCCGATGGATGACAAAGAATCTCTTTGTGTAGGACAAAACTACAACTATCCATCCTAGGCGTTTTGTGAGAAAAGGGTAGGTCTTCTACACTAGTATGACATCCAATGAATATTTTTTATTTTTTTAAAGTAGATGATGTCACACAATTCTAAAAGGGTTGATTTCCACAATGACCAATCTATCCTTTAAGGGTTAAAGGACAGACTAGTGACTGTGGAAATCCTCCCTTTTGGAACCATGAGACGCCATCTACTAAAAAAAATCAAAAATACTCATTGGAGGTCAAAGTATTGTAAAAGATCTCCCATTTCTACACCAAATTCCAAAGATGAATAGATCATCTCAATGTTTATGGGTTAACCTTGTAAAGATATGGTTGCCCATGACGAAGATAGTCACCAAAATTCTCCAATTATTTGCCCAATAGGTGCATTTTTTTTCTTTAGTCAACAGTGAAGTCATCCATCAATCCATTGTGGTTTGCAATGTCCTTACAAGGTTAAGGAACCAAATATCTACATATTGTTGGTAGAAGCTTGATAGCCAAACCTGATTTTAAGTTTGAAGATAAAAATTCTTGTCATGATTTATGTCCAAACAAAAACATAGAAGTATCAAGTTTAGTGCATGATTTCTTTTTTAAATTTTAAATATTTTAAATATTAAAATTTATCATATTTTCTACCAATTAATGACCAAATTAATTCTTACCCTTACTCCTTCAAGGACATTTCATATCTAGGCTTGGTCAAACTTCATTATATTTCTATATTTAAATACACATCTCAAAAATTTGATATTTGATGCATATGGAGATTTATTTCTAAAATTTAATTTCATTATTTTCTAATTAAAAACATCAAACTGAATTTTATATGATTTTTTAACAATTTTTTTTAATAAAAATCATAGAAATTACAAAAACGCTCTTAAATGAATATTTTAAAGAAAATGGAAATAGTGACAAACTTCATGATGTAATTGATGTATTCCTTGAGTTCATATCAAGAGAAATTTGATAGAAAAAGTTCAAAAGTGGCACATTTTGAGCTTTCAAGATTCTATGATCTTCAAAGTGTCACAAAAATTAAAATTAAAACTTTTTGATAAAAATGAAAATGGAATAAAAAATAGATTATTGGAGCTATATATTTTTTAATTTTTAAAAACACTTAAAATCAAGAACTATATAAAAATTCAGGTATTGACTTTCAAAATGCTTGTAGGGCTTGCTATGTCTTTTAAAGCGGGTTAGAATCAAAGGTTAGTCCAAATTTCCAAAATTGTAAAGATATATTACAGGTGTAACTTAGGAAAATAATTTACTACAAACTTCCTAAAAAAAGTTGTAAAGTGAAATCAGTAGACCATATCTCTATCATTATATCAATTGCTACACTAACCAGTAATTTTTAGTAAAATTTGAAACAAAAAATTTAAAATTCCCTCTAAAATTGATTGTTGATCAAATATTTTGATTTTCACATTATTTCTTTTAAAGTTCAAAACTTTAATTCTAAATATAGTGACATTTAAAAAATTATTATTAACCTTTAAATTTAAGTTGTTTTCAAAGAGATACTTTTGGTACTAAAAACACTTGTTTTTGAGGTCAAAATATTTAAACAGAAAAGCTCTAATAATCTATATCATGATACAATAGTAAAAAGAATTAGCACAAGTATCTCTAAACATGTAGTTAAATGAAAAAAGAAAAAGTTTTTATGTGCTTAAGACATATTTTCACTCATCGATTATTGAAAATTTAATAGTATATTTTTTTAGGTATTAAACTTATACTATATATTCATCTATCAAATTAGTCACACATCAAACATAGTTTTATAAGAAAATTATATAATAAAAATTTTCATTTGCGACTTCTACTTCCTTTCCAAGAATTATAAATTTTGAATATATTTATAAATAATTTAATTATTATACATATATACATACATATAAAAACAAGGAAAACTTTAAGCATGGAAAATATTAAAATCATAAAGAAACCTTTCATCACAATTCAATATGATTTTCTATACATGATTTTAGTAATTAATGGTTAAATAAAAAAAATTCTATCATTATAAAAAGAACAAATAAAATAAGATAATAAGATAATATATATGGTAATTCAATTTTATCCTTGCCAAGAAATTAAATTTCATATATCACTTGAAGGATATAACATCCAACATGATACATCACAAGCCTCTTTCACAAGATGTGATGAGCCATTGAAAGTAAGATTTCAACCAATGAGAGTTTTCAAAATTGAGAAGATTAAAGAATGTATTTTGATATTTGAAAATTTTAAGTCCAATGGAGAAAACAATGTAGACAACATTTTTGTCCTCCATAGCAAAATGATATGGAAGAGTCCTCTGAAATTATAGTCAAGCCCATTCCAAGAGGTAGGCTTGATTATAATTCTAGAGACTTTTAAACAGAAAGGATAATAATCAAACAATTAAAATGAACTCACATTACAATTTGCCTTTGTTTAGAAAATTTACTAAAATAGTAGGTTGGACACTTTTGTACCCTCTTCTCATTTCACACTACCTCCAATGGTTGGCTCCTCAAAGACAAGCCATGGACCTTAAGAGATTTTCTTCAAGACTTCTCAATCTAATATAAAGTGACCTAAAGTAACCAACATCAAAATTAGATTATTATTCACATTTCTAATACAAGAGAAATGGGTGTTTTAAGTGAGTTTTTAAGTATAGTCCTAGACATAAGATTACAAGTAATGACCTTCAAGGAGATTTTCAGTAAAAATTCAAGAAATACTTAAGATTTTAGTAAAATTTTACTAAAAATATCCTAAAAGGTCATTACTTATAATCTTACATCTAGGACTATACTTAAAAACTCACTTAAAACACCCCTTTCTCTTGTAGTGTTCTAATTATCATTCCTAAATGGAATCATGATGTCATTCATGAGATTTCAAGGGTAATTTTTGTATAAATTCAAAAATCAAAAAATAAATGAGATGAATGATCACCCAACCAATGGTCAATTTTTTATTAGGTTTTTTCTTTAGCTAATTTTTTATTAGGATTTTCCATTCTTTATTATAAAACAATCTTGCTACCGTATCTCTACTTCGTTCATTTTGGGGTAAGACAACTCTCCTAAGTTCAAGGGAAAGATCAAGGACGGTTGAAATAGTAAGTCATTCTAGCATTTGAGAAGTTTTTTGAGTTTTACACACTATTTTCCTTCAATTCCCAAATTGATCCAATTTTTCAAGTACAAAGTCCAATTATTTTCTCTATTTTTTTACTCGAAATAGAAATTTTATAGATTTTTTCACCAACTTTTAGCCAATATTTTCAAATTACAACAAGTTTTTTTCCCAATTCCACTGGCTAACATTGAATTGTTGCTTGTTCTTCCTAGACATCAATATTTTTTTTTATGCACAAATTTTTGCCACTTTGCTACAACCAAAAGATGTTGGCTATTTTTACAAAGGAAATTTTTATTTGTTGGGATCAAAATAGCCAAATTAGTGTTGTACTTTAGGACCAGTAGCCAAATTTTACCTAGGCATCACTTAGTTTTTATATAGATATCACAAAGTATCACCCAAGTGTCACATGGGTATTGAAGAATCAACTAGCTCCTTCTCCAAAACGAAAACAAATTAGTGCTATATTTTAAGACCAGTAGCCAAATTTTACTCAGGCATCACCTAGTTTTCATATAGATATCACCAAGTATCACCCAAGTATCACATGGGTATTGAAGAATCAACTGGCTCCTTCTCCGAAATGAAAAAAAATCACTGCCTGACATAGGGCCATGTGCTTTCGTTTCTGCGTAGGCCCATGGTAAGGACCCGCCATCGCTCCTGGAGGGCGCCATGCGTCATCCGGCCTCGGAGGCTTTTGCATACAGCAGCTCAAGCTTGCCTCCCTCCATAGCTACCCCTTTGCCCCCCGCCTTCCCTTTCGTTTGAGTTCGCCGGCGCCTCTCCAGATTGCAGCGATGGCCATGCTCACTCTAACAGCGGCGTCCACTCTCTCCTTGCGTCTCGCCGCTTCGGCAACCCTCCAAAGATCCTCTCCAAGTCCGGCCTCATTGTTGGGCGTCAAGGCTACTCCTCGCATGTGAGTGTTCTGTCTTCCTCTTTGGACCTAATTTCTCTCTTGGGGAGGCATTGGATCCCACGCGAACTTGATGGGGGTGCTCGGGGGTGGCGCTTGTGCATGGGATGTGGTTTGAGGGCTTTGGAGGCTGAGTTTTGGGGTTGGAATGTTCCAGTTGCATTGGCGAGAATTCGGCTTCTCTTCGGTGCTGCCGGAATGTGTGCTTGAACCCTTGAAGGGATTGTTCCAAATGGAGTCATGATATTTTGAAAATGGCCCACATTCTGTCGTTTTTGCGAGATTTTCTCGGGACTGACACCTCGTCGTACGATAAAAATTTATAGTCTGTCCTCTCGAAATCGGTAGTGATGTGAAAGAATATAAAGCCTCTTGTGCTTTCTCCTTTAGTGAATTCCGAGGAGTATGAAATGGATTCACCGTGAATTTTGACGCTTCCCATGGGCCGGAGAATTCTCTGCACTCGAAGCTGAGATTAGTTCAAACCTGTTCTCTGAACTCAAAGCTGAAATTAGTTAAATTGTTGTATTTGAATTCTGACAAATCGCTGTCAATTCTGTGCAGGAATGCAACAAGCCTGAGATTGCTACCCACTTTAGGTACAGAAAGTTCGCTCTTCTTCTAGGGTTGGCGGGCGTTTCCATACCTTCTGTATTTCATTTTCTGCGCCCAGGAGTGTCTTCTAGACCTATTTCTTTTTACTGTCTCTATACCCAATGGGTGGGACTAAGCAATGGTTCGGAAGTTACGGTACTTAATGAAAATGATACATGTGTTACAAGCAATAGTAGCATGGGGTCCGTCTTTCTAAAAAATGAATTTCTAATGTCTGGTAAGCAATAGTATTCTAATATGTTAAATAGGGTTTTGAAATTTCAGTTAGTGAGGATTAATATAGAGAAGATTGTATTGATCATAAGTGAAGAGATATGGAAATTAAGCATTTCTACTTGGGGTGAGGACACATGCGATTAGCTGCTTGTTTCATTTTCCTACTGCTAATATTGATCTTAAGGAATTTCAAGGTCTCCTGGCTCGTCCAAGAAACGTATGGTTGGCACGAAATCGTTGGCAATGCTTGTTCTCTTTTACAGCGAGTGAGAACGTTTGGCTCCACTATTTCGGCTTACACCTAGTCTTTTCTGCTACAGGATCTTTCAAACAGCCACCACAACAAAGAAAGTGGCGTTGTGAGGCTGAATCAGTCGACACGAATGAAACAGCGGCAGCCGGGGAGCAAAAAGTTTTCCAAGTGAAGGAATCGCTTACAGAGAAACAAGGACCTCCAGTCCTTACTATTCTAGCAGGATTTGTCGTAGCTGTTCTGGTAATCTGGGGTCTGTGGTCTCTTATTTCGGCAATATTAGGCTTCTTTTTTCATTGAGTAGGTTACAAACAAGGCTACTATTTGGCTACTGTATTGATTATCTTTGTGATGTATATCTCGATTGCTTTAAAGACTACTTCGTGTACAAATATAAAACCCCGGACTCTATTCCTTCGAAGAGGTCTAGTATTCGTGGTTTGTGATTCTTGCCAACTGTTTCAGGTTAAGATGTTAAGTTTTTTTTTCAGGAGAACAAATCAATGCATGTGAATCAGAATTCAGACGAGTGCCCTCATTTGCAAGCTTTTCGGCAAAAGGCATCTACATAAGCTGGGACGTTATATAGGAACAAAACTGTTACAGGATTTCGCCAAAATGTAGAATCTCTGCAAGACTTGTGGAGGTCATAAGTCAGTCGTTGCAAGCCAACAGAAGACTATTGAGCAATGCAACTGCCATGGAAGGTCTACATCCAGCCTAGTCCACATGTCTGTGACTGCATTTCGTGCAAGAACCAATTTAATGCGAGTGTCAGTAGCTTATCCGCCTACTACATGATTCTTCTGTGACCAATGATTGTACCAGCACTGGGTTCAAATGGTCGGTTCAATTTGTCGATTGTACCAGCACTCGGTTCTGAACGGGGTGGGAAACTTCTCACATCTGCTCCAGATCCCAATCATACACTCGGATTTCACCTTGCCGAAGGGAGATCAATGCTTGCTCATCCAGATCAGCGATTACCCTCTGGAGATCCCTTCTTACACCGATCGACGCTTGCGGATACCTAATCAGAGAGAGAGCCCCATCTCCAACATGATTCTTCTGGTGCAACTGTCGCATGATCTGCCTAATGGACCTTACGATAACATCAGCCTGTACAAGACTCAGAAAAAGCCAATCCCTCTAATTTCCTAACTACACAATCCGATCTGTACGGGCGAAGTCTATTCATTTGATGATTGCAACGATTTCCTCTTATTTAGGCCAACCAGCGATCGATGGACTTACAATGCTTTGCATTAGATAAAGATGGGCATGGACCAAAGAGCTCATGACCTCCTGAGCTAGCTGCAAACATGGGGAATGGGAATCTTGAATTGGTGGGCAGTTTTTGACACAATTCATAGTTCAGATCCAAAATTCGCACACCCTACATGATATTACTCACTAGCTGGAAGAAGAAGATGACGACGACGACGATGAGGAGGAGTCTTACGCAACCATGCAGAGCGTGGCGAGGTCCATGGAGCTCCAGAGCGCTTCATGGTCTTGGCTGCTGGTGCACTCGCCGCTGGCATCGCTGCTGCTGCCACTCTGCTGGGGTTTGACATCCGTCGTGCTGCCGCTGGATTGCCCGTCCCACGTGGTAGTGGTGGTGTCGTCCAACCTCCAGAGCAGCGATGACGACGTCGTCGTTTCCCGTGGCGACAATGGCGGGGGTCCAGCCTCGTGAGGGGAGAGCGAGTAATCGAGCTCCGGCTCCGTCAAGAGCACGCATTCCTGGAAAACTTGACTCGCAGGAGGACTATGAGCTTGCTCATAGTGCATCCCGAAGAATTTGCTCGTATGATGCTCCTCCAGCAGCACCCCGCTTGTGCACGAGTCTCGATCAATGGCCTCCGCGGAAAAATCGAACGCGGATGTGTACACTCCGGAGTTTTCACAGCTTAGGTCTAAACCCAGCAACCCCGTTGAATCCATCCCAATCTCGTCCATCAACACGTAATCCGGCCATGGAATCTCCGGCCCCACAAACTCCGGGACGACGAGCCCCGGCACAGCGAACTCCTTCTCCCTCAGAATGCATTCCTCCGAGCTCGGGTATTCCATCAACGACTCGTCCTTGATAACATGTGCTTCGTCGCAGCCACGCTTCGTCTCACACATATGCTTCTCGTCGTCCAAATTCATGGCTTCTTCATCATCGTCGATGTCGTCTGGTTGATGATGACCACCGAAGGGTGATCTGAAGTTCCGCCCTCCACAGATGACCTCTTGGGGATCCGTCTCCGATGGTGCAGCAGCTGCGTACATGTCCCTGTTAGTAGAGCAGGAGCTGCTGATTTGGTGGGGGTAGAGCGATGGCCGTGTCGTCGACGCTTCCAATGCGTCCATGTCATGAAACGGGATCGGAGGTGGCGCCACGAAATGGTCCTCTGGGAATGCTAAGCTTTCCAACCGATGCGATGTGAATCTTTCTGGATTGAAGCTCCTGAGGTGGGACTCCGACGCTTCCACGAAAGCATGGTTCGCCGATTGCACTGGTCCTCCTGCTGCTGTGGCATCCTTCGTCGCCTGCATGCACTCGAAAGAGGATTTCGACGAGGGGAGTCTCAGAAGGCCTGGAGAGGAAGAAAATTCCTGCGGAGATCCTGCAGTGAGGCTGTGAGAAACAGCATTGGAGAAGCTCTCAGAGTTGATAGACAGCTGAGGTTCCAGCTTCGGAGGGGAAGGGATCACCTCAAGCTTCGCCTTGCAGCCAGTGTCGATCACGATACCGTGATCATAGAAAGGAGGAGCATCGAAGGCTTCCTCCTGCTCGAGTTTTGCAGATGCAAGAGGTGCATTATGTCTGCGGCCCAGCAGACGAGCAGGCTTAGGCGAAGGCAGGAGGGACGTTGTATGATCATCTACTGCAGCTGGCGAATCCAAACTGCTGATAGATTGCTGTACATCCTGTCTCACCAGAGGCGAAGGATTCTCAGGGGGTGATTCTACTTTAACTTTGGGATTATCATCTGCACCTTTCGGCTCGACATTGCGAGGTGCCTGCTTCTCGCCCGCTTTTGACGCGGCCGCGATTTGTCGAAGCCGGATGAGTCGAGCTGCTTTGGACGCGGGTACGGTACCCTCGCAAGCCATGGCGGGCACGAAATTCGTGCGCGTGTTGGCCCCTCGCAACGCCCGCGCGGCTGCAAAACCAAAACAAGGAATCGACTGTCAAAATCAAATTGGGCGTGGTTTCCTACGACGAGATTAACTTGAAGAGCTGCAAGCGATGTAAATCTATTCATACCACTATCATACGCCTTGGCGCCCTCTTCCGCGGAATCAAAAGTGCCGAGCCACAAGCGAATCTTCTGCGTGGTGTCTTTGATTTCGGCGACCCAGCGTCCCGACGGGCGCTGCCGAACGCCCACAAACCTTTTCTTGCTCTTTCCCCCTCCTGCGCTGTCCTTGTGCTCCGCCACCGCGAAGCATCGCGAGACTTCCGAAATGTTTTTGCTCTCCGCGCTATCAAACGAGGCTCCTGCTGCTGCTGCTCTCTGACGTTTCACACCCTTGCCAGACCCTCCCGCTCCTGCAGGCCCATTCCGCTCTCCGCTATGGAGGAACCTACTCGACGCTTTGAACAGCGACGTGGACGCAGCGGCTACGTTCGGCTTTCGGGGTGCATTAGACCCCGATGACATGGTTCTTCGGACTTCTCCTCGATCAGGATCGATCTATCGCGCAGGAAAATCCGCTGCACCGTGAGTCTGTAATCTACATCTGTACACGCACGACGACTTCGTCACGCACTGAACACTCGGAATATATATCGTTCAAACTAGTTGCTGTTGTTCAACGTGCTTGCTTTCTGCTGCAGCTCTATGTATTGTGCTTTACAGGATGTGCTGAATTAGTTGATACCTCTCAATCACTGCACGGATCCACCTCGAGTAGAATCCCTTGTGCTCGCTACCTACGTTCCTCATAGTGCTTGAGCATTCATCGTCTTGATTGCATGTCAGTCCAGTCTGTCTGGAGCACCTCGGTCGACTCTCTTCCGATCCTCTTGCAGGGCTACCTTCTAAAGTTCAGGAACGAAGCTAAAGACTAGTGAGTCAGTCAGAGTGGATGCAGCAAGCACAATCATTTTTTGATGTCCTCAGTGATTCGCTCGTCGCATGCATTTGCGATGGCACAGTATCGCTGCTCCTTGCTACCTGTGTTTCATGTTCTGCTTCAAACACAAGCAAAGTTTGGCAAGTTCTAGGTACAACGTGACGATCGTCTCTGTGAACGAAAAGCAAGAAAGCAGCGACGAGGTGTGTTGAAAAGACGTTGGTGCCGGGGCTCCCACTTTTGATATAATCTGGGGCCTAAAATGATCAAATTTATTCTGGAGTCGCGACCTAGCTAGGTTCTAAATACGCCTGGCGTCTCTCGTACTTCACTCCGCTAAGTCTTCTTTCGGAGGATGTGTGCGAATGGCTGGGACCTTTCACTTCCGTGTTTGGCGTCGGAGCATCAACGTTGTGCCCGGCAAGGGTTACAGACTTACAAGCTTAAGAACTGACCTAGCTAGCATGCAGCTTTACAGATTCGGAGATGAAGGCCCTCTTACGTACTTAACTTTAGCAACGCTAGCTAGGGAAGAAAGAGTGAACGCACGGAAGAGGCTTTTGATCTTGTTCTTTGTTGATCATATCACTGGGTGGGTGTGGTCAGTGAGGTTGCAAGTTAAAGGAGCGGGGGCGACAAAGCGTACCTCTTGGGGATCACTGATGGTGGGGAGCTTCTCGACTTCCACCCCACATGCATATTCATGGAAAGGCTGTCGTGGAGCCCTGATCAGCTTGCTTGGCCCCATCGCATGGCCTCCCCATTTGCGAATCTCCCCGTCCCACCAGCCTTGCCGGACTACTAGTCAACTTTGATCGGTTCCTCAGGTTCCCGTTTCACCACGCTAATTTCATTCCATGCTTTCGTTCCTAATTCTGCGTCACAGGAAAGGAGCGTGCCTGGATTAAACAATAGAAACAATCCATTATTTAAGTAATAAGGTCGATCGATCTTATAATTTGAATATTCAGGAGGTAGGAATCGCCAGTTTACGATCAAATGTTGCAGGTTAGCTAGAAGTGTACTGATCCTCCCTTACCAGGGTTATTGCAGGGTTATTGCAGCAGAAACTGCTCCGGTCAGGGCAGTGATGGAATGGCTTGGCTAGCCTTGCGTTGTCATAAGGTACTTGTGAAAGTCGTTCGAAATGACAGCTTCTTTGTTTGTGCCCTTGCTTGACGTAGAAAGAGTCTGACAGTGGCGTGAACGGGGTACCCGAAATTGGGTAACTGTCGACTCGGCATGTTTGGTGCCTTCCCTGCCAACTAAGTCTGACTCAGGGCAAAATTCGGTTTTTGGCCTACTAAGTCAATTATCCTATTAATATTTTTTCGTTGATGATGATGATGATGATGATGATAATGATGAAGATGAATTATAATTTCACTCTGAAACATATATTTCTTCGTCGCTAGCCATAAATTAAAGTTCAGGAACGACGGTCAGGCACTCACTGTAAGTTACTGTACATGACCACTGGCTTAATGACTTAATTTGTAAGTCATCTTTGCGACCGAAGAATTAATTGTTACGCTAAGGATCGATATGATCAATTTGCAGCGATTCCGGAAGAGGATGTTCGCGGGGGTCATTTTCCAGTAGCTGATTTCCGCAACAGAAAAAAAGCTGACCCAAAGCCGAACCAATCCGCGGACAGCACCGAACCTGCAGGAATATTTGGGTAGTGCCCAATCTGTCGTGCCTTCCAGCTTGTGGGGACCACCATACCTGGTCCAATCCACCTTCCGAGCTAGCCACAGTGATGAACTGATTGGCTACAGTAACATCATCGGCCACTTTCAGTTTCACTACCGCTTGATTTAATTCTCGTTTCGTCTGCTCTAACTTCCGACTACGTTGACGTCGCGGAAACTAGAGCCGGAACATGCTACAGTAGCCAGTACATGCAGACATGCGATGATTAGATCATTCATTCGAACGACGGAAGTGAAAAGAAAAACCCAAATTAATGTAAAAAGCGTGTCCCCGGATCTGCTATATAATTCAATTATAGGAGTGTAGTTAGGTAACTTAGGTTCGATCTCCAGTACTGATTATTGCGGTGGGTTGCCAGCCAGCATGCACTGAGCGAGGCCCAGCTGATGCACGAGAACGCCATGAGGTGGAGGGGCAGCACCAATGGGGGAAGGGAGGCTTGGAGTTGAAGAGATAAGGACAAACCATAGCCCAATGCTGCAAGGGCTGCTTACATCAGCCCGGACCTCTTCAAATAATCAGCTTGCCCTAGATCATGGCAGGGCCCGTCGTGAGCTAGCCCAGCATCACAGAAAGGCCCTTCGTACAATTGACCAGGTTCTACAAGCAGACACAATCTTGCAGGCAGGGAATGAACCTCGCCAGTGATTCTCGCAGATATGTGGAACTTTCGACTGGACCGCTGGAGCCCGGGCGGGGCTCTCTGATATTATCATCTTGCTTATCGAGGGAGAATCTTGAGCAATTTAGGGATATTCCATGACGTCAAGCATATTCGATCTGTTGGGCTAGCTCCCATATCGATCTGGGGACTTCATCTTTTTTGCTTTCAAGAAGTTCTAAAGACCCTGAATTCAGATTCTTGAATAATTATCTATATAACTGTGTGTTTGGAATGGGGATAGGATTGGATCCTTTGGGTGTAGGACTGTAGGCTGGCCTGCCCAAACAGGACTGAAGTTGACCCGGTCCTTCCGGATGTAGTTAAAGTAACCGGGGCAACGGCAACAAACAGAATCCCGGCAGGTTGGGGCGTTGGGCTGCTTGCCGGTGGATATGGATCATCACGGTTGAGGTTGTGGTAGAACTGTCAAGATCAGGTAGGCAGGCTGCTTCCGTCCAACCAATCCACGAAAAGCCCATCCCCACTTCTGCCGTGCTCTGGTCGTTACTTACAAGTTTCTACTTTTTCATCAAGCAAGTGAAATGGAAGCTAGAATTGAATTTTGAATTCGAAATTCCGTAGCAGACAGCTACAGTAGAGGGATGAAACGCAAGACAAGTCAGACAGCCCTGCCAATTGCAGACAGGGTCTCGAGAAGTAAGAGTCGATTTGAAGCCTATTACAGTCTAAAGAGGAAACGAAAGCTACGGACGTGCACGTTGTACGTCATTTTCACTTTTGCTGGGTTGAACACCATGCCAGGGTTGCCAGCTGCAGGCAAGTGATAAGATTAGTTTCGATAAAATCCAAGAAGAATCAATCTCACGCGCGCTGACGGGAATGTTGAAGCAGAATTGAATATGCATTTCCTATACCATATTCTTGAATCTTTTAGACTGACAGGCCGTGTACAGTATTTTATATCATATGTGGATATGCATATTTACTTTTGAATATGATATCTCGTTTCCGACAAGAGTTCACGCTTGTGAAGCAACTTGGGAGATCACATATTTTGTGTACTCATCAGCTCCCTGATCAACACCTCAGAGAGTGGGTCTCTTGCACTTAGCGTGTAAACTCCTCTTGGGTGGAGCAAAGCAAAGCTAAGCAAAGGTAGGCCTTTCAAATGCGGTTGTGGCCCCAGGATTGGATTTTTGGGTTAACGAGTAAAATTCACCTAAAAGGGTTTGATGAAAGAGTTCCTACATCTCGAACTACACAAAATAGTGAAATTAGGTTGCCTCAGACTAATTTCGTGACATGTGACACTATATAAATATTTACTATTACTCTACAAGAAATGCACTACTTTTGAATTAGGTATTGTTGTAATTGGGACTCATGAACCTACATGTGTACAAATGGAAATATCTATAGAAATATTTGTTGACTACTTGACTTTGATAGCTTATAAAGTAACTTTCTCTAGGTACAACAACCTAACTATTAAGGCAACCTAATTTTGAATATTTTGTGTAGATAAGTTAACTACACCTAAATATGTCCGAATAAGCAATTGAACATAGTTCCTTTTATTGAATTGCTTAATTTTTTGTTGGATCTTGTTGGAAGTCAAAAGAGTATTCAAAATTCCCTTCTTGTGCATTTTTGGGACACCGTATGAATAAAGTGTGAATTCCCCAACAATTGAGAATAGGTATATCCAAAAGTGACCCCAAACTCTCATAAATAGAGTTGGTACATTTAAGCAAGAATCTACTCATTCTAAAAAGGGGTTGTAATTAGGTGTAGTTACTCTAGTCTCTAGGAGATGGATAATAATTGCATTTACAAGGAAATAGATAGCAAGATTGATTTTCTTTGAAAGAAATGTAGTGAGAGTGCATAATTTTCACCTAAATTATATTATTGATTTCATATAATTTCTTAAGTGAAATCTCATCTCCTTTAAGTTGTTAAGAATGATAGTTTTTTAATTCATTTTTTGAATGTTTTTAGTGTTTTATATCTTTTTTAACCCCTCAAGGCCTAACAACTTTTTGACAATGGAGGTTTTCAATGAATTGTGCCACTTTGATATTTTTTTTGCACATGGATGTGCTTGAAATTTTTCATTTTAACTAAAAAAAAATGAAAGACTACTTTATCTAGTATGCATGGAATTAATTGCGGAAAATATTGACTATTGGATTTTTAGAATTTAGATTATAACAATTTTAGATTATCAAATTTATAGTCAAAAAATGCAGCTTTTGGAGAAGAAAAATTAGAAGATGAATAATTCTTTTTTATCCCCTCCCCCCTAAAAAATTGTATTGGAATCTAATTTAAATGTAGTATTTTTTCAAATTTTAAAAATGAGATATAAAAAACTCTCAAATTTGTAAAAATTTTCAAATAAAAGGAATAGAAAGCCCAAATTGACCAAATTAGATCCTACAAAATTTTAGAAAATTTATATGTGCACCAATTTTTGAAATTTAAAAATTGGTATTATTAGCAAATAGTTTGGAACATCTTAAAAAATATTGGAATCATTCTAATTGTTTTATATTTTGAATCACACCAGCTTGAATCTCATATTTTTCAAATTGCTATAAGTACAAATGTGAAAAAAGATTCTCCAGAACCAATTTATTTATGCCAAATAAAGACTAAGAATATCCAAAAAAAATTTCCATCCCTACAATTTCATTCAATGGAAAAAAATTAAGTTTGTTTCCACTTTCTATTAGACTACATTTCATAAAGAAAATTTAAAATATTCTTCGCATTGAAATTTTGAAAATTGGAAAATGCAAAAAGTATGTCAACTTGTTACTATACAAGATCCTACTTCACAAAATATTGAGATTTGTTTCACCCTATTGAGAATTTTCCATTGAGAATTTATAAGAGACATATTGTGTCCTCTCAAAGTTGGCTTCCATGTGGGGTCAAGGTCGGTGAAGCCCATCAATCTTCAATGGAATGGGGAGTTTCATTTTTCTGGAGTCCCCATTTCACCATTGATTGGTAGGTTTCATTGACCCCAGCTCCACATGGAAATTGGCCCTTAGTACTTGAGGAGTTAAACATCAAAACCTCTTTTTTTTATGAAACTAATTTCATTAAATTTTTTGGTGTATAAATTTAGAAAGAATATTGCTTTAGGATTAGATTTTGAGGAAACAATACTTTTTGTGTTCTACTAATTATTTGCATTTTTTTAGGTTTTCTTCCAAAGGTTTTAGTACTCTTTGTACTACTCTTAAATGCAACATAACAAGCATTAGCATTTCATGCTATCACCCATGCCATAATATTAAAAATACTATAACAGTAGAACTTTGAAAAAAATGTTAAATTTTTTAACATCAAAAGAATGTTAAAAAAAGTGTCAAAAACTTCCTCATAATCATTTTTAAGTCTTCAAAGATTTACCAAAGGAGAAAAGATGAGATTTTGCTTCTTTTCGGAACTAAAATAGGCCCATGAGAGTGATGGCATGACACACTAGTATTATTTGTTGCATTTTGGTCAACTATGAGTGATTCTTTCTACAATACTTTAAAATTAGAAAATAAATTTTGAATTTTTTTTGAAAAATTAGGTTAATGTTTAGATCCTTAAGGAGATTATATCCTGAAAAGACCAAGTTGAAAAAAAATATTCAAGTAAGAGAACAAAAAAATGCTAAATTAGAAAGAAAAAAAAAGACAATGACATTTAAATTATTAAACACGAAATCAAAAACAAAAATAAACTAAAAATAATTCATTTTCAAGATTTAGAAAAAAAGACATTCCAAGAAATAAATGGAAAAGAAATACTTTTTAATGTGGATGATTGCAAGAAACACTTGTCCTTTTTTTTGTCCCCTTGGCCTCGGACATGATAATTGGTTTTTCTTATCATAAGTCAGGTTTGTATGAAATTTGAAATGAAGGTATAAATGGTAGTTTTAGACATTGAATGATTTTTTTCCAAATTAAACAAAATTATCTTACTATTTAAGCAACCCCCAATTAGATGTCTACCTTTGCCATTTGGGGGGTACAAGTAGAACCTCCCTTAGTGCATGGTGTCGGAACTATGCACTAAGAGAGGTTTATGCATTTAGAGAGGCTATAGATCTACTTGTCTTTTTTATCTTGAAGCATGTGTGACGAATATTTTCATCTTGAATCATGGGCATGGGCATAGGCCACCTACTATTTACAAACTCTCTTAATGCATATTATACACCAAGGGAGGGTGCACTAAGATAGGTTCTACCTATAGTACTATTTTTGACCCAAAAATGCGAATTTGAAGTTCAAAATTAGGAGACAAGGACTTCTAACAAAGATACACAAGATCACAAAGAGATTTTGTGGAAACAATAAAGTGTCCACCTTCCAAATATACTCAAAGTTCACTATCTTTGCACAAGTGCAAAGATCACAATTTTTCCCAGAGATGCAAATGGTTGAGAAAGGGCATCTTCAAATTAGAAAAAATGGATTTTTCTAGCTTATTTTTTGATTTTTTTTACTATTTTCTAAAAATCAAACATCAAAGTATCTATTTTCTTGGCATTTTCCATTTCTCTTTTATATCCGTAGCTTTTAGAGATAAATTTTTCTAGGCCTAAATTTTTACAAATATATTTAGAATGCTTAATAAATTATTCATATTTTATTTTATTTTTGAAAAATTTATTCCAAAAGTTATAATATTCACTAAAATAGGATGTTCTGAGACAAAAATAGCAAGTGTTTCTTGCAACGACCCATGTCCTCAATTTTGAGTGCAACATAGACATGTATTGCAACGTTGTGGAAGATAAGGTATTTTTTATTTTTATGTTTTTCTCTATTTATAGGTGCAATCCTAGTAGAGGAATGTGGCTTTTGAAATTCTTAGTGAAATTCATAAATTTAGCTAGTGAGTATTACTAAAAAATTCTAAAACCTAAAGTGTGATAAATTAGAAAAATTGAGTAATAAATAGTACAATATTTTTAGAAATTACAAAAATAAGGAATATGTCAAGTAGTATATACACCTATAATTATACATGTCATAATTACACCTACAATGTAAATTTCAAGTGTCAGAAGCAAAAATCCTAAAAGTTATTGTCAATTTTAGATTTTGTCTACTATAAATGATGCCCAACAATACATGTGTTTCATGCCATCATCCATGTGGAATTTTGACTTTAAAAATTCATAAACATTTCCTTCAAGGTCTATAAACCCTAAACAATCTGAATTTTAAATTCTTTTTTTTGTCAGTTGATCACTCAAAGGACGTGGGGTACTTCAAAATTGATGATGTATAAAGATTCCTTCAAAACAATCTGAGCTACACAAAATAGTGGAATTACGTTGTCTTTGCAATTAGGTTGCCTTTCAACAAGAAAATTACTTTAAAAGACATCAAAGTCAACAAATATTTCTAAAAATATTTCCATTTGTATTCATAGAGGTTCATAAGTCTCAATTACAACAATATCTAATTCAAAAGTAATGCATTCTTGTACAATAACTGAAAATATTTAAATAGTGTCAAATATTGAGAAATTAATGTGGGGCAACCTAATTTCACTATTTTGTATAGAAGATAAATGTAGTAACAACATTTGATTAAAATCTTCTATTAATTCAAAATTTTACTGTGGAATAATTTTATTTTAAATTCTAATGAATTTTTTAACAAGTAATTGAAATGTAAGACTCTGACTAATTCAGAGTATAATTTTGTCAATTTTCCCTTTCACTTATATGGAATATTTTTTGGCTTATTATGCCTTTAAAGCCAAAAAAATCATTGAATATTCCTATTTTAAGGTTATCAAATATTTATTGAAGAGAAATTTTCAGAATTATTATAATAAAAGTGTTGGACAATTACCATATTTTTAACAAAAAAATTGAAGAGATGAAAAAAACCTCTAAGTACCTAAAATCATTTTTTTTCATCTATGACTTTCTTTATTGACAATTTGACCTTTAGGAGTTAAAAAAATATATATTGAAAAATGTATAGCACCTCTACAATATAAAATTACTAACACAATAGACATGTTAAGATTTGTGGTTTATTTAAGTTACAAATATAAGACTTGTATTGGAGTTTCACCCCCTTCAATTACAAGGGGGAGGTGAAAATTGACTAGGTACTATTTAGTTTGATGGATAGACATAGTTGCTCCTCAAATTAATAAGGAGCCCAATTTTTTTTATATTCTTTATTGCTTATATCTTTTACAATTGTTTTGACTTTCTTTTGGACTTGAAATTTAACACCCTTTTGAATACTTTCTTTGATACTAAATAAATTTTATAATTTTTTTGCAACATTTTATACTTGAAATTTTTAACATCCTTTATAATAGTGATAACATGTAGGTTTTTAATGATGCATGACTTTTCAAGTGTTTTATTATAGGTATATTCAAAGTAAATTTTCAACAATTATGTTTAGACTATGTACATTTCAAACAATAACATACACCATTACTTTAATTTGGGTAAGTGTTGCAATAAGGTGTACTTCCTTGACTATTTTCTATTCTTAAATGAAGAGAAATTTTCTAAGTGGAAATTCTACATTTAACCCCTACAGAACAAAAGGTGATTTCCAAGAGATATTGTCAAAAGTTGTCAATTTTGGGGTGCATTTACCACAATTTGAAATTGATTTTTTTTTCCAACTCCAAATGCCCAAAAGCATCTTAGATTTATAGGAAAATGTGTACAAGCAATTTCAATCAAACTCACTACATGGGTTGTAAGATTATACAATTTGAAGTGAGTGAAAATAGAATTTTTCTCATCCCTACCAAACAAAGATTGCAAACTTCAAATGCTCTTAAAGAGTTAAAGTGAGATTTTTGCTCTACTCACAATTGAGCCTCTACACCATTGTGTACTACAACTTATTAGGTACACTCATGCAAAATTTCAAAATCAAATAAGCGGGATTTACCTTACTCCAAATCACCCTACAATACAAGGAGGTCAAGTAATCCAACAATAATCTAGCCATTTGTTGATGATTTCTTGTGCATTGGAGAATTTGTTTTAGAAAAATCCCAAATGTCAAAAACACGGATACAATCATGTAGAATGTGTGTTAAAATCTCAAAATCTTAGATAACACAAATTGCAAGATTATAGCATTAAAGTTAGAAGAATATATTTTATTTTCAAAATTGCCTTCAAGGTCAACAGAGTTTGATTGCTCTCGATTGCTCTTGGAGTGTGCTTTTGGAACTAAAGTTAGCTCTTATTGACAATTTCATACCATATAATATTAATTATATATTGTACATGCCAAATTTCAAATGTAGATGAGGGGTTCAGTACAAGATGCCCAAAAGATTCTCGAACTTTCCAAATTGCTTGCATTGTTTAGGACAACATAGCTTTTGATTCTTCAACCAAATCGTAACTTCTTTCTCATTCTAGCAATGCAAAATAATAGGGTACACATCTACACCTTTTTGCATGTCAAAATTTTGAAAAGATCCCTACAAAATTGACTTCAAGGTGACGTGCCCAAATTTTCAAAATGTTCGTTCCGGAGACAATTGTCCTTCAAAAGATGGGAATCTCTTAGCCTTGTTTGTTCATTATTTAGCTAGTTCTAGAGCTTGGGGGACTTTTGAGGCCTCAATTGAGAAGGTGTGTGGGAACAAACTGGAGATACTTTAATTTTTTCCAAGCGAACCTGCGACTGATTAAATTGTTCCTCCGTCCGTCCGTCCGTCCAATCCTCATGCCAGGGCCTGCCAGGACTGGTAATCAGTCAGCCCAGCTTCTACCCCACTCACCGGCCCACCCACAGGAATGATCACTCTATAGTTTCCTACAGATGAAAAAGTCTACACCAATTTCTCTAGAAGTTCAAGTTGATTGTATAGCAGATGCCTCTTCCAGGAGTATCTTAAATATATCAAGGACTTTCTGGCTCGTCACTCAACTTTGAGCATTATTTAATTTCAAAAAACTTACCGCAAATATCCCCAGATATCATGAATGGCATCTAATTTTTTGATGCCACACAAACGAACTAGTGATCGATTTTGCAAAAAATTAGAGGTGTCATAAATTTACCTTATCTACCTGATCAAGGAGCTGCAAGTCTGCAAGGATATCTATCAATTAATGCTTGCTTATATATCATGTGCTGGACAGCGAAGTATAGGAATGAATTGAAGTCATGACTGTGCACTAGACCCACCATATATGCCAGTGAGAGGGAGTGTATGATCAAGGTCCCAACTCACAGGTCCTACTTGTATTGAGTAGCACTGTACTGTACTTAGCATGCCTGCCAACATATGTTGCCCCTAAGCCTCGCACATAAACCAACGCTAGTTCTTAATTCTTTATCAGCAAGTAAGCAACCAAGTGCAGATATTTCAATAAGTCGTTGATCTGTGTGAAAACATCACACTCCAAGTACTCAAGTACCCACCATTTGAGCGAATAGGGGTTCAGGCATCCGAATTATGTGGCTATTGCTTGCTCACTTGGTCTCTCGCTAGCTCTGATGCTATACGAATATCCATGACCCAGGATTATTGATTTTTGTGAAGTTTGGACGCAACTTGTGGGAGCACATGTATGCATGGTTTAGGTATGCTTGGTTCAGATGAATCTTCTTCACCACATGTAAAAAGACAAGGAGTGTTACCAGTTAACGTCCAGACGCACTGACTGACACAGAACATGACTGGATCATTGTGTCCCAAGTTCCCGTTGTTGCATATGATGTCCATGTTTTGGAGCGTAGCCATCGTCAGGAATCGGTGCAAGTACAGATTTAAAAAAAGGGCACCTACAGCTGCAGTGGTACAGTCCAAGAGTTCAATCAGACACTTGTTTAACCTAGTCTGCAAGCTAGGGTCTGCACTGCGTGAGCGTTGTTGTACACTACAGTACGTCGACAAGCCCGACGATCCTGTGCAGGTGGAAGCATTGGACTTTAGTATGATTTCATTCTCTGTCATGGATTTGAAAAAACATCCTCAGTTTCAGGCAGCAGCAGGACAAAACGCTTAGGATGAGAGGGAATATGCATACACCAACCTTTCCTTCGAGATCCCTTTGAACTTAATTCTCTTGAAGACAATGAAGACAAACAGCAGTCCCAGCACTTGAAGGCAAAAAGGAAAGCCAGGGCAGAAAAAAGGACGTAGCCTGGAGAAGCTGCACGACAAAGTCCTTCGTAATCAACCAAATTTCCTTTCTTCCAGCGTTATGGTTACCAGAACTATTATTATTTGGACGACCTACCTGGACAAAGCCACCGCCCTTGGACTGCGAACACCAGGTCGATCACCTTCGCAAATGATGACGCTGAAACAGTGCTTTGGCAATGGTCCACATTCAACAGGAAGCTGCAAGATAGTGGAATGCGACAACCACGACAGAGGTTCGTGATAGTTTTCTACTTGTTACTTTCAATGTGTACATGTTACGAAAGTCCTTGGGTTAGCTCATACTCAAACTCTATGCATCCAGATCAGACGACGTAAGTTCCGTAACTGATTCATTGTTGCAAGATTGAATCCTCCAGCTTCTCGATCAACAGAACATTCATGTTAATCAACATTGTAACCTAATCATCCCCTTTGTGCACATGATTTGGAAACCCTAATTTCAAAGCTCGCCAAACACTGCCTTGACTTTACAGCCAACTCCATATTTGTTCACGACATGCTTGCAAACCCTTACCAAATCACCGAGATAAAAGGTAAAGGGCGGGGAGCAATGTGACTACAGCTGCATATGACCCTAGAGTTCAATTAATCTAACAATTGAGTAAGCAGAACCATTGAGAGTTGAGCGCACGGTCTTAAAATCCGGGTCCGACAGTCAAGTAGCACGAGAACATTAATAGCAACTGCATTCATGTAAATGTCTACTTCAATCTCTTAGAACCCTATGAAAGAGGTTTAAAAATAATTTCTCGGTATACTGCCAGTGCAATGTAGTCTATTCAGGTGTTGTCATTGCTACATGATACGAACTTCACAGCAGAACCTCATGGCCGGTGGTTATCATATTCGTTCTCTACGGTACTCTCCTGCGAACTTAACGTTGTACAATGTTGCTTGTTAAACATCCTCACCCTCTCCTATCCAATTTCGCCCCGACAATCTTGAGAAAATACAGACATATTCAGTTCGTTAAACATACGCAGCCGCCAGCGAAGACTCAAACAAGAGGTTGGTGGGCAGACGCAAACAAGAGGTACGTACACAGATTAAGCAGAAAAACTTAAGGATTTAGGCGAATGTCTGTATTACAGAAGAGAAATAGAAGAAGTAACTGAGTAAGCACTACATGTGCAGAATAAGACCTTGGACTCAACAAATAGTGTGCAGGGAGGTTTCCACAAAAGACCTCCCTCCAGATGATGCTGAAAATTTGATGGAAGTTGTTGACAATGAGCTCAAACACACCAATGCAAGAGATATCTCGAATGCATTTCGTACAGCGGAAGACAATCATTCACTGAACATCACAGAGGTCATTTGCATTCCAAAGTTTTACTCATTCAATGGGCCTCAGAAACTTGTGTTATGCCACTATCGGCTAGCATTAATCGAACATAAATATTGTACAAATCTAAGATGTGTGATGAAGTTAGAATTGTTCAACTTTACTTCTGAAAGGATGTCGATGGCCCAACAGTTGAAAACACGTACAGATAATTTAGTATCGCTCACAATCTTAGCCATTTCATGGATCAATTCCAAGGACTCGGACAAGTGGGAGAGCCCGTGGGAAAGGAGGTTCACGAGGGTGATCATGGAGGATTACTGGCAGACGCCACAATCGCGAAGTGATCAAAGTTTCATCCATTGATTATTAATATCCAATTTGAGTGATTTATCATCAAATTCACTAACTTTCATCTAGTTTCATTGATCACTAATGTGGCTACATTCAAATATTTGTAGGAAAAAAATCTTGTCATTTTACAGCTCCATCATGGTATAGGCTTAGTGACCCACAATATGTAGGCAAGTTTGCATTCAAGATGTTTTACAATGAAAGAGCTTTGATTTATGGAAAGCCATTCTCAAGGCACTTTTGCCTTGAAGTTCAAGAATGTTATGTAACAAACAAGGAGTTTATATAGGAACCAATGTTTTCTTGACATAGACCCAATTTGATGAATGGTCAAAGATGTTTGAAAACTATTTTGTTTTTCAATTAATTTAGTTTGGCCGTTCATTTGGTGACATGAGTGATGAAGTTGCATATTAAAGCTTTTATATGTCTCACATAAAAGCTTGAAATGAAAACCAAAACAAATTGACATGTCAAAAGAATTGGTTATTCAAGAAAGTTTGGTGTTTTTTTGCCCCCTAAAGGATTGTGGTGTAATGAGGCCCAAATTGCTTCAAAATACTTTATCCAAAGCAAGCCTAAAATATTCATCAATGTTTATTCATTAACAAATCCAACCTTTGGATCCTTTAGTTAACCACTAAAGTTCTTCAATGTTTGGAGGCCCAAACTACTTTGAAATACTAGTCTCCAAAGCAAGGCTAAAATCTTCATTTATAGTTATTTTTTAACACATCCAATTGAATTCATTTAGTTAACTTGTTAAACTTAAGTATACCCTCCTAAAAATAAAGAACCTTACCAATTGCAAGATCATGATGCTTGGATTTTAAAAAGAAGTATTTGATTTCAATTCTTCTCAAATGGTTGAATTTCATCTTTCAAACATTTTACTCAAAAATGTGTAGATTCTACAACTTCCAACTTTCCATTAATAATATGTTGAAGAAATTAGTTGGAAATACATATTATTATTTTTTTCAAATTCATGTTCATGACTGAAAAAAATAGTATGTAGAAAGAAGTAGAGAATGATTTAAAATACAAAATTGTTAAGAATTTAGTTATGGAATTGAAAAATGCCAATCCCAATGGTTGTAATTTTGTAATAATCAATCTACATTCTATGATTTTATTTTTTTCAAAAAATATGGAAAATTCAATTATATAAATACTTCAAAGGTTTATTTTAGAGTAGAGATTCTATGTATGCTCGCACACAAAAACTCCTCATAACTTTCATCTCATTAATCAAATTGGAATGACTCAAAGCTTCAGCTGTACATAAAAATCTATAAAAAAATTTCAAATTTTTGTTTCTTGAAGGAGTGATTTTTTATGAGCCACCCAAGCTTCCACTTAAAGAAAAAAACTACATATCATATAATAACTTTTTATCATGTAGCCTAAAGTTATGAAAATTGTTGCACCTTAAAGCTACTCCTTGACTACACCTTTTGTGAAAATTTCAAAGAAAAAAAATGAAAATTCCATTTGTAGTGAGCTATCCAAAATTCTTATGCCAAAAAATAATGCTTAGTCCTTTGGAAGTTAACTTGTTCAATTACATTGTCTTAAGATTTTAGAATGAAAAATGAAAATCCCCATCTATTGTAAGTTCCATGTACCTAAACTTCCCAAAGTAGATTTTTATAGCCCTTTCCAAAGGTGAATTTTGTCTTTAAACAATTTTAGGGGGAAAAAAAAAGCATGCCCCCTTGTTCATTTTAGTCAAAATGTTGGAAAATGGATTGAAAATACATAGATAAGAATTTACCTAAAAAACTAAAAACTAAAAACTAAAATAAATGAATTCATCTCTTTATAGAATATAATTTTTGATGCACATTATGATATTGAAATTGAAACTAAACTTAGAACCTTTCCAATATTTTTATAATGATGCGAAATTAATCTTTGCATGTAGATGAAGATGATTAGCATCCATCGTGAAGACTTCACAAAGAATTCTAAATTACAAAGTCAATAGAGCTTGCTTGAGTTTTAAAAAAATTCAAATGTATTCACTAGTCCTTTAGTTTTCTTTTTGATACAAACAGAATTGATGATTCAATATCAAAATTTTGGTACAACAAAATATCAATTGGAGTGCTTGTAAAAACTCCCGACTTTGGAAACAATGGTGTTCAAAGAGATTTCAACAATAGGAAATAGCAAATGATGCAGTGCCTCACAAGGTACTAAACAGATGCTCAAGAGTTTTTGAACAAGTACTAATAAATGAGTTCATAAAAGTACTCTAGAAGAAGCTAGAAAGTTTTTAAAATTTTAAGTATTAAAACAACCATTTTAATTTTTATCAGTATTCATTTAAAATACTTCTAAATTGTACATGGGCTATGATGAAGAAATCCCAAGTTCATCATGTTATGTCTACTAAAAAAATCCTTCAAATTTTTGAGCATTATGATTAATATCCTATGACTTGAGTAACTTTATATTTGTTTATATTTGCATTTTTATTTCCTAAAACTAAAGATATTTGAAGCTTTCATGAAATTATTTTAAAGACTACAACATACTACATAATACCAAGTATAATCACAAAACTTCAATTGAATTTTGAATTTTGAGTTTTGAATTTAAATGCATATATTATCAAGTGAAATTATTAAACTTCAGTTAAATTTTAAAGGACTAATTGCAAGTGTAAACTAAAATTTTCAATTGAAATTATATTGAATTATGTATTCATGTTTACTTATGGGAGGAAATAATTTTTTTCCCAAAAAATGAAATTTGGCCCAACTTTTCTGATGTGATTGTAGCATGGTGAAAACATAAGACCGATATTTATATTCTAGAGAATTGCTAGAAGAGTGCTTAACTATGAGTACCAACTCATAACATGTGTCATGCCAATCACAAACAACACCCCTTGTATTGTTCTTTTGAGATATATTATTCAATCTACCACTCTAAATGTAGTTTTGATGTGCAACCAAGTTGTTATGTACCTGATAGGAAGAAGAGGGAGGTAGAAAGGTATTAGTACTTATCACAAAATGTTTTAACGATTCCACATATTTTGGGATGGATCAAGACTTGTGACTATTTTAACTACACTAACAATTGAAAAGGAAAAAAGTAATTTCCCAAAGTTGTATAGAGACACAATAAATTTTTGATGTTCATCTTTGTAAAGCACACCAAATTATTTTCTAAATTCATGTATGCAGTTTGTACATTTTGGACTATTTGTATCAACATACTTTCAAGATTGGTTTACGGTGTAAGGTTTGGAATGGGTGCTTCTACCTTGGTACCTAGTTGTATTGGACAAATTTAACCGTGAAGCTCAAGCACCCTGAAGTCCAATTTTTAAATGACAAACACATTAAAACTCATTTTTCTTTATGATTCCTGCTTGGATGACATTCGTCCTAATTTGGATAGATATATACTTTATCAAGTTTTGTCCTATTTAATGGTTGAATTTGGTATTACTAGAATATATATTTTTCTAAAATTACAAATGTGGAAGTATGACAAGTGATTCACCATGCCAAAATTGCATTGATTCTAGTTCAAAACTAGATTTGCAAAAATGAGGTCTTAGATTTAAAGAACACAAAAATTTCAAAGAATCACTATGTCAAGAGAACCTCATTTCAAATTTTTAAAAATGAAACTCAAAAAATGGTAATATTTTGTAATTTTTCTTGTAATCAAATTTAGAAGGAATTTTGAAATTTTCCTTTCAAAATTTATAAAAGAAATATTGGTGATAGTATTCAGATGGTGAATCTGACTGGATGGATGGAATCTAAACTCTCAATCTACAACTTTTCTTTGTATTTCAATTCCCAAATATTCTTCCAAGTAGCACTTTATCATGTTTTTTTCTCAAATTGTCAATTTCGGAGAAGACTTTGTACGCTAAGGGGTGAAGCCCTGAAGGACTAGCCAGTTATCCCTGAATTGATCTTCAAAATCATTCATTATGTTTTCATTTTGTGAATACTTATAAATAAAAAAAATTATAATTATTTTTCAAATATGAATTTACATGCTTTCTTCAAATTACAAATTTCTATAATTTTTTCGTAAAAATTTGAAACTTCTATTAAGTTTTGAAGAAAAAATAAACAAAGTTCATATCAAGTATGTAATTTAAGATATGAAATTCTCACCATAGTTGTCTATTATAGTGTTGAGTAGAATGGTATGAACCAAAAATTTTCATTAGAAAATAGACAGATTGTGATTATGGGTCCAAAGTTCAAATTGTAATAAAAAAAATCTATTTTGTGAATTTATCAAATATAAAAAATGGATTAGAAACTTGATAAGATCCATTTCAATCTTTAGACTCAAGCTCAATTTTGTCTTAGAATTCAAAGAAAGAGTAAAGAGGTACAAGTTACCAAAATATACTAAAAAAGGAAGTTCGATCAATTCTTTTTATAACATCTTTTTCTCTTCAAAAATCAAGAATATTGCAAAATTTGAATTTTTAAAACCATTCAACACAAATGTATTAAAGCAACTCACAAATAAAATTTGGTTGAAAAATGTTTTCCCTCCCTATCACAACATTGCTCCACAAGAATGTCAAGCATCTTTCACCATTAAAAGAAAGTAATAATCATATAAACTATAGACACATTTGTTCTATTCAAAACCCTTTCAACTTTATATTAACCTTGTAGGTTCCTTCTATTTTCAATGAAATTAAACATCAACCACTTATAATAATATAATTTCTATAATTTTAGTCATCCAATATTAGTAGCTTATTCAATGTTTCTCCTTAAAGAAAGGCTATGTCTAGGGGATTCCATTTCAAAATCTTTTATTGCCTATATCTATAGAATAGACATAGCAATGGTGCAAAATGGTTCAAAAGTAAAAAGTTCAAAAGTTATGAGATCAAATGAAATTGAGACATGTGTAAAAAGTAATAGTTGCATATATGGGCTGACCATTAAAGTAAATTTTTTTCCTATATCTATTAGAATTACCACATGTGGTTATTGGAATAACCATCTTGAATAAGATTCAAAGGCCATATTTGTTATATTGAGACTTTTCGCAGATTTTGAGACAAAATGCTAGTTATTTGAAAATTCATTTAAAAAAATAATGATTGAAACCAAAAATAAATAATGTACAAATAGTGATCCTATAATGAAATTCTAAAAGTTGGTGTTGTTACCTATTTATAAAAAAATACTAGTAAAGAGATAAAGCGGTTTATCTTTGAGTCAAGGATAAAAATGAGATTGTGAAAAGTCTCAATATAACGAACATGACCTTAATTTTCAAAGAACATCATTAGGCAATGTTCCTACCAAATTTCTTCCCACAAACATTACTACATGTTGAACTGGCATGTTAAAAACCTAGAAGATATGGAAATAAGTGTAAATGATAAAGTCTCTTCACAAAATAGATCATGCTCCAAATTTTACAAATTTTCAAATTGAACAATATGAACTCTCTATTGTTTGTCTTAAAACATATACAACTTCTAAGAGATTGAATTTTAATTTGATTTTAAGTGTTCATGAATATTGTACATGCATGTATTCCTATCCTTTGGAATGGTTTATGCTCCAATGTACTTAATTTACATATTGTTTAATTTTGGATTTAGAGGATGTTGTTTTGACCACCACCTAGAGAAGATTTCCTATGAGTGTTTTATCCAATGAAGGTAAAAAACCCTAAGAATTGGGCTGGTAGAGCATGTGATCCCTACGACACCTTGAAAAAATGGACTTTTTTGAACAAAACTTCTACAAATTACTCTAAATATATGTTGAAACTTGAAAAATGTGAAAAAATCCCACCTAGCTACTGACCTTGGATTAGAAGAGAAGATCATTTAAGACAATCTAGAGGTGTTAAAGACAAAAAGAAGGCACCTAAGGTAATGTTTGGAAGTCCAAGGTAAAAACAAAAGGATCTAGAGATAATAAAGAGCATTTAGGATATGTGCAATTGATGAGACAATATGATGCTCACTAGTAGACAACAACTGTCACAGTAGTAGCTTCCTATTAAAGCAAAAGGAAAACTTGGAGCAATTTTATGGAAGTCATTGAATTTATTTATATGGTATAAAATTGGTAATTTTTTGAGGTAGAATTAGAATATAATAATCTAAAGGGCTAAATACAAAATGAAAAAAAGGGAATGAAGAAAAAATAGTAGGGTTAGTGGGAATTAGAATTACAATACTCAAATTAAAATTTCAAATTAGAATTAGATTTGGAACAAATTGTGTAAAAATTTAGGAACAAGAAGTCAATGGTAAACTATGCAACAATTTAGAAGCAATTTGTCAAGTAGTGCACTAGTATTATGATAGTGAAAACGATTGCACCATAATAGAGAAAAATGCAATAAAATAGAGTTGAGTATACTAAGGTAGAGTAGGGATGAATAAGAGTCATTTGAATGGAGAAAACTAGTGGAAGAAACCCTGGCCAAGTAGATCATTTAAACTTACTAGGGTTAGTTTTGGGGAGACTTTCTCTTTCTACAAGGAAGAATCGAAGGTAACAACAAATGGAAGAGTCTAAAAACCTTGGTTGACAATGATTGAACAAAAATGGCAATTGCTTTGTGAAAATCCAAAATATGCCATTGGCTCTAACAACCTTGTGTTCACAATGAAGAGGTAGTTGCAAAGGAAAAGGAAGTTTTGACATATCCATACCAACCGGGTGATTGGAGATCTGAAGACAATTATCCATGCTTGGCTTTACTCTCTAGCTTGGACCACAACTTTAGTCAATATTGACTCTGAACTCCTACAACACTCTACTTGTTCCCTTTTTAGTTTGTGTTGCTATGGGTCAACCTACAACTAAATTATGAATGCCAAAATTTATAACTCTAAAACTAAATTTAGAAATCCTATAAATGACAAAATATTTTATTGAACATATGTAATTTTTAACCTTTAGAAGACTTAATGCATTGTAAAATGGTTAAATATCATATGGAAACTCTATTTAGCCTTTTAAATTTTGTTCAAATATCAATCTTATATTTTTTTGCACAAGATATTTAGGATTTTCTACTAGAGGTGAAAATAGCAATGGAAATTGGACTATACATTAATCAATAAACGATTTTATAATTTATACCCTTGATTAATATCCTTGCTAATGACATTCATGCTAAATGCCACTATCACTGTTAAGCAAAATTATAATTTCATGTAATTTCATATTTGAAATTTTGATATTTTTTACTTATAAAATAATGTATCTTCTATTGCTATTGATTTTTTAAAGTAAAATATTAAAATAAAATAAAATAAAATATATTATACAGTCATTAGGATAATTTGAATTTTTTTTATTGTAAATGAAGATTAGAATCAAAAATTATAAAAATTAGTTCAATTAAAAAATCATTTGAAAGGAAAAATATACAAATGAAATGTATTCAATTTTGTGCACTTGAGATTTGAATACAAGGAGCTTGTAATTGCAATAATTATTTCAATTTTAGAATTTTTTGAAAATTGAAAAATGAAGTAGAAACAAATTTTGTCAGGCTTTCATTTTTTAGTTTAAAATAAAGATCCAAGATGATTATTTTGAAAGACCCAATGAAGGTGGGCCAAAGTGCATCCAATTTTGAAATGAATAAATGTTGTTGGGTTCTTATAAAGACCAGCTAGTCTAAGGTGCAAAAACCTAGGACAAATATCAAACTGTTGTGTATTTTGTAATAAAATTTTTGTAACACTCTCTACTAGATGTAAGGAAAAATTGCTCCCTAATGAGTCTTCCACTAACATTGCTCCGAGTAATCCTCTCAAAACCTAATAATTTCTCTTCCTATTCAAAATTTTCATAAAAATTGAAATGACCTAATTGTGATTTTCAACATGAGATACCTCAAATTCAGCTTACGTACCTTTGGTCCAAACACAGTTCTAAACTCTTATCACAGCCACAACAACAAATTTACTCAGTAGGTGTTGAAAGAATACAAATTACTAGTGTCTACAAATTTTTTTCTAGTGTAGTATAGTGATACTAATGACTTAGTGAATTAGAATGTGGTAAAGAGGATCGGTTAGAAAAAGATCATCACAACTAATAAACATGCCATTGGAGAGTTTTGTGCATTTAGAGGACCTCTTGCAACTTCATGTAAAGTGGTTACCTTGAAAATGATGATAATTTGTCAACTCTTCGGTTTAGGTGACTATTGAAATTATAGAATTCAATGAAAATTTAATATTCGAAGCAATGCAAACCTCTAGTGTCTAATCATATGAATTGTTTAAGCCCTTGCCCTTCTGGACTTCAATTAGTGGTTTTAAAAATGATTTTGTAGGTGGAGGCAAATCCACAAGTTGCATTACTTCAATGCTTATGAATACAAACTTTTTGGAAAGACTATTGGTAGATAAGATACTTAGACTTGTCATCTTATATTTCTTTTGTTCCCTATGTTCTCTAGATTAATGAAGTGCTTTTTTTTGTGGAAGAATGGGAGTTGGACTTCTTCCTCTATTTTGGTCTCTCAAGTGGAGGGAAAAAATATTTTCAGCTCCATACATTTTAATAGCACAACCTTTTGGTAAGGCTATGAAGTGATAACTTTGTAAGAGGGGTAGCTAGTGGGTAATGAATGCTTTGAAATTGAAATGGAATGTGTGGAGATATTCATTTAATATATTTACATTCAAAATCTCATAAAAAGAATGTAATATTTACAATTTTGTACAAAGAAATGTCATCATCAAAATTGAATTACACTCAAGAATAGAAATGGCAGTTTAGAGTGTTATTTGACAAAATAAGGGCTTGATCTTTTAGAGGTTAACTCCTTAATGCCCAAGGCCTTTCGTGAACTCTTGGAATTTCCTTTAAATTGAACAAAAAGCCAATATTTTGATAAATTTTATCAATTTTTTAAATTGTAAACTTACAAATTCAAACTAGACATATTAGAGATCACATAAGAAAAGAGAACACAACAATATCACTTATGGATTGAAAGATTATAATGTTTGATCATGAAGGTGTTAAAACTATGACAATGATTTGAAGTCTTTCAATCCTCTTTTCACATGTCAAATCTAAAAAATTGGTAGGCAAAAAAATGTGAGGCTAAAGGGTATAATATACATAACTCCATGGGCTTTTCAAAATCTACTCTACAATTTCCTTAAATGAATTTCAATGTGATTTTCTCTCCAAGATCTAATAAATTTGAGACTCATTTTCAAGAGCCCACAATTCTAGAAAGTCAAGATATGCAATGGACACCCTTGCACACAATCTTGAATAGAAAAATCATAATAATTCATTTTCAAATGTGTATTTTTGATGCTAAAACTAGACTTCTAAAAGAATTTTTCAAAATATAAACTACTATAAATGGTAACTTGGTAAGGTTTTATTTAACTTCAAAGTGTTGTCAACATTACAATTTGTTGCCTTGGGCACTTAGGGGATTAATCCCTAAACGTCCAGATTCATCTGTAGAATTGATGATTTGAGAGAAAGCATTATAATGTTCTATTTGGAAGCATATTTGGGAATTAATATACATATAAAATTTATAGTTTGAGAGTTGAAGATTCCATCCATATGGTTAAATTCACCAATGCTATCACCAATACTTTTTTTATAAATTTTGAAAGGAAAATTTCAAAATTCCTTCTATATTCAATTACAAGCAAAATGTTATCATTTTTTGAATAAAATTTGTTGGAATAGATTTGAAATGAGGTTCTCTTCACAAGGTAATCTTTTGAATTTTTTGTGTTCTTAAAATATATGACCTCATTTTAGCAAATCTAGTTTTGAACTAGAGTCAATGCAATTTCGGCTCGGTCAACCACTTGACATACTTGCGCATTTGTAATTTTAGAAAAATATGTACTCTAGTAACACCACATCCAACCTTTGGATAGAACAACACTAACTTAATAAAGTATCTCTACAAATTAAAATAACTTTCATCTAAACAATTAGGAAGATGAAACTTTAGTTTCGATCTATTCATCGTCTAGGATGGACGTCGAAGTGCTTAGGGGACACTATTACCTAGTTTCGGAGGAAACCATATGCCCGGGGGGCAACTCAATTACATAATTGGTCGGGGCATGCTACATAATAAGTCAATTTAGACTTGCTTATCCATTTATAATAACTTATAATAAGTTCTTTTGATAGGATTAAATTTTATAATAAACAAAATCTTATTGTGAAAAAATTAAAGGATGTATGAATGTTAGTGAAGTTTCTTATTATGTCCTTATTATAGATTTATTCTTATTATGTTTATAATAAAATTTATAATAATGCCTAAAATTCAAGGACCTTGTCCTCACACCCTTGCATAATAAAATGCCTTATTTTTCACTTATTATGTGTTTTATCTAATTAAACATAAACATTTTTAATATCCAAAATACATATTCTGAAAGCTCTCAATGTCCTCTTTCCAATGAGATACAATATATATCATCACAATCATAGGTGATTAAGTCATGGTATTTTGTAAAATAAGACATAATAGATCTCTTTATAATAAATGGGAGTTGCCCCCCCGGGACCATATGTACCACAATTCAAACCACCTAACTGTGAAACATCATGAACGGCAAATTGCTCGCTTCTTTCCGGTACGATTAACTCAAGGATTCCAGGTTTCAAGAAGCAATTGATAGTAGAACTAGTGCTTGAGTTGGTATCACTCATAGAAACAGCGTTTTAAGCAAAAAAATTGTTGCAAATACAGCCCTTTGAACTCGGCAGCCTGGCTTGCTGCAAAAAGTTTTGGGTGCAATGCATAATGTCTGTGGTAAACTTACAGAGTTGTGCAAGATTAATTCTCCACAGCACCTGAAAGCATGTTGTTCATGCTTGAAGCTAGAAGCAATTTACAAGCTATGGCAACTCATTATGTCGCTTTTCTTCCGCTGTGTCGATTCCACTAATCCACTGTCATCCCTTCACTATGATAACCGTTGCGAAAACAATTCAAAACGTGTAATGGATTCACTCTGAAGTATTAGTGAAAATCAAATTACAATACTGCATTTTCAGGTTGCTAGAAAGTAGAATGCAAATCGAGCCCTCATCCTAATAAGAGAGATTTGCCCTTGGTTTGGTGCATGGACACTTGGGAGCAAGAATGCATTCATTTCTTGAACCCGTGATTTTTTGTTCATCACAACCTGCAATTCTTCAACAAACTGCTCTCCATTTTTTATGGCCTTTTCTCTTACACAACTTGTGTGTCAAGTAAACTCAACATGTAGAGAAGAAAATACCAGTCAATTCTCCAGTCACAGTTCTCAGTTCTCAGACAATCCCCCCCGTCTTGCCTGAAACACGCCTCTTATCAACTCAATGCATTGACGTTTCTATGTAGAATAAAAACAAAGTTCCTACATAAGTTCACATGCTGTTAAAAACTTGAAGGTCAACAAAATTGCCGAGATCCATTGAATACTTCACAGACATGCTTCGGGTGGAATATACTGCCCTCAGCCTGTTGAAAGCAGAAGTTTCCGTCATAGTCCTCAAGACTAATATGACGGATAACAAGTTTTTCCATATTGCAGCTTCTTGGGGCCTGTCTGCTCATATTAGAAAAATTGAATAAGAGAAAGATTATTTTTCTGCTAGACACCTAAAAAAATAAACCTCGGGAATCACTCCAAGGGTGAGGGCGTGATTTCCCAAATGTCCTTGGCATACTCGTGGATGGTGCGGTCACTGCTGAATGTGTATGATCCTGCAGTGTTCATAATTGACATCCTCGTCCATTTCTGCAACAAAAGTCCAGGTCAGTGAAGAGGATGACGACCAGGTAAAGTTGTGAGCACCGTGAAAAGATAATATAACTACAGAGTCTGCAATCTCTGTAATTGCAAGAGCTCTTCAAAGGGAAAAGAATATTGTAAGAAACATTGAGATGGATAACATTCGGACCTCTTTAATATGACAGCCTCTAACTTGACATTCTAAAATATCCTGCACACTTGTCACACTATCTTTACATTATACACATTCGAACAATGCCATAGTCATGTTTTTTGGGACCCCAGGCAGTCATATTAAAGAAGCTAAGATGCAGTTGGGTACCTGCTGGTCTCTGTACGCCTCATCAACTTTGTCTTGGCATTCAATGTAGGCTGGAAAATCGTGTCCAACCAAGAAATAGTCTCCTCTTCCATAGCCCGTGTCGCCTTCCAAAGAACCCAAAAGCTCACTGTAATCGTAGTCACCAAATGCCCCACCTCTGATGAAGTTCTTCACCTCTTCAAATCTTGGATCGGGCACAAACTGATATCACACCCAATCGTAACAGAGTTAAAATGAGAAACTCATAACCCGCTGTCCTGCACTCTCAGCAAAGAGGTCACTTTCTCGTTCGCCAAGGAGGGGAAGGTAATATATAGCATAACCTAGCTACTTGTGGACGGAACTTACGAATTGATCCAAAAAAATTGCAATCTCAGTGTCCACAATTGCTTAATAGCTTTTTCCGGTAAATGCCTTGAGCCTCTCTACCGACAATTGTGGCAACTAATTTCATCTACAAACTCACATATTCCACTCAACAACACCCTCTGTAATTGCACGCTGCCTGTATATCCTCACAATCGGAACTGCATACTATGCTAGATATAATTCAAATGGCATACCTTGCCAGCTGCTCGGTCGGCCCTTAATCCAGCAATCTCATGAGCATAGGCTCCGAACAAGAAGAAATTGTCCTCGCCCACTTCCTCTCGAATTTCGACATTAGCACCATCCAAAGTGCCAATCAGGATGCACCCATTGAATGAAAACTTCATGTTGCTGGTTCCACTGGCTTCCATTCCCGCAGTACTGAACTCCAACCACAATTCGGAAATCAGACACCACAATCTAATCAATTTTGCACAAGAGTTCACTGCAGCAAACATTCTGAATACAAAAAATATTCTCAATACATTCTTAATACCACAGCAACTTTCTCAACACTAGTAACAAACTCACACCCTACGAGGTATTCTACATAACCCTGCCAATTGGAATGCCAATCAAGGAAAATTCCAACCAAAACAACATCCAAGTCGCCCAAACGGACGAAATTTCAAGAGAATTGCACTTCTCAAGGTCAGGTATTTAGAACTTCTGATCAAAATACCAGTCCTAGTTCTAGAGCCTTGAGCTGTTCTAAAACAAGCCAATTTAACAAATTTGACTATTAAAACTACCAATTGTAATGTGACTAGGTTTTCTACAGGAGTGATTGCAATCAAAATGACCCAAGTAGCGGACTAAAATCAGGACTGATAGCTATGGACATGTACGAATACCTGATATGCTGTGAGAGTTCACTGGCAGGAATGAGAACCTCCGCAACGCTGACGTTGTAATCCGGCACCATGATGACCTTCAGCAAGTCTCCTATTTCGGCGTCATTGTTCACCACAGCCGCAACATCGGTAATCAGTTTCACAATTCGTTTGGCTTGCCAGTAGGTGGCAAACGCTTTCCCACCGAACATGACTACACGCGGTACATACTTGGCCGCCCGCTCCTTGGCTGTCATCTCTTTCATTTTCTTGTATCGGTAGATGACCCCCATGATGTTGAGCAGTTGCCTCTTGTATTCATGAATACGCTTCACCTGTTCAGCAGGAGATAACATAACATAAAATTAATAAGGAATATTCATTTACTTGGCTATAGCATTGCATGTCACAACTTCGAATTCTAGGTGGGCGTGATGAACTCGTTACAGTGGAAACGTAAGAGTGAATTGAATGAACACTATCGTGAATAGGTACTGGCAGGCCAATTTTTTGGTAACTCAATCACTCATCTAAAACAGAGTTGAATTCAAAGATAACTCTACTCGCGCCAAATTAATATCAAGTGCATCTTCAATGTGGAACTTGCGGTACCCACCTGGATATCAAAGAGTGCGTTGGGGTTGATTGTGTATCCAGTCTTGGCAAGGATGTACGCCGCCAGTTTTTGCTTTCTAGCTACCTTGGCTTCCTTCCACTCTTGTTGCAGCTCTTTGTTATCTGCGAACTGTCACACCATGGCAAATGAAAATCTCAGATCAGATGGGTGCTCAGAAAATACTACTGTGGTGTCTAGCTTGTAAGAGCTCAAATTGCATTAACCCCTAGAGGACCAGATCAGCTTCATGCGTTTTTTAGCACTCTTGAGCTGTTCATGTACGTAGAGAATTCTTTCGTCCAATTTTATTTCTTCTTTTGAACCACATGCGATCGTGTTCGTCAGTGCTTCTAGTGATGGAAAGATCGCCCCATCGGATTTATACTTTTCACAAATTAGGCATTTTAAAAACTAAGAATCTTTGGTTCTTCAGAGGTTTATGACGAAGACCCAGTCAGAAAGCATGAAACAGGTGGAATGAAAGGAGTATGATGCTTTGGGAGTGAAGGACAATTGCATACGCTGCGGAGGCCGGCTAATTGCTTGGTGTCAAGAACCCACTCCTCGGAGCCAAGCCACTTCGTAATGACTGCACTGAGCTCAGGGTTGCAGAATGACAGCCACCTTCTTGGGGTCACGCCGTTGGTCTTGTTCTGGAACTTTTCAGGCCAGAGCTGCAGACCCAAACCACCCAGAAATACTTAACACGCGATATTCCTCTAAACATACGCTGATGAAAGAGCTCATGGGCCCCCTCTAAATTTTCTAGAGAATCTAGCTGCATTATATTAACCCTACCTACCAATTGTAACATCATTTAAGACGATTTCTAACATAAAACTCTGCCAACTGTAATGTTGCTAAATTTCTTAGGATACCCCCCCTTGGAGATGTTTTTTTCACTAGTGCTGGTCAAGTTCACTTCTGTGTAGGACATGACTCTCCATGATAAAAAGTTTCCAGTGAAAGGATTACACATACCTTGTAAAAATCGTTAAACACTTCGTCTATCACAATTTTGCTGTGAATAGCTGCCACTCCGTTTACTTTATGCCCGGCAATCACACACAAGTTGGCCATGCGTACTGTGGCAGCAGGTTTCTCAGGGACAGCTTCCTCCTCTTCTTCTTCCTCTTCTTCTTCTACTACTTCTTCGTCCACGGCAGCTTGGGAAACTGTGGCATCACCATTTGTAGATGATTTTTTCATTGCCTTCTTCACTTTCTCTTTCACTGGCTTTGGTGGAATAAGGGATTCTATTGAGGCAGGAAGGTCAATGTTCTCAAGAATCCTCATGCTTGCAATCTTCGCCTCCAGCTCTGACTTGTCAACCTTGCTGGCAACAAACGTCATGAACTGCAATAACAACAACACCATAGTCAGAAAGCTAACGGTACTCACTAGATAGAAATTAAGGCATGTTTCTCATCATAATGTTGAGTTGATTAGTCAGACAAGTTTTTCCAATACACTCTTCGACATTCTTGATTTAATCTTTAATATACAACTTAGCATTATGTCCTACAAACTAAGCTCAAGCCTCCAGACTCACTTTGACCATTGCTCTCTTCGTCTAATATGGAAACATGTTGACAGACCGAATTCCCGTGTGTTTCCATGTACTTGTCAGTGGAAAGTCGTGTACAAAAAGTAAAACTCTTGGGTCCAAATTCCACCTCTACTGGATACATTCACATCTAACATCAAAACAAATGTATTTCATGTCACCTAATAATGTATCTCCAGGTATGGTGAAGCATTCGCGTCCCTTAAACCCTAATAGACCAAAGAAGCCCAAATTGCTTGGGCCTCATGTTTTCTTGAACCCGTTTCAGAAAGTCACATGCGGGCTTTCTTCAGTCCAATTTCATTAATTTTTTCACCAACGGACAATGCTCTTCACTGCTGTTTGGTGATAAAAAGATTGAATCAATCTAAACTATGTTTTGTCACAACACCATTAATCAATTTAATCACTTTCAAACCACGAGTCCTTAACAAGGTTCAGATTAGCACCTGATCATCAATCGTCTCAATGATTTGCACGTGGCGTGGCAACAGCTTCTGGAAAGCGATCAAAGGCCATTTCTCCAACGCTTCAGGAAGGACAGTATGGTTCGTATACGCAACAGTCCTGCAAGAAAATAGAAAAAATCAATACCCAGTCCTCTAGGAGCATTTGAGTGTGAAATCAAGAGCATGTTAAAAACACAGCAAGTAATAATTCAAACCCAAAAGAGAGCCTCACGCTTGAGTAATCTTCCAAGCTTGATCCCAACCGAGGCCTTCTTCATCGATGAGGATTCGCAGCAACTCGGGAACACACAGAGTAGGGTGAGTATCGTTCATTTGAATAGCCACTTTGGAAGGGAAAGCATCCCAATTGATTTTCCCTCCTGACCTCTCCTTGAACCGCACAATAATATCTTGAATGGAGGCAGAGCAGAGCGTGTACTGCTGCTTCAACCGCAGCAACTTCCCTTCTTCTGTTGCATCCCCAGGGTAGAGAACATAACAAATCTGCAGCAGCAGCAGCCAAAATCACAGAATCTTTAAATGTTATTTGCACAAGAAGCCAAGTTTTTGATTGTTCTCTTAACCGATGTACATATATACAACTTGAAGCGTTACCCGAACTTAAGCATGTCAAAGAGGGTAACGGCATACTCACTCTTTCAGCATCGGCATGCGCTTGAGCAGCCTTACTATAATCTCCAGCATTGAATGCCGAAAGGTCGAAGTCCTCAGCGGCCACTCTGGTGGACCATAACCGTAAACTGATGGTATTCTTGGTACGAAAGCCTGGAATTGGCACGTCGTAAGCGAAGGCTCTCACATTCTCACCGCCCACCCATTCCTTCTTTCCATCATACAAGTCCACCACCTTGCCGAAAAACTTTATGGGGTAGGAGATATCATTCCTGGGAATTTCCCAAGGATAACCCATCTGTGCAAAACCCATCTCAGAAATATGTTAAACCTCAGAAACAAGCTCATCATCGATCCTGCAAAAAACCTTGGAATTCTGCCTTACTTTAGTGAGACTTCCATCACAAATGGGACTCTTGTCTTAGTTTTCGGATCCTCCAAAATCTAGGGAGAAAGTCAATAAAAGAGTCAGAAGCAAGGTTGATGCAACTACTGTACCTCCAGCCACTTCTCACATTGCTCCTTCTGACCGTCCTTGGTGATGGTCTGCTGGAACAAGCCATACTTGTAACGCAATCCGTAACCCCAAGCAGGGTAATTCAAAGTCGCCAGCGAGTCCAGGAAGCAGGATGCTAGCCTTCCCAAACCTCCATTTCCTAGAGCAGCATCCGGCTCCTGCATACATTAGGTCTACCTAGGTTAACATTATCCCGAGAACGATGCATCTTTTACTTCATTGAGTAGTGGAGAGTCTCTTCTGAAGAATCCAGGGCCTAATAGTAAGATCTTATTTTTGTCATTTAACTTCAGTTTGAAGTGTTGTACTGTATCGACAAAATAAGGATCACTTTAGATTGCACAGGTTGCAGCAGCAAGCGAAAAAAACAAGCTTCAAATTTGAGCCAACATCATGTGCAAACTAGAGGAGAGATAACAGGTCTAAGAAAATCCATTCCATTCATAACGCAATTGAGGCAACAAGTGACCAATCCTAGATTAAAACCAAGTTATCTCAAATGTTCACAGTGTCGCATCAGGCGCAACTAGGGGTGAGATAGCAAGGTTAAACTAATCTGTTGCATTTATGACACACTTGTAGTAACAAATGCCCCAGCCAACTGAAAGAAGTAACTTGAAGCTTGCTATCCCAAATTGATTTTTAGCATGCCACATTGAAGCCTCGTAAGCGCCACCTCTTCATGCTCATTCTAATGACTTAAGCTTAGATGGTTGTCAAGTCGACAGCGAACAATTTAACAAGATAAAACCAATAAAAATTGATTGTTGCACTAATCAGGGACGGGATTTCTTGTTATCGCTTAGTCCTGTGGAATTCATCGAAAATGGTCATAAGTAAGAAAAACTCGATTGGATGCACCATGATCACCACTACAAAAGAGGAAAATCAAAACAAAGAATTCTGTGAAGTAAAAAAGATTCGCACCTGCTCAGCAACAGCCTCGAGGTCATGTCCAAGTTTGTGAAGAGCTTCAGAGTATTCATCCTTCAGCTCCAGATTGCCAACAGCGTTCAGCAAAGCTCTCCCCTGTATAAACCAAACAAATCAAAATAATGAAATATCCAAACTTTTGGGAAATAAGGCAGGCAGGGATTCTCTATAACAACCATACCGTGAAAATTTGCGAAAAACTCACCAAAATGTCAAGAGAAGGTGAAAAAAAGGAGCCCTCGGAGCACAATTAACTTCAATTTCAGAGTTTGATTAGAACAGGTTAATCACCTGTAAAAACTCCATGGACAGGTAATGGATAGTCTTGGCATTCTCCTTGGAGAAGTGCTTGAACGTCTGGTTCCATCTCTCGACTAACGTGTCTCGTAAGCTCTCCGCTGTGGCGACATACGCTTGCTTCAACTCGAACTTGTAGGGCGAGAACGAAGGCGTGAAATCCGCATGGTACTTGATGTTGGAGGCAATTCCACTGGGATCGGTCGACAAAGGGTTAGCCTGGGGCTGCACATCTGCCATCTCACACAAACACCAAACATCAGTGGTCGCCAACGGCGATGGAGTGCCCACAATAACACAATCACAGTTCAATCTAATTGCTTGGCACTCACAGGGAACAAGCTCTACAAACACGCAATGTTCCCCGTGCACGTAAGCGCGTGAGACGTCTTCGCCATACTACCTTGCATTTCGCTAGAATACGACTTGCTGTACATGCAATCTCGATGTTGTCCCAGACGAAACACCGCCCACATTGCAACAACAAAGCATAGCAACCAAAAACCAGGTACAGAGCAAAGGAAGCCCCACAGAAATTCTCCATTGACAAATTTCAAACTACATTGAAACGCAAAAGCGCAAACGAACTACAGTACAACACAATTGTAAAAGACGCCACAAACGGAATGTGGTTACGGTCTTATCCACATTACTCGGACTTATCCGGGAAACGCAAACCTTGAATCGATCTTCACAGAAAGAAGCTTTTTCAGATGTATGTGATGAATGCGAATCTCTGAAAGTAAAGTTGAGAATCGACATATCACCTTGCTCGGAACCCAGCACGGATTTCTTCACGGCGCGGGGCTCACTAGCCACAGCTCGAATGAGGCCGCTCGGGCGCTGCAATTCGGTAATTCCGTCCACGCTAATCATCCTGGCGCCCGACACCACGGACGATATTTTCCAACTGCAACTGGATCCCAGACTGCTCTCTCTCCGCAAGGATGGAGAGCTTGCTGCTGCAGTGACAAGTCCGCCCACCATCCCAGCTGGTGCTACAGCCCCCATGTCCACCCTCACTCACTCTACAACACCGTGAGCAGGGAAATCTCGGGACTGAAATCTCTGTGCAATCTCGTCTTCCGGGGGGAAGGGGCTTGAGGTTCTCCTCTAATTACGAGCCCCAGCCGAAGGTAGCGAGATAAAGGTGATCCACTTGCAGCACGTGCAGGAAGTGCAAAACATGTGTGATCGAACTGGCGAGACCGCGAGAGTACGTGAAGGAAAAGATATTTGTGAAAAGTGCAGGCTTTTCCTCGACTCCTCGCCATTACCGTGACTTTGATATTTCTTTTTTCCAACTTTTTCTGCCATTTGCAAATTATTCTTCCAATCGCCTTTCAGTCTGGCAAAATCTGTGTCGCCATTGGTCAATGGTTTTGCATTGATCAGTTTGGTTTGAGGTTTCTGAGCCAGAGAGACGCAGTATCAGGCGACCTATCATAATGCAGATCTAAGAGACTGAAACAAAGGAAAGCCATTAGTTCAATCAATGACTGTGAGTGACTGTGAGTGACTGTGAGTGAATACCTTCGAAGCTTCTGTACAAACTGAACAACTCTCCCTTGAAAAATGATTTCAGTTGAAACATTGCAAGTGTTAACCCCTAAAGGACCAAATGGTATTTTTTGGCAAAATAGCGATTTTGGGCAGCTCACTACGGATGGAATTTTGGTTTTTTTTCTTTGAAATTTTCACACAACATTTTCCCGAGGAGTAGCTTTAAGACCCAAAAATTTTCATAACTTTTGAATACATGGTTAAAAAGTTATTGTATAATATGTTGTTTTCATTGCTCGGTGGGCAGCCTGGGCAGCAAAAAAAACTTCTTGAAAAATCACTTTTTTTAAAAATAAAAATTTGAAATTGGTTTTCAACATTTATATATACATGAAAAGCTTTGAATCATTCCATTTTGATTTGTGAGACAAAAGTTATGAAGAGTTTTAGTTATGGGTAGTTTGTGGGTAGTAATGGAATCTCTACTCTCAAATAAACTTTGAAGACCTTTATTTCACTCAATTTCTAATATTTTTGGAAAAAAAATAAAAACTTGAGGTGTAGATTGTTTATTATAACATTACAACCATTGGGATTGGCATTTTTCAATTCCATAAATAAATTATTAACACTTTAGTATTTTGAATCATTCTCTACTTCTTTCAACTTACTATTTTTTTCCTATATGTTGTACAATTCAAAATGATTCAAAAATTTTCAAGAATGTAGCCAACATGACTTGAAGAATGAATCCAAAGAGTTACAACTATTTTGGACATTTTTTCATAATGATTTGACCTTGTGGAGTGCATCTGCCCGGATTTTTGCAGGGCCAAAAAATGGCATTTTGTCACTTCAAATGCTAATATCTTGCAATCCAAACGGTGAAAATTTCTGAAATTTTTTCCACATCTTCCCAAACCAGATTATTACAAGATCCTACGGTTACATTTGTCCAAAAATTTATTTTTTCTAAAATTTGGTACTTGTATTGGAGATGACAATTTTGGAGCGTTTTTAGTGAAAACATAGTCAAAAACCTTTAGGGGTTAAGGTAGAAGCACCTAAATGCAACACTTGTTTTGGATCTCTTGATATGGAGGGTGCGCACAAGAAAAAGTGATGAGCATGTGTTAGGGTATGGCTTAGGAAACTAAAAAAATTGGTTTCATATTTTTCTGAGCTTGTATGAATATTGTACAAATTTTTGAAAAGTACTTCCTAGGTGCACCTACTCTAAACACTAGACTAACACCAAAGTGGGCATAAAAACACCCAAAAGCAACACTCTCTAAACTTGAATCAAGTGCGGGTGATTGGTTGCTTCTTGGAAGAGTGACAACTTCTTGGAACCCCACATGTCTACTTTGGAACCCCACTTGTCTACTTTGGGTCATCGAACGGATCGTGTTACATTGAGGTGCTTCTACCTTATCTGTATGTAAAGGATAGACCTATCAGTTGAAAGGCTTATTACACAGTACAGTATAGAATTCAGGGGTTACTCAATTAGTTCGCTTGGTGATGTTTGAAGTAACTTAGTAAAAAGCAACGACACAACCAGTCTCGATGCAACTCAGTGAGGTCATGGCTGGGCGAGGCGGGGAGAGAGAAAAAAGCGTACAGGTCAAGTAAAAAGTAGTCCTTTAGACGTGGAAAAAGCTCACTCACCGAATTCTATGACCTGTACTGCTGTACTTGAATAAGTACTGTACCTTACATGTCAAATGAAAATTAATGTAGTTTACGAAGAGTCACTACACTTAACAATTTAACCCAACTAGGTGGGACCCAGGAAAAGGACAACATCGAATCTTTTAAGTTTCAACCATTTGTTCTGCGTTTTGAATGGTTTTTCTGGCCTACCTTATTGCTACAACACTACAGTGTGTGCAACCAGACCACAACATTGACAGGTCAGCATATATGTAAATGATCTCCAAGATACGCAAGACTTTTTTCACAATAATGCAGAGTATCCTATCATGCGTACAATGTAAGCAGAGAGTATCATATCAATAAGTGGAAGCAAAGTGTATCATTACTAACAAGCAAAGTGTAAAAGTGCATAACAAAAACCCCAGAGAGATTGCTTATGAAACTGTGGGCTTCAAAAGAAAGTGAGGCGAGAGAACATGACGATGCTGTGCACTTGTAGAATCAATCACAATGGAAGGAGAACTAGTCAGGACCCAAAATCAATATATTGCGCTTCTCTAAAGCAATATTAAGTAAATAGTTAAACCAAATAGAACTAGTCCATGTTGCTACGATGATGTCAGTACTACAAAGGAAAACTTGGAGAAATATATTCTTCGAACTCGGTACAAATGGCATAACAGCAAGCTAATTAAATCTAAGATTGTTGCGCTTTACTCCGCAATAGTTTATAGGTCCACCGCACATAAATAGCAATTACAGTATCCCGACCAAAACATCTATGGATGTAATACGACCAGCATCAAGAGATGCAGCTGGAATGCTGGAAATGTCAAACAATTGCCTATAAACGAGAATAGGCTTATTTAAAACTAAGACAATAGAACTAAGGACTACAGATTGCCTGAAATAATCAGACCTGCACATTTTCACTTTAAGGACGTCCTCTCAACTTTTAGCCATTATCTGATTTCAAGACTGAAAAAAAAGAATGAATGCTTAACCACAAGCAACAATCAGGGTAAAAGTCTGCCAGTAATCTCTGAATCTTCCAACACAGGTTCATCTGAATCTAAGGTGTATAGCTTGTTTAAATCCTCTAGAGGTGCATACTTGTTTCTGCTATTGAAAACTTCGAAGGTGACATCTGGTGTGCAATGACCCTCAACACAGGCCATCGCGATAGTTGCGACATCAATCCGATTGATAGACCCTTTCCCTTGATCACCTGAACATTGAACGTAACAGTCAATACCTTGCAAGAGAGAACGGGCACAGTTTCGTGACACGATGGACTGAGATGAATAAAGATCAACTCGACATCTACACAGAGGAAGACGCATGCAAGCCCCATCGTGAAACACATAAGCTCACGATGGAAGCAACTGCGCAACAAACTAAATAACGGAAGAGCGTACAACTAAGAGCTCAAAGCACGTGCACAGATACGAATGAATGCTCCCAAGAAACGATTTGCCTAAGATATGATTCAATTACCTTGTTCAACTGTAAGGCCAAGAATGCCACCTAGGTTATTAACAAGTCTTCCAGGTCTGATAATATAGTACGCTAAATCTTCGTGCCTGTAAGCTCTCCTTACTGCTTCTTCTCCCTGTAAAAAGGCGTATATACAGATACATAATGCACGTTAAAGATGCACAACACTAAGAAACTACTAGTGATGAGCTAACATGAAAGACGCAACCACATCTACTAAGATTAACATGCATAACACATACATACCTAATACCACTTTAAGATGTGAAACCTAGATGACAGTCTACTGAAACTTTACCTTGAGTTTCCATCGAAGTACACGCCCATACAATGAGTTGAGTAGGCAAGAAATCGTATCACAGGTCCTTGTCACGGCCACAGCAGACACGAGTACGAATTTTTGGACCTGTACAAGAAAGGCCAATTAGAGAGATTCAAAGAAGCCCAAAACACACATCCATTACCAACACAACATATGCCATCCCACCTCAAAGAAAAAACAAGTGATGACAGAAAAGTCACAACCATGCAACCAGTAACCGACAGAGATTCCAAAGGAATGTACCCCAACAAAAGCAGCTGCTTCCGCCAAGTTCTTCACGCCTAGGTAATCCACGTATTTTGGACTGTCATTGTTAAAACAAGGGAGACGCCATCCTGCTCTTGCTCCTATGGTACACACAATTGCGTCCATTTCCTGGCAGGCCGGAACTAGAGTCTCGGGCTTCGTGACATCTCCTTGAACGAAGGTTACTCTCGATGACCCATAGGCTGCTTCAGAACAGAAGTCACGTATCATGGATAAGCCATAGCCACTTGACGACCGGACGCTCATCAAGCCGAACTTAAACACACGCTCTCTTCAGATTAAACTTAGGAACTGATTCAAATTTTAAAGTTATGTAATTGATATCCCAACCACTAAAGCCAACTAATTAGCTTACCAATATCGTTGGAACAAAATTTTAGGAAATACTCAAATTTGAAATTATAGAACTGATAACCCAATTATCATAACTTGAAATCTTACCAATAGCTTTAGTGGCCTTTTCCTTATTTCTCACTAAACCATAAACTTGAAATTTATCCCCTGATGTCAGTAGCGTTTTCGTAACCTGCAACATGTCCTCGTTCCATCAGGACAGACATGTACAAAACAGGACTGACGTACAAACGTCACACAAAGGCAGAGTTCTCTCACGAGCTCTAATTCATTAGGTATTAGATTATCCTATATCAATGGGAAAGTAACTGTACATAATAAGCCACATGTTATAAAAATCACAACTAAATACCCGCCAAGCCCTAAATCTATGTAATTGTACACAGAAATCTAGACTGTTTTGGCAAGCAGTCATTGCAAGACACTTTTGTAATTATTATTCCTCCTACTCAAGAGTAGTAGTGCAGAGGTTTACCTCAAGACCTACTCCGCTGCTACAACCCACGACGAGCACTTTGAGTTTATGACTCATACTGGCAGGTCTGATACTTCAGTCCGTTCTCTACACCACAATAACAAAACCAAGGGTTAGAAACTCCCAACTACACTCAAGATTACAGATTCACTTCCAAAGCATCGCAATAGCAGGGTAGCCTCACTGCGTCAATCATGAGCTGAGCTCCCGTGCGAGAACCAATTTTCTGGATACCACATTCCATCAGATTTCAACTGGAACCCGCTTACCTCAAAAAAAACTGTATTCACTCGGAGACGAAAATTCAAAGAACCGTCATCATGCAAAACACAGACATTCCCAGAAGGAGAAAAAAAACAGAATGAAACATCCAGATTGAAACAAAATTCAGCATCCAGAGAGGAGATAATTGCTTACATTAAAATTATCAAAAATGAAAAATTACAGTTGCAAGCATGATACGTTAATTTCGTTCTCTACACACAATAACAATACCAAGGGTTCGAAACTTCAGAGGACACCAAGATTAGGGCTTTTTTTCCACAGCAGAGCAATTGCAGAGTAGCCACAAATACGTCAATTAGGATCTAAACTTCCGCTCGACGACCCATTTTCTGGATCCCGCATGACCTCAGATTTCAACTAAACCCCTAAACGCAAAACCTCGTATCAAACTCAAACTCACACAAGAAGGGCACCCCCCACAAACCCAATCGTGCACGGAAGGACAAAAAGGAAATTCAACACCTGGAGAGGAGATGATTGCTCACATAATTGAGATTCCAGGCCAAGTTAGTTAATGAAGCGACGCCGATCGCATCACTGGCCTCAAATCGCATCCAGAAGCAACGTCAAGCAACTCAAATAAGGATCGCTTCTTCGTCCGATTTCGCAATTAATGTTGAGATTGCAAAAGTTTTAATTAAAATTAACGTCGAATTCTACTGACATGCAGTGGGCCGACATGGCAAACAGTAGGTGATGTTGTGGCAGTGCAGACGACTGACTGAGACTCGACATGAGGACGGAGTTACTGTACCCGGAACCAGCTGCCCGTTCACTCGACAATGTTGCTCCGGAGGCCTCTCGGCCCTGCACGTGGTGGCCTCTGGATCTCCGACGCCACCTCCAATTGGCTCCGCTGTAAGCTCTCATCCACGTCGCAAGTTTCATTCGAATACGCGGGGATGGATGGTTTTCTTTGTTTTTCCGTTGGATGATCTGGGGTGCAGCTTCGGCACTCTATTCCAATGGACGATTTGTTATGAACTTGAATCATTAAGAGCATCGCCACCCCTGCGCATAATATGAGGCCGGGACAGGCAAAAGGTGGCCCGGTCTGTTTCGTTGTCCCCACCGTGACGCTGGCCGGACCCGGGAGGCAACCGGGTGCAGGAAAATTTGGCAATTTCCCCTCAGGAAAGCATGCGCGGTGGAAAATCGAACCGGGCCCAGAATTGCAAGTTTGTCCATGTTTTCTCAGATTTCCGTCAGAAGAAACAAGCTGCCCGCGTTTTACGAGGAGGGCATGGATCTTTTTTTAACCGTGAGGGCAGAATTGCAAGGCTGAATTTAATGAAACCAGGAGTCAAACTCTGGTTCCACGGAGCTCCGTGAGCTTTCCCCGTCTGTACAGTGGGGCAGCAGTTGGCAGCAGAGCCGGGGATCTTTCTGCAGCACGCCATATTGCCTGTGCCGTGGGAGATTGGCCGCCCCATGGTAGTGAAGCTCTAAGGTGAAGGCACCTATAACGGATCAAATAAGCAGTTCTAGCATGATCTTCAAGTAGTGCAAGGCAAAGCAAACATTTTTGGAGGTGCAACGATAGAAATGATGGGGATTGCAAAAGAAATTGGTAATTTTATTGGTTGGACTGAAATTACTGTGATTTTTGAAATCCAAAAGTTGGTCTAGACCCATTTCCAATGTCTAGAGACTTCCAAAATTGCTCACTGAGAGACTACTTCCTACTGACTTTGGCATGCAAGATGAGGGACATATGTCATGGCATTTTGATCTCTAGACATGCCAAGGCACACAAGATGAGGGACATCTATCATTTTTTGAAAAACGGAAATGAATCCCAACCTCTCCTGAATTTCAAACACCCTATTGATTGTCAATGGGGTGTTGATTGGTAATAGGTGCCTTCACTTTCAATGAGATTTCAAGCCATGGGAAGCCCGTTTTAGGGATGTTTCCCAAGCTATGAATGTGTGTATTGTTGGTTAGAGTATTAAATATCAAAAAATAATAAATATTTAAAAACATTTAAAAATTAATTCAAGAAAATTATCTTGCATGATAGTCACCTAACTACATTAGATTTCTAACACTAGAAGAAATTCTTGTTCATGGAGTTCATGTGTTTTTGTTAGAAAACACAAAAAACTGCGTTGGAAAAAACACAGTTTTGCAATTTTTTAGTCAAAAAACTGCAAAACTGTGTTTTTTCCAACGCAGTTTTGTGTTTTCTAACAAAAACACATGAACTCAATGAACAAGAATTTCTTCTAGTGTGATGTGGCGAATTTCCCAATCATTTGTAAATAAAGGTTTTTTTTTAATTTTTAAATAAATTTTTTTTTTCTTATCATGTCATTAAATTCTCCCATGCAATTCAAGCCTTCTAATCTATTGAATTTTTTTCTATTTTTTCCAGATTTCTTACCTTAGTATGAGTTCTAGAAGCATTCATGAAATGGTTAAATTTTTAATTCCCTATTTTTTTCGAAATCTTGGACAGTGAACTACCAAGACTTGGATTTGATTTTGGAAATGAGAAGTAGCTTAAGGTAGTCTACTCTTAAAGCGACCATTTAAGGGCTGGTCCGCTTATTTCATGGGCTTTTGTGGACGAAAATATTTTTGATTTCTTTTTCAGAGAAAGAAAAATACATACGGTTTAGAGCACAAGTGGTTTCGTATTTTTCCAAGTCTTTTTGAATTACTTATGAATTTTCAAAAATTTCTGTCCTAGGCACCTAGTTATGACAATAGATTTGGCAAACAACATAGACATGTAGTTTATAATTAGAGATGGGAAAATCAAGAACAAACATGCAGATTTGCAATAAATAACAAACCATGTTCCTAAATGCGACCATGCTTGTGTCAAATTATATTCACAAATTTTTTATTCATGAAAAAATAGTTGGCCTACTAAAGTGGGTTTTTAATCAATATAATATCAAGAATATTCACTTATGAGTGCATTTAAAATTAGATTGAATCACATGCATGAACCATCTATATTCAAACCTTAAAGCGATTTCTTACAAATTTTAATGTGCACACTTTTTATCCTTAATTTGTTCATTAAGTATAAACTAATGGTTTAAGAACTAGTAAATGTCCATTTTGTGCTGAAATCTAGGGTCGATTTGAAGAAGGCGGTTGATTTAAGAGCGGACTACTATACTTCATGCTCTTATTCATGAATTGTGAACATCTGAGAAGTAACTAGCTTTACATATGACCCTTAATAATCAAAGTATAGGTAATTATTATCTACACTAAATAGTGAAACTAGGTTGCTACACACTATTTTCTTGATATTTGATAGTATATAAATATTTACTGTTATTCTACAATAATGCACTACTTTTGAGATAGGTGTTGTTGTACTTGGGACTCATGTAATTATACAAATAGAAATATATGTAGAAATTTTTGTTGACTTTCTTGGGGTAAGGTAACCTAATTATTGAGGCAACCTAATTTCACTATTTACTGTAGTTGATTAAAAAAACTAGGGCAAAAATACAGTCTATCTTTTATGGTAGGTTTACCAACTTTTTGTCCCAGACATAATTATTTCGGTCCCAAACACAATTGTTTTGATACAGTTGCAAAGAGTTTATGATTTCTTGCTAAGATAGCCTTGTCTAGCCTTGAACTGCACACCGGCCCTTAGTCTGTTGATTTGCCAAATTCTAAATTTTTCGTAACTGTTGTGTGACAATTGTTGTTTCAGACTGTGGTGAGAATAATTTACAAGCATGGCAGGATCTCAACTTCTTTCATGAAATCAGGTGCCAAGCTAGAGGAAGGGAATGAAGGAGTGGACATCTATCTGGTTGTATTATTTACTAATGTTTGATTGTTTAATTTCAATCTCCTTGTGACATCGATAACAAGAAGTAAACCGGGCTGAAGACTCCTTGCATGCACGTTTTGACAAACTAAGTTGCATGGGTGCAGGTGAGGCCCTTAACCCATAAACATTGACACACATATGTTAGTGTCCGATGGATGGCAGAGTATCTTCCTATGTAGGGCAGAAGTGCAACTATTCATCCTTGAAATTTTGTGTGGAAAGGGGGAGATCTTCTACAGTAGTTTGACTCCCAATTAATATTTTTGATTTTTTTAAAGTAGATGATGTCCCATTGTTCCAAAAGGGCTGATTTCCACAATCACCACTCACCAGTCAGTCCTTTACGGTTAAGTTTACCTCTCGGAAACTTGTGATGATCATTCAAATATTCTCAAACAATTTGTGTATGTACATGATCCAAGCTGCTGCAGTTTGAAGTTTTTTCTTGATAAACAATAACATGTTTTTTTCTAAGCCACGAGTTCTGGCATCACAGTAATTAACCCCTAAAGGACCAAGGCCATTTTTCTGTCAAAAACCACTCAAAACTGCCATTTCTGCTGCGTTCACCTATAAAATCCCCAAAAAATAGTTAAAAAAAATCTAACCGTTGGATCTTGTACTTTATTTCTCTCAGAACATGTGGTAAAAATTTCATGAATTTTGACCGCACAGATTGAGAGATATTAGCATTCAAAGTCGGAAAAAGAAGTTTTTTTGAACACTGACCTGCAATTTCAGATGACTTTGACCACCTTTTGTTGAAATTTTTTGCACTATGGACTGTGAATTTAAAATTTTCTGTGTTGAAGAATTGAGTTGATATTCTAGGGAAAAAATTTCTAAAGCAAAACTCTTGATTTTCATTCTCTAAAAAATTGTTAAGTAGAAGTAGGTCCAAGATTACATGAAAAACTAAATCATTAATAGCTCTAAGATGGGATTGAAACTCAATAATCCCAATGGTGAGATTGTTTTAGCAAAAAAATTTAACTTTGTCAAACAATTTTTTTTTGAAAAATTGTGAAAATTGCATTCAGAAATGAATCCTATAAGTTGTTTTTTCAAGAAGATGCTCATATTGCCCGAAAAACAATATTGTTCATAACTTTCACATTACTAATCCAAATGGAATGAATCAAAGATTCACATGTAGACAAAAATATAATATATAAGAAAAAAATAATTTTAATTAGATTTCAATTTTTTGTGGATTTATTTTTCTGCCCAGTGACATGAAAATTATGTTTAAGATGGCATAACTTTTTCTCCCGGGCACCGATTGAAATAAAAATTATATTCTCACGAAGCTTATCAGTTTTTCTATCTTATGAGAAAGTTTCAAAAAATTTGACTAAAAATTGAAGTCATAGGAACCTGCCCGAAATCGATTTTGTCCCCCGAGGGAACAATGGTCCTTTAGGGGTTAAGGTATTGTTCACTAGCTGTGATATTAGTCCATGTTACTAAGCTTAACTTACCAACTTGTGCATTCAACTCATGAGCTCCAAGAGCTGATTTGTTCTTTTGATGACTTGAGGAATACAAATTTTTTCATGTTTTGATTAGGCCTTGTACTGGGATGAATATATAGGCAAATATTTTAGTACAAGACACTTCGTGCATTTTGGTTTATTGCTAGTTTGGAAAAGCTTCAGAAAAGTGTTTATATGCTTTGAATTTGGAATTAGTGCCCAAACAGGGGGGTTTCCAGAAAAAACAAGTTTTGGCCATTGTTCCCCACTATTTGGGAACTCACAGTTGGGTTGAGGCCTAGAATCTCTTGATGTGATTTTTAGCCATAAAATGACGTTTTTTTGAGTTTTAGTCCAACTAAGAAATAAAGTTTATCAAGTGCAATTCTTATTCCAATTGGAAATTTGAAAAATTCATAAATTTCACTATTTTATAGTAATTTATGAACTTTGCACTTGTAACCATAGTTTGTTGATTTGGGGATGACATGGTAACTATGGTTTATACCATGGTGTTGTACACTAAAATAAACATCTATGATGAAAATATCATATTTTTCAAGTATATTTTGTATTTGATATGAATTTTCTTCATCATTTATTGCAAAGTAATTTAATAATAGGTCTCATTTCTTTGAGGTTAAAAGACATGCCAAACCCAAGGGGTTTGGTTTATTTAGAGAATCTTTTCAATAGCATATTTAATACATAACTACATACCTATTTCTTAATATCATTTTCTTTGTCTCCACAAGATGCATCTATCATTCTATCACACTAAATCTTGAGTTCCTTGAAATCACAATTGAATGTGTGAATCTTGCATTGGAAATTTTGTAAGAAGTTTTAATAGTAGCTTTGAGGATGTGGGCTACCTCGCACCTAGAAGAAGGCGAAAGCTCATCACTAATTGGCCTTTTTGAAAAGCTTCAAAGTGCCCATGTCATAAAGATTCTGAAATTCAATTTTGGGCACCTTCTTTAGGGCCCCAAATATTCTTTGAGGGTTAAAAAAAGATGAAATCACCAAAACTAAACAAAGAAAGTACAAATATGTAGATGAAAAAAAAATTCTATCAAAAGAATGGTTCTATGATGGATTTTGTTGTAGTATATTAGGAATTTTTTTTAATCCCTAATGTTTTGCATTGTTGTGAGACCTAAGACTACTTCAAAATATTGTCACCTATAGTAAGGTGAAACATTTAGTTATATTTCTTCTTTAATAAACCAATTGTAAGAACTTCTAATCAAATTGTTTAAATATATCCTCCTACAAAAATATTTTAGATCTAGGAGAAAACAAGCCCCTAATCAAGACGTTTGAACCAACGCAAAACATCTTAATCAACTAAACATTGTAGATTCAGGTCCGTTTTCTAGAAGCAAAGTGAAAACAACAATTGCAATATAGATGCAACTAAATTTCAAAAAATAGATATTCATGGCCCTTCTAAACTCAAGGTAATGTTTTGTCATTCAAAAATTTGGGGAAAATCGCATGTGTCTTGTAACTTGTGCATTTTAGTAAAATGTTGAAAATGGATTGAGATGGATGGAAAAAAGTTTAGCCCCAAAAATTGTATTGGCATCTTTAAAAAAAATAAAATGGGGAAGATGCTTATGATGAAAGAAAAATCTAAATTGATAATAACTTTGATAAGAAATTGAAGAATTGTAAATCCAAATGGTCACAAGATGTTCTAGTATGCAATACATAATCATCCTATATGAAATTGTTTTTTATTTGAAATCTCTGAATATTCACTTCTAAAATCAAAATCAACTTTATTTGTTTTTCCTACCTTTATAAGGCCCTCAAATTAGAACTCCTCATAGCTTTCATCTCATCAGTTGGAATTGAATGGTTCAATATGATAGGAAAAGAGTAGTACGGGTACCTCAGAATTAGTAGAAGTTTGAAAGTCTAACCAGCATTCGGGAAGTTTTTTGAGTTTTACTGGCTATTTTCCTTCAATTCCCAAATTGAACCACTTTTTCAAGCACAGAGTCTGGTTATTTTCTCTATTTCCCATTCAAAATCCATTTTTTTGTTTTTATCCACCAGTTTTTAGCTGATTCTTTCGAACTGCAACCAGTTTTTTTACCAATTCCACTCGCTAACTTTGAACTAGCTGCCGGTTCTTCCCGGACATTGAGTCTACACAAACTTTTTAGTTTCTCAGAGCTCCATGTCAAACATGTATGAGATTTTGTTAACATCCATAGAGTGAATCACAATGATTTGTAAATGCAGATGTTCAACTTGGTCCCTGATTGTGCAAATGAACAACAATTAATGGTATTGTACTGTACATCCAATTTCATGGGTGCATGCACGATGCATCCTACTATGCAAATATGTAAGTTATCACACTCTCTAAACTGGATGGACTGAACTGGGAATTGAAACTCTAAAGAAATTCGTATCATTCAAAACTTATTTGTGACTATATATAAACCGGGTGTTAATTGTTGAGGGTCAGTCCTCCGTGACGACTGAATTCAACGAAGCAAGGGGAGGTTCAAAGCGGACTGCAAGCCCGACCTTGGTTTCCATCGCTTTATGGTATTTCTCTAATTAACTATAACTAGCTACGTTCCTCTTCTGTCCCTCCCTTTTTCTGTGCAGCTGTGGCGCGATCGCCAGTCCAGACCTGTCTAGAATCTTTGTAGACCTTCAACGCTTTCTTGACATGCTCAATTTCCAGAATTGCCTTATCATCCTCACTTCTCGATAGGAGGTATGCTGTCTGCACAATGTTCCGAATCTCTCGGCCATTGAAATCAGGAACAACAAATTCCGCCAAGTCCTCGGCAGAAACGCCTTGCAATCCTGCTCGTTCAAACATCTTGGTCCACATCGTTTTTCGTTGATCCTCATTGTGCCTTTCGTAATGCAATTTCATGGCAATGCGTGACAATATGGCATCATCAAATGCAGATTCACGATTTGTGGTTAGGAAGAGAACTCCTTTGTAGTACTCCAATAGCCTTAGAAAGACGCCCGTCATAGCATTGCGTGTCAAGTCCGAGGCGGTCCTCCTCTCCAAAAACACATCGGCTTCGTCAAGGAGAAGCAGGGCGCCCCAGGAAGCGGCGACATCAAACACTTTCAGTAGAGTTGCCTCTAGAATTTCTGGAGTGATGCCCAATTCAGATACACTCAAACACCACAAAGGACATCCCAACGATTCAGAAAGAGATTCCGCGGTCAAAGTCTTTCCTGTTCCCGGTGGACCATAACACAGGAATATGGTACCCTCGCCTTTGCCTACAATAGAGTCAGGTCGTTCTCTTCCCAGCAGATTTGTATCCTTTCCATCTTCCAATTGTTTTCTTACTATTTTCTCCACAACATCCTTGGTATCTTCATCCATCACCAAATCATCAAACGCCGATCTGTTATAGTTGATATGAGAAAATCCGCACACAGAAAAGCTCCCCCATTTCTTGAGGCGAAAGGAAAATCCGTATACCATGGCAGGGGCGAACATGCGATCTTCTCTGGAAGTGATGTCAAGAGTGGTGACGTCGTTGTCACGTAGGACATCACATGGAGGGCTTGCCGAGCCCAATTTGGGATAGTCCGGATTCATCTTCGCAAAGCTTCCCAAATCAATCATCACCCTTCCATCAGCATTCTCCTTCAACAGTCGGAGACACTTGTCCATTTTTTTCTTTATAAAGATCGACCCTTTGTAGTTTCTAAAACAGCAACGTTCCTTCATGGAAAGCTCACAAAATTTACTTCCAAAATGGAGGAAACTATCGACAGTCGCTTCGGGATCCTCAACGCATTGAAGGGGATGAACATCCAAGTCGCAAATTTCACGCTCTCCGTCAAACTGAAGAACATTCAGCTCCCTAGAATATTGTTTCCAAGTTCTACAGTTGTAGTCCCACTTGGTTACCACTATGACGAAAAATAGTTCCTCAGTCTCATAATTTTTCACGTACTTTGTCAACAAGACATCACCACACGACTTCTCTTCAGTGACATCGTCAACATAAACAACCCGTTCTCCTGGAGGAAAGAACGCCCACAACATTTCCCAAGACAAGAAGTGGTCACCAGAGTTCATAGATGCATACATAGGTTCGATTTCATTAAACTCCTTGTCCATGAAGCGCAGCAAATGCTGAAGATGCCACAACTTTTCTCTGTTAGCAGAAGTGCCTTCACTTGATGAAGCCTCTGAAGTTTCTCCATCAGTAGTGGAGGTGTGTTCGTTTCTTAGTTTTTCTCGAATTTGAAATAACTCTGGGCCATTTAACAATACTTTCTTCTTACCTCTTGCAATTTGATCTACTTTTCCAGGCATACTGACGTTGATGATCTCCATTAAGATGGGCGAATATATGCAGACTTCGACTTGTGAGGCCCACGGAAGATCTTTGATATTCTTGTATATTACTGCGAAGGGTTGACTTGCTTGACTGTTATCCACCTTACTCCGCTCACGTTTCACCAACTTAAAATTCCTAGTTTTCTTGTCGTAGATTTTATCGTAAACTTCCCACTCCCAGGCAGGGTCTTCTATGGAAATATGGGGTGCAGATTGAGAACCAGAAGACTCTCCATTCTTCAAGATTCGTTGATCCTCAACTGTTGAAATTTCTTCATGCAAATTCAGGATTCTTTGGTCTTCGTCAAGACTGAAGCATTGAGCCGCAAAGTAGATGGTATGATATGTATGCACCACCAGTTTCCACAATGTTCCTGTAATTGTAGTTTCTATTCTGCAATGCAATACATTGTCCAAAGACGCAGGCATCCAAAAGTTAACACAAAGTCAATTGTGTGCATAAGTAACTATGAATTGATATCCTTGTATGAACAACATTTGGTTTGGAACTAAGAAGGAGTATACATAATTATATATATGTTACACTCTAAACCGAATCAAGTTCGATACGGACCAAAATTCACTTTTAGAGGAACTCTTATATTTTTCCTTCAGTAGTCGATAACAGTTGATAACAGTTGATAACAATGTAAGGTAAGTACCCCATTTCAACCTTGTTACTAAAACCATCCCATTTAGATTCTTGCCTAATATAACTTTTTGAATAAGTGATCCTAATGAGGATTTTGTGGATTTTGGATACACCTACAATTGACACTTTCAAGAATTCTTAGTTTATTCATGTCCCATGTCCAAAAGACATAAACTTCGAAAATCTAGAATCCTCATTCGATTACTTGGATGTAACAAAATAAAGTCAATTCAATAATAGGTTTGGTCTATGCTAACATGCTTACTCAGATGAGTTTGGGTGTGGTTGGATACAAGCAAATATGAGATAGCCTATAACCAAAGGCATCATTTACCTTTAAAATATTTTTAACGCATTGCAATTGTGGGAAACCAACGTATAATGAATCACTTGAATAGTGCATCATCTTCTAATACATAAATTCGAGATGTTTAGCCTTGGAAAAAAATTTAACTCTATGTTATAAAGAGAAAATTTGGATTCCAAATCCGTACCTAAGTGGTAGTGCTTGAGTTGCAACAACTACTATATATGGGAAAAGCCATGCAATAACTGATGCCATGATTGTAGTTTGAGCCATGATCATCAAAATAGTTGATAGGGTTTGTGTTGTCGCGTAGATGGCAAGAATTGTAAGAGGAAGTATACTTTGTATAACTGCACATTATTAAAAAAACGGCCATGGATATAATACTTGTACACTGTGAAATCTAGCTAGCTAAATAACTTAGCATGGCAAATATGAAAAACTCAAAATCAAAAGAAAATGCTCAAGATTGCAATAGGATTTTAGGTGCAAGAAATTTAACCTGTTCTTAGGCTATCATTTTGGATTCGAATGGCCGAACTGTTGACGCTTAGCTTGAACCCATCCACTTCGATTTTCTTGGAAGCAAGCACAAACACCTCAGCAAGATTCTTTGATGGTAATCCAGTTTCGGAGGTGAACGCTTCCACCTGGCACGATCCCTGACATGTTTCAAAATGCATGTCTATCAACAGATACAACTTAGCATTTTTTAATTGCTAGGTAAATCAATTCACAATTTGCGTCAGCTTTTATCAATGGTTCGGTAAAAGTGTTCAAATGAGATCATGTTGTTCGATTTAGGACATGGTGTGCTATATATTAAACAAGGTCAACACTTGAAATTGTTGCAAGAAAAGCACAAGTGTTCAAACGAGAAATTTATGATAAACCTCACATACAGTATTTACTTTCTTGGAATTGTAACAGTACATAGTTATCGACTTCATGGCATCCATCACAATTTTATGAAAGTTGTTCACAATGTACAGTTTTCGAACCTGACCATCCACAGAGGATTCAGTGACTCCATTATACTTAGTTTCCAGGGTAATACAATTATTTTTTGTTACTGCCTGTATGGTGGTTCCTCTCAAATGAACTCCTTCCACATTCAATACACCTGCAATGAAAATTCAATGAATAAAACATTAAGATACAAAATTGGAAACCTAATTTCAATGGAACATGGTAGAATACAACGTTCTTCGAAGATGTTCAGAGTATTAAGTTACGCAAATAGCCTTTTCATGATGATCTAGTCGAATCCTTATCTTCAAACAATCAAACCTCTATATCGGTTTTCAAGACACCAAAATGATCTCGAGCAGATAGGCTGCGCCCAGACCATATCAACATATGAAGATCATTGACTTGAAGAAATTATGACTTGCACGTACTCCAGGCATACCTCAATCCGAACAGCAGAAATAACTCATAGATTCATTAATTTGAAAGAAAGGTACAAGTTGCAATAGGTTGCAATTGAAAGTGATTTTACCTCCTGAATATGATGAGTGCAAGACCATGGGCACTGGATCAGTATCATCCAGTTTCAGCAATCTCGCTTTTTTGCCACCTACGTGTCTCCAATTCATAAGATTTAGGACGGGTTTACAGACGTCACGTTTGGGTTAGCACAAGTATAAGGCCAGAAGCTGTACACACAGGATTGGCTGACAATCACCCCGGTTGGCCGTTACTCTCAATCTCTGATGGGCAGGGAAGTTCGTCCATACTAACGAAATAGTACGTCATCATTTGGGTACAAGGTGAACGACAAGTTACCATAGGAGAATTAGCGGAACCAAGGAATCACTAAGTACATTATTAAAAAAACTGACTTAGCGAAATAATAGGAGCAAACAAGTCATTGTTGAAGCAAGATCGAGCAACTATACCAGGAAAAGTATATTCATTTGTTCTAATAGAGCGTGTGACACTAATTAACCAAAGTCACACTATTTTGAATTAGCGCAGGTAGAAATATAACTGACTTCAATCAATTTCCAAAAAAATGAAATCTTATGGTGACACTAATTTCCCAGTTTCTCCCTCAGTAACAGTGTAGCTAGCGAAACTAACGGGGAAACTAACACTGAAATGAAGTTTAAATGAAATTTTGGGCTGTCGTCATGGATTCGTAATTGAAATAGGAATGAAACTGTAGTAAACAATGAGACAAATCTTAAAGTAGAGTGCTTACCAGCAACTAACGTTAAGAATGGAGCTCCCCTACTAATTAGACGACCCAAAACAGAAAGCATGTAACAAACTAAGCAAACAGCAGAGACATATAAACAGGAACCCTTGCCAAGGCCATGTACTTTCGATTACTGCCCTGGAGAGAAAGGCCTGTGTGTTCCCGCTCGTTCGCATGATTGGATGGATACACAAATGTCTTTGATGGAAGAGTTATTACGTGTGATCAAAATCCAACATGAAATCATATGTAGTCGATCGAAAGTCCATTTGTTAGAGATCTGCACCAAGATATGATTTCATGTGAACAGTTCATACCCTAGCTAGCTACAACATTTTCCACATGAATTTCAATCTCAAGACGGACAATTGAGAAACGGCTCATAGCATGCGCGCAGTTAGTTTGATTAACTACCGGTGCTTTTACGAAAGACATGCCATCTACCCAGTTGGATAAGGATACTCTTCCCCTTCTTCTTCGCAGCTTTCCCGGACTTGGTAGACGGCGTGTTGATGGTGTCCCCGAAACATAGACTTGCTGGTTCTAGTCTTGTCAGTTTCGTCTGGACAACCGGCCCGGCGCATGCTTGTAAAACGGTCACCTCTTCCCCTGGCGCATGGAGTTGAGATGCTGCGTCCAACAGTAGGCGACGATCGTCAAGGATGTCGCCGCACAAGTCGTCGACGACGCATATGGACACCGGGATCGGAGTCTCCAAGACTGCGCCACCATTATGAGCAGCTGTGAGAGTCGACTGAATATGGAGGCAGAGTTGTTCCACCCCCTTTCTCTCAGAATCGGACTGTCTCTGGTGGTCCTCGGAAAGCTTGTGGGATCTCGCTTGCCGCTGTCTATCTTCGCAGAAGCGCTTTAACAAATGGAAAGCGTGAAAGACGATCATCCACCAAATGCACTGTGGAAGTAAGCTCATGACGATCGGCCCTTGCTGTGCGCGTGCGAAAGGGCCCCAGATGCGTTCCCGCATGAGTGGCCAAAAATACTCGGCCATGGGCACGCAAACATGTTGGATCTCCATGGCACCGATATATCGACACCGGCCAACTCGGTACGTAGTGATCGAGTGTCGGGTTCTAATGACTCGGAACTGATAAATGGTTCTAAACATACTCATTGCAGCATATTCATTGCAGCATGCCACTCATTGCAGCACCGGACACTCATTGCAGCACATTCATTCCCCAGAATTATTAACCCTTTAAGGACGGACTGGTGAGCGGTGACCGTGGAAATCAGCCCTTTTGGAACGGTGGGACATCATCTACTTTAAAAAAATCAAAAATATTAATCGGAAGTCAAACTACTGTAGAAGATCTCCTCTTTCTACACAAAATTTCAAGGATGAATAGTTGCACTTCTGTCCTACTCAGAAAGATACTCTGTCTTCCATCGGACACTAAACGTCCGTGTCGACTTTTATGGGTTAACCTGCCTGTTCCCAATCCTGTCCGCACGTCGACATTGCACCCTGATGCTCGGGTTGAAGTTGCATCACCACAGAAATTCCACACTTCCCTGTCTGTCGGGCCTTAACTTACATTTATACCGTAGTATTCGCCTCCTGAAACGTGTACCGACGAAACGCACTGGAGGATAGTACTGAAAAAAGGATAATCAATCAAGCGGAAGATCAGAAAGTACAGTTCAGAAAATAAAGAATCGTGTCAAGTAGTCAGCCTGAACACGGTAGTATCGAGTACTGGCATCTACGCAGATACTTGGAAAGGCACTTACATTCACCCTTGATTGGACTTCCGCAAGAAGCTCGTCATACAACTGTAAGCTCATCCATAGACCAGCTGTTACCACCAACTCTACCACCAACTGTTACCACCAACTCTACCTATTTCCGGCATCCTACTTTGGCCCCATTTCCACCACAAAACCGGCACAAACCTAGTTATCCAAATCCGTCCATTCTATGACAAGATCAATGCATTAACCCCTAAAGGACCAGGGGTGTTTGAGCAAAGCTCTTGTAACAAGCATAATTTCTCAAATGTGTAATATGATTTTGATGATCACCACCGTTGAAATGAAAGAAGAATTATGTAGCTTTCCTATGAAAAAAAGATCAACAAAATTGCAGAATTTTTGAGAAAATGCCACCGTTGACAAAAATGATGAAAGATATCCAATTCAGTGGAACTTTGTAGATGCGCTGAAATTAAAATGTTGAAATCGGGATGCTCAGAAGTGATCCAAAAAATCTGATTTTTTTACCCCAAGTACATATCATCATGATTTAGATTTGTAATTTTTTTCAAATCATTTTGAGGTGTGGAAAAAAAGATATGAGCATGTGAAGTGACAACCCAAAGTACTTTTACTATTCTCAAAAAATTCACCAAAAATCGCTCACTCAATCATTTCTTGATCGGATTGTACCAATGGATTTAGCAAAAAAAATCATCTAGAGTCTCTTTGTTGGTCACGGACTATTAATGAGGTTCACATTTTGAATTTTCTACAAATGTAGTTGCAGAAGCGATGTGGTGGCCTTATGGTTCTTTAGGGGTTAATGACAATAAGGGGTAACATGACATTCTTTTACTAGTGAATACTAAAGTGCTAATAGATGCTTGGAATGACAATTATAGGTTGTTCGTAGGACATCTATAACTAGTCTATTGGCAATTTTGTAATTTCAAGGTAGACCTCTTTAGAAATTCATAAAAATTACAATTTTAAGAAAAAAATTAGAATTCCACTCGTATTTGATTCATGAAACATGCACACACATCTGAAAAATATGTGCCCCTCTTGGAGTTGTCCCCAAGATATTCACATAGCGAATCACGTTGGTTATAGGCTTATCTACCTTAGAATGCATTCCAATGAATTGGCCACTAGAAGGATGTTCAAAGGATGGCTTGACATGAGATTGTAGAGTGGGAAATAAACCTCTTTTCATCCAATATTATTTTTCAAAGTTGCTTGAATACATTCGCAGAAAATAGTATTGCAAATGCCTTCTTTATGGTATCATTGATTTTTCCAAAGAAGAAGATGCTTAACTCCTAAACATCCAATTGAAAGTCTTCTTGAAAATTGACGATAAAAAAAAATCATTTTAAAATGAAATTTGGAAGAATATTTTGAAATTAGTATACAAATAAAAGTTGTAAATTTTGAGTTGTAGATTACATCCATATATTTAGATTCATCAATCACCAATGCTATCACCACTATCTTTTTATAAATTTTGAAAGGAAAATTTCAAAATTCCTTCTAAATTTAATTATAAATGTTATCATTTTTTAAGTAAGATTTGTTGGAATGGATTTGAAATTAGGTTCTCTTCACATGGTGATTTTTTGAAATTTTTGTGTTCCTTAAATCTATGGCCTCATTTTTGCGAATCTAGTTCTAAACTATAGTCAATGCAATTTTGGCTTGGTTAGCTACTTGACATACTTGCACATCGGTAATTTTAGAAAAAATATATACTCTAGTAACACCAAATCCAACTATTAGTTAGGACAACAACTAGATAAAGTATCTCTACAAATTAGGATGACTATCATCCAAATAGAAATGAAGATGAAATTTGAGTTTCAATCTAAGCATCATTTAGAAAGTTGACATTGAAGCACTTATATAGGGTTTAACCCTCAAAGAATGAAACCCTTGATGACCAAAGTAGTCACCAAATACTCTAAATATTAGACCCTTCCTTGTAGTGTACTTCAACCATTTCTTGCTATTTAATCTTCATGTGAATTTTAGCTATAAAAATGATGTTTTTTGAATTTGAGTCAAACTAAGACTATAAAGCTTACTAAGTGCAATTTCTACTTCAAGAATTTTTTTGAAAAATCAATTAATTTCAATACTTTATAGCAATATGAATTTAAAACCTATATCCATAGTCTATTGATTTTCTAATTTAAGAGTGACATAGTAACTTTGATTTATACCATGATGTTATAAAGGATATTTTGTTGAGAACAACATTCACAAACTTGGCACTTTGAGGGTCTGACAATGCGGTTTGAAATGTATACCACTCCTAGATTTTAGACCATGCGGTCTAAAATCTATACAAGTCCTAGAATATAAATGGAAAAATGGCGTAAGAATATAGCCATTTTAACAAAATATCTATTTTATACACTATTCCTCCATCCCAAAATGATCTTCATGTTGACTTTAATTTTATGTCCCAACATGATCTTCCTGTTGTACTTTGTGACGTTGCTAAAGTACTAGTCAAATTTGGCTTTTAATAGCTATTTGTGACCACTAAAACAAATTCGAGTAGTAGTTCTCCCTTTGTCCATGCAATCATTAATCAAAAGACATTCAAATGAAATGATTTAAGGCGTCAATTAACATTGTTTCATTCTTATTTTTTGCTTCTCTCTTCAAGGCGGAACAAAGGCTCTATAACCCCTACAATCCCAAGGCCACTTTTCTATCAAAAACCACTCAAAACTATTACTTCTATTGCATTCATCTAAGGAATCAGAAAAAAAATACTTTTTATAGAATCTAACCATAGGATCTTGAACCAAACTTTTCATGGATCATGTAGTGAAAATTTCATGATGTTTGACAGTACGGATTGAAAGATATTAGCATTCAGAGTGAAAGAAAAAGTTGTTTTTTGAAGATGCTCTAATTGCCCGCAAAATAAGAAACTCTATATCTTTTACATCACTAATCCAAATGGGATGAATCAAAGCTTCCCATTTAGACAAAAATATAATCTATGAGAATAAAATAATTGAAAAAAAATTTCAATTTTTTACAATTTTTTTTGTTGCCCACTCTCCCCCATTTTGAAGTTATTGTGGCATAACTTTTGCTCCTGAGCACTAATTGGAATAAAAATTATATTCCCAGAAAGCTAATAAGTTTTTCTATCTTATGAGAAATTTTTAAGAAAATTCACTAAAAATTGAACTCATAGGAACCTACCCACAATCCATTTTGTCCCCCATAGGGACATTTGGATTTTAGGGGATAAGGTGGATGAGATGAAGCTTTGGAAGGCAGAATAGAGGTTGACACATGGTATTGGGTCTATACTAACTGCTCACAAAATGACAACCTCACACTAAATAATTAAGTGCCCACTAGTATTCTTTGAAAATGCCAAAAAAAAACTTCTACTTTTTAGTACCTTTTAGTGATATGGTCAATTTCATTAAGATGGTGGTGTTCTAGTAAATTGGCAGTATTATAGTAAATTGTTGGTCCATTTCACTACTTTGGCATGGTCTAAAATCTAAACTTGTCATAGATGTCTAAAATTTAGATATCTCATAGATAGTTTAGACTGTGTAGTCTGAAATCTATACCATTTTTAGATTTCTAAATTCTATATGTGTCCTAGATGTCCGAAATCCATAACAATTTTAGATATTGAATTCTACTTACAACATGAAATGGGTTTAACCCAATAAAGATTGTGGATAATTATTATGGAGGCAAGCAAGACATTTTATGGTCCCAAATTGAATATAATAAAAAATACCAAACTGAGATGAATTTGAGAGATTTGACTGTAATTATTAAAAGAGTTGTGAATGCTTGGAGCTACATAGGACATTTAGTGACAATTGACGGGTCCCAATTTAGATTTGCGTATTTTCAACCTGTATTTAGTTTATTTTTTTAACCCTTAAAAGGCATGCCAACAAAAAAAAATTTCATCTTTGTCCCAATACATTCATTTTGAAATTCTCCACACCCATCCTCTTTCATCCAACCCAAAATTCATTCTAAAACTTTGGCTACCAATGAAAGAATGTCAATTTCAACCAAAAAGTGGTCAACTAGACCTTAATGGGTTAATCCATAAAAGACCATAAGGCCACTATGTAACTTTCGCATCTACATTTGTAGAAAATTTGAAATGTAAACCTCAGTAAAAATTTATGAACAAACAAAGGCACCCTAGATGGATTTTTTCCTTTGAATTTATTTGTGCAATCTAATTAAGAAATGATCAAGTGTGCAATAGTTTTGGTGAATTTTTTGAGAATGGAGAAGGTGCTTTGGGCCATCATTTCACATCCTCATATATTTTTTTCCACATTTTAAAAGGATTTAAAAAAAGTTACACATTAATATCATGATGATATGTACTAGTAGGAAAAAATGAGATTTTTTTGAGAACTTTGGGACATTTTGATTTGAGCATTCCAATTTCAAGGAGTGTACAAAGTACTACCTAACCAAATATCTTTTATCAATCTTGTCAATAGTAGCATTTTCTCAAAAATTATGTGATTTCATAGATGTTTTTTTCATAAGAAAGATACATAAGTCTTTTTTCATTTCAGTCGTGGTGATTACCAAAATGATTCTACACAACTTATGAAGAATTATGATTGTTACAAGAGCCTATAAAAAAAAAGAGCTATCCTCAAACACCCCCAATCTTTTAGGAGTTAAAAAAATATTATATTCAATATTAATTTGAAACATTTTGTCAAATAGGAAGATCATTTTGGGACAAAGGGAATATAATATACATCCATGGTGAAAATTTCAGATTTATTGGGTATATTTTGTATTTGATATGAATTTTTTTCAATTTTTTTTCTTGAAAAATTCATAGAAATTTCAATTCTCAATAATTTTAATTTCCATTTTAATATTTTAGGACTTGTAGTAGACATATGACTTCATCTCTACAAAATAAATATAAACATTTTCATTCATATCTAGTTGCAACATGGATGCAAACAAAGCGATGGACAATAAGGCTTGAAATTAGTGGTGTTGATTTTTTCCTTCAAGGATTAAGTTAACAAGCAACTAATTCCAAGTATCTCTATCCAAATAAATATGTGTTACTTTTGTACATCTCTTCTTATAATTATGATCTTTAGTACAATTTTCTATTTGATTATTATATAAAAATCCCCATGCGGCAATTGAAAATCCTACACTCTAATTTCTTCAATATGAATGCTTAGAAGACAATCGTGGTAAAGATCAAATAGTGTGATTTTAAGAGAAATTGTACTTGTGTCAATAATATTATGGCAAGTGGGAAGACATTTGTTTATTTGTTTGTTACAATGAAATCTTTTGAACCGTACATCCCCTATCATGTTCTTGGCACCATTAGAAAGCTCTTTGCAAGGAGGAATGCATGGGCTTTGTTTTGTAGCATTTGGACTTGAATGGTGTGAAAATTATTAAATTTCATAGTTATTAAGAATGAAAAAAATTAGCAAAAATTCACTTTTACTTTTATTTTGTTGTGGCAACGGCATTGTGCAAACCAATGTAATTATTGAGGAGAGTTTCGGAGTAACCCTTAAACATCGACACGGACATTTTGTGTCTGATGGATGACAAAGAATCTCTCTCTGTAGGATAGAATTGCGACTATTCATCTGCGGAATTTTGTGAGAAAAACATAGGTCTTCTACAATAGTATGACTTCCAATGAATATTTTTGGATTTTATAAAGTAGATGATGTCACATGGTTCCAAAAGGGAGTATTTCCATGGTCATCAATCTGTCCTTCAAGGGTTGAAGATTACCCCCTAAGCACTCTGACGTCCATTTTCTAGACGATGAATAGATTGGAACTGAAATTTCATCCTTCTAACTACTTGGATGAAATTTATTCTAATTTGTGGAGATATGTTATCAAGTTGTTGTCCTATCTAAGGGTTGGATTTGGTGTTACTAGAGTACATATTTTTTCTAAAATTACAAATGTGCAAGTATGTCAAGTGGTCAAACTTCATTGATTTAGTTCAAATTTGGATTTGCCAAAATGAGGTCATAGATTTGAAGAACACAAAAATTTCAAAAAATCACCATGTGAAGAGAACCTCATTTCAAATCCATTCCAACAATTTTTACTCAAAAAATGAGAATGTTTTGCTTGTAATCAAATTTTGAAGGAATTTTGGAATTTCTATTTCAAAATTTTGAAAAAAGAAGATTGGGAATAACACTAGTGAATCTAACCATACAGATGGAATCTACAAATCAAAATCTACGACTTTTATTTCTATACCAATTCCAAAATATTCTTCCAAATAGCACTTTATAATGATTTTTCTCAAATTGTCAATTCTGGAGATGAATCTAGACAATTAGGGGTTAAAGAGGTGGTTCTACCTGTCTTGACACATATGTAAAGTGCTTCAGCACGCCTTTGTTTGAATCCCGGAGGGGACTTCAAGTAGGGGGAATTGGCCCCTCACTCGGCCCCCCTCCAAGTCACTCCAAGGGCCTGGGTGGATTGATCCCCTTGCTCGTCCCCAAGAAAAACCCTGAAATTTTTTATTTTTCACACATGATAAAATTTGCAAATTTTGAATTCATATTTTCAATCAGAGGCCCCAAATTAGCTTGTAGGGGTAGAGAAGGTAAATTAATGAAGCACAAAATAGGGGGGCTATTTTTTTATATGCACCCTTGGAATGACTTGGAGGGGATGAGCGAGGGGGTCAATTCACCCCGGCCCTCGAGGGGTGCAAGTAAAAAAAAGAGCCCCCCTATTTTGTGCTTCATTAATTTACCTTGTACATTGAATAGGGGTATTAAGGGGACCCATACTAATTAATCGACATTCCACACTAAAGAAATATCTACCTTTATTGTACATCAGTAGTTATTGGAGTGTCTGGGTGATGTACATCATGTTTCAAACATCTACAGTTTTCTAGAATCAGTCCCTTTAATTTTTTGGTCCCCTTAATACCCCTATTCAGTGTACAGCTTTTCGAGCAAATATGGGGCCTCTGATTGCAAATAGGAATTCAAAATTTGCAAATCTTATCAAGCGTGGAAAATAAAAAATTCCAGCGTTTTCCCGAGGGGCCGAGCGAGGGGGTCGCTCGCCCCGGTCGGATTTCAAAGGTACCGGTACTGTAGTGCTTAGGGTTTCTTGCTCCCACAGCTTTCCTTGGTAGAACTGTGGCTATTGTAGTTCCAATTGTCCTGCTAAGGGTTGAATGCTCTGGAAAGTCGGAGGCTGCCACGGAGCCTAAGCTACTGCCAAAGAAGTAATGCGTTCCTGAGGATGGCTGAGGATGGGCGTGACATCGTGCTAATCGTCGAACTTCAAGCATTCATCATTTAGTAAAAGTCACGATTCTTCTATTCGCGGCTGAATTAATGAGAAACGGCCAGCAGGAGGAACAACTGAGCATCTCATGTGCAGCCCTATGGCTCTCCAGGAGTTGCGCGAAAAGCTTCCCAGGTGATAAACCGGCACACTGGCTCTCAACAGTTGGGGGTAGTCTTTGCGTGCTAGGCAGGGTTGCCAGAAAACGGCATCCTCCGTTTTTGATTGCCGTAGGCTGCTTTTGTTCGATTTTGTTCTTGAAGACTCCGTTTCCTTCTTCTTTAGGACTCGCACAAAAACCGAAATACATTAAAAAACGTTCAGCGATGCTCACTCAACTAGTAATTGGAGAAATTTATATGTTCCGTTTTGTCAGGTAATCATATGGCTAGGAGCATCGCGCTCAAGGCTATCCTGACTTGCAAGTTTCATGTGCAGCTCTCTCGCAATTTCGAGGCCTTGTGAAATATTCTTGAGCCATGCTGGTAAACAGAAGCCATTCGTAATCGATCTGTATGGTGATTTTCGGAAGGGGGTTCCAAGTATTGATCCTTTTTTTGACCAAAGCTCTTCAAGTTTGCCACTGGGTGAAGAATTTCCAGATCGCATTTTCAAAGCTGCCAGAGAATGTGTTGTGGCAGTCGTGATCTTGACGAAGGAGTACGTGACCTCCAAATGGCCGATGCTGGAGCTGCTAGCTTTTGTAGAGGCTCAAAAATCCAATCCGCGCCTGAAGTTATTACCGGTTTTCTTCGATGACCTACCAACCTCTAAACTCGACGACCATATAGTTGTAGATGAGAGCTGGGTTGCGACGTGGAAGAATATGGCATCCGGAGCAGACAGAGAAATCACAATAACAGTAGAATTGTGTAAGGAGGCTTTGCGTAAATTACGGAAGGTCAATGGCTTTGTTTTGACTAACAATATGTCATGGAACTCACTACGACCCAGAATTGTGAAAGCCGCTCTCAAATTCGTACCCTCATGCCTGGATTTGGATATTGAGAACATACAAGGATGTCGTCGATTGTGCGAGGTAAGGATTTACAAACTGCTAGGTAATCATTAGACACTCTTTCATGATTATATATTATGGCTACCTAGGGACCGTAGTATCTCCTTCGGCGCAAGCATATCTCTTGCAGCCAAGGTGGATCGAGCAGAATGTACTGGTGGAAGTATACAGATCTATAATTAGTAATCTTGCTGCCTTGGGTAAAGACTTCCAATACACCGTATACTATCTAGCATGTGCCTGTGAGGGATTGAGAAGTCCTTGAATTTTTTCCATTGGATCTCAGCTGTGCGAATGCTGAGGAATATTTTTCATCAACATGATAATGTCATTCTGACGAGATACGATTTGGATGCACGCAGACTATATCTGAAATGTTTCTGAAGAATCACAGAGGAGTATACTGTCTTGGGCTGTACGGCATGGGGGGTTTAGGGAAAACCACAATGTGCAAAGCTTTGTGCAGCTATTTTGAACCGTTGTCGGATCGCAAAGTTTGTCATTTGGAGATTGGGAGCGACGACACTGACATGAAAGAAATGAAGTTTAAGCGTTATATAAAGATCCTGAGGTCGCTTTCGGATGTGCCGAGTGATGAAATAGACGAACTGGAGAAATCTCATACCGATTACAAAGTAAGTTTCTCGTCGAAAGGTCCTAAAATTGAATAATGAGATATAGGGTCATAATTTATAAGCATTATTGTACAGCATATCTGAAGGTATCGTGTGTTCTTTCTGTGTGACCAGGTTGAAGAGTATGTAAAGCACTGTTTAAGGAGTGATAAGCAACTGAAGTTTCTAGCTGTGGACAATGTCCACGGTCTCCTGGGTTCCTGCAAAGAAGCTACTGATTACTTAAGTTGGCTCTCTGAAGGGAGCAGAATAGTCATCACATCTCGAAGCCGAGTTAATGTGCTATCTGCGACCGGGAATAGAGATTTTTGCAAGCCTATTCCAGTTTTGGAGGAGGATGAAGCCATGACTCTTTTTCTCAAAATTGCTGCACCAGAAGTGAATCTGGGATCACTCAATCCACAGCAAATCGAGGTTGTCAGAAAATGTCTTCAAATCTGCTATTTTCCACCGAATATCGAAGCCAATCGTGAACAGGTTGGAATCGAAGTCGCTGACAGGGCTGTAAATGGAGAGAGTGGCCATTATCATCCTCTAGCTCTTCGAGCCGTTGCTTCTTATTTGAACGATCTGTCCCCTGGCCAGGAAAATCCTTTCTTGCACTGGGAAGAAGTATTGAAAGACAAAATCACGCTTTTCCATGCTCGTCGCTCGATTGATGAAGTTCTTGGTATTGGCTTCAATGACAGAAGCATGTGTGACCTGAGTAAGCAATTATTCATTGATGTTGCTCTGTATGCGCCACAACCTGTTGGAGCGGAGGACATTTTTAACTGGTTGATTTCTATTCGTCAATGCAAACCTCAAACGGTTAAAGAAAAGGTGGGCCTTCGTAACCTGCATTTTCGTATTGATAGGCTTGATTTTTGTGTGCTCTCATTCCTTAGATGCCTGCAAGGATTGAAGTTCTGGCTCTAGGCCAGATTCAGATTATGATAGCTAGCTTTGGTTAATTCTTACAGTTTTTTTCTTGTTGGAAGAATTGCAGCTAAAAGAATTAAGAAGAAAGTGCTTCCTGAACTATGATGATTGTATGGCTCCACAAGAAAGCTGCAAAAATATCAGCATGCATGAACTTTATAGAGATTTTGCCAAAGCATACCTCGGCAAGAAAAATGAAGGCTTGTTTACGTTTGGGGTTTACGATGGTGGTGACCAGCATCCACCTTCTCTGGAAGATCCAGGATGGGCTATAGTACCAAGAATATATCTTCAAAGCTTGGTTAATTCGGATTTAGCAAAAGTGAAAGAATGGCGCAAAGTTGCGGTGGTACATCTCGTACGCTGTGGAGAAATTACCACCTTTTCTATAGGTGAGCTGGTCAGCCTACGCGAACTGGTAATTTCTAATTGCTCGAAACTGGAGGTGTTGAGTTGGACGCAAGACATTGTAACAAAGGGTGATTGGGGTAGGAAACTGTGGTTTGTTAAACTCTCCTACAACAAGAGCCTCAGGACACTTCCAAATTTTAGCGATTGCTCTGAACTGCGGAACATTTCTGTCAAAGAGTGTTCGAGCTCGGTCGAGCCACTCCAGTTTCACAACTGCTCGCACTTACAAGTGCTACATCTTAGGGGTAATGATGTACCGGAGGTGCAAAGTTTACAATCATGCCCGGAGCTTAGATCGGTCCGATTAAGATGGAACGCTATGCACAAAGGCTTACCACTTCTGGACGAATTGCCTTGCTTGTCGGAGCTGGAAATTAAGGGTGCTTCAGACTTGCCTTCGCCCCATATGATTGTTTTTTCATCCTTTCTTGGAAGAAAGCAGTTCTTCAGGCAACATCCCATAGACAGTGTATGCCATGATTTTACAAGGATTAGGGGGCTGACGAAATTAGAAAGAGTATTTCTGAGTTGTATTCCGCTGGGGAATCTACCAGCGGAGCTGGCGGCAGTAGGGTCAACCTTACAATCTCTCAATCTAAGTGGGTGTTTGCTGAGCGAGGTGGTCGACTTCAGTGCCTTTCCTAATCTGCGTGATCTACATATCAGGTGGATAAACGTGGAGGAGGTTTGTGGTTTGGAACGTTTGACCAAACTGAGATATCTGGACTGCAGCTATTGTTTTCAGTTGCAGAAGGTCCCGGATCTACGTCCCTTATCAGAGCTTCTGGTAGTGGAGTTCATACAGTGTCCAAACTTGCTGGGTATTCCAAGAGTTCCGCCGCGGCTCTTTGCCGATGCTGAGGAATCAGAGGATATGTGTAGAGCAACTCTTGCGGCGCTAGCATTTGCCAAGACCGCGCCATTACCTCCTGGCCGATTTGCTATTGGGAAAAGACCTAGAGGTATCTCATCCCAGAATGGTGGATGTGCAATTCATCATAAGGTGTTATGTGATGGCTGCATGATGTTTCCACTACTCGGACCTCGGTACAGTGCAAAACCGGTGCCAACTTGGTACGACTTATGTTCCAACTGTTTCTCAAAGAAATGTCGCAGAAACCAATGTAGTGACACTGAGAGGACGAAGTCTCGATGGGTGGCCAGAGGAGAATGGAAGGCGGGCTACGATCTATGTTCCTCCTGTTACAAAATTTCCGGGTGTGCTTCCAAGGACTTCTACATAATTCACCAAACACTTCTACCAGGGCAAGGTCCCAAACCGACAGTGTCAAAATCACAAGCAGGCTCAGTATCTGGCTTATCGATAAGCTACCACAAGACTCATCGGCGAAAGAATTGGGGGTCCTTATTTTTCCGAGTGCATTCTTCCCCATTCAGAATGCCAAAAGCACGTACTATTACTTGGCTCACTAGGAGCTCTCGGAAAATTCCCTCTAGGGAAAATTGATAAATTTTCCCTCCAAGAAACAACAAAAATCGTAAATATTGTCAATGCAGGAGAGTTTCGCCGTCTTGGCTTGTTTCGATTGGTTATGGAGAAGCAGATTAAGACTGATAATGCTCACTGCTTGCCTTGGGCACATTTTCAGCAAGGCGGGTATGAAGTAGGAATGTCATTGGTTTGGCAGTAAGAAATCTCTACTACTACCAATTGGTATTAACTTAGTGAGTGTGATTCACCTAACATAATCTAAATGTAAGAGACTTTCGCCATTGTGGTATGTTTTGATTGGTTAAGCAATCAAAGAAGTCAAATGGCTCAACTCTCTTGCATTGACATTATGTTTGGTAACTACATAGTAGACCAAGTCATCCAAAATAATTGCCGATCACTACCAACCTTGTAGTCTTGTCGCTCAATAGGTCCTAACCAACAATTATTTTTGATAACTTGGTCTGCTTTGTAGTTACCTAGTCTATAACAGGTAGTTTTGCAATGAAGGGAGTTGTGCAACATTCCCATGGAGTCTCACAGTGAATCATAGAGGAAATCAATCACAAATCACAAAGGGAATCACAAAATTAATTCCCTTTAACCAAAGGAAATGTGGTATAGGATATAAGCATTAGAGAAATTGCGGACTCTCCTTAGAGTTGTTGGGAAATGCCAAGAGGGACCCTCAATGCGTTACAATTATTTTGCATGAGGAACTTTTTTCCTATTTCTACACTTTATTACTCCCAAATCTCAAAGCATTCAATCTCAAGTACTATTAATTAGGGTTGTGACAAGTGTTGTTTTGATATTTGAAAGCAACCCTAAAGCACCTTCCTTTGACGATTGCAGAAGAAAAATCTGAAATATATTTTTTGGAACTCCCAATATTCACACAAGGTGAATCTTTGTTTTGTCAAAATTTTTATTTTTTGAGTAACTTAGTAGGCTCCAAGAATAGATTGGCTTGTCAAATGTTGGTAGCCCTCTATAGAGTCCAAATTTTTGGTAATGGATTGGTTTTCCCTTGTGCTATACATGGAATTTTCCAAGAGCTCCTTGTGGCTTTGGGGGCCATGAATCCAATCGTGATAGTGCTTAGTCATTACTAGAAGATCCCTGCCAATATTGTGAATTCAAATTCTCCACAAATGGGCAGCTTAGGCTACGCGCACTGATAGTTGGAGAATGGAATGGAATTGCAATTCGATTGCATCGAAGAATCTATATAGTTGTTTTTCGGAAGAACTGGCATCATCTTGCCAATGTGACTTCTATCACATGTGAATGATTGTGCGTCATGGAATTCTCCCGAGTACGTGTCTCTCAAATTATTATACACCGAGGTCCTCTTAGAAGATGGCTTTTGTAAAAAATTATATCAAATTAATTGTAAAAATTATATCAAATTGAAAGTATCACAAAGTTAGTTGAAGACCAAATTATAAATAAAATGAAATGTAGAAAATTTTGGGTTGCATATTTATTAAAAAAAACTTAGCAATTTATATGGCAGATTGAAACACCTAAGCAAATATTTAAAAATCTATACAAGTAGTTTCCTCCAAATAAATTAAAATTCATTTGTAGAGTTTTATTTATTATTTAAGAAATCTTAATTTTTTTTTATTAAAATGCCCTTGAAGTTGGGTAGCTTGGCCTATGAATTATGTATTGAAGAAACTCATATAATTAAATTTTTAATGCTATTATTGTCTTCATCAAATATTCATATCATGTATATAATTACATTTTTGGATTCCTTGTTGAAAGGGCTACAAGAATTGTCTACATTCAAACAAATTACATCCCTTGACATTGGATGAAAATGCATTACAAGTGATCATAATCTCGGCCATGTAATACAAAAGTTGCATAGCCAGGGGAATTCTTGATCACCAAGTTATGGAGTGTGATTTGGAGAGGAGTTCTTACATTCCATTGGCACCCTGGACAAAAAAGCCTACGTAATTGCTGCGTCAGGAGCTGCTTCGTACTTCCCCAGGCTTCCGAATGGAGGAGTTTGTGGTCGGCCTTGTCGGGGCCTCAAACAGAGCAATGACCACACCAACGATGCGGCGTTGGTGTGAGACGAAACAAGACTAAAAGTCCTCTCGGCCCGAACAATGGAGGCCCAGCGAGCATAGTGACGTTCCGGTATGCCCCGCCCGAAGTACTCCTGATTCCAATAACCCCAGGAACAGGGTTGGGCCGGAACAGAGGGACATAATCGTCGTTTCCCGTTGAAAGCGGCCAAGCTAAGTGTCGCTATGGCGCCTGTCCGTCTCTCATCTCCACGCACATGTGCTGTGGGAGATTTCTCGACCTAGCCATTCAACCATCTTGTCCGCCGAATTGCAGGGTCCCATAAAGACGGATCTTGAGTTGAATAGTTTTGATTCCAGATATTCAAGTTCTGTTCCAGTACGTACACTGCGTTTGGTTTAAGTCATGCCTGCAGTGATTTCGTCACTTCTCCAGGTTCATTAACTGCATATTTGATTGGGGTGAGCATCCTCCTCTCGGAAAGAGAAATTAACGGGACGGACAGTGCAGGCAGCATTGGCATGTTTTAGCAATACCGTAGGCCTCGTGAGGGTTGGCAAAGACGATCATTGGCTGACGTGTTGGAACTACTAGGGTTGACAAGCATTTCCAGACAGCAGGAATTTGCTAAGCCTGATTTTATTGAGAGATTAGGATTATCCAAAGGTAGCGCACCATTTCAAAGACTGTTTCAACAAGGCAGCTCCGGAAAATCGACAGCATCAGGAAAAGGGGGGTTAAAGGTCTAAGGTCTGCACTGGCGAGTAGTGACCAAAAGAACGTTATACCTCCGTTACAGAGGGTACACAACGGATGCAGTAATTTTGGGGGGCGGGATTGTGAGTGCCTGTTGAAGCGATCGCCTTGCTTTCTCAAATTTGCAAGTAGCGGGATGATGACACGGTTCTTGAGTTAACTGAATGCTGTTCAGTCGCTCCGTAGGTGTGCCGAATTCACAAAGTGCGTAGACTTCTGACGCTCGTCATCAAATTGACGAATTCCTAAGTAAATGTTTCAAGGCATGGATAGTTGGAGACATATTTTTCTTGAAAAAATATTTTTGTGGTATGAAGGTGAAGGCATCCATAACCGATCAAATAAGGAATTTCGGACATGATACAGAGTAGTGCAAGGTGAAGCAAATATTTTCAAAGGTGCAACACCAGGAAATATGGAAATTGCAAAAACTTTGGTAATTTCATTGCTTGAATTGAAATTATTATGAATTTCAAAAGCCAAAAGTTGGGTTGGATGCATGTCTAATGTCTAGACTCATCTAAAATTGCTCACTTAGAGTCATTCAAGGTGAAGGACATGCATCATGGTACTTTGGTACCATGACATGCCATGGCATGCGAGATGAGGGATATGTATCATTTTTTGAAAAACATCAATGAGTCCCAATCTTTCTTGAATTTGAGACACCCTATTGATTGCTGATGGGGTGCCGGTTAGTAATGAGTGTCTTCACCTCAGCTATTGAAAATCATGAGTTTTAAGGAAAAAATAAATTCGTTGGGATAAGATATGTAACTTCTACAAAATTTCAAAGTGAAACTCCTTGGGCCACTGAAACAACCCTAAATGTGGTGCATGTACTTAGATATTCAGCTAACTTCCATGCATGTTGTCAAGTACAATGATTTGCAATTAAGTTCAACTTCCCATAGACAAATGAGCAACACCTGCACACTGATTCAATTGAATGAGTTTGTATGAGTACTTAACTGACTTTGTAATAAGGTAGGAACATCCATAACCATCATTTAAAGCAATTCAGCATAGTTGGGGTCAAATTTTTCAACAAAAAATATTTTTTCAATATTAGCAATTGAAAGTCATGAATTTAAAAAAAAAAATAGAATGTTTTGATAAGGCATCTAATTTCTATGAATTTTCAAAGTAGAACTCCTTAGAGTACCTATAGCCACACTCTACTAAATCTGCCTTAATTCTAGAACCAAAAATCTGAAAAAATCAGAGCCCACCAACCACAATTAAGTATGGAGATGGTTTCAAGGTACTTTGAAGACGGTTGCAAGGTACATTAGGGAACACTTTGAGGGAATTCTACTCTCAACTGTGGGTACACTCATGGTTATGGGTGTTCCTACCTTATGTAAATAGATGGACTCAACTTGGAAACTCTATCAAGACCAATTCAATTCATTCGTCTTCCCTATGACCACATGCAACATTGTTCAGCCTCTCCCGGACGAATCCATGCATGCCCACCATAACAAGACATTAAGGGACCCGACCCATTACTAATCACAGACCCAGTCTAGCAAGGTAGGGTGGAGTAATTTCAATTAGGAGGTGATTAGCAACAATTAATGTTGGCACAGTTCCCAAACAGTTGTGATGCATTATGATTGGCTATAAGACTCTCAAAATTGCAACCAATCCTTGTTGGATTTTGCAACCAGCCCTTGGTGGAAAATAAGAAGGTCTAAATGACCAATATGGGTAGAATATAATCTTGAGCTTAAAAATTCGTAGTAATTATTTTTTGAGAAAAAAAACTGAAAAATTATGAAAAACCTGAAGAACTCTATTTCTACTCATGGTAAAATTTCCCCACTATTGAAACCTCCCTTGTAGGTATGTGTATCTACTTAAGTAGTCAGAAATGGGTTGGCTCCCTTATGAGCACGTCATAATTGCAATGATTTTAAGAGTTTCTCCATCCCACAATGGCACATTTAAAGGGAAATTAACAAGCAGAATGTTTATTAACCCCTAAATGTCCAAGGCACCCAAATGTGGTGTTCAAAAAACTTTGAAGTTAAGTAAAACCCAACTAAATTGCTATTAGTAGTAGTTCATATTTTTGGAGAATTCTTTTTGAAGTCTAGTTTTAGGATCAAAAAGCTAATCTGAAAAAGTAAGGATTATGATTTTTCTATTGAAGATTTTGTGCGAGGATACCCAATGCAATCTTGACTTCCCGTAGTGTTGTGGGCTCTAGGAAATGAGCCTCAAATACACTAGATCTTGGAGGCAAAATCACATTAGAAATTCATTTAAAAAAATCATAGAATAGATTTTGAAAAAACATAAATTGATTGGGGTTGTGCATACTAGGTCCTATAACCTCATATTTTTTTAGTGACCAACTTTTTAGAGTTGACATGCAAAAAGTGAATTGAAAATTTTTCATAGATTTTACACCCTCATGATCAAACATTATAATCTTTCAATCTGTAAGTGATATTGTTATGTTTTCTTTTCCTATGTGGTCTCTAACATGTCTAGTTTGAATTTGTATGGTTACAATTCAAAAGAAATTGGTACAACTAATGAAAATGTTGACTTTTTGTTCAATTTAGAGCAAATTTCAAGAAGCTCCAAACAGGCCTTGGGCATTTAGGGGTTAAGGTGGCATTGGCATGTCCTCGAATTATGAAAGGCACATTTATTTGTGGATTGGCGACTAACATCTTTTAATTTGACTTGGCAAGGTTAATTTGCTAAGACTGATTTTGTCATTGGTGGAGATTAGGAGCATCAAACGACAGCCGGTCAAAGTCCGTCGCAGCAAAAGAAAAGCCAGCACTGGAAATCGACTGAGTCAGGAAAGTGATTCACCCTTTAACCCCTAACTGCCTGATCACCCATATATGGTGGATCCAAAATTTTGGGCTGGTTTGAGTGTGGGCAGTTAACCCCTAAAGGACTAAGTGTCCGTTCAGCGTACGCAAGAAATCTTGGGTAGGCTCCTATGAAGTCATTTGTAGTCGGATGTTCATGAAATTTGGACATGTAGTGTATTTATGTATCCCCTTCCTGAAAATCTAATTTTTTTTCCGATCGGGTGCCCGGATCAAAAGTTACGCTGCCCTAAACGTTGCGGGCAGCTCGGGCAGCTCCGGGCAGCATGTGCAAAACTCTTCCTATGATTTTGAAATTTGGCGTGTGTGTAGCTTACATGATCCAAGTTGAAAATGTAAGAAAAAGTAACCCTATTCAGTGTAAGAATCTCATTCTAGAAGGAGTTAAAGTTTGCAAGCCATGTCGGGCAAGGTTGGAAAAAAACTTTTTCACCTAACTTCAAACGTTATAATCTTTCAATCCGTGCGGTCAAAGTTTCTAAAATTTTTTCCACATATTCCCAAAGAAGTTTAGTTCAAATTTATACGGTTGAATTTTGAAAAAAAAACTTTTTTTTTCATTTTTTTCTTGCTGCCCTAAAAAGTGTCAGTTTTTGACAATTCCAGCCCGAAATGTGCCTCGGTCCTTTAGGGGTTAAATTCTTTCGCTTGTTTACAAAAATTTATGGGCTGTATTGAAGGTGAACTATTGAAATTTTTTATTTTTAACTGAAAAAGGTAAATATTTGATGTTTTACAAATCCTCAAAAGGCATATATGTACCACTAGTGCATATATGGTGCCTTGTGCCTTTATGGGGTTGATCCCCAATTCATTAGACAAGCTTGCCAATTTTATTTGATTTTGAGATCTAAATAATTGTACTTATCCATTTGCTTTGTAAATGGTCCCAATGGAATGAGTAAATGTTTTCATGATTTTTACTGTTGAAAATTTAACATGTAAGTGTTGATTTGGAATTATTTGGAATTCCTAAATAAATAAATATGGAATTTCAACAATTGCAAGGTAGGTTGTGTTATGAGTTTGATAGCTCTTCATTTGAACTTAAAATTTTTGAAAGTGCATTTTAGTGTGCTAACATTATTTCTAGTTGTAGGTTCATGCCACCTCCAATCTCAAAAACTCTAATATGCAAATTTCTCAAATATTGTACAGAGAGGTAATATACTAAAAGTAGGATACATACATCCCAAGTACACAACTCCCATATTATATAGCTCTAATTATAATCACTTATAATGCATTTTAGTCCAATCTTTAGGAATTCATTTATTTTAATTTAGAAAACTCTCGTAGCCCTCTTAACAAAGAATACAAAAATATAATTATATACATGAAATGAATATTCTTTGAGGACAATAATAGCATTATAGAACTAATTATATGAGTTTTAATACATGTATCGTGGGACAAGCTACCCAACTTTGGAGACTTTTTAATAAAAATTTAAGTTTTTATATTATAAATAAAACTCTATGGATGAATTTTAATTTTAATTGGAGGGAATTTCTTGTCTAGATTTTTGAAAATTATGCATAAGTGTTTATATTCTTCATATATATTGTGAATTTTTATTAATACATATATAACCCAACATTTTCTACACTTCATTTTTTAATTTGGTCTTCACCTAAGTTTATGGTCTTTTTAATTTGATACAATTTTTACAAAAGTCGTCCTTTGAGCCGTTTTAATGCCAACAACCCCTTCATATAATACAAGAGTTGCGTACCTAGGATGTACATTTCTCTTGTTAAAATCTCACAATTCCTATGTAATTTCACACCCTATATGAAGTAGTATTCTATTCCTTAAATTAGGTTGTTTGTATGTTTGATACGATGAGATCTAAGAAATCATGAGTCCTCTAGCAAGGCTCTTGGTATAGTTGGAAAGTTCTTTGCACAAAGGGGTGCTCAAACTTTGTTTCGTGGCAATTGGACCTACAATGTGAAAGTTATTGAATTTCAAAGTTTTTATGAATGAATAAATTGAATAAAATTATCTTCTTTTTTTTTTTAAAACATAAACCTTACAAATGTCATGAAACAAAGCCCTTTCACTCCTTTGTACATAAAGCTTTCTATTTATTTCAAGAATGCAACGTGTCACATTGCAACAAAGTCCTTGCATTCCTTCATGCATAAAAGATATTGAATTTTAAATTTTTTCTGAAAAGTAAAATTTTAAAATGATTTTGATTTTGATTTTGGCAATGGCACACTAGTCTATACCTTAAATTAGTTAGTTAGTTAGTTTTGTTTTGTTCCTATAATACAATGAGATCTAAGAAACCATGAGTCCCCTAGCTACATTCTTGGTACTATTGGAAAGCTCTCCACAATGAAGGGTGCACCTACTCTTGTTCATGGAGTTTGGACCTACGATGTGGAAGTTATGGATTTCTGAATCATTTTTAAATTCAAAAATATAATTAAATTATCTCTTATTTTGGAAAAAACATAACTTCCACTTCGCATGTCAAAACAGGGCGAAACAAAGGCCTTGCACTCTTTCATGCATAAAGTTTTGAATTTAAATATCAAATAGTTATTCTCACTCTTATTTTCAATTGTGGCAATGGCACATGACATACTAGTGTATACTAATAATCAAGCTCTTTAACCCCTAAGTGCTCCAATGTCCATTTTCAGGACAATGAATATATTGAAACTCGAGTTTCATCCTCCTAACTATTTGGATGAAAGTTATTCTAATTTGTGGAGGTACATTATCAAGTTATTGTCCTATCTAAGGGTTGGATTTGGTGTTACTAGAATACATATTTTTCTAAAATTACAAATATGCAAGCATGTCAAGTGGTCAAATTTCATTGACTTTAATTCAAAACTAGATTTGCCAAAATGAGGTCATAGATTTGAAGAACACAAAAAATTCCAAAAATCACCATATGAAGAAAACCTCATTTCAAATCCATTCCTACAAATTTTACTCCACAAATGATAATATTTTGCTTGTAATCAAATTTTGAAGGAATTTTGGAATTTCTCTTTGAAATTTTATAAAACAAGATTGGTGATAGCACTAGTGAATCTAAACATATAGATGCAATCTACAAATCAAAACCTACACCTTGTATTTGTATATTAATTTCAAAATATGCTTCCAAATAGCACTTTATAATGATTTTTCTCAAATCGTCAATTCCGGAGATGAATCTCGACATCTAGGGGTTAAACATCTATACATAATAATCAAGCTCTTTAAACATTAGTACAAGGTGGGTTTTAGAAATAAACAATTTGCTACAATGGGGGTAACTTTAAGCCCTTACTCTTTTTTCATAAGATGAACACAAAGTATAGGCCTGTGCACTTAAGGGTTAACGACCACATCCCTTCCTGGAAATTTAGCACATTTTTTTAGTATCTGCATACAATTCTATTCTTCATCTCAATTCATCAATTTGGACACGAGCAAAGGTTGATTTACACAAATTCAAGAAACAGTTCAACTCGACAAGAAATCCTTTGCAGAAATCATTGCAGAGGATTACTCCCCACATGATCCAAACTCTAGAATTCGGGGTTAATTCCTCAAGGCCCAAGGAGCTTGTTTTGGGCCTCTCACTTGTTCAACAGGTCAAAGTTATAACTTCATTTTCCTGCATTCTAAGAAGTATATCTAAGTGAATTTTATATTATGATGTTCATATTGAACAGGGAAATTCAAAAGTACAATTGACATCATGTAATAAGCTTGATGTACAATGCACACTGTCAATCAAAGTTCAAACTTGTTAAAAAGTACAGAAACTGCTTGGGCCTTGAGGGGTTGAGGTCTAGAAGAATATCACCAAAGTCTGGACTGAGAGCAGCTTCGTGACTACAAGAACACAACTTTTCGTTACAGATGCCACCCGACGGGCTCAGTAATTAAAAATGAGATTGTGAGCACTGCTCTACGTGATTGTCTTGCTTCACAAAACTTATGAGGACGCAGCTGGGTGATGACACAGTGATTCAGATAACTGATTCATGTTAACCCCTAAAGGACCGGGGGTGTTTGAGCAAAGCTCATGCTTTCTTGAGTAGCTCTTGTTAACCCCTAAAGTTCCTTGACTACCTTATCACCAAAAACCTCAAAAACTGCCATTTCTAATATTAGTACCAAATTTTTGAAAAATATCATTTTTGGACACATGTAACCGTAGGATCTTGTAGTACTCTATATTGAGAAGATGTGGAAAACATTTCAGAAATTTCCACCATGTAGATTGCAAGATATTAACATTTGAAGTGACAAAAATCCTTTTTTTGGCCCTGCGAAAAACTGGGCAACTACACTTCACAAAATCCTAATTGTATGAAAAAATGTCCAAAATGGTGGTGTTTCTTTAGATTCATTCTTGAAGGCAAGTTGGCTATATTCTTGAAAATTTTCAGATCATTTGGAATTGTGCAACATATAGGAAAAAAAAATAGTAAGTACAAAGAGGTAGAGAATGATTCAAAATACTAAATTGTTAACAATTTATTATTGGAATTGGAAAATGCCAATCCCAATGGTGGAAATGTTGTAATAAACAATATATACCCTATGATTTTATTTTTTTCCAAAAATATTAAAAATTGAGTTAAATAAAGGACTTCAAAGTTTATTTTAGAATAGAACATCCATAAGTGCCCGTATACTAAAACATCTCATAACTTTTAACTCATTGATCAAAATGGAATGATTCAAAGCTTTCTATGAATATATCAATCTAAAAAACCAATTTCAAATTTTTTTTTTAAAAAAAGTGATTTTTTCAGATCTGCCCGGACTGCCCAAGTTGAGAAACAAACAACATATTAGGCCATAACTTTTGACTCATATTTCCAAATGTCCTGAAATTTAGTGCATATGGAAGATATTCCTCGTCCACAACTTCCATTAAAATTTGGGCCAAAAACATGGAAATTTGTAGTCACACGTACCTGCCCAAAATTTCTATGTTGCCAAAAAAGGCACCTTGGTCCTTTAGGGGTTAAAAGCATAATTTCTCAAATGTGTGATAGGATTTTGATGATCATCACCGTTGAGATGAAAGAAGATTTAGGTAGCTTTCCTATGAAAAAAGGATAAACAAAATCACACAATTTTTTGAAAATATGCCTCCTTTGAGAAAATTGATGAAAGATATCCAAGTTGACGGAACTTTGTACATGTGCTAAAATTGGAAGGTTAGAATTGGAATGCTCGAAAATGATCCAAAATCTCTGATTTTTTTTTCCACAAGCTCATATCACCATGACTTAGATGTGTAATTTTCTTCAAGTCATTTTGAGGTGTAGAAAAAAAGATTTGAGCATGTGAATAGAGCTGGGAATACTCTTCTTATTCTCAAAAAACTCAACAAAATTCACTCACTCAATCATTCCTCGATCGGATTGTACCAATGCATGTTGCAAAAAAAGTCATATAGGGTCTCTTTGTTGGTCTCAGAATCCGAATTTAAATGTAGTTCCAGACGCCATGTGGTGGCCTTGTGTTCCTTTAGGGTTTATGAAACCATGTGGTGGCCGTATGTTCCTTTAGGGATTAAGGTTTCGAGTTTCTCTGGTAGTTGCGCAGAATGGACAAAGTATGCGGTTCAGAATATCCAGCACCAAATCGGTCATTTTCTGGATAATTGCTTCAAGGTCATAGCAACGGCGCTTTCCAATGACACTAGGGAGGATGCTGTAAACTCCCGAAGAGTTCTAGTTCTGTTCTTGATCCGAGTCGACTGGAAAGAATCGAACACAACCAAATTCAACACTTCAAAATTAGGCAGTCGAGATGTACATTAATTCAGTACACTTTATTCTGTAACGTAAAAGTAATAACTTCGGTCAGTATCAAGCTTGCGATGGATGCCTCAAACCCGGAAGGAATGCAGGAATGCAGCGTAACATCGGTAAGGCAGGCTGCCTGGGAAAGTTTCAGCTTTCAGCTACAATCAAATGTTTGACAAAGAAATTACGCTAAAATGTCCGCCTGAGTTACGTGACTCATATCAGTAAGGTCAAGAGTCAGAAAAGAGCAAGCGATGATGATGTGCGGGTACAAGAACGCCTTGCTTACACATAGAATGCCTAGCAGGCTGCCTGATATGGTACCCAAGTTTCATAGATAGATTCAGAAGTGAAAACAAGTTTATTTGGGATGTAAGCTTGAGTTACGTGACTCATATCAAGGGGTTCAAGAGTCAGAAAAGAGCAAGCACTTCCTCTGCGGGTACAAGAACGCCTTGATTGTATATTGTACATACATCAGGCTGCCTGATATGGTACCCGCTTCAAGCACATAGTGAGAAAAATCACAAAAGAGAAGGAAAACACATATGATTTACTGTCAATGCAGTTCTCTTCAGATCAGATCTTTTGGTGTATGTTTGAATTCCTTCATAGAGGACCTCAAGTTTTCAATCTTCATCACCAGAGAGACCGTACGACAATCGCTTAGACGAAATCAAAACTTACAATGCATTGCAAAGACGACATCCTGGGCCTAAGACGCTCAATGAAGTTTGATCTAAAGTTTCACAGCAGCAAGTCTAGGCCTCCGTCGTCAATGCACATGAGCCTATATCATAGAGCGCTCAAGGGCACCTCGAAAAGCTGCGAGGGAACCTGAAACCCTAAGATATGAAATCACGGCAAAATAAAAAAATACTAATCCCCACCCATTTCAAACGAAGCTCAGTAGTTTCAACCAGAACTACCACATCAACTGTAAAAGTGTAGAACGATGGTCATGTCGACGCGATACGCTCTAACTCGAACAATGCGCAGACCCTAGGGAGAGGAAACAGCCGCTCACGGAGAGAGAGAACTACTCAGGTTGAGATGGATTCTAGGGTTCCGGCAGGAGAATATATAGCAGTCCCAGTAGCGAACCGGAACGGAACAAACCCTCCAGTGCGTATCACCGCACCGCACCTAAGACCGTGAATTGAACTCTACCGTGGTCGTGTGCACGGTCCCTGTGACCATGTTTCGACAAAGACTGTTGTTGTGCACTGGCATTTCCGAAGTAGGTGGACCATGAAGAGCTGATTGACCAAATTATGAAGGTCGGTTAACCCTTAAATGACATCGAGGACGTTTTTTTGTCCGATGGAGATTGTAACAAGAATCTTCCAATGTAGGACAAAAGTGCAATTGTTTATCTTTGGAATTTTGTGCAATAAGGAAAGATCGTGTACAATAGTTTGACCTCCAATGAATATTTTTGGTTATTTTTAAAGTAGATGATGTAACTTTGTTCCTAAAAGGGTTGATTTTCATGGTTACGAATTTGTCTTTTAAGGGTTAACTCCTCAAGGATGGAACCTATGGTTGGGAAAGTTCCTCACTTTGTATTCTCTATTCTTTGACTATTTATGAGTTAAAATTTTTTCTTTATTTTGAAGAGATGAAATCACAAGTCTAGTATTTGTCATCAAATTTTCAATTTTTTTTAGAAAAATTCATATTATTATGAGTTTTTTAAGAAAAAATGAAGAAAATTCATATCAATTACAAATTATGTCCAAAAAATAAATATAAATCATACTAGAAATACATTTTAGTGTAGAATGTTTGCAGTTTAAAGAAAATTTCCGTATCATTTTGTATTTAAAACATGTTTATAGATACTCAACAATAGACTTCACTTAAATGCTTATTTTAAGGAATTTTTCAAATTTTTCAAGTGGAGTAGAAACTACATTTCAGAAGCAACGACACTAGCATGTGAGCCTAGAAATGCAAGCCTATGAGCCTTGAGTCTAGGTGTAAATAGATATCCTACAACTATTGAAGGTGTTTATAACATACATACTTACAATGAGTACCTTGTAACCACAGAAGGTGCTTATAACATAAACACCTATAATATAAACATCCTATAACTGTGGAAGGTGCTTATAATATAGGTTCTTACAACATGGACACCTATAATTCTAAACATCCTATAACTATGGTAGGCACCTATCATATAGGTACCAATAACATAGGAGCCTAAGCTCATGGGCTTAAGATCCTAGGTTCAAATGCTAGCAACCTAGAATTCAAAGTAGGAAATTCTTAGCTCACATGAATCAAAAATAAAAATCTTTTTTTATTTTATTAAAAATTATTATTTAAAAGAAGGTGTTGGAGGAAAAAAACCCGAAATTGCTTAAACTTTGACTTGTAATTGAGAAATATTTGTGCTAATAGTGACAATGTTTCAAAAAGCAATATATATTCTATGCTTAAGTTTTTATTTCAAAATTCTGAAAATTGAGTTAAATTTGAACTTTCCATGCTACTCTTGTTTGATAAACAAAACTCTTCATAATTTCCTCTTACTTTAAAATAGTTTGATTCAAAATTTGTTTATAGATATTAGTTAAACTAATTCAAGAAATTGATTAATGATTTCAAAATAAATATTTTTGGTTGTGCTCTTTGACATTGAAATTGAGGGAAACCCTATAACTTCTTTTCAATACATGTAGCAATGACCTAAAACAAAGTTTTCATATCAAGCATAATGATTGGAAAATATTACAAATTGCATGCAAGAATCCAACAATATCTTGTATTTGGAGCATGCTATAGTTTTAAAAGTTCAAAGTAAACTCTATAAAATTCAATGGTCTAATTATTTAGTATTCAAATGTAATGAAGTTGTTTTTTGACTTTAATAGTTGTTTTCAAGCTCATTCCAAATTTCACTATCATATACTCTAATGCACTAATTAAAAGTTACATCAAATGTTATTTTCTGTAACAAAGTTTAACCTTAGGAAGTTCTAAAAAGCTCTAGAAAAACTTTTGGATTCAAGTCACTTAAGTGATGTCGGATATTTATTATATTTGTATAACATCTAAAGTTTTTTGTGGTCCTAAAAAGGACTTCAAAATGTGAAGGCTTGGAGTTGACTTTCTCTAAGTATAAAGAAATGTTATTGTAACCAATCATAGGATCTTGTTGGTACTTTCTCAAAGACTTGAACCCCCCAAAATGTTGAAGACTAGGACGTTCTAATGCAAAGATAATATAGGTTGACCATTCACAAATAAAATTGACTTTCATGACCCTTAACTTCAAGGAATTTCCATACAATAATTTCTCCAAAAATAACAAAAATATAAATTTACTATTCATAAAGATGATATTCATATGACTTAAAAATAATAATTAACTAGCACATTTAGCTAAATAATGAATTTCTATGATGGAATGCAGCTAGTAATGATGTCATATTCCATTCATCATAAAGCAAGTGTCTATATTGGATCCTCGCATTTTTATACTAGTTTCATTAATCATAGTGTAAAATACATGATTTAGAAGGGTTTAAATTTTATATCACCACAATCATTGAAGAACATTGTATGCATTCATTGAAACCTAAATAAAAATTGACCCCCCCAAAGCCTCCATATATACAACCAACTCAAAAGTACTGAAAAAAACATAAAATTCTAGTATGGATACTTATTTTAGGACAAAGGGAGCATATGGTAGCAATGAAATTATGGTTGTACATAACTCATTTACACAAATTATAAATGACAAGTGCTTGTTTGATTCAATGCATTTTAATTATACTATTCAAATAACTATAACTAAGCTTATAATTAGAAGCACATGTAGCCTTGGCTTAGTGACTTTGCCTTTGGTACATCAATGAGGTGGTCACAAGTTAAACCTAGTGTTGACAAGGCAATTACCACCGTAGTCCACCCAACTATAGTGGTGGGTCAAATGACTTCCTTCTTATATGGGAACTAAAGAATTTTTTAGAAGAAGAAACATGTCAATTCTTTATAATGTACTCCCACTAAATGAGGCATCAAAGATGGAATTTGCCATCTAGGCCCATGAGGCTTACTTAGATAGTTGAACCATTCCCCAATAAATGCTTCATTCACATTAGTATTTGAGGTTGGAGTTACACTTCTTCTAAACTTGGTCCCCCACATGCAAAATACATGTACAAAATTATGGAATGATTTGATTTCAATAAACTTGCAATGGATGAGGAATGTATTCCATAACACATCTCTCGATTGTTCAAAGCTTAGATGCTACAATTGAAACTACATCTTCAGCACTTAAACTATAGAATTATTGTCAAATTTTCATGCATTATCACTATACCAATTATATCAATTATTATGTAATTCCATGTTATAGTGAGTGTTGTCGGCATCTTGACATTTGCCTCTAAGATGAAGAAAGCCAAAAAGTAACTAACTAACTTTTGACCAAACAAATTATGTTCACGGTGAAAATGGACCTATTAACATCATTACTTTAAGTTTATGTCATTTATATTAATTTTTAATTTTTAATGGATTGTTATCTTAAAAAATGAAAAAATAAATTATTTGGCATTTTAACTTACTAATCTTAAAACTTAATTTGAACTTTCAAAATGGTCCTTTCATTTTTGAGAAGACAAAACAAAACAAAACTTTAAGCTTATCAAGTTTAATTTCTATTCTCTTTAAAAACCACACGAATTAATTGAAATCGATACTTTAATGCATTTAAATAGAAGCTTTCTTCCTAATAATAGAAAAAAACACAAATTTGTTTCATCCAATAATGTTCTTCAACAAAATATCTACAGTGGATGTATCGAATTTTTCCAATGTATTTTGTGTTTGATATAATTTTTTTTCTTATTTTATAAAACTAAGATAATTTCAAATGAACCTGAAGTCATATGAATCTGAAGATTTTATGATTTGTAAGAAAAAATCAAGATAAAGATTTTCATTCCAATACAATATTAAAATGGAGCTTAATGTAAGGTGTGCTAAAACAGCCCCTATTCTCTAGGCATCCCTTAGCATAGGTTTACATATTGGAAGTTTCAATGTACCCTAACTGAACACTTTAGGATGGGGACAATTTTGAAGCACTCCCTAAAATCCAACTTCAATAATTCATAACTAATTCAACATGCATCCAGAAAATATGAATTAAAGTGGGTTTCATGCATGTTCTTCTGGTCTTCCAAGGAAATTTGACAGAAAAATGTTTTGAGATGTGCATCCTTTCTGAAAATCCAAAAAATCACTGCTAAGAAGGACGCTTCATAAACATCCCACCTAATGTGCTGAAAGACATCATCGTCATTGGCTCAGTCCTTTCAGAGTGAATTCCCTGATCTCTGACACAATTTGTAAATACAGTAAAGGCTTTGATGCGAACAATGGCCAACGACGATGGCGAGTTGGCGACTGCGCAACCTGCAGCAAGCTCCAGCTTGGGTTTCTGAGCTGGTATTCACCATTGGAGTACCTCAAATAAGCTTTGTTTTCTGTCGCAATTGCCTTGCTTCCAAAAGGTTGTGCAATTGTAACTGAAGCTCTACATCATGAGGATTGAGAGAGGAGCAGCGCGTCTCGTGAAGCCCCACATTGCTGCGCTTGATGATGGCCTTGCGAATGCTCCAGCTGCTGCAGCCAAGGGAGGTTGCACTTGCATCCCCTTGAGCAGCTCGGATTTGGTGGTGCCCATGGTGCATGTGGAGGTGGTCTACGCATTCGAGTCTTCTTCAGCAATGAGCGCTGCTCCCGCCGCGTTGGAAGACGCCCTGCGGCACGTGTTGGTGGAGTATCGCGAGTGGGCGGGGCGTCTCGGGAGGGACGCCGCCACCGACCGTCCTGCCATTGAGCTCACGGACGACGGAGTTGTGTTTCTCGAAGCTGTCGCGCATGGTGCCCTGCGAGACCTCTTCCCGTTCGATCCGTCCCCGCAGCTGCTGGAGCTCGTGCCTCCCAATCGCGGCGTGACGGAGCTTCTGCTCGTTCAGGTCAGTGATGTGTGTTAGGACTGTTCGAGTTGGCAAAATTATAACAGAATTTGGTTTTCTAGTCAAGGGGAGTGTTTGTAGGAAAACCTGCACTATGGCTGATAGCTCCGGAAAGATGCTTCAATGAAATTTTATGGGAAGGATGTACAATTGGGGTCCTCCCCCTGCAGTAAACCCAGGCATCCCCTATGGAGGATTTTTTTAATCAAGACATTCGGCAGTGGAGGTCTCGATTCTACATTTGTCCCGAAATTAGTCAGGAATTTTCTTTCCAGCCGTGTGTCTAAGTTGTGTACGAATTGCTGTAGGTCACGACTTTCGAATGCGGGGGGATGACGCTCGGCGTGGCGCGCCATCATCAAGTCGCAGACGGCGAGGCTGCGAGTCAGTTCATGTCAGCATGGGCTGCCGCTTGTTGCAACTCCAACCTCCCCGTCTCTCCAGTCCTCCACGACCGGTCCTTTCTGATGCCCCGCGACAAACCCTCGCCAATCTTCGACCACGATGAATACAAGAAACCGAACAAACAACCCGACAAGCAACCCTCATCGGAGGGATGCATTCTTCCGCCTCTGGTAAGAAAAAAACTGCACTTCAATCGTGAAGCCCTAGCGAACATCAAGGCAAGCGCCGTAAGGAAGGATCAGAGCTTGGAGGAGCGCGGGTATACCACGTTCGAAACCCTAACCGCGCACTTGTGGCGATGCGTGACGAAGGCGCGCGGATTGACGGGTGCCATTGCGACGCGGAGCTTGATCGCGGCCAACGGAAGACGACGATTGTGTCCCCCCGTCCCGGATAACTACTTTGGGAACTGCATCTTCCACGCTTGTCCTACCACCACCGTGAGCCGTCTGCTCGATGAGCCTCTTTCCTTTGCTGCTTCTATTGTGCATACTTCCATTCGCAGAATTGACGACGAGTACATGCGATCGGCGATGGACTTCGTGGAGCAGGAGCGAAGGAACCCTGTTGCACGAAGCCGGAGCTCAGTGCTGAGCCCTAATCTGAGCTTCACCAGCTGGGTCCAGCTGCCGCTATATAAACTGGACTTTGGGTGGGGCACTCCCGTGTTTGCTGGCCCTCCGTTTGTGCCATTCGAAGGACTTGTCTTGCTCGTTCCTTCGTATACAAAAGATGGTAGCATTGATGTGCTAATTGCTTTGTTTGAGGACGACATGGCCAAGCTCGAACAGATCTGTTTCGAAGCTCCCTAGCGTGGGAATACGAAAATTCACAGACTCACCGCTTTGTTGAAAATTTAGCTTGGCACTCAGACAGCGCATTGAATTGTTGAGCATTTCCCTCTGTATTGCGAAAAGCTCTTGTAGAGTACCCCTGAATTATGGCAACTAGCATTTCAACAGCGCAATGAATTGCCGAGCATTTCCCTCCGTACTGCGAAAAGTTCTAACAGAGAGCCCCTAAAGTATGGCAACTAGAAGAGAGCTCATGGAAGCGTCGCTCTGGCATTGTTATTAATGTCTGTGAATTGAGCATTCAGAGAAGTCTTTCCTCCATGTGATACATCACTGTTGTATTGCAAGATCCTCGCCCTTCATTGCTTTGAACCCATGATGTTTTGGAGAGTTTTCATGATGGTTCTTGCATTGGCAGTTCGGGTTCAAGATGTGAGACTTCTGTGCCTGTACTCTGTGTCGTGTTCCTTCACAACCGTTGCTGTTTCAAGCTCGATGTTTTACGTGGATGCAGCTGAAGCAGGAAGACTTCGTTATCAATTGAATATGGTGCCATTAACGAAGTGGGAGATGTGGGAGAACTGAAAACATTGTAGACTTTCAGTAGTGTCCACTGTCCACTACCAAATTACCACTGGCGCATTCACATTTCACAACGGAACTGAATGCTACGAAGTCTCATCTGAAACTTACCAATGTACGAAGTAAATTCGTGCATTTGGGTGCCTCTATCTGGTAATGACAACACAATGCCTCCCGTCAATGTACAATCTCATCGGGTGAACTGCACATGAGATCAGCAAGTAGAAAGTCGACGGCAATCCCCGATATCTTACAACAGAACATCATTTCCGGCAGATCATGTGGAAATAAAGAGCGGAAGCGCAATCTAAACAACGGGACCAACAATCCAAACTATACTTGCAGTACAAGTCACAGCCATGTTCACAAACAGCAGATCACCTCAAACACAAGGGTTTAGGTGATCACTGTATCTTTCATGTTTAAATTTCTTCAAAATACTAATCTTCAAGGCAAGCTAAAATCCACACACACACATCCAACATATATATATAAACATATCCAACATCAAGATCCTTCAATTAACCCCTAAATAAAGGCTAAAATCTTTGTCTATAATTATTTTCAACAAATCCAATTGTAGGATCCTTTAGTTAACTTGTTAGAGTACACCCTCCTAAAATTTCAGAATAAGAAACCTTATCAATTGCAAGATCCTGATGCTTGGATTTCAAAACAAAGTACTTTCAATTCTTCCCAAATAGTTAGATTTTATCTTTCAAATATTTTACCCAAAAATATGCAGATCCTACAACTTGCAACTCTCTATAATATGTTGAAGGAATAAATTGAAAATACGTATAAGAAATTTAAAAAAAAAATTCATATTCATCCTTGACAAAAATTAAAAATAGAAAGAAGTAGAAAAATGATTTAAAATAGTAAATTGTTAAGAATTTAGTTATGGAATTGAAAAATGTCAATCCCAATGGTTGTAGTGTTGTAATAAAAACTATCTACAATCATATGATTTTTATTTTTCAAAAAATATTAAAAATTTATTTAAATGAAGGACTTCAAAGTTCATTTTAGTGTAGAGATTCCATAATTGCCCATAAACTAAAACTCCTCATAATCGAATTGAATGATCAATTCAATTAATCTTTTAATCAAAATGGAATGATTTAAAGCTTTCCATATATATATATATATATATATTCTTGAACTACCTATGTTGCTTAGTTGGAAAAGAAACTACACATCATAAAATAACTTTTTAATTGTGTAGTCAAAAGTTACAAAATTGTTGCACCTTAAAGCTACACCTTGACCACATGTTGTATGAAAATTTCAAAGAAAAAAAACGAAAATTCAATGAGATGCTAAAATCTCAATGTTGCCAAAAACTACCATTGGGTCATTTAGGGGTTAAGGTTTCAAGTCCTTACTTTAATTTTAAGGTTTCTAAAAGGTCACCTTAGACTTGGAGTTCAATCTAAATTCATAGTTGACCACATGTTAAAACATCAAATTTAGGGTTTTACATTACCACCTAAAAAGGTATATTTTAGGTAACTACTTCAAGCACTAGATGACCTCATTGAATATGAAGTTTTAGGTGTAAACTTCAAATTTTTAGTGTTGATGACATGTTGAGTGTAACCATCATATAGTTTTAAGCCTTGAGCCAATTTTTATCATATTAATTACTATCATATCATGAGCTAAACCATTATAGTATAGTAATATGTAAGAATATAAAATATAAACATGGGAAGATTTAGCATGATTAAAATTAATGTCTTACAAAAGCTTGTAAACATTATCATTGTAAAAGGAGTTGTTCACCCTATGCCATAGTTCAAGCTCCCAAGTTGGCAAGTTCCACTAAATTCTCAAAGTTTGAATGGTGGAGAGCTAAAAATTGAGACTTTCAACTACATACTAAGGTACCAAGCCTCAAATAGCCTTGATCATTTAGAAATGTCTACATGGCAAAACTTTTCAGAAGTTTTGGCGCAAATGATGTGGGACTAATTGGAAGCTAATTGAATTGCATTTATAAATTAAATTCCAATTAAAAAGGGATGAAATAGAAAGCCCTAACTGACTCACGTATAGAAATTATGAAATTCCCATGAAAAAAATGAAATAGAGAGACTTGTATAATACCATCAGAAGTACATATGGTAAAATGTCCACTTCAAAAATATTGCACAATTCAAATTCTTGAAAGTCTTGGATAAAAAAATTCCTAATTCATGTTGGCACCAAATAAGACTAAAGTTCTTGCACAAACTTTTCTAAAATTGATAGGAATACTATTATTTGAATAAGGATGAAAATTACATACCAAAGTGCATCCAAATTTCCAAATCTTATTGTGTCATTTATTAAGAGTACAAAATGTACTTTATTATTAGGAATTTAGTAACACCATGATGATCTAGTATTGCTTGTAAAACTAACATGGTGAAATTTATAAGGTAGAACAACCCAATGCCATCAGTCACCCAATTTTGACATTTACTAAACCTTCCTATTTGCGTCGGTCACCCACCTATTATCAAGATCTTAACAACCCTTCAGCAACACAATAATGCACTTGGCCTTTGCTAGCGTGTGTTTTAGTCCCACACTTTACCAATTTAGTCCCAACAAACATTGAAAAATCACTGAAAATTCATTTTCTGTCAAATGTCTTGATTCTACTTGCAAATGGCTTCTCTCAAACTTCTCAATCTTTGAATAATATGTGAGTTGACAAATAGCTTCTCTAAGTTACTTGGTGAAAGCCAATGAAGGCTAGTAGGGGGCGAAAGCCCCCTTCAATTAAAAGGAACAAACAGGAATTACAAAAAGATGAGAGGCACTTTGAAGTGCCAAATCCCATCCCCAATAGAGCAAAACAACAAAGCCTATTCCATGTTGAAGGTATCTTCTAAACTAGTCAAGGTTTCTTTTTCTTTAATAACAACATGAATATGTTTCCAAATAGCCATTCTTGCATGAAGAGTTGAAGTCCAAGTAGATCCTAGGATCCTTTTGAGACTAACATCTTGATCACTAAATTTTTTGTTACATCTATCAATCCAAATGTGCCATAGAAGTAAACTACACATGATGTCCCACGGCTGAAACTTATAGACAAACTTTCCTGGTGTTCTAGTAATGGAAGATGTAGTGAAGCCTAATAGAGCAGTGTGAAGTGAATCAACTTTAGGAACATTAAAGTTATCTGCCAAAACATTAAATTTACTCCACAAGTCCCGGGTGCAATTGCAATCCCAAAACAAATGTGGGGTGGTTTCAATTGGATTGGGGCACATAGAACAACTTACATCCAATCTTGGTATCCACCATGAAAGCCATTCTCCTGTGACTATTCATCGATTGAGTATTTGCCAGATAAAGGTTGCTTGTTTCTTGGGTCTCGAATTATGCCAAATCAGTTGATGTACAAACTTGATCTCCTTCTCCGTATATCCTTGATTCATCAATTCTTGATGAATCCATGGGACATACCGCTTTTTTCTTAAGGCCGTGAGTGTAACCCCTCTTCGTGGTGTCACCGTAGAAGGGGGTTTCTTTGAACCTATCTGTCTTCTTCCAAAACCATTCTCCAGGTCCCACTTAAGGTTTTCTACTAAGACTTCTTGTTGGATCCAAACTGATCCTGGGTGATCTGGAATCTCTTTTGGGTTTCTCCAAGTTACCTAGATAGCAAATCTGCTTGATAATAGGCATGTTTGCCTTACTTGGTGTCATATGAGAATCAAGAAGGTGCTCAAGAATTTGTCAAATTCCTGATTATCTCATCTATTTTGAGTCATGTCCGTAATGAGTTGTTATAACATATTTGAATCAGGAGTTCAGGAGTCAGGACTGCAGAAAAAAAGTATTCTACTCCATTGACAATTATCATAAAATGATGACGGTGACAATGTCAGCCAACACAAATAGTGGCCTCTGTCAATGATAGAGGGGTATCTCCCCAGTAAGTTTAAAATCCTCAAGCAGAGATCTTCTCTATACTGTCAAACCGCAAAAAAATTCTAAATGGTGCCCCTTTCGGTTAAAAAAACACGCTATAAGGCGGCTGGGAGCTGGTGCTGTCACCTTAGCAGACCCCAATTACCTTTGATATCAGCCACTGAATGTCTATCTGTTTGAAAGGCACGCACTACTATTTTCTCTCCTAAGATACAGTCTTAGCCTCTTGCATGCTATAAGATCGATGCAGGTATCATGCCGTAGAAGCTTTTGTCGACAGCCTGGCGCAATGTGTTGAAGAATGCCACTCGGCAGTTTCAGCCGCCTGCAGACAAAGTGAGCTGATGAAGATGGATCCACAACCAACTTGCAGAACTTCATAACCACCGAACTGTCTTGAACCAGGGCACCTCCAACCAGTTAGCCCCTTTCGTGGAAAGCAAATTGAAAGTCCTGATCGATTATCAACCTACTACTATTTACCCTGCCGTATTATCAAACACTAAATATTATTTCCTGCGGATCTTTCCTTGATAGGTTTCGATAAGCTGTAAATAGCAAGACCTCCGATGAGAATGGCTGCACCTAGGAAAAATCCAGACGGCAGTGATGGAGGAACTCCTAAATAGGGCCATGGGAGAGTGAAGGCCCAAATTGAGAGAGGGATTGATAGTGTTACACAAAGAGACGAGACTATGGCTGAATAGTGTTTCAACACACTAAGGGAACAGATATTGAAAGCCATATTTACTACGACATAGAGTAGTGGCACTAAAGGAGCACCTTCACAGCCGCTGACTTTAGACCCAATGTTGACGAAACATACGTAGCCCTCTTTGAGGCTATGTGGAATCTGATGGAAAGGCACTCCTCGAGCGTTGAAGACCACGGGGAGAATCATTGACACAAAAAGTGTCTGAAAAAGTGATCCAAACGTATTCACCACAAAAAGGTCTAGATTGCCTCCTTTCAACTTTTGGGCTCCATCCTGGAACAGAAGTTCCTTCAAAATCGTTGCAGCTGCGAAAAAGAACGTGGAGCCGATCATTACTAGAGGCCAGAGGTAGCCAGACTGCTGCAATGTACCCGCAACAACACCTCCCGATCCACTTGCAACCACCACTACAACACCAGCAATCACCAGCAAGCAGCCTCCAATTTGCCCAAATGAGTAGCGCTTCCTCAGAATTGTCGATGAAAGAAGAAGTTGCCAAACTAAAAACACCTGCCAAAAGATTGAATTTTCTGTTAATTTTATAAAATCCAAAATTGATGAGGTCGCCATTGCGTCTTGCTCACATGCTCACCTCTAGGCATCGAAGACATATGCAACAGATTCAACAGAATGTTTCGCATATATGTGCAAAAATTTCAAAAAACACAATCATAATTCCACAAATAATCAGATGATTTTGAAATACCTGAGCCAAGACAGGGATGGTGGCGCCGGGAAGAATTGCTGCAGAGACCGTGCCCATAGCGATTCCTAACGCTTCCAGCGCACCAATCATGACAAATCTGCCCTTCGGTACTGCAAGCATCTCCTTGGTGACTATCCCTGCTCGGTAACGCATGAGGAGTATCGACGAATATGCGACAACGTATGTCACAGTGGTGAATTGTGCCAAGAATAGAGGATATCTACTTAATGGAACAAGAGCCATCTTATATAGTATCTTATTGGCGCCTGCTAAGAGAACGGTGGCCACAGCGGCGCAAACGAATTGCACATCCTTCTGCAGGAAAGCCCTGCCTAAGAAAGTAACAGAGTGAAAATCTGCATGTGCTCCAGATGAAGAAGATGCGCTGGCAGCTGCCGCATTACACACTAAGTTTGGTTTCGCTGGCGATCTTCTTGTCTTGAGGCTCAACAAATGACGACCTTGGAGAGCATAGTCCTTGCCAAATTGACGCGATGAGAGACTCGAAAGACGCGTGGCTGATTCGATGTTGAGTTTGAAGCGATCGGAGGGAATTTGTGGGAGAAAACAGTGTGCTCGCTCCGGTGATTGGAAATTTAAATTGATAAGGCAACGCGATCCTTGTGAAGGTGAACTCGTCGAGACAGGAAGAAAGTCCAGAGATACTCTTCTACGGGAAATAAATTGAAGAGAGTTCGCCGAATGTAGTGACACGGCCATGGCTGAGTAAGTAAGGACTCAAGGAAAGGGCAGGAGATTTCAAGAAGAAAAAGAGGTCTCTCTGATGACAATAATAGCCTACCTTGTCTCTGCAGCTCTACAAAATCCCCTGCCCCCTCGTGAGACCTCCGTCACGTAGCCCCGTGTCCAACGAAAACCTCTGTCTACTCTCAGCTTACTCACTCGCCCTGGCTCAACGGCGCAATTCAGTATGCACAAACAACTATCGCATCCCTTGTCACCTGCCTGAAATTATTGCACCAGATCAGCCGCCGTCTTCCGATCACCTTCCGATCGTCCAACTGAGGAATAATATTATAAATCTACAACCCTGGGGACGAATCGAGCCTCGCTCGCTTCTCTGCGCCTGAATTTCGATTCCTCCCTACAGCTCTAAATATCAGCAAGAATCCGCAGCCAAATGAAGCCAGACTACTCAAAATCAACCCCGCATGTACGACTCTCTCTGCGAAACCGATCCGTCCCTTCCCACACACCTCACTTATCCCTCCGTGCACTTTCCGCAACACTACACTTACATTCCCTCCTTGAAAGAATCAAGACTCCGGCGACGATTCCCCACACACAATCGAAAGGAAGGCTGATCGGCAACTTCGCCTACTAATCGCCGTACGTCATCACGCACGCGCAGCAACTTAAATAGAAATCTGACACAGAGAAATTTCTACTAATTAAGCTTCTCCAAAAGAGAAATTGAAGGCTGGAAAGTAACGAAACACGGAAGGTGACGGACGGACAATGCGAAAACAGACTGCAAAGACAGGGGGAGCTTCCGTCGGTGGGACCCTGCCGAGGACTGTTCCAACTGCACTGATGCGAAAGCTTAGGTTCATGACAACCGCCAGATACATTGCCCGCCAGTAGTCGGTCGCGCAACGCGCATCCTTGATTCACTCTCCAGAGCCCCGTCCTCTCAAGCTTAATGAAACGATCAAGAAAGGTTTCTTTTCCCCGAATCTTTGCCTCTTTCCAATGGAGTCGCGCATCGACATCGTCCGCTCATCACGCCGGCCATGGCATCAATTCGATTCGCCACCCTCCTCTCTAACTGGTCACGCAGAACAGCAGAAGCAGTGTTCCATGGCCACCTGTTTTTTTCTTTGTTTTGAAGCAAATGAAATTCATCTACTTGCAAAGCAACCGGCAAGCAAACTGAACACACCATGGCCACCTTTTCCATTGCAAAACAACTAGTGCCGTGTGTCACCACGAAACACGCGAGGGTCTTACTGTCGTTGAGACCCACCCCTATCACCGTTGAGCTCTGAACATCGTGCAATTGGAAGATTCTCGACGATTCGTTTGGGTCGCCCCGGTCCCCGTGGACCTCCGAAGACCGTGCTGTGGAAGTCTTGCAAACGATTCTTTTTCGGATTCATTCGTTGTTGCCCTGGTCACCGTATTGGAGGGATTTTATTTGTGGCCATTGTTCACTGAGTTGCGATTTCAAGATAAAACTTGGAATACCCAACTCTGAGAAATATTCTCCATTTTTTAAGAATTAAAAATAGCAAACTTCATCCAAATAGGATTATTCACCTCATTTGAATGAAGATATATACATTTTGGAAGAATAATTAGAGTTTTGTCCACTATCATACTATGTAAGAGTGCAAATGGCTTTGTCATCCAAGTCAAGATCACAAGTTACACTATGATTTGGGAAATTGATAAATAAAATTTTACTACAATGTCCAGGTGGTGGATAGATGTACGAACTACCAAGAATAAGTTAACAAACTAGTCCAAATAACACCAAGAAGCCTTCACATGGTAGTTCAAATAGCCATGACTCACATGGACGTGGGTGGTGAGGCCTAATTTTGGTTACTCCTTTCAATGGTTGACTCTATAAAATAGGCCTATAATATGTACAATAAATACAAGACCCAAAATTAATTATTATAGGAGGTCGTGAAATAACAAATGATTGTAAAAAAAGTCTGAAGCAACTTCTCATATTATGAAATCTATGAATAATGAGTAATGTTTGTAAATAGAATCCTACAAAAATTATGAAAATTCACAAAAAAGAGTTTGTAGAAAATATTAGAAAAAAAATATGTACAACATCAAGAAAACTTTATAACTTTTATTCTTTGTAGAAGTCTCCAAAATTTGAATAGGATATCTATGAACAAATTTTGAATATGATATATGTAATGTGTAATTTTATATGTTCTAAAAATCTATACACTTTTATTGGTTATAGGCAATTTTATACAATTTTGACTTTAAAATTTAATATTTCTATCAACATTACCAGGGCTAAATTTCACAATTTTTTTGGTGCACCACTCACAAGTAAGAAATGTAGCAATTGTTTTTGAAAAATGGCTTCAGAACTAGGATTTTTCAAAATCTAATAAAGAACAAAATTGCATTTGTAAGCAATACTAAATAGTGTGTTTAGTGTGTTCTATGTATCATCTTGGTGACTAGCAAGTTTATGAAATCCTCAATGAATTAAAACAATTTGAAAAAATTGAAATAATCTATTTGAATATTCCCCCCAATTATGTGTTTTCTCTTGTAAATCTTTTTGAATTTCTTTTTTATAACATCAAAATAGATGTTTGAGAATGTTATTTTGAAAAACACCTTTTTCATCTACAAAATTCAAACATGTTCAAATTTTGCACAATATTTTTAATTTTTCCAATTATAACAAATATTCAAAGTTTATAGAAGGATTTCGCGGCTCTCTTTTTAGTACTATAACATTTAATTATCTTGTAGTAGACTTGTAGAAGAAGTGGTAAAATTTTTGTGACATCTGATTGTGGGAATTTAAAGATATAAGTATTTGAAGGGAAAGGGTTTTTTTCACTTTGCCCAACAATTTCAAATGCCTTTGACCATTGACTGTGGCAAAAAAATTCACTATATATTTTGAATTAAAATAATTTAGCGTACTCAAAATGAAGTTATTCATGTCTCCAAAAATTTCAAGCCAAAAAAAGACCAAGAATACATCCAAAAAAATCTCACAATGCAACAATGTCCCAAAGATTACAAAACACAACAAAAAATTTTAAGCACATTCCCCACCACATAATTTTGAGACTTGAAAATCCTAATGGTGGATTGAATGATATACTAATGCTTTACAAAGTCACAAATATTTTGGAAAAAAACCAAATCGTCTACTTCTTGTAGAATTCAAAAGGACTATGTGAATAATATATACACTGAGGCTATGGACAAACTTTCAAAAATTAATTCACCTACATTCCTGATATGTTCCCATCCATTGAGAACTTTGAGCTTGATGTCCTTCATCCACCTTCCTTCATAGTATAAAGGCTCATACATGCCATGGTCTTGAAATTCCAAAGACTTTGACATGCCAATAGTCCCAACCCTTCACCCATTGCCTACCCTAGCCTTCATCCTTCTGATCAACACAACCTATGCATCTACCCCTAGCCTTAATCAACCAAATATTGACATCCTAACTTACCCCTCACATAGAATGTTGACTAAAAAATCCCATACTTTCTTCACTTGGCATTAGATTGAGACATTAATTATATATTTACGAAGCTCTTACAAAACTACATGTTCTCAAAAAGTTTAAAAGAAAAATCAAATACAAATTCAACTCATAGAACCCTACTTGAACTCCAACTTGTCCCCCAAAGGAACAATGGTCTTTTAGGGATTAAATATACTTTGAACATCTCCACTCATTCATCAAAAGTTTATTTTAAAGTAGATTATTCCTCCAACCAAGGGTAATGAAAAAAATTGCCCCCTATTTTTGTGTCACATAAATGTCATATTTCTTTACCTCGCCTAACAAATGTGGGGCCTTTGATTGCAAATATGAACTTAGAATTTTCAAATTTTATCATAGGTTGCAAATAAAAAATTTCAATGTTTTCTCCAAGGGTAAAATATGGGCAATAAAGGGGGCTATCTTCCCTGGTTGTTGGACTCTTAAAGGACAGACTAGTGACCATGGAAATCATCCCTTTCGAAACCTTGTGACATTATCTACTTTAAAAAACACCTAGTGGAGGTCAAACTAATGTGTAAATTCTCTCCTTTTTGCACAAAATTCCAAAGATGAACAATTACACTTCTATCCTACCGAGGAAGATTCTTTGTCATCCATCAAACAAAAACATCGTCAATGTCGTTTAACCCATAAATGTCCACAATCATCTCCAAAATTGTTGATTTGAGAAAAATAATTATAAAGTGCAATTTGGAAGCATATTTTGGAATTAATATACAAATTAAAGTTGTATATTCACCATCCATACAACTAGATTCACCTATGCTATCACCACTATTTTTTTTATAAATTTTGAATGAGAAATTCCAAAATTCCTTCAAAATTCAATTACAAGCAAACTATTATCATTTTTTAAGTAAATTTTGTTGGAATGGATTTGAAATGAGGTTCCCTTGACATGGTGATTTTTTGAATTTTTCTTGTTCTTAAAATTTGTGACCTCATTTTTGCAAATCCCATTGTAGTGAACTAGTCAAAGTCCATGCAATTTTGGCATGGTCAACCACTTGACACACTTGCACATTGATAATTTTATAAAAATATGTACCGTAGTGACACCAAATCCAACGCTTAGATAGGACAACGACCGAATAAAATATCTCCAAAAATTAGAATAACTTTCATACATAAGCAATGAGGAGGATGAAACTTGAGCTTTAGTGTGTTCATTGACTACAAAATGGACGTCAGAACGCTTATAGGTTACCCATTAAATGATTTGTGTCCAATGGGTGACAAAGAATCTTCCCATGTAGGACAAAAGTGTAATTGTTCATCCTTGGAATTTTGTACAAAAAGGAGAGATCTTGCTCCATAGTTTGACCTCCAATGACTATTTTTTTTTTTAAAGAAAATGATGTCACACGTGTTCCAAAAGCAATGATTTCCAGGGTCACCCAGTCCGTCCATTTTGAAGGGTTAATTAAGGGTTAATCCCCGGAACCACTTGTACAGTCCAGGTATAACCTTACCGTGCACCTCACTGACCATGCAGTGGAAGATTCCACAAGATTCTTTCCGATTCTTTCTTTGGCTACATTAACTGAAGCTTACGCTTCCATGAGTGGGTGAGAGAGACTGAGCACTCGGTGTTGAGATGAGCACAGTGAGGGCCTGAGGGCCTGAGCAGGGATGCGCTGGTCCAGCTCTGATTTGACGAAGTCTGGGATGTATGGGAACACGACACATGGCAGAACGTGATTAGGGTTGTGTGTAAGAGAAGCTTTCAGATTCCCAGAGTCGGTTCCTCCGTCTATCTCGGGAAATGCGCCAGAAAAGAAGTTGAGCCGGCTCCACACACAAATATTTATCATAAGCTTGTTTCCAGTTGGGGTGCAGTTGAAATCCATCATGAAAATTTGGGAAGGACCACTCACCACTCACTAACTTACCATTCACCACTCACTAACTTACCATTCACCACTCACTACCTTACTCACCACTCACCACTCAATATCAACTGAGATACACCTACAACGCTTTCCCTTGGCTGTGAACTTCATTTTTCAAATTGGGAGTGTCGGAATCATGAAGGGGATGAGTCATTTCTACAAGTAGCAGGAGGGGGGAGGGGTTGCGACAATCAATGAATATTAGAAGAATATAAGGGTATCTTAACCCTTAAATTGCCGGACTGGTGGCCCCGTGGAAACAATGCCCATTGGGACTGTGTGACATCATCCACTTTAAAAAATCCAAATTATTCATTGGGAGTCAAACTACTGTAGAAGATCTCCCCTTTTCATCCCTAATTCCAAGGATGAATAGTTGCACTTTTGTCCTACACAAGAGAATTCCTTGTCATTCCTTGGACAAAAAATGTTTTGTGGGTTAACATTGGCCTCCAAATGACCCATGAATCGGAAAACACTAAGCTACAATAGGAGGTCCATAACATGGCCTTTTAAGAGCTGATTGCATTTGGGGGGGAAGCTAAACTCCTTTGAAACAATTTTCATTAAAGTAAAGTTCCATAGGAAGAAAAATGGAATTGGCATTTAACACAAGTTGTTTTATATTTTTTGGACCATGGTGGAATTAGTTAAAGATTTTTGAAGTTGAAACACATTGGTCACTAAAAGCTTCCCCCCTCTTGAATTGTATCCTATTGGCACATTGAAGACAACAAATATACCTTTGTGTTAGAAGACGCTTTTAGAACTCGGTTTATTTTAGAACCTCTTGCCTTATATATCAATCCCAAACATGTAGAAGTTCATTCTCTAAAACAAAAATGAGGCTTTCTATGATAATAGAAGCACTCTTTGCACATGGTTAGTATCTTGACAATGCAATGGCTTTCAACTTCTTTTTTTCAATTAGGATGCCTTGAAATCAATCATCAAAGTTTTGTAACCACCCTTTGTTCAATTACATGGTTTTATATGATAATTGTAAATTTTGCAAATACAAATTAAATTTGAGAGTGTCATAATCGTAAATGTTGTGTTATCTTTTTGTACAAATTGCTAAAAATCAAATAGTAGAGGAATTAAAGAAACATTGGCCTAAACAAAATCATTAGATATAATATTAATGCCTATCAACAGGGTTTTTTTTTTATTAAAATGAAAGTTGTCAATGCTTATAGAAACACTCTTGGAAAATGTTTGATATCAAGAATTGTTTAATTCCTAAAAGACTAGGCATCCAAATTTTGAACAACAAATTTATGCAAACACATCCCAAGTACACATAAATGCATTTTTCCATCCATCAATTCTTTGAAGATTCTTATGGAAGTTCTTTAATATTTGTAGAATATAGATTTTGAAGACTTTGCTTTGCGAATATTATATTATTCAATAGGTACTAGTATTCACAACTTGAGTCTCTCCCCCTTTCCTCTCCAAATTCTCAATTGTCAAAGAAAATTAGATTGTACTATAGAGTAGTTGCTAAAAATTTGAATGTTGCTTATAGGAAAATTAGAGGTCACTATCTCTAGTTGGTGTAATGGTTATTGTAGCACATGTTATCTTGTAGGAGTTGCTGCCAAATTTTTGTGTGGAAGTGTCAAATCTCTACTTATAGAGGCTTCTATTGCCCTCAATCTAGAGTTGTAACATGGAGCCTCAAGGTAATAGGCGTTTTGCAAATGAAATAAGTAGTGAAAACTATATATGCAAGATAATAAGAATTTGAATTTCATAGGAAGCTCTAAAATTGAATCTAAGTGCAACCTACACATTGTAAAAGTGTGAAGCTAGTTGAAAGTGTATCCCTTTTCCCTTCCATTGTGGCACACAGTTGTGACTCCTTTGTGGCATCTTGCTTAGAGTAAAATTTATAAGAGTGAGATGAGTTTGGCCCAAAGGATGTTCTTTTGACAATAAAGAAAATTTTCCTAACTTCCCCTTTCAAATTCTCAAAGTGACTCTATTACTATAGACATTGCAAATCGTAGTTGTAGGATACAAGAGAAATACTAGGTGTAATAGAGACAGACAGAAGAAAGAGACAAGTGGAGATTCATGTATGTTTTGGCACGCACCAATTTATAGAAGAGTGATGGAGCTTGTTTTAGTCAAATATACTGGATTAGCATTGAAATAGTGATTGGTATTGGGTATATATAGTAGGTGCTAAATTGCAATGTTAGGGTAGATTTTGAGCAATGAAAACTTCATAGCTTCTAATTGTGGACTTACACTTGCATTCACCAATTTCTTTGAGGTTGTAGCTAGTGAAGGCTTCCAAGTTGAATTTAGGTGTGTAGCATTGAATTGAGTGTAGGTGTTTCTAGACATTACTATGTATTACCAATGTTTAGCTTCAATTCATGACTCTAAATATCTAATTCTTCTTTTCTTCTAATTGTGGCCTTCATTATGCATTGACAAGTATTCTTGAGGTTGTAGTGGAGCTTGTCAATCTTATGAAACTAGATGTGGGATTAATGAGTGAGTGTAAGTGTGTCTAATAAATGCTAAAGACAATTGGTGGGGCTTTAAATTAGGCATGAAAACATCATTGCTTCTCATTACTCCTCCAACATGCAATGAGGGGTTCTCTTCAAGTCAATTTGTGTTATCTTTTAAAAGATGAGATCATATTGCAATTAGGGTGATGAATCCTAGACTGATTGAATTTTTTAATGTAGAGTTGAGGATGGCTTCATTAGCCAATGTAGATTCCATTTCTAGAACATGAATAATTTTCCAAACAAAAAATCCCCTTTGTACCCACAACAAATCTTTCAAGGGTGTATCAATATGTTCCATGATTGTTTCCAAGACCCCTATTGCCTTGAAGATGCCCACCTACCTCTAAATCTCCCTCACATGTCCTCCTCTCCCCCTACTTGAATATCTAAGTGTCTATTGTATGGATAATTAGTCCTTAAGGGGTTAAAATCACAACATGGCTTTGGTAAAATTCATAGGTTAAAGTTTGGTTGTGATAAATACATGATATTTTGCCTCCAACCATTTATTATAGAGAATATTTATATATTTTCATTTTTAAATGACTTTAGTTGGAACTAGCTTAGTTGATTTTAGTATTGACAAATGTAGTATCTATGTTCACAACCTTAAGCTAAGAAATTTTTAGGCACCACAATTAAAGCTTCATAATTCAAGACATGTTTTTTTTTCCTAAGTTTGGGAGTCATTTTTTTCTATCTGTTTATTTACTTGTACATTTGGGCCTTTAATAGTCACCTTTACCTATAGGAATTTATAGTTTTCAAAGGCAATCTATAAGAATCAAAGAGTTTCTCAAGACAAATTAATATTACAAATTCCTCAAAATTATTCAAAATTACAAAATAACTACAAAAGTAAAGTAAGAAATCTAAAATTCCACCGTAGGGGAGTATAAGACCCTATATTATTCTCCTCCAATTCTATACTTGAAGTAACACAAATAACTCTTGCCCACATCAATAACACTAATGGGCACTAATTCTAGAATTATTGAAATCCTTTAGACATGTTAAATCGGTACAGAACAATATTTTCCTACTATCTTTTATATTGTGATTTCATTGATTTTTCATCTAAATTTTATCTAAAGATTCAAACTAATTAGATAAAACTCATCCAAAATCATCTATGTTAGTGTAAATGGGACTTGTATTAATTGAATTAATTTGTGTAGTACTCAATAATAGGAAATAAATAATAAGATATCAACTTTCACAAGTGTGAATTTCATTTTCTATTTAAGATTACTATTGGAGTGAATGTGTTTTTGTTCTTTATTTTAAAAAGACTATGTGTTTTTTGAGAATATGTGATACTAATAGAGCTAGTTTTGTTTGAACCTTGTTATGTTTTTCATTCCTACTTATGTCATACTTTCTAAAATATTAATGATGATATGTACAAGAAAATTAATAATGAAAAGAAAGTCTATGCTACAACTAGGTCCAATTAATTCAAATAAGGGTTAATACTTTAATTTAATTAAGATTGCCTTAACTCAAATTGGTTGGTCTTAATCGATTATTTGTTCAATTTTCAACATTTCTAAAATGAAGTAATGATAAAGAATATTTGATAAAACTTCAATGAACTTGTATTTGAAATAGATAACATTGTATGAAACCTCAAATTTCCTTGAATTTGAAAAATATGAGAAAATATGATAAATGAATTATTTTGACAAAACTATATTGAAATTATCAATACATCTTGATTGTTGGTGGTTGAACTTTAACCCTATAAAGACATTGTAACCTAGAAGGTCCAGTAGACAACTTCACTATTGCTTGTAGAAATATAGAATGCATCTATTGGTCCAATAATCAAAGAATTTTGGTGATTACCTTGGTCACATGGCAATGTCATTTTAGGATTAACACACCAAAATCTTAAACAATGAGTACAAATTAACCTTTATAAGACTATAGACCTTCATGTACATCAAATCTTGACAACTTCTACATATGCTATCCAAATTATAGTAAAAAATTGTAATAAAAGAACTTGACATGTACTCAATCAGAGAATTGAAAAAGAGAAGTTATCTACCCCCACCCCCACCCCCACCCCAAGCATAGTGCCTTAAGGGGGCGACTATTGTTGCTTCTCAGCAGCACCATCAGGGACATTAGAAAAGTTGAGCCATATTGTTTTGATGCCATTTTGATACCAAAGACACCATACAGGTCATTTTAGTGCCATTTTATCCATACTAAGTTGGTATGGAGGTTGGCACCAAATTAACATAATTGCACTTCAATGCACCATTGTGGCACCATGTTCACATGCCTTGAAGTTCTTGATGGAGTCCTTGCCAATGTCTTCTGTATTTAACTTATGGTCTTGCTCTCTAACCCACCCCAAGCCACTTGCGGTTGGGTGCTTGTATTCCAATTTCTTGCTGTAAAGGTCACCTTTTTCCAACCGCTTATGTGTCAAAAAAGAAGAAGTTATTCCGAAGTAGTAACTTACATGTCATCCGTGAAAGATGGAATTGAAGAGAATAACTCGAAACCTTTTTCTGTTGGTCTCGGTTGATAAAAACTCAACTCAATATTCATCCCGAGTTTTGCAAATTGCAGCGTCGTTTCCTGACAGGCACATTAGCAATGCAAAGTCCGTTGGCACTTGTGTGAACCATGATACCATTCATAAGAAAGCAGTTGCCTTTCTTGACCAGACGGAAGTAATTTATAATAACTTAAGACTCTGTGGTCTCACATGAATTGCTTGTGTAACACAAGTCAGAGTAACAGTAAGTTAAGATAAGTTATTAAGAGCATATCCACTCTGACTTTCACTGGGGGAGTAAGCTTACCTGGGTGGCCCGGCCAGTGCAGAGCCTGCCTTCTCAAAACCTCCCCCGCCGCAGACACTCCGAAGATCCCCAAATCAGCTCGGCCTTGCCCAAATGAGCACTCAACCCTCCATCGCGACTGACGGGCTTGTCCATCTCTTCACCAAGCTTGGATTCTACTTGTTGGACACTTTTTGAAGAGTCTGACAATTATAGCACCTTCTACCAAGGAGAATGCAAAGAGGTAACTATGGAGAGAAAGAGTGGGGAATTCCTTTGTTGGTGGAGCATGGAAGGAGAGTTGAGTCTACATAGAGCCATTTTGGCAAGGGAGTTTCCCAATGAAAGAGTGGAGATGCTCTAAGCTATTTAATATTATTAACTTATGTTGGGGTTCCCTTTTGCTCCCCTTGAAAGCGGGAGCCCACAGTGTTGCAACTTCAGAGTGAGCCAATGACACTTTGCAATTTCTGAGCTAGCCAATCACTCTTTGGAAATGAAACTAAATTCACTTCCATGGAACCATAGAAGAACTATCAAATTTTACTATTTGACCCTCACACAATAACTAGTATTATACATTTGAGTATGATGGTACAATTACTTTTCCAAAATCTAATTAATATGTAGAGATATTGTATTTACAAAGTTTGGCATTGTCAATCCAATATTGACATCTTTGTAGAGGGAAATTAATTCAAAATCTTTTAGGAGAATGATGCTTGTTGAAGGAAAGATGTGTGTATGGATGTTTCCAAATTATCGATGCAATCAAATTTTAATAATTCATAAACAATGTTTTTCAATTAATAATCATATAAAACCATCAATATGAGATGAAGGAATTGATCAAAAATGGAATTTTTATACTTTTGAAATCAAAATGTGGTGTGCTTGATTTGAATTGCATAAGAATTGAATGTTAACCCCTAAACGCATTGACGTCCATTTTGTGGACGATGAACAGTTTGAAACACCAGTTTCATCCTCCTAACTACTTGGATAAAAGTTATTTTAATTTGTGAAGATACATTATCAAGTTTTTGTCCTATCTAAGGGTTGGATTTGGTGTTACTAGAGTTCATATTTTTCTAAAATTACAAATGTGCAAGTATGTCAAGTGGTCAAATTGCATTGACTTTAGTTCTAAAGTGGATTAGTCAAAATGAGGTCATAGATAGGAAGAACACAAAAATATCAATAAATCACCATGTGAAGAGAACCTCATTTCAAATCCATTCCAACAAATTTTACTCAAAAAATGATAATATTTTGCTTGTAATCCAATTTTGAAGGAATTTTAGAATTTTTCTCTCAAAATTTATAAAAACATATTGGTAATAGAATTGGTGAATCTAACCATACAAATGGAATTTAAAAATCATAATCTACAACTTTCATTTGTATATCAATTCCAAAATATGCTTCCAAATAGCACTTTATAATGATTTTTTTCAAATTGTCAATTCTAGGGATGAATGTGGACATTTAGGGGTTAATTATGCACGACAATAAAGAATGCCAATTGTATTCTATAGTATGCAAAATTCTTTGAATGGCACAATAGGCAGTTTGTAAGATTATTGGACCCAAATGTAATGTATAGTGGGGCTCAATTAGTCTTGCAACCCCACTAGAAACTCAGAGGCATATACCCGGGCAAATACTCTCCTTTAGAATACAATGTTGGCATGTTACCTCAGATATTTGATGGAGATTTTTGGCATGTGTCAAGCTGAATTATGTAGCTTGATGTGACTGGTGACACTTTTCAAAAAAATCCTTCTTTTCGACAAGTGGATCACTTAGAAAATAATAAGCTCAGGTTAAAGGTTGAATGTTGAACTTGGAAATTTCATTGTAGGAGATTAGAAATAGTGGATTTTCACAAGCTTTGGGATTGACAGGATAGACATAAGAGTGTGTATACTTGTAGTGATTTTTGTTTGCATACATAGCCTAAAAGTTTTGTGAGAAAACATTGATATTTGTACAGGATATTGAATATGTGACATTGCTAAGAGTTCTAGAAGCAGACTTTGTGGAGTTTTAAGTAGTGTCAATGAACTTTGCATCATGATAGGAGGTTATGTACCAGATGATGTGAGAAATATGATAGTTGGCATGAGAGAAGTTGGCTTGACATTGGGCAAAATTAGAGGCAGTGTAGGAAGACCCAAATCAACAAAAGGGTCTTGAAGAGATACAATGACTATGGCTCTGTAAAGCCAACAAATAAGCCTAGTAGGCCACATAAATTGAGTGATCAAGGTAGGAGAAGGCTCATGAGAGATCTTAGTAGTAACCGCTAGCTCCTCTTGCAAAACTTTGTGAGAATATTACACCTCATGTGGGCATGGGGACTTTACATAAAGAGATTCATGAGCTTGGTGTTAATAGTTGCATTGCGGTTAAGAAACCGTTCTTGAATAATATAGATAGGGCTAAGAGGTTGGCCTTTGCAAAACAACACGTACTCTGGACGGTTCATGATTGGAATAATGTGATTTGGACAGATGAGTCATCATTTGAAGTCGGAAAACAATCACGTCAAATTTGAGTGTGTTAGACAATTTACGAACGTTACAATTGGAATTGCTTAGCACCTACATTCAAATTGGGAAGGACTTCAATTATGGTATGGGGTGCTTTCACTGGCTCTACTAAGTCTTATTTGGTGTTATTCCCTCCTAATAAATGTACTATTGCGGACTTTGTAGAGATAGTGTGTGAGGGAGCATTAGAGCATTATTATTGGCACCACGACCACCATGACCACCTCATTTTGATGGAAGATGGTACACTAGTACATTGCAACAATGCACAAAAGTTTGGGAGGGAACAACTTGGATTGACAAAGCTTGAATGGCCAACAAATTCTCATGACCTTAATCCTATTGAGAATGTGTGGAAGCAAGTCAAAGATCAAGTGCAAAAAAGACTTAGACCCCAAAACATAGACGAAATGTAGACAACAATGAACTTAGCATGGGAGGATATACCTCAAGATAGCATCTAAAAGTTGATTTCTACTAAGCCAAATCAAATGGAAGTTGTGATAGCAACTAAAGGTGGTAGCACTCGATAGTAGGGGATGTACCCCTTTGTTTGAATCTAGTTTCTAGTGAAGAAGACATAATGTAAAATTTGTGTTATAGTAGGCTTCTACAATACTATAGCTCTCTAATGGTACCTTATATGACTACTTTTGTTCAAATCTTTTTGTAATACATTAACTTCTTTTCCTTTGCCTTGAATGTGTTTGAAAGGAAATCACTAAACTCATTAAAGTCACATAGAGGAAAATTTTACCTACAAAGTTTGAGTTTTTGTAATACGAAAGATGTGGACAATGATGTTTCCAAAATACATGTGCAATCAAATTTTTTAAAATCATCACATTTATTTTTCATTTAATTATTATCTATAGCCGTGAAAAACTAATAAAATAATTCACCAAAAATGGAGTTCCTATTTTTGAACATTGAAATTTTATACATTGGTTAAGATTCCATAAAGCAATAAATTTAATAGGATAGTTTTGATAGAATTTTCTTAAAATTATATTAAAAAGGAAAAGTTTGAGGGACTTCATAGTGGGGTTGCAAGACTTATTGAGCCCCACTGTACATACAATGAAGATATTGCTTTGGGGAGTCCCTACAACGTAGTAAGAAAGAAAGTTGTTCCTTAACCCTTGAATGCTAGGCTTGAGACCGTGGAAATTAGTCATTTTGGAACCGTATGACATCATCTACTTTAGAATAAACAGAAATATTCATTGGGAGTCAAACTATTGTAGAGGATCTTCCCTTTCCACCCCTAATTCCGAGGATGAATAGTTACAATTTTATCCTACAGAAAAGAATTCCTTGTCATTCATCGGACAAAAAACATCCACCTCGTCATTTAGGGGTTAACAATCTCTTACCATAGGGCAACAAAGCAACATTGAAATTGTAAAAACGTCACGTTCAAATATAACATTTTCTTGAAGGTCACCCAAACACACAATGTAGACAGTGGAGTTGGTCCTTTGTAAGCAAAATTTATCATTAACTATAAGAACGGATAATTTCAACAATCCCTCGTTTTTGGCGTTACTCACTAGTACTCCTAATGCACGTTACGCAAGTCACAAATTGTCAAATTGTGACTGCCGCCGCCTTGTTTTTTATTTGGAGGGTCTGTTTCGCGAGCGGCAGGGGATCATGCTCTTGTTGTTAGAAACACTAAGTTAAGTGGGCGGTGTCAAATTCGTCAACACTTGAAGGAGACAGTCAAGCAAGTCAGCAACTTGGGAGGAAGAGTGCGGTTACATTACTGGACTCCTGGATCCCATCGCTGCTCATCGATCACAGTCCTTGACAAGCATGCCTAAGCTTATCACCATGCCAGGATCGCTGCCATTCAATCTTCGTTCAGCAGCCAGTGGCTGCAAGCATTCAACAAATAGTCTACCAATGTATTCCTTTGACACAGAGTATTTTGTGTACCAGCGTATTCAGAATTCTGTAACTTAATTTAATTTCTATTTCGGTGCAAAATGAAGAGAACATTTCATTGCGAAGAAACATGACATTCAGTAGCATGTATTGTCACTGCCTCGGCTCTAAAGTAAGGTAGACGGTGTACTGGTAATTCAGATTGAGTATGCCCGGAAACTTACCGCTCACTTTCTGAAACCGCCGGATCATCAGCACTAGCGGAATCTTGTGTCAAGTAGGGAAGACCTCGGTAATTTTGAAATGACAATTTGAGCACGTGAAGTGTCCTGGCTCTGAATCCCTAAGTGAAAAGCACCGAAGAACAAAGTTAGTGGCTTCGTTTTCCTCGGCATACGCTGTCATTCCATTGAACCTACCAGGGTAAGAAACGAGTAGACCACCACTACAAAGAAAATCAACTCAGCAACTGACTGGAGGTAATAGGGAATTTCTGATGAAGACCCGCTTGTGATTTTCGCGTCAACGAGTTTTGGGACTAATTTTGTGTGGTTGTCATAACATGGTATAACCAGGCAATGCTCCTCCGCAGACTACGTACTATGTTTCGCTAGATACCTGGTAGGGACTTATGAATTAATTCAAGCATTGGGGTTGGCTGAGGAGCCATAGAAGACAATTTCGTTCAGTCACAGTTGGGATCCCCTTTTCAAGGATGCACAAGGGACCCCTGCCTCACTGCTAAACAATAATGTAATGCGAAGGCCAAACGCCGCATCATTCTTTTTGATGTGTCTCGAGTGAATTTGGCCTCGCGGATGTCACTCCCTGCGGTAGATGGGTTGGCCATGGAGACGAGGATCCATCTGCTGGTAATTCCATACCCTGCGAGGGGCCACAACTTGGCAGCCCTTCAGCTCGCGCGGAAGTTCGTCCCCTATGGCGTCCGCATCACCGTAGCCAACATCTTCAGCAACATGTCAGCGGAGCTTCTCGACATTTGCAAAGCAGAGGGCTTCGCAGTGACGAATCTGGGCATCCGTCCCGATCACCCTGGCCCTTCGAACTTGCCGTTTCTGGGTCATGTCGAGAGCGTCCAAGGCGAGACAGAGCATTTGGTTTCTTCACAGTCCCCGTCGGTGACGTGCATCCTCAGCGACATCTTCCTTGGCTGGACGCAGGTGAGTTAGTCACTTCGGGCGTCATTGAAGCTGATCTCCATCACTTGTCTAGTCAGATCCTATTTGGTTTAGATGTCGTGTTTCACTTGCGATCTCCAAGCTCTGAAAATGGGAGTTCTGAGATTTAATGAAACTCTGCGAATTTCCTTACATTTCTCTATTTTACAAAGAAAATGAGGTTGAGTGATACAATGCCTCGCCTCATGTGCAAATTGTTCTGACAGAATGTGGCAGACAAATTCAATATACCGAGGTATGTCATCTGCGCTTCCCCGGCCAAAGTGCTGGCCGCACTGCTCTACACGCCCGAGCTCGCAGCACAAGGCATATTGCCCGCGGATCCCTCCCAAGGCTCGCAGCTTGTGCACATCCCAGGCCTCTTGCCCATACGAAAAGCTGATTTATCTCCCGCTGTGCAATCTCAGTTCGGGCTTCACTCCTTCGATCAGTATGTGTATCGCTGTTGTCAACCCGCCGTAGAATCAGCTGCGGGTTACTTCCTCAACTCCTTCGAGGATCTGGAGCCCACTTGCATTGAAGCTCTGCGCTCGTATCCTTACCGCCAGCGCGCACATTCGAAGGTGACAAGACTGCTTGTCAAGTTTTCAAACCCCTTGTATTCTAATCTCACAATCTCACAATTTCTTGTAAGTGACACTAGAGGTTTGAACCAACTGGGAGGTGCAAACAGCATCCCACTTTTGTTTTGATTATGATGTTGTTTCGACTGCACGTGAGGGTTTGCATTAGTAGTACCGACTGTTGGACCTTCATTTGTTACACTACATTGAGGAGATTAGAAATGTTCTGATCTACAGGGATCTAGCCTGCGGAGCGTCTTTCCGGTTGGACCTCTGGTGCACGACGCCTACTTGGAGCCATTGCGGAGCCATAGCAATGGAAGAAGCCAAGGTTTAATCGAACCTGAAGCTCCGTACCTCCGATGGTTGGACCAACAACCAACGGCTTCAGTTCTGTATGTGAATTTCGGAAGTATCGTCTCTTTGTCCGTTCGACAGATCCATGAACTCGCGTTGGGTCTGGAGGCCAGCCAGCAGCCATTTCTCGTCGTAGTTCGCCCAAAAGACGACGAAGCTCTGCCTCTGCTTCCGGAAAACTTCACGGCTCATACCCGAGGAGTGGGGTTTGTGCAATTGCAGTGGGTGAACCAACTGGACGTGCTTTCGAATCCCGCTGTTGGAGGTTTCCTAACTCATTGCGGGTGGAACTCCACTCTGGAGAGCATCTGTTTGGGCGTGCCGCTGTTGGCATGGCCAATTCAAGCCGATCAAAAGCACAATTGCAGGTCAGTACCCCGAGCCCTAATTCACTTGACCAGTTGAGCGTCCGAACCGTAGAATCTCTCTTGACCTCAGTATTAGCAAGCCGGATGTATGCATGAGTTGGCTCAATGCCCATGGTCTCTGATCTTGAAATGAAGATCAATGCGGGTCGTCTATCGCCCCTTGACGACGGTAGTGGTCTACACGAATGATAGCATAAGCGATCTCACACCTCGTGATAAGAACTGTATCTCAATAGATTTCCGTCTTTTAGCTGAAATGATATCTGCACAACTCTACACCGATCTCCCAATAAGAGACACTGCTATCATAATGTGAAGTCTCCATTCACCAGACAAGTGATTTCCGAGCTTTTTCCTGCAACAGTGTTTCATCGAATTTTTGACCATCTGAAATTTTGCACATGTATCAAATCAAATCTCACATGTATGGTCAATGGAGCCTCCAATGGATTGTATGGTTAGTGGTGCCTCTACCGTACATGTTGGTGGAAAATATTTCAAGTGACACGAAAAATGCTTCGGTCCCGTATTCACTTGCCGTCTAGACTGAGGCTGCTGTTGCTGCAATTGTTCTTGACTTTGCAGGTTTCTTGTGGACGAAGCGCATGCTGCCGTTGAGGTGCAGAAAGGAGCCGATGCGTTTGTGTCCCGAGAGGAGGTGTCGCGAGCTGTTCGGGCCCTGATGGTGGAGTCCGAGGGGGAGATGGTGAGAGCGAATGTGGTCAAGCTGCGGGACCAGGTGAAGGAAGCTATTTCGAAAGAGGGTTCCGTGCAGGGGAGCATCGACAAGTTTCTCGCGGATTTGAGAGCTTCCCAGATACCGTGTGCAATCCCTTGACGAAGGCTTGAGAATTTGGGTTAGTTCAGAAGCTTCGGTCATCACCGAAAGCAAGCTGCGTTTTGCAGTTGAATGGAGACTTACAGAAGAAAGTACCGGCACTAGCAATAGCTGCTTTATTCTTCTATCCTTTATTTGAGGGTTTTGTGATTCTTGGGTTTTTGAGTCTAAATCGTACGTGACATTCTTGAGCAATGCTACAGTGATCCCTTCCAACTCCTTGAATAAGTATGAGCCCTTAACGCTTAAAAGGACGAGGGGAACTGTACATACGGTACTGTATCAGACTGTAAAATATAGATTTTATGTGCTATAAAATGGCAAGACAAACACCATTGGATTGATAATTCAACAAGTAGCATCTCTTATCTGGATGTCACATTGAGATATAAACCTAATCATGCTCAAATCGGACACAATCCGTGGAAAATATGGAACCATTTTGTAGCTTTTGAGACATGATGTAGGAAATGCAAGGGGAAAGGGTTTAGAATGGAGGATTTGGTGACACGTCGTACAACATTATTTGTGGTGGTTGAGGAATTTGAGTGACTTTAGGTGTGGGTTTAGAATGATTTTGGTTGCTTGGTGTGACGTGGATTTGTGGAGGTGGTAGGAGGTGAAGGATTGATTTTTGAATCTCTCTCGAGTTGCCTTGTCTTGGAGAAATTTGAGATGATGGGGCAGAGTGGATTAGATGCAAGATTAAGGTATTTGTCATGTATGCAATGGAGTGTTGAGGGCAGCTTGAGTGTTTATGATAGATTGTGGTGGAAAGTCCACTCTCTATGCTCAATTGTAGTCTTACATAGTATAGAATTTAGGATTTGTGATTTGAGTGCAAGGACAATAACCTTGTGGTTGGGGGAGCATCTTCCAAGGAGGTCTAGGAAGTACAAGATTAATTGTTCTCTAGACCATTTGGAGCCTTGTGAGAGCATCTCACTTGTACAAAGAGTTGTCAATTGCTTGTAAGAGGAGTTTTTATTCAACTAAGGTTAACGTAAAGATTTAATGACTATTGGCCAAGATGCCCTTGTGCAAGGAATTGAAAATATCTCTATAGGTGGTAAATTAGTAGATTGTTAGGGTGGCTAGTGAATTACCTTGAAGGTCATACTTGGGGAAATCTAGCTTTTCTAAAGGATTTTCTTCAAACAAAGCATTGGCCCACTAGCAACTATATATGAAAACTTCTACTAGGATAGAAGTAGGGGAGTGGTTGTAAGTTGCCCAACCATTCAACAAGGGAGAATCAAACATGTGCTGGTGGTTGTACAAGCCAACAACTAAGGAATAATTGTTGCAGTTGTCGAAGAAGAAAAAGAATGTCATCCAGATTTCAAGCTTGTCAATGATCATGAGTTTCCTATCCAACTACCCCTTTGCCTCTCAATTAGGAATGTGCGACAATATTCTTTGTAGGCGAAATCCTAGTACAACCAATTCAAGAGACTCAATTGGTGACATTCTTTAAAATGAGTAATTGCTTACAACACTATTAAAAAATGTCGTCCAAATCAATAAAATTTTAGTAGTAATTTGTTGACTTGGGCAATGCATCAACCGTTTTAATACTTTTAAGCCATGGGGAATACTTGGAGCTATAAGGTGTTGAATTCACAAGACTGTAGCAAATCGTTATTGACAATCTACTTGTAGAGTTGAGGCATCCAATCGGGTCTACAAATTTCTAGCACCTCATATGATTCCCTCAAGTAGGAAATGATGGTCAATAATATGAAAGAAAGGGAGGGTGAGGTAGTTGGGGAATGGGGCAAAGAGAACTTGGACTTTGCCGCCAATGTCCCAATCGTGGGCAAATTACATGGACAAATTCATAGAGCTTGAGCCAAGAGCAATAGACGGGCTCAAGCACAGAATTTTGACTGTTTTCAAACTTTGATAACAACTTTTATTGGTGAAGAAGTTTGGTGAGGTCAAGGTCGTGCTAGTAGCAATATGCAAGTGGTCATAGTTGTGGCAAGGAAAGGTGGATTATGTCCAACATTGTACTAAACCTCTAATTCTAATGCATTGTAGCCAAAGGTGTAACTTGTTTGGGCAGATCTAGGGTGTTGTGGTCTTCACCAAGGAAAAGATGAGGAACACTGCATGGAGAATAATAAGATTTTGAATAGTTTAAGGAGTTTTAATATGTAGACCAGAATTGTAGACTTACTCTAGATGGTATTAGGCATAGGTGTTTAGATGAAAAGAGGGGTCAAATGTTTTCAGAGCTTCTAGATTATAAATTGTTTATTGACCTTCATCTCGTCCCTATAGAATGCCACATTCACTAAAAGATGGTGGCTACACATTTTTAGAATTTGTAGTAGAATGATCCCACCATTGAGTCCATCTTTGGTCAAACTCATTTCAATGTACACTATTTGGGTGTCAGTAATGTTGGCCCTTGTCATCATAGCCAACCACCTAGGTTGAATGGGGCCAAGGTGGAAGCCTATGATTCTCCTAGAACTCAAGCCTTTTTCAAGGTCTCAAAGGATGATCTTCAATCCATGATTATTGGTGAAAAGATCCTTTCAGGCATTGCAAGTTCACCTAGAGTAATGACCTACAATCATTTCAAGTCTTTTCTCCATTGTATTCACTACATAGATAATGTACTCATAAGTCAGGACAAGAATAGTTACGGTGACAACAAATTAATTAATTAATTAACTAAGGTTCAATGGATCTTAAACCATTTTGGAAACCGCTTTCACCAATTGTTCTACTATGAGAAATACATAGCTATTGACAAGATAATGATTGCATTAAGAGGTTATGTCACATTTTGCAGAATGAAACTTCCAATTAAAACCGATCACTATATGTGGGTTCAAAGTTTGGTTTGAGGTCTCAAACTTGTTATATAAGCCTCCAATTTGTCACTAAGGACTCACAAGGCCATATTTGTTATATTGAGACTTTTTGCAGATTTTGAGATAGAATGCTAATTATTGGAAAATTCATTTAAAAAAATAGTAATTGAAATAAAAAATAAATAATGCTCAAATAGTGATCCTATAATGATATTCTTAAAGTTGGTGTTGTTACCTATTTATAAAAAAATACCAGTAAAGAGATAAAATGGTTTATCCTCGAATTGAGGATAAAATTGAGACTACAAAAGGTCTCAATATAACGAATATGGCCTTTCACTGTTTTCTTATTTTGTATTTTGTTATTTTGTGTGTAGTTTTATATACAAAAAGCCCCCCAAAGAGTGTAGAACCAAAATAGATATGTTACATACCAATATAGCATTTGGTTTAAAATTAGAATATTATAGCTAGCCAATACCTCAAACCACGACCTGCACATAGGTTAGAACCTGACTAATCGTGGTAAAGTAGAGAATTATGTATTATTGGCACAATTGGCTCAAACTCTGCATAGGAGAGACATCTCTAGGCTAAAATTGGTTGAGGGAGCCTAGTGAGTTTTCTAGGTCAGTTCATAGCAAAAGGTTCCAATTTCCCCATTCCATTGATGAAATAGCGAACTCCTAGTTGTTTGCTTGCAAGAGTTAAAAATACCAAGATGGGGTTGTAGAAGAATCTACAACTGAAAGAGCGTGATAATGGGTTAAAATCTCGCCAAGGACTCAATAACAAAGTTAGTTCACCAAAATTCCCTCTAATATAAGAGATTCTCTGGCCACCAATATTTAAACGAAGAGGTGGATTTTATTCCCCTAGCCTGGTGTATAGAGTAAGAATATAAGCCTATATGTGTCTTGTGGGATTTCTATGAGAGATTCCGTAAAAAAATTCGTAATTTTCAAATAGTCAGAAGATGCTTTTCCAAACGGTCAATCGCCAAAATCTACAATGGGAAATTTCTAGAGAATATCCAGGTGGCAGTAAAATCTCAATGAAAATTAAACCAATTTCTTTTATATTAATAAGAGGCCACAATAAATTTTAAGATATTTTGATAGTCAAAAGTATGCGAACCGGTGAGATTCCTTAACAACCGACATAATTTAAAGGTTATAGCAGAGTTGACCAATGGAGCGAGAGCATATGGAAGCGGAATGAGGTCAAACATAGATCTTTTCTTATTTCCTATACCTATTTAAGAGCCTAGACTAATTACTGTTGTTAGAAAAGTCAAATTCCAAAAATTGGGTTTTTAACTGATTTTGGCGTCAAGTTGGCATTAGGTTTCGTTGACATTTTGGAGATAGGAAAAGGGGTGGGGGACAACGACGCTAGCGTGCGAGCTTGGAGCAGTGAGCTTGCGAGCTACGAGCAGGGAACTTGTGAGCGGTGAGCCCCTAAACCCTATTTTTTGGAGATTTAAGGGTCAATTTTTTTTTCTCATTTTTGGTAGAAAAAATTGAGGAAAACTTACTATTTATAGTAAATTTAGTGACCTATGGCCGTGTATCCTATGACCGTGGATTGTCATAAGATTTTACACTTTCTGGTTTAGGGTTCTAGGGAGCTATGCATCGGGCTTGCAAAATTTTGTGCAGAGGGTGATGAATTTCTTTATTAACTACGGTAGAGAATATGTAAACCGCTTAATGTATAGGAAACTCATGTCACTTTGGAAATAGTGAATTATAATTTTGTGATTCACTTTAGTTCATGCAGAGAATCCTATTCCTAAGTAGTGCATATGTATAAGAATTTCCAGCATGTGCTAATACAAGAGGGCACGTGTAGGGTGAGTTGGCAATTGATGGGTTTAGGGTGACATAGGTAGGACATATCCTTGTGGTAGAAAGCTCACTCTCATTTGTAAGCGTGTTGCACTCAATAATTTTAAATTGTAAGAATTAATCTTAGGTAGAATCTAATTTGATGCCACTTGCTTACATGTGACTTGAATTTGTAGAAAATTATAGAAACAAGTCAGTTATAAAAGACAGAACATGTTCTACAAAGAAATGAAAAAAATAAGCCATGAAAGTGAGGACTCAAATGAATAGAAAGAGTGCCCAAAAAATTGGAAGCAAAGGAATAGAAAAGGAGAGTAAGTATAAAATGGGAAGTGAGGACATGAATGGGTAGTCAATCTAAAGAAAATGGAAGCAAAATTGGAAGTTTGGTAAAAAAGAATGGAAGAAGAAATGAAAATGAAACGAAAAACTTTCAAATTAGAAGTGCAGGGGATATAAAAAAAAAGGTGAAGGATAAGGAAATTAAGATGACAAAAAAATGGGAAGGATAATCCAAGCGAAGTGCAGATTGAAAAGAATAAGAAAGACAACTGAGACAAACGAATCCAGAAAAAAATGAAGTATGGAGGCAAAATATAAAATGAATTGAATTAAACAGAATTTCATATTTGCGATAGTAAGTTACGATCACGAATTCTGATCATTCACGGGAACATGCTTCAAAACACTTCATGAATGACGTATATTCTAATACTTAGGAAATGCGGAGACCTTTTCAATTCCAAAATCGCTTAATCATTTGAATCATAACATATGTAAATGAATACAATACAAATGAAGTGTTCTTGAAAAGGAATCCATGCCTATTCGGGAATTCTAATAATTCCAGCTCGAACTAGAAGGAGTTTCAATTCATTGAAGCTATAACTAGGTGCATGAATGAATTTGTCTTCATTGACATCCATCTTGCAGAAGTACCTATACAAGTAGTAAGAGTGTTTGCAATTCACGTATTGTTGTCGACCTCCAATTGCAGAAACAACCATATTTGTGAAGTCAGGGCATGTGCACGTGGGGAACATGCCAATTGTAATTCGGTAGACGTTTTTGTGAGGGTCTATCCCTGTCTCTAGTGAGACTATTGCACCTAGGCCCGGTTGTGGGAGTAAGGTCACTTCTAGGATTTGCCCTCTAATGTTTCCTGCACTCTCCCACTTGTTCCGTTGCTCTGTAGTTGGTGCATTTGCAATCCTCCGAATAGTTCGGTTGTTCCTAGTTGTTGGATATGCATCTGCATTCGGGGGTGGTGGTTGGTCAAACAAGGCAGTCTTGAAAATCTTTGACATGTTGAAAAGTCGACGTGGCGACAACATAGGGCGTTGTTGGAGTTGAAATCCCGCATGTTGCAAGAGTAGAGTTTCTTCCCGATTGAGGTGTGTCCCTGATAGAACTGGCCAAACCTCCGGCACAGATGGCCAATCTATTATCCATTTCCGTTTCGACCCTTTCACACAACGTTCAATGTCATCCCAACAAAACCAAAAGTCAACCACCACTTCTCGCTTAGTACCATAATCTATTTTTCTACCTCGATACGTTGGAGCAGGGTTACCTTTCCTTCCCCTTGCAATTTTGGCAGAGCACTTGATATTTGACCCCTGTTGTTGAGCGTGACATTTTGCATTCGATTTGTGGCTAATCCTCGCAATGTGCCACTTTGATGTATCACAGTCACTTTCATATGCAACAATGACATGTGGACAAATATTTGTATCCGCCTCTTTACCTTTCCCTCCCAACATCTCCATAGAATTTGTTGTGGACCTCGTACGCACACGCGGTTGAGAGAAATTCACTTTGTCTGGTCTATGTGAATCTCCAGCATCTCCTATGGGTACATCCAACTTCCTCTTTGTACTTCCAAAGATCTCTTCTCCTTCTAAATGTGGTAATCGATTTCGAAGACCCTCTGCTCCAAGTAAAGTGTTGAGTGCTTCAGCTATTTTCTTTGGATCTCTACTTCGAGTGGCAGCCCTCAACTTCAATTTGTTCTTCGATGGACTAGAGCCATGTGCACGACCTCTGAGGTATGCTCGATAATTTGTCATTTGCATCCAAGCACAAATATTGTCGTCACAAGTCGCATCAAATAAGTTGTTTCCTCTTTTTCCGGACATTTGGAGCCACTTGTTATGGACTGTTTCTGATAAATTACACGATGGCAGGTCCAACATTTCCTCCAAATTCAATTTCTAAAAATGAAGATAAGTTTAGCCAACAGTTAGCACTTCACTTTGAAAACTTCACAGATATTTGTAATTATAGATTGTTTCGTGGTCGAATGAACATGTCCTATCATAAAATGAACGATATTCAAAGACAATTTCAATTACACCTATATGACTATATAAAAATACAGCAACACAATCTTCTTTCAACTTCTTGGGACAAGGAAGTACTCACATCTTACATGTGGACTCTCAAGAATTTCATGTTCCTTTAAAGACACCCAAAAGAGGGGGTCTAGTAAACACCATGAAGAGTTTCATCGGACTCGACATATGCTCTTTTATTGTTTCGTAGACCCCCTCTTCTGGATACCGTTGAAGAATAGCTCAGAGAATTTCAAATTATAAAATGAAGTTCTTTTGGTATTCTACATCATTGGAAAACAAAATAAAATATATGTAGCAAGGTAAGTTTATCTTTGCATTATATGGTGTGACACCATCAAAAACTGAAATCTCCTTATGCATAGAAATAAGTATTTTACTCACCATGTCCATGAAGCCTTCCCACTGTCGATATCGAAAATGCCAGAATGCTAGCCAATGGTCTAAGTGATGAATTGCTTCTTCGTTTGCAGCTCCGGATGATAGCCACCATGATCGAATTGCTAGATAACGTGTCTCTGCTTGATCCATATTCTTGGAATCTTTGTATTGCTTACACAGAGAAATATGTTGTTGTTGAAGAGCTTCCTTGATGTACTTCTGGGAGTGTTTATGAAGAGAACTACTCCAATGCAGCAAACAAGTCCTCTCACGATTCTCCATTTCCTCATTGGCAGATCCGTTGCCGTAGACAATCCGGACCGCATTCCAATTGGCCATAGCACTATCTACCATAAATCCTTTAAAGTTTGGATTTGGTACTCCATGTTGTGCCATGACAGTATTTAAGCTCCTCCAAAATTGTACTTGCACCTCAGTATCTTCAGACTGCATATCACACACTGCAATAGTCATCACCTTCTTGTACTCAACATCATACACGTGGCAGGCCATTGTGGTCCACTCCTTCACGCGCTTCACGTGGTCAAACATCAACCACGCATTCTGTAGATTACCTCCGGCTTGCATGCGCCTTACAAGGTCCACTCCACTTCCGGGTCCTTCAGTGAGCATTTTGAAGATATAAACCTTCTCCTTCCCTTGCCCAGGGAAGACACTATCGTGTATGAATTCGAATTTCGACTCCTTCTTCATAGTCATAATGTTGTCAATGATCCCCCCTCGATTGTTTGAGTGGAAAGAGGCGATCACGTTCCGTATATTTGGACTACTGAGATATTGGAAGCGGTCCATAACCTCCTCCATTTCCTCCCCCTTCAGTAACTCCTTCTCTCTATCTCCGTTGTGAAATAGATAGTTCGTTAAGAACTCTTTACTAGCGGATAGAGCAATTGCTGAGTTTGTAGCCGATGGTGTTCTAGCCACCTGTTCTTCAATGAGTCCACAAATTTCCTTTGTAGAATCTCTGTACATGCCCTTCGCCACCGGGTGGTTGTGCTCTCCGAAGTGAATAGCGGCCCTACTCATTTCTAGGTTGTCACTGAAAGCATAGTATATCCTAGCATTCCAAGGGCTAAGACATGAAGGTGGTTTCCTACACACTTTGCAAACTAGGGTACTGTCTTTGGAAGGTCCATCTCCAACTACAAAAGGAATCGATGTGAAGCCACTCCACTCTGTTTCGTTCCTCTTTGAAGTTCTGTTCAAATAATCACAGTTTGGGTTCACACAAGCAAGATGGCCGGCACAGTGGGACTTATGGAACTTGAGGTTGTCAGAGTTGTTGATGTTTGTGGTCATGAGCCTACACCATGGGTGTCCATCATAGCGCTTGTCCATTCCTTCCAAGCTCCGCGCCGATGAAGACGAAGTGGAGCGACATGGTGGTATTTCGAAAATGATATCTCCATCAAATACTGCCGGAAGAAAAGCAACACGGTGGTGCTTCATGACGCTAAAATCCATTATAGACAATTCGTTTCGAGATCGATGCATGGTGGCTAGTCTCTTCAAACAATCTATTATACTTACTCTGTGGCTTGGATACGGGTGCAATAGAGGGCGAGGCAATGAGGATTGCAATTGACTACTTGATGGACTCTCAAATGTAGAGTTCAATAGAGCCCTTCCACTGATTGTAGTTCCAATAGAACATCCTGAATTGTGGACAGTCAATTCAGGAGACTCTCCATCTGATTCACTAGATAGTTCTATAATTGGATCTAATTTCTCTATCTTTACGACATGAAGTAATGAAGGCTTCAGAAGAACCTCAGGAATTTGAGGACTTCCACTAGGTGAAACAACGTGTCCTATATATGGCATATTTATTGTTGAATTGTCTGATTGCCGACTCAACATCTGAGTGGAACAATCTAGCATGGAAAGAGGGAGTCCATATGCCCTGTAGTTCCCGGGGGAGAGGTACCAACAATGTCCTTCATCTTCTGCAGATTTGACAACAGGGACAAATTCTTTCACTTTGCCTGACTTCGACATCCTCTCTTCTTCAACATAGATGGAGGACTCTACAAATCTAAATTGGACGTGGAGAAGGTGACTAAGGACTCTAGCACGTCCTCCATCCTCTATGGGAAACATAAGAGGGACTTCATGACCGTCTACTCGAATGCAAGCCATCTCAAGAACTAGTGCATAGAGTTGTGAAATGGAGACCCGTAATCCTTAGCATTGGATGAGGAAGAGAAGAATTTGAAGGAGCTTAATGGGTTGATCACCGTCAATTGTATCAAACTGTGAAATAGTACTAGTACTCTACTCAACATTTAGGGTCATTATGAATAGATCTTCCAAATCTACTTTTGCCAAGCCCTCCGCCACCATCCGCTTAAATTACAGTACGATCATGTGCCGCCATGTACATTGAATAGCTACTGACATGTACTACAATTGACTTGTACTAAATTACCGTCAGTACACGAGTAGCCGTCATCCGCATTTAGTAAGTACTGACCCTCCAACCATTTAATCTTTTTTTACACTAACCGCCATCTACTGCAAAGTCTGACCATGCCAACCCTTTCCTAAGCCGCCTTTAACACCCTTTACTGCACCCTTTTTGGGAAGATTCATAAATGCATGGTGGCCGCCCCTTGCATGTCATTGGAGTTCATGGAATTTGTCAGATTTTCATACGGATTAGCTAGCCTTGAACTATGATTGATTACGGCGCAGCAAGCTAGCTTTGATGTAACACTGTCACTGGAAACACAAGCCTCTGTCATCACTGCAATTTCATTGTGACATTGTACGCTTCTAGACCATTCCTTTGAACTTTACAAATAGAAACCATTTTTGCTAGGTAGAGCCATTGCATACTTTCGTTTCTGAGCGCTCGTTGGATTTTAGAGTGTTAGATTCCATGTAGTCATGTTTTCATGTTTGTAGAGAACTTGGGCACGTCCATTCCTAGTACATTGTTGAGAAGGAGGAAAAATAGGCGTCGCTCTTTGTATTTCTCATCTCGTAAGGAACTGCGGAGATCTAGAATGACTCGAGGGAAGAAAGTCATGTCGAAAACAAGTCAGGCTATAGCGGCCGACCTTCGCAAAGCACTTCGCTTTACCACCAGAGATGGGAGTGGGGAAGACACTGCTCAAGCGAAGGACTTGGAGGTATTGCAAGAGATGTCGGAGGATACAACAGGAGGACAAGATGAAGGATCGCAGGAGGTCGCTGCTTCTGTAAGAACCTAGCAAAATCATTCCTCCTCTTTAGTTTGTTCACAATCATTGCATTTCATGGAAATTTGATAGCAAAGAACAAATGTGTTTCAAAACCCTTGAACTCTTCATGTCATTTTCTACTCCATTGTTCACATAAATTCTGTTCTCCATATTCAAATGACTACAGGCCTCTTGTAGTTCCTGCGTGCCTTAATTAAAGAATCTTTACATGAGTCATTTGTGGAAGTCACTTTAAAAAAACATTGAGCTTCTCCTATTGCACTTATCCTATTTCATGTATGCCATCATTGCGTAGTGAATATGTCAATGTGGGAAGTAGGTCTTTAAAGAAACACAGATTTTGGACAATGACAGCATAAATTTAGCCTTGCCTCTCTTTCGTTAGCCAACAAAAGTAGAATTTTGTATATGTTCAGGATATTTGAGGAACATAAAAAAAAAACGTTTTCTACTTTGAATGGATTCAAATCAAATCAGCTAAGAATAGAGAAGATAAGGACTTCAAAGGCAGGGACTAAGAAAGATGCCTCGTCCTTCTGTTTCATTAGATTTATGGAGAATAAAAACATATTTCCCTAAACCCTTACAAGAGCCTTCTTTGGCAAGTACACAATTTCATTGTGGTTGTATTCATATCTAATTCTTGCATTTTCTATGTATACTTCTATTTAGATTCAAAAACATTCATTGTATGCTAATGAGCCAAATTTAGAGAAAGGCATATTTGGTCCCTAAGTCCTCCACAAAATGAAGGATGTGTTTGTTACAGAAGACCACAAACTGTAAGTCATTCTTAGAAAATGTAATCTTCAAAATAAAGAATATTATGAATCCTAAAATAAAATAAAGGACAATTTCACTATCTGGTATAGAGAAAATTGAAAATAAAATAAAGTTTTCAAGGGAATTGAAAATCCCTGAGGTGTTCATTAATCAATTTTCAATTGTTAACTTTTGTGAAGGATTCCTTTAGAGCTCCTTATGCACACCATTCTTAAACCTTTTAAGCCCCCCTTCAAGATTGATGCCACTAATTTGTAGACCATATTACATATGGAATTCTTTTAGATTTTAAAAGAATGCCTTCACAGTGAAATCATTCTTTGAAAGAATGATTCCAAGCATCGAATGTATGTTTTCAATGCCTTTTCCCCCAAAAGGACTACGTTGCTCTAATTTCTTTTTGGTTAACTAATTACTAGTATACTTTTAGAGAAGCTTTCTTTACTTTTCCATATTCAGTAATTCTACCCTCCAACTTGAATTGACTTAGGGATAATCAAATCAAATTCTCCTAAGTATCAAAGTTAATAAAATAAAATATTTATCCAAAAAGGACCCAATATTAAATAATTGAAAGATACACTATAGTCCTTTGGAATAAAAAAAATCTTTCCTTTCAATCACAATGTAGAAATCAATGAAAGAACAAGGTCTATCCTAACCTCTTCTATAGTACCAATTTGTAGAAGAATGTAATTAATGGATTCAAATAGTCTTAGAACTTAAATTATAGCACATGATGACCAATGTGTTTGGGCTCGGCAATATGTCGGATAATTTCACCCCTAAGAATTACCTTTCACCTTGGGGTTTGATTAGCGATCCATTTTTGCTAATACGCGATTTAGCTTTTTACAGAGAATATTTGGGTTAATATTCTTGCTTATAAGTGGATGACATCTGTAATTTGGCGTCAATCTTGGGGTGGTTTTTATCAATTTGGATGAATAATCTTCCATTTAAATAAATTTAGTGAAATCAATGAGGAAGTGATTGCAAATTTCATTTATTGCCAATGATGTAAATACCTTCACCTATTAGTGATTATATCTTTAGACACTCCCTACAAGCCTACAAGAAATGGAAATAAAATCCCTGCGTTTACCAAGCACATAGTTAATGAATAGTAAAATTTCCAATACACCTGCATTCAATGATTGATTTTTCTTTAACTCTATATGAGCTTCTTTTGATCAAACTGTACTTCCTACGTCATCATTCACAACTATACTACTGCTTGAAATTTCATTGATATAGGAAGCCTATGTCCTGAATCAATCCTTCATTACAATTTCAATAATTATGATGTTCTACAAGAAATAATTCTTAGCCACCCTAAACTGATGGAGGGCAATGCTTAACACATCCACCTGAAATGAGTAACATCCCTGAGAGGAAATCGGCGAATCCTACAACCAGAATAAGTACCATCGTAAGATTTGGACCCCTGATCCTCGAGCACATCGGGCGGCGTGGATCCCTCGACCTCAAAGCTTGGGCTGATGAGGCACCGTGGATCCTGGACCCCAAGGGCCCGGGCAGATAAGGCGGGTGGATCTCCGGCCCCCCGAGCTCGGGCAGATAAGGCGGGTGGATCACTGGACGTAGGCGCTCGAGAAGATGAGGCGGCGTGGCCGTCCCTGCCACGTCCCCTGGATACTGGGATCGGGATACTGGGATCGGGATACTCGGATCGGGCTCTCCCATCGGCCTCTCGCATCGGCCTCTCCCATTTTGCACTGTCTGGGTCGTGACGCCGGTCCTCTCCACCGCCCATTGTCTCTCTCAGTTTGCCTCTTTTCTCATGATCTTTCAAACAATCTCAAGTTACTCCACCTTTTGATTCCATTGTACTCTCGGTGAGCAGGAAGCCAGGATGACGCGGAATACTAGGCGCCGGGTGAGAGATGGTAGAAACTTGGAAGACGCACATAGACAGGAGACAGCGACTCCAACTCCTCCTCTGCAGCAGGTCTGCATTTTCTTGTAAATCGATTATACTCTATTTGTTCACTGTTGAGGATTGTGCAAATTCGGAGAATTATTGATGGGATTCTTTTCTTGTTGACCGGTTGGTTGGGATCAATAGCCGCCCGAGTTTGACTGTCAAGAGTTTGCTGGGGCGTGCGCTTCGTTGCTGTGATAGTCTCCATTGTTACTGAGAATTAGTTTCCATTGTTGTTGTGATCCATTGTCTCCTTCCCTTGGACAGGGGCTGGATCCCCCTAGAGTCAAGACAGTTTGAATCCGATCGCTGGATCCACTTAGAATCTTGAGAGTTCGAACTTGAATCGATGAGTTTCATGAATCAACCGAGGTCGAACTTAATCGTCCAGCTGCCTAGGATTCAAATCTAGGTGGTCCTCGCAGGCGGTCCAGGGTCACTGTCGGATCCAACGCCTTCACCGTCTGGGCCTTTAGCACCCCTATGAATTTGTTTCCACTGTTGTTGCTGTGAAAGTCTCATGCCCTTAGGCAGGGGCTGGATCCCCTTACAATCAAGACAGAGGTAACTTGATTGCTGGATACCCTTAGAATCTTGAGAGTTCGAGCTTTGTCGACGAGTTTCCAGAATCAAGCGAGCTTGAACTTGATCGACCAGTTGTCCAGGATCAAGCGGGGTAGGTCCTCGCTCGCGAGCTTAGTTTACTGTCGGATCCGACGCCTTCACCGTCAAGGACTTGAGCACCCCCACGAATTTGTTTCCACTGTTGCTGTGAAAGTCTCATGCCCTTGGGAAGGGTCTGGATCCCCCTACAGTCAAGACAGTTTCAATCCGATCGCTGGATTACCTTACAATCTTCAGAGCTTGAACTTGAATCGATGAGTTTCATGAATCAACCGAGGTCGAACTTGATCGTCCAGCTACCCAGGATTCAAATCTGGGTGGTCCTCGCAGGCGGTCCAGGGTCACTGTCGGATCCGACGCCTTCACCGTCTGGGCCTTGAGCACCCCACGAATTTGTTTCCTTTGTTGCTGTGAAAGTCTCATGCTTTGGGCAGGGGTTGGAGTCCCCTTGGAATCTTTCACAGTTTGAACTTGATCGATGAGTGTCTAGATCATGAGAGTTTGAGTTCGCTCGATCGCATTGAACAGGATTGGAATCCCTTAGGTTCACGTACGCTGGTCCACTTTGCCTGCGGATCTGACGCCTTCACCGCTGGGCCGACAGGACCCCACGAATTATTTTCCCGTTGTTGCTGTGAAAGTCTCATGCCTTTGGCAGGGGCTCGAGTCGCCTTTCGATGAAGACAGTTTGAATTTGATCGTTTGATCCCCTTACAATGAAGAGAGTGCGTTCTCGATTCGATGAGTTTACTGAATCAAAGAGTTCGAACTTGATCGACTAGATTGTCTAGGATTCAAATCCAGTAGGTCCTCGCTGGTGATAGATTTTGACTGTCGGATTCGACGCCTCCACTGTCTGGGCCAACAGCACCCCCACAAATTTGGTTTCCTTTGTTGTTGTGAAAGTCTCATGCCCTTGGGCAGGGGCAGGATCCCACTTAGAATCAAGAGATTTTGAACTTGATCGATGAGTCTCCAGATCAAGAAAGTTCGACTTGGATCGATCAGTTTGTCCAGGACCCTAAATACCGTAGGTTGGTGTACGGTGATCCACTTTGCCTGCGGATCCGACGCCTTCACCGCTAGGCCTTGAGCACCCCACGAATTAGTTTTCCTTTGTTGCTGTGAAGTTCTCAAGCCCTTGGGCAGGGGCTGGACCCCCTTAGAATCAATGCAATTTGAATTTGATCGCTGGATCCCCCTTAGAATCAAGAGACTGTGAACTTGATCGATGAGTTTCCAGAATCAAAAGAGTTCGAACTTGATCAACCAGTTTGTCCAGGATTCAATCCAGTAGGTCCTCGTTGGCTATCCATTGTGACTGTTGGATCCAACGCCTTCACTGTCTGAGTGAACAGCACCCCACGAACTTGTTTTCTTTTGTTACAGTGAAAGTCTCATGCCCTTGGGCAGGGGCTCGAGTACCCTTACAATCAAGACAGTTTGAACTTGTTAGATGAGTTTCCAGATCAAGAGAGTTCGACTTTGATCGATCATGTAGGTTGAGGATTCAATTCCTGTAGGTCCACGTAGGCGATCTTCATTGACTATCGGATCCGACACCTTCATCGGTTGGGCAAACAGGACCCCGTGAATCCCCTTGGATTCAGCATGACTGTTAAAAGTCAAGCCTGGTTTATTGACCGTTGTTCAAGTTTATGCTTCAAATTCGGTGATTTAATACCATTGTTAGAATTACCTACGGACTAATATAGTTTTCACTTGATTAATGGGCTTTATCCCATATGGGAACTTTAATCAAATTTTTTATTTGATATTTGAAGAGTTAATTTCATGAGTTCCCGACTTCACCTCGTCAATTAATAAGGATTCTTAACAACTTCCTTATCTCAATTAATTTGGTAATTTATCTTGTCCCAGTCAAATGAAATGAAAGATATTATTAGATTTATGAGAGAGAGATTATTTTGGAAAACGAGTAGAAGAACTTGGGGTCCAGTTAAGATACTTTGGACCACTATCGGATCCGACAGTACTTCCACTAGCCCTTCCTGGACCCCCCAAATGTGATAGATATTTATATTGTTTTAATCCAGAAGACTGAAATCAAATACATTTTGTTAGCTTCAGTTTGAAAACATAAGGAGATTTAGGGTTTTAATTTTCACCCTAAAGAAAAACCCAAATCGTAGTGTCCTTGATGTCATGGATGTTGGGGGTCCAGCAGATGCTTGACACTATAGTGTTGGATCCGACGGTCCAATGTCAAGCATTTGCATGCTTGACCTCCAAGATCTGGGACTTGTTTTCTTTGTTATACAATATTGACCCTGTGATCCCAAACATGAGGGATTTTTCGTTCTTCATAAATAAATTTTAATTCTCCAATTTCCAAGATCTTAATGTTTGATGTTTATGATCTCTTACGTTTGTTTTGGTTATTTAATATTGACCGTTAGATATTTTACTATTGAACCTGATTTTCTCTTCAATCTGAGAAAACATATTGGGGTGGTTATGAAGGGTACATTTTAGGATGTTACATGTTAGTAGAATCATATGTATTGTTTTGAAAATTTTGAATGCTAGATCATTCAAACCTGGACATGAGTGGTCATTTCATCTTACAACATGTTGACATCTTTGCTTATTGTACATTGTAAGATCTTTCAAATAATAAGAATGTCTGATGTTTTTATTTCTAAAAAATCCTCACACAAAGACATGTTGAAATTTAAGTCTGTGAATTTTTCAAATTCCAACTAGTACTTCTACAAGTACTCCATAGGGCCATTTTTTAATCAAAGTTTCATTCCTTTGTTGTGTGAAGATGTTGAGGTTTCATTTTGGTAGATTTGAGATTGGCTTTCTAATTTATGTTTTGACCCTATTATTTGTGTGAAATGTGTTGATTGAAAAAATAGGGAGGGCGTAGAGGGAGTACAACCACATCCACTCTTCAACCTCAAACTCTACCAATTGCTCAGGAAGCAGGACCATCTCAACCTTTTACACGAGCAAACAGAGCCATGGAGGTCTCCAATGACTCCAAAGAAGAGGAAGAAGCTGATGGGGAAGATGTGGTAAGTTTCAATGATATCATGGATGCTGTTGACCGTGCTGCAGATGCTTTCGAGGTCCCATGTATGAGTTGAGTGAGTGACCCCGATGCGCGTAGACGTCGTGAATATCTTGCCAGAATGCTAGAGTTTGCCAAATGCAGGACAACCATAATGTCTCCTGAGAGTTCTAAGACAGAGTATAGCTCAGAGAGTCAAGTATCCATTACTGTGGATGGGCCAATGTGGGAAGACACATGTCAATGTCATCTTAGTACGATTCAAGGTAGATAGGAGGTTGTCATCATTCACCTCAGTTCCGACTCAGAGGGTGATGTAGACATTGATTGATTCCATTCACTTGGAGTCATTTTGTAAACATATTGATACATGCCCTTGCATGGCTAATTCATATGATATGTCTACCTATTTTGAATTTATTCATGGTTCAATTGTACTTGTTATTGCATTCGTAATCCTTGAATACATGTTAGAAATTACAAATGTGCATCTTTCAATTTCAAATACATTGCTTTTCCTAAGTTTGTGAATGTTGATTATCTTTTATTGTAATACAAGCAGATGGATGTGTCTCCCACATTGTTGTCACAAGATGAGACCATCATGGAGACTCAAATCAGGAATGACACCCCTCAACCGGACATTGAGGGTGAAGACGAAGGGGAGTTCATAGAAGAGGATGTGGTGGTAGATGTCTTGGAGGAAGAAGACAAAGACTTGGATGAGGACGACCTGCGCTCGTATCACAAGGTAGATTCCGTGAAGACCATCGCTTCTCTGAGGATGAAGCCCGACCATCTGTTTCGATTGCAGATCCCACTATGTCGAATGGTGGCTATGCCTATGGTGAGGCCAACACTTGCATGTGATTTGAAGTTGCTTGAGCAAGAGTTCAATAAAGGATACCGTAATGGAGCCGCAGTTTTTTATGTCACCACCACAAACGAAGCCGGAGAGAGTTCCGAATTGACGGAGGAGGAGATGGAAGGCTGGGATCCATTGTGGAGAAAGAGGAATGCCATTTTCAACGCCCAACTTGAGGCCATTCCCGAGTTGAGGTTCTTGAAAAATCTGAAGTTCTTTGTTTGTGATGGTAATCACAGGCTCCTTTCGTGGATGACTCATATCACCAGGAAGCACTCAAAGGAATGGGATTGGCACTATGCTGTGGACTCTATTATTTTAGATACGAAGGGCAAGACAGAGTTGGTCATGCATGTCATGCATGACATAAATAAGTAAGTAATATATGCACGCTTTTTGAATTTGGCATTTAATTCAATTTAAAATGTCACGTGAAAATGATGCATATGACTTACAAACCCCTAACAAATATTATCTCTACAAATTGTAGGTCTATCGAAGAGTCCCATGTGAAGACCAATCTAGTCCATACTTTATACCGGGTTCAAAAGTATGGACTACTTCCCATCGAGCGCTTCAACGAGATGTTGAGGCCATCAGAGCTCAAACGGTGTGGAGCCCCCAAAACCAGAAAGACTTGGAACTCTATGCCCCTAGAGGTCTTCACAACATTTCTTTTCCGGGTGAGAATTTTTTGGATGAATATCACAATATTTTTTTGTGACTTCTATTTGAACATAGTCATTCTATTATAGTTTGACCTTGATTTGAATGTGCTTGGTGGATTTTACATTGGCTTTTCTCTTCCTGAATTATTTGAATTTCTTTAATTTATGGATGTGTCCAGCAAGAGATAGCTCAGGCAATGGATGCAGCACTGCGAAAGTACAATGAGATCACCCCAGAGCAAGAGAAAACTCCCGAGGGACTCGCACATGCTATGAGAGGTGGAGCAAAAGAGAAAACTGGCAAACTTAATGTGAAGATGATGAAGTTGGTCGCAGTGGCTAATCCTGCACATAAGCCGGAATTTTTGGAAGAAGTAAGTTTCCGGAATGCATTATCAATATATGACAATAGTCTCATATGGACTTCAACTTGTAATTAACATTTTATATCTTCTGAGAGCAGGTTGAGAAACATTGGAGTGCAAATGAGGTCCCTGAGATGACTCTTGAGAAACTTCAAATGGTGGCCACATGCAACACCACTCCTTTTCACAAGACCAAGTTTCTAAATTGGTGGAACTCCTCGATACCTTCACGTGATGCTAGATGATTTCCGTCGAGGCCAGTATCTAAGACATTGTTGGGCCCTTTCTTAAATAGATGCGTTTGGTATGCCGGGGTAAGTATTTGATATGTAATAATTTTGATTTTAAGAACTTCAAGAGTTTTCAATTAACAAAATTATATTTTTCTATAGTTTTTATACAATTGTATGTATATTTTGAATGTTTAATGATTTAGGGTGATTACAGATTGAAGATGCAGCTATAGAATACTTTGAGAACGTAGTGAGGCAAGACCAAATCAACATCAACATGAATGTTCCACTCCAACCCGAGACCTTGGCCGAATATATAGAAGGTTGGAGGAGGAAGATTTGGGATCAAGGCCTCATGGCCCACCTCAGAGGATCAAACTACTTCAAAAAAAGTGACAATTTCACGACTTATGAGGGGTCAAAGCAGGCGGTGCGAAGGGTGCTTTTTCGGTATGCTCAAATAATTGTCTAATGATTTGATTTACAATATTTCAATACTTTCAATTCTATAATGTCTAGATTTCTCTTGACTCGTAAACCCTAAACCAGAAAAAAGACAATGAAAGAAAGAACCGGAAATGGGGGGTCCTTGAGGTATCTTCCAAACCACTGTCAGATCCGACAGTGGTTTGTGAAATACTTACTGGACCCCCCATTTTTCTTCCCTCTAAACTCTTCAATGTAATGTTTTGAGCTAAATTTCGGTTAAGTTAAAATTAATGTTCTCATGTAGTATTGCATGAAGTTCAGAGGTTGAAATTGTAGTCTTGCCTTCCTTGATATTTTTCTATTGATCATTGATGTCATTCTTTCTTATTTTGTAGGTACTTCAAGCATGAGCTTGAGGCAAAAGGGGCAATTGCAAAAAAGGACTTGCCTCCATTCCTCTCGAATTTTCTCGACTGTAGTTCCGCAGATTGCATGTACACTGCGAATCAACTCCGAACATTTACCACAGCTCACCTCAATGGAGGCGGATGGTACATTGATTGTCTGATCTCGTACACGCATCCGTCAGAGGTTGAATTGCGAAATTCTTTGGAGGGAATTGGAACTATTGACATGGACGTGGACGAGTTCACAGGGTTGACTGATAAACAAAGGGAGAGGGCCATTGTGAGGAGGGAAAGCAATGACAAGAGGAAAGCAACTCGGATACAAGTTGCTTTGGAAAACAAAGAGAAGAAGGAGGCAGAGCGTGTGGCCAAGTTAGTAGAGAAGGAGAAGGAAAAGGAAAAGAACGACAAGGTCAAGACAAAAGGGAAGAAGAAAGAAGATAGAGAAGGTGTTGTTCCGGCATCATCGACGGTAGATCAAGGCTCACAAATGGAAGCCGGAGTACATAGTAGGATGAAGAGGAAGGCCGTACTGCCGGAGTTCACCAAAGAGATGGTCACCCAAGGCACACAAGTGATTGCCATAGGTGATGATGATGACGTGACATCGGAGGAATTGGTGCTCAATGTCTCAATTGTAGACGTCGTTGACAATGAAATCAATGAGGGTCCAAATTGCTACACCGAAGTCATGGACTTTCTCGGAAAGGTAAATGAACTGTATTATTTTGTAATCTAAAGTTTCACTATATTAGTCCATTATCACCCCTTCTACATGATAGGGACTCACGAGTTTGAATTTGTTATGGCAGATGGCAGTAGGCAAGGCCAGGGTGTATAATGGGGTGGTCAATCAATGGCCAGGATTTGACCTCATGCTATTCGACTGCCAAGAGAATTTGCCAATGCCGGGGGTGTCCTTTCCTGAAAACCATGTGCCTTATTGGAACTCAAATCCAGAGTACAACATGATTTATCAAGCATTTTTCTTTGCAGAAAAGCATTTGCAGGATCACGGTTGCATTGTGGTGTTCCATTCATGGAGCATGGATGCCAAAAGCACCATTGCTGGATTATGTCAAGAGTACCCCAACATGGTGAAGAAGAAAGAGTGGATGGGCATGAATCGAGTGCACTTGACGTCCGCTATTGACAAAACTAGCACGGTTCGATTTTATACATTCATTAAACTTTTGTTTGCATTTCTCATTTCATAATTCTCTTGAACTTCTGCTTTATATATGTCTTGTTTTTGCTTGCAGACTTTGAAGTTCGGCATCACCCTCTTAGTAAAAGATCTAGGTGCGAAAGGGAAGTCCAACTTCTTCTTCAAACGCTCGACAACGATGTTGAAGGCCAAAGTTGACCTCAAGCGTGATGACTTGTTGATCAATTACACCACTAAGGACTCCATGTTGATGAATAACATGGATCAAATGCCTTGGCGTGGGGCTTGAGAGAAAGACGCCTGATTCATCCAATTTATAATTGAAGGAACTACTGATGAGGGAGACTTGGTCCTCGATTGCACAACATCTACAGGTTCGTTTGGCTTTTCAAAAGTTGGTTTTCAATTTTAATGTCATACCCTAAACCATTCAGCTATTGATTTCTAGGGGGGGTTTCATGCGCCTCCATTATAGCATGTCGTGCAACGGGACGCCACATTGTGGCGTTGGAGTCGGATCATACAATTTTTTCATCTATCCTTGAGCCCATGAAGAAGACCACTCCTCCTGTCGCAATAGTTGCGACTACCGAAGCGCCAGCGGTAGTAGCATCACAGGATCCAGATGCCATGATCATAGTACCTCACAAGTTCATTCACCGAGCTAGACCTAGTAAGTAAGTTTCTCCATTTCTTAATTATTGGTCAGCATGGTAATTGTAATGCTTCACGATTCTAACATTCAATGATTTGTGTTTGTAGCAGTGAGGGATTGATGTCCGCAAATGTAGTGAAGAAGAAAAGAAGACTTCTCTTGAGTCCAGAGAAAACGTTCGATCTTCCAGTATATGCAGAGCAACTAGCTTCAACATTTGCGGAGTTTGGTACTTCAAAACCCAAACACCGTAACCCTTCATATGCTTTAAATGTCTTACAATTCATAGATGGATCAGCATCCGAGGGAAAAGAGACCACAAATTCTTCTAGTGACATGGATTCTGCGACAGAGTCTACTGCGACTTAGGCTCATGAGATTGAGATATCTTATGAGTGAACCCATTATGTTTTGATTTTCTTTATGATTGGTTTTGTGTGTTTTATGGCTACATGTTGTGTGATTTGTTTTCTCTTCTAGTCAAGTATCATCTACCATGTCAAAAATTCTATTGTAGGGTCTGAAGAAGTGAAATCAATGTACACTATTCCAAGTGCAAAGTGTTTGATGAGGTGTCTCCCTAAAAATATATATTTTCAGAAAGAAAGAAATATTCACACCAAGCAAAGTGGGTTCATCCTTGAAAATGGGGTGGATCCAAAATTAGAATAAGTAATGAATCATATCTAATGAATAACCCTATGATAAAGATTTAGTAGTTCACAACAATTATAGTATTAAATTCGAAAACCCTATTAGATAAAATAAAAAAACAAATCACGCCATCTAAAAAATCTTTTTGAAATGATTAGTTCTAGAAAATTAAAATAAATTTCCAGCAACCCAAATGTCTTATGATGGACATTTGGGTGTGGAAAGTGCCAGAAATTATTCCCTAAACCCAATCATAGATCTTGAGCCAGAACTAATAGGTTCTACTAAAATAATTATACATAGTAACAAATGATTTATAATAAGAGGAAATTCGGTGCCAAAACCCTAAGCCCTAATTATGCTATCCTAGAATTCTTCGTGGAATCTGATAGGGGGTTAAAGAATAAATTCCCTAAACACAAGAATCTTCCTAATCAGAATAGGGTTTGGAACCACCAAAAAATTCACAACAATCATAGTCTCTTATCCCAAAATAGATGGTAAAATAAAAATGTCTATACACTTATCCCTAAACATTAAACCACCAAAAATGGATGTAAGTAAGTAAATTACATTCAAACCAAAAGTCCAAAAAGTCTGCATGAAAAAAAATAGGGAGTGAAAAAAAATAGGGAGTGCAAAACAATAGGGAGTGGAAAAAAATAGGGAGTGCAAAAAATAGGGAGTGCAAAAAAATAGGGCGTGCAAAAAAATAGGGAGTGCAAAAAAATAGGGAGTGGAAAAAATAGGGAGTGAAAAAAAATAGGGAGTGAAAAAAAATTAGGAGTGACAAAAAATTACCAGAACAGAAGAGTCTCCATGAAAAAATCTTATGTATGATAAATTATGAACATAACAATAACAATAGAATCTTCCTAAAGAAACTAGGGTGTGCAAAAAAATAATAGCATTCCACACTTCATGAAAGAAATAAGGTGTGCCAAAATCATACCCTAGACACCTAAACCCTAAACCCAACAAAACCCTAAACAAAATAACATTGCAATGACACGAGAGTCTTCATGCTGAAAAAAGGGTGAGAAAAAACATTAGAACAATAGAGGCTCTCCATCGAAATATATTGTGTGAACAAAATACATTACAACCACGTCTTTGACTATTCGTCTTCATGAACAAAAAGGAATTTCAACATTACAACACAATTGTATTCATGTGTTAGTATTCAAAGAGAAAATCCAGTCAATCCCACCTAAACCTGGAACACCCAAAAAATGGTGAGAATGAAAAATATATCCACATCATGTAGAGAGAGTCCAAAAAAATAAAGAGTGTCAAAGGATAAATATATTCTCATGACCCAGAGACTCTTCACCACTAATAAAATGGTTCCATTTCAAAGGAATATCACCCTAAACAAAGTGTCTTTCCAAAAGAATCCCAATGTGCGAAACTGACAGATGGGTGGGTTTTAAGTATACCCTAAACCCTCTCCCGGACGCAAACTTAATGTCAAAGTATTTTTTCCTTTTTATGTTCATAGATCACTCAAAATTGAGAAAACAATGAAATACCCTTTCAATAAATTCCATATTTAGTGGAGCCACGGTAATAGGTACACCCACGGACATGGGTACCTCGCTCTTTTTTTCCACTTTTATTTCTCCCACTCACAAGCTCACGCTCACAGGCTCGCACGCTAGCAACCCTGGGGTGGGGGATGTCTAAATTTGAAAATGGCTTCCATAGCCTGTAGAGCAATCCGTTTGTGATTTGGAGTTAATCTCCAAAAGTTAGATTTACGGACCAACAAAGGATGAAAACCCTTGAGGATGAGGATGAAAATTCAAAGTGATAGGATTACCTTAAATGAATGAGAGGATGTGGGTGCCCGGGAAAGAGTATATAAGGGCACCCCTTCTCTTCTCAAGTCACCTCCATTTGTTATATTTGGGTCTATTGGATCCAACTTATGTTGGAATTTTGGCGTTTTAAACCAAAAACTTTGGAACAATGTTTTGGGGGTCACTTTTGGCCCATTGTTGTTCTTTTTCGAGCTTCTTGAGGTCTTTGTGGATCCCTTGTACCTTGAGTTCTTCACACTAACCATCTCAAGTCCTTAGGAGGCTTGAGAGTTCACTTTTATCTAGTTTTTGAGAGACCGTGGTATTGTATTATTTTTTGAAGGGTTCTTTGGTCCCCCTTTGTATCTTGTTCTTGTACTAACCTTAGAGTAACCTCCTATATGACCGGGGCGATGCCGCTTTGGAGGACCCTTAGATTAAGTTTGTGGTTGTACTAACCCCAGTATCACTAACTCTGGGTCTTCAAGTGTCTTTTTGTTTGTCAATATTAACTAAGTATTCCATAGAATGAACCAAGTGTATGTGAGGGTTGGTCGATCCCTCTGCCACGGCAAAGTTTTGAACCCCTGAGGGTCAAAGAATCTTAATTGTGTGTTAAAAAAGTGGAAACCACGGTGAAGCTTTGAACCCCCTAAAGGTCAAAGAATCTTAATTGTGTGTTAAAAAAGTGGAAACCACGGCAAAGCTTTGAACCCCTGAGGGTCAAAGAGTCTTAGTTGTGTGTTAAAAAGGTGGAAACCATAGCGAAGCTTTGAACCTCGTAGGGGTAGAAGAGTCTTAGTTGTGTATTAAGGCCCCTTCACAAGTAAACCTTAACCTCCCCTAGTTTTCTTGTACTAAATTTAGTTCCCAAAATATGTCTGGGAACAAACATAGTTTAGCCCCTCAAAGTAGTGCCTAGGGTTGTTAATTGCACTTAAGGGGTGACTAGCGGGAGGACCCGATGACGCACTTGGTCCCTTGTGTTTAGATGAGATACACTACTAACCCCTAAGTACAACTCCCTTCCATGAGTCTCCCAAATTCTAGAGAGTATTAGTGTAAAATAAGTAATAGGTGAGAAATGGAAAAAAACCCAAACCCACCCCTCACATCCATGGTCCTAGTTAGCCCTTACAGCCTAGCCCGTAACCCCATCACAGTTGCATACCATTGGGCGGTGTGAGTGCCAATTTATCCACCTTTGGTAAATTGCGAAGAAAACCAGGTTCTGGGTTTTGGTTAAGTGAATCCTACCTTTGGGTATCTAATTGTGGTCCATTATGCCTTCCAAGCAATAAATCTTTTTACTAAGTGCCTAAGGTGACCCCAAACATGCAAAAATCTCTTAATTTATGCCCATTGTCTTTAGCCGACCGAATGGATGGGCCTCTGTATGTTTTGAATGGAACCTACTTCAGGGAAGAACTAGCCTAAGAAACCTCTAGTTCATCTCTTTCCATTTCTAAAAAACTGAAAATCGACCCTATCCGACCTTCCTAGCCAACGTTATGAGTGGATGAAGTTTGACCGCTACTTCGTTCCTCAAACTTCATCCATCAATTGAACCGAGCTTCCTAATTCAAAAGGATTTGAAATTTATAGGGATGGATCAAAAGAATTTTTCCTAACTATATCTGGAGTTTCGCCCTAATTGGGGATTCCCACGGAATTCTCATCCAATCCTTACCTAAACTTCATCCACTAATTTCTCCTAACCTATAATTCGGAATTAACTTTTTTTCTTCGGCCTTGGACCCTAATTGATAGACTCCTCCTAATCTCCTTAATTTGTTGTCAAATTCTATGTGTAACTATTCTTCATCCAAATCAACCCTAACCTTCATTCGGTGATAACTTCCTTGTTTTTGACCCGATTGGGGCGTGCATTAGGGTTTGGGAAAGCTACGGTCCTCCTCTTTAAGTTTCTACCCTAAGAAGAGACCTGAACTATAGTCCTAAGGGTCTAACCTAGGGGTGGGCCTCAGCTAGAGTTGCTAATCACTAATTAGGGACCTTGGAAGAGTTAAGAAGGGTTTATCTCATACCTCAGAACTTGAATCATTGATCATGCCCACCAGAAGCTCTCCCTCCTCCGCCATGAACTCCCGTATTGGGATACCACGAACCACCGTTCTAATCATAAAATACTTTAGTACAAGGGTTGATTTGTTGGCTTTGTCCTATTTCTTTCCCTCCCCTCATTTTTCCTTCCCTTTGCTTCTTCCTACATACAATGGTAGCCCATCTATCCTCGTTTCTACCTACGAGGCAAACCAAGGATGCATCATGGTGTCCTATAAGGTTGAGCTAACTCTTATGTCCTATGTCTTACGCTAATCTTGTGGTAATCACCTAACTTTAATCTAAGGGCCCCAATAAGACTTGGAGTTTCTACTCCTATCTACTCTCCTTCCCTTACTTCAAATGGTTTTCTTTCCCTTGTCAATCCATCATTTGTCTTCCTACTTCTTGGTATGTTTTGTGGAGACGAGGAGTTGGTTTTCCCCCTCCATGTATGGTTGGGTCTTGGGTCGGATGTTCGTGGGTTTGGTGTTGCTTTCTTTTGCTCTTGGTTTTGGCTCTCCTTCCCCTCCTTCATTTTTTTTCCTTCCTGATTATTGGTTTCTTTCCCTTCTCTTCCAACTTTCCCCTTCTTTAGCCGACTCCTACTCGGCAGTTGGAGACCTACCCTGACTATAAGCCTACCTCAACACTATGAAACCACCTCGACCGTAAATCCACCCCAACACTAGAGACCTTGCCCGAACTGTAAACCCTTCCCGATACTAGAGACCCTATTTGGAGACCAAGACCCTGCCTAGATTGTGAACACTCTCCGTTACTGGAGATCCACCCCGATGTTGAGGACTCTACCTTGACTATGAACTTGCCTTGATACTAGAGACCCTACCCAACACTATGAACCCTCCCTGATATTGGAGACCTACCTCGATGTTGAGGATCCTACTCTGACTATAAACCCTCCTTGATATTAAAACCCTTCCTGATATTAAAACCCTTCCTCGATATTGGAGACCCATCCCATGGCTACGAGCTCCTACTCAACAACTAGACTATAACCCTGGCGACTGCCTAGGGGGTGTTGGATTGGCTAGGGGTGGACTGACCTTGCCTCCTTTTCACTTTTTATTTTTTCTACTTTCAATTCTAAGTTAATCCTTGCTTAATTTGTGAGGGAAAGAAAAAGAGAAGATACCTAGGGGTTAGCCCTAGAGTTAGCCACAAAGAGTCAACCACACCATTTTGTCTCTTCTATCCCATTGGTTTCACCTTCTAATTCTTTTTTAGGGGCTAAACTTTGTTTTGTTCTCAATACATTTCGGGAACTAAACTTTGTAGGGAAAGGAACTACTAAGGTTCACGATTCTCCCATGGGGTGGTTTTAACGCAACGCTAAGACTTTTGACACCAAGGGGGTTCAAAGCTTTGCCGTCTCGACGAAACCTACCACTCTTACACCCTCTTAGCCCTCTATAGGGAGCACCATGTTAGTAGTTGGGGACAAAAGAAAAGGACCTTTGACACCTATGGATTAGTGACACAGGTTAGTAGAATCAAAGACTTGAACTAAAGGCCCCCCAAAGTGGCATCGCTAGTCATATGGGGGGTTACTCTAGGGTTAATACAACACAAGAAAAAGAGGGTGACCAAGGACCCCCTCAAAGATAAACATACACAACTCCAAGTAACATGGTAAGGTAAATAGACTTCAAGCTTCAAGGCTTGGGAAAGTTCGTACTACACAACTCAAGGTGCAAGGGACCCACAAGACCTCATAAGCTTGAAATAGAGAAACAATAGCCAAAAAGTATCCAAAAAATACATCATTGCAAGGTTTGTGATTAAAACGTCACGAGTCCAATATAAATTGGATCCAATGGACCTAAATACACAAAATGAAGGTGGTGAGAGAGGAGAAGGGGTGCCCTTTTATACTCTTTCCCGGGCACCCCCCTCCTCTCGTTCATCTAATTTAACCTTATCTTTTCGGATTTTCATCCTCATCCACAAAGTTTTCATCCTATGTTGGTATGCTAAGCTAACTTTTGGAGATTAACTCCGAATTGCAATCAGATTGTGATGTTGGCTACAGAAGGCCATTTTTAGATTGGAGGAACTTCCACCCCTTTTTCTATCTTCAAAATCTCAACGAAACCTAGCTCTAACTTAACGCCAAAATTGGGAAAAATCCCAACTTTTGGAGTTTGACTTTTCTGGAAAAAGTAACTAGCTTAGGCTCTTAAGTGGATGTGGGGGAGTAAGAAAATACCTGTCTTAGGCCCCATTCCACTTCCGTATGCTCTCGCTCTATTGGTCAACTTCGCTATGGACTTCAAATTTTATTAATTGTTGGGGTATCTTATTAATATAAAATAAGCTAAAAGAATTTTTAGTGAGATTTTACCACTACATGGAAATTTCTAGGAATTTCCCATCGCATGTTTGGGTAGTTGAATGTCCAGAAAGGCATCTTTCGACTATCAAAAAATTCCAAAACTTTTTGAGGAACGTACCATGGAATACCACAACACATGTGCAAGCTCATATTTTACTATACACATCGTCCTAGAGGGAATAAAATCCACCCCTTCATTTAATTATCAGTGGCTAGGGAATCTTCCACACCGAAGGGAATCTGGGTGAACCAACTTCGCCATTCGTTCCCGGTCATGGTTTTAAACCTAAGTCACCCTCTTTGGACCAGAGATTCCTCCACATTCCCATTTGGATATTTCTGACACTTACAAGCTAACAATTGGGGTTCCGCTATTTTGTCGTTGAAATAGAGAAATTGGAACCTATCTTCGAGAACTGACCTATATGCCTCACTAGGGTTCACTCAACCAATATTAGCCTAGAGATGTCCTTTCTATGTGGGATTTTAAGCCTAGTACGTCCATAACTCGTAATTGACCAAATTGCCACGATTAGTTGGGTTCTAACCTATTTACAACTTGTGGTCGGGTCATTCTAGCTATAATATCCTAAATATAGATCAAATACTATATTGGTATGTGACACACCTATTTTGGTTCTACACTCTTTGGGGGGCTTTTGGTATACAAAATTGCATTTAAAATAACAAAATACGAAAAAGAAAAAGAAAAAAAATGAGCCTCTGGTAATGAGTTGGGGGCTCACAGGCGGGTACTATCAATCGGATATGGAAGGTCGAGTTCCGCCTAATCATCAGGGAGTTGGGGTCCACTCACTAACTAGGGAATCGGGTTTCCGCTTGGGCCGTTGGGGAATCAAGTTCCATCAATCATCAAGGAGTCGGGGTCTGCCCAATCACTGGGAGGTCGAGTTCTACCTAGTCCATCACAAAGTCAAGTTTTGCCTGGACAGTCTAGGAGGTCTAGGGAAATTAGGCCAAGAGCTTGAGAGCGGGAAAAAGAAAAAGAAAGAGACCAAGCAAAGACCAAATGCAACTTTTTCTAATCCTGGGAGCAAGGAAGCCATCCCCCCATCTCCACAAAACAACCAAGGAAGAAAAGAAGGTAGGGAAGGTAGAAGGAATGAAAGATTGATAAAGAGGGAGAGACTACTTGATAGGGAAAAGTGAAAGAGATAGGATAGAGGGTGAATTTGCCAACCTCGTATTGTTTATGGGATCAAAAATAGGTGGTTATCAAGATGCTAAACGTAAGAGGGTAGTTCAACACTATAAGACAAAATGATGCATCCTTAATTAGTCTCATAAGTAGAAACGAGGATAGTTGGGCCACTTTTAATATGTGAGAAGGTTAGGGGGGAAAGGAAAAAAATAGGAAGAGAAAAAAAAAAAGGTTGGTAGAAGTAGGACTTACCATTGTATTAATTCCCCCCTTTATCAAAACCGCGATCAATTGCACCATTTCACAGGAAGTCATGGTGTAGGAGGAAGTATCCTTGGGAGGCATGGTCAACATCACCTCCGAGGTATGAATTGAAACCACTCCTTAACTTTCCCAACCCACTTAATTAGCAACTATCAACCCTGGCCGAAACCTAGCCCCAAATCAGACCCCTAAGATTAGAAGTCAGGTCATGTTTGAATTTAAAATCCTAGAGAGGAGGTTCATAGCTCTCCCAAACCCTAAGGTACGCCCAAATCAAAGTAAAAATGAGAAAGTTATCACCAAATGAAAGGTTAGGACTCAAATTGGATGAAAATTAGTTAGACATAAAATTTGGGAACAAATTGAGAGAATTAGGAAGAGGCTATTAATTAGAGTTCACAAGTGAAAGGAAAAGTCGATTCCCATTTGTAAATTAGAAGAAATTAGCGGATGAAGTTTGAAAATGCCAACTAGTGGTCAAACTTCATCCACCAAGAACTTTTAGTAGGAGAGTCGGATTAGCAAGTGTCTTACCAATATAGAAAGCTAGGATTAAGGGATACAAGAAGAAAATATAAAATTACTAAAAATAGTAAATAGGCAAAAGTTAGACCAAAACTTGAATATTAGGGAGGATTAATAAAGACCTTAGAAGGTCATGTGGAGTAAGGAAGATAGGACTATAGGCTTGTAGAGAAAGCTAAGAGGAGCTCATAGGACCACCCTCCACTTTTGGAAAAGCCAAAAATCCAAGAAGATAAAGAAGGATGAAGTTTAGCCTAGGCTTGGATGAAATGCTCATGGAAGTGTCCAAATGAGGCCAAACTCGAGATTTTTGGTAGAGACCATCTTCTTAGACACCCTCGTGAAATTTTAAGTCATTTTGAATTAAGAAAATAGGCTTAAGTTGTAGATGAAGTTTGACAAATCGAGTAGCAGTCAAACTTCATCCACTCATGACTTTTGCTAGGAGAGTTAGATAGGGTTGAATTTTATGTTTTTAGAAAGGAAAAGGAATTCTCTACAAGGTTTTGAGGTTAGTTCTTTTTTGATGTGAGTTACACCACACTACAAGAAAAAATAGTGTGTGATCTAATATAAAAATGAACTAATATATATTGGTTATTTCTATTGGTTAGGACATCTTGATTCTAACAATAATCAACACATCTAAGTTGATTTTATTTTATGATTTATTCAAATTCCTATAATTAAAATTTTTTCCAAATATATTGCCACGTGGGCAAGGTTACTACGTTTGCAAACCTGCCACGTAGGCAAGGCTATCACATCAACAAACTCGCCATGTACACTAGACCATAAAACTTGTTTGAAATTTAATTTTTGCATTATTTTAGCACTTTATTCATACTAGACTATTATGAGCTTGACCATTGAACTTAGAGACCCACTTATCCAAAGGAGGGAATCATGTAGAACACAAGACCTCTATACGAGAGGAGTGGTAGGAGGTAGGACAAACCATATGTGATATGTGTACTTAGGAGGAGTAGGAGCTCAACCGCTCATAGTTAAATGAAACTAGTCAACATATTTTTAGTAGATTTTTTAGACCTCATTTAAGCATAGTAGAATAATTTTTTCAAAAACCTTTGAACTAGAAAAATGTGGGAAATCAAACCAAATTTCACCTTCAAAAATCCGTTTGACATTTCGAGACACAAATCAAAAGTCATGGGAAAATTTCAGAGAGGGGTTGGAAGAGATATTGTTTTTGAAAATTTAAAACTTCCTCTCTAAAATTTTCCCATGACTTTTGATTTGTGTCTCGAAATGTCAAATGGATTTTTGAAGGTGAAATTTGGTTTGATTTCCCACATTTTTCTAGTTCAAAGGTTTTTGAAAAAATTATTCTACTATGCTTAAATGAGGTCTAAAAAATCTACTAAAAATATGTTGACTAGTTTCATTTAACTATGAGCGGTTGAGCTCCTACTCCTCCTAAGTACACATATCACATATGGTTTGTCCTACCTCCTACCACTCCTCTCGTATAGAGGTCTTGTGTTCTACATGATTCCCTCCTTTGGATAAGTGGGTCTCTAAGTTCAATGGTC